>OY744528.1:101838729-102246229 GCA_963556195.1 Sepiola atlantica | reverse complement strand
ATAACCTTGGTCTTTTCAAGACTAATGCCAATAGGCATCTCCTGTCTTTGCGATAATCATGTTTCGTTTTTATTAGCTCCTTAGATCAAGTGGCTTCATGACTTGTTTGTGGCGATTTCCATAAAAAATGGTATTTTCGTCCAGTGTCGCGTGTGTGAAACAGTGGTTTCAGCGACGGAGTCTGCACCCCGGGGTGCACTGGAATGCATCGGGGAGATCAGGCCCCACGTAGAGACAAGTGGAAGTCTGGGAGCTAGTACATATTTTTGACTGTCCAAACCTTGGCCGAGAGGCGGCGCCAGCCTGGCGGGAGAGAGCGTGTAGGTTGTCAGTGGCACTTAACCAGATACAATGGATGAGTTTGACCAGCTGAACAATTTGGTCATGGGTCCTTTAGATACGATGAATGTCAACTCGAGGGGTGGTCCAATAGAGAAAGAGAGGCTAATGGTTTTCTTTAGTGTAGATAAGATCTAAAGAGAAACTAAAACGACGAATTACAATTGCCCGTACCACCCCACTCCGGGGGAGGAGTGGGGACACAGAAGAAGGGATGGGGGAAGGAAAGAGAGTAAGTCAGCATCGCGCGTACCACACGACGAGAAGAGAGAGAGAGAGAGAGAGAGAGAGAGAGAGAGAGAGAGAGAGAGAGAGAGAGAGAGAGTATGAGTTATACGTTTTTCGTCTTTGTTATTTGAGATGAGAAGGCGATCGCAAGTCAGTCAGATCCAAGATTTCGTTCGGTACGGACGCGTTCTCGGGAGCTGGTCGTGATTCCCTCGGATCCCGAGGGAGCCGCTGCCCCGGGCCCCACCATCGTTTTCCACCAGAGATTAACGTCTCAATTAATACCAACAGTCGTAAGAGTCCACACCCACCGTTTGAGTAGACAAGTTATATCTCGATTAAGGATTTGCAGTCGTAAAGAGATTCACACACGCACACGGAGAGATACAATAGTTAGTAAAGAAGCCATTATCGAAAAATAGACGTTCATTTTTATTAAATAATTATTGTTATGAAAAGACCTAGCCGTTTGTTGAGTTATTCTGTCATCGAATTGTCCTGCTAAGTAATCTTGCCTTCACAGAATCACGAAGTCGTCATTCATCTGACCCGGGGGAGATTCGAGCCATCTTTCTTTTTACAGCCACTACAGACGAAATCACGAGCCAAAGAAAAGGTGTTCACAGTCAGGAAGGATTCCTGCACCGGGACGGTTCTCATTACATTTGATGCCGTCACGGGTAGAAGAGGAAGAGTGTGGGGTCCGGGTTATACGTGTTTGAAGAGGTTTTAAATTGCAGTAGAATGTATAGCGGACACAATTCAACAAGTACAATATGATGTCCACCTTTCAAGAAATGTGGTCGGCTTTAAAAGCTGGACAATAAAAAGAATTGACCAGAGCGTTTTTTCCAACTTTTCTATTGTCCGTTTTATGAGTTAAAACTACGACAAGTCAAAACTACGACAAGTCAAAACTACGACAAGTCACAACATGGGAAGCACAGTAACCATTGAAGGCACGGAAAAAGTGTAACAATAGTCGGATTTGACGAGCTGCACTAACAGACACATCCTGACATCATCCGCGGTTACGGACTTCCTTATTACGACTATCCAACTGAATAAGAGGATTACCTTGTTCTAAAACAAGCATTCCGCGATGGTACGCGGCCATCTTGTAGCTTACGCTCCTGGCGAGTTCTCTTCTTTTTTTCTCTCGGTCCTTCTATTTTCTCTGTCCTTTTTGTCTGCCTTTCCTTTTCTCTTCCTTTCTTTTCCCTACTCTTGTTTTTCTCTGTGTTGTTAAAGATAACTAAACGTTAACTAATGAATTTTCTAATTACAGTTATCCCCCTTTCCTCATTATGATTACCTAATTGAATAAGAGGATTACCTTGTTCTAAAACAAGCATTCCAGAATGGTATTGCCGTTGAAGCCACAATTGTGTAGCTTACCCCCCTTTCCTGGCGACGTATCTTCTTTTTTATTTTCTCTGTCCTTTTTTTTTTTCTCTACCCTCCTTTTTCTCTGCCTTTTTTTCAATCATACTATGTCCTTATTTTTTCTCGACACTTCTATTCTCTCTGCCGTTCTTTTTTCTTCCCTTCTTTTTTCTCAACCATTTTTTTTTTCTGCCCTTCTATTTTCTCTTCTTTTTTTTTTTCGTGCACTTCTTTTTCTCTCTCTTTTTTTTCTCAAACCTTCTTTTCTCTTTACGCTTTTATTTTCTCAACTTTTATGTTTGCTCCGTTAAAGATAACTAAAGTTAACTAATGAATTTTCTAATTAGAGTTATTCCCCCTTCAATTAATGCGCATTTCGAGAAAGCTGCTGATCAATCTACACGGCATATCGTTACATATCGTTACTAACATGCAGAACAATGGTTATACCGTTAGATTTGCCGACCTTAATCAATCGAATTAGAAGGCAACATGTATTTAAGCTTCAGATAATCTGGAGTCCCTGGAGGCCTTCCCCTCCGAAAGAAAAATGATTTCTTAGCATATCGGTCCGATCAGTGGTTATTACTGAACACCTTTTTGGTGGTTAATAATGGGTATATCCCAGATTAAGCTCGACTTTGTGTCACATCTAATTCCTCGTGGGGGAAGCAGAAGCTCCCCCCTCAGGAAGTGTCTCATAGAAGATGGAGGTATAGGTTGATTGCGTTCACCTGACTATTCTAAATTGCTATTGTGTTCAAACGAAAGACGATAATAAACACCTGTTAAAACCTGATAGACGATATGTTGCAGGGACCGATGTTGGTGATCGATTTTACACATAAGAAAGACACAGACATAAATACGGCAATGGCAAAGAAGGGACAGCAAACTCGTGCATGCAACAAATATAAAAGTGGCATTTATTTCAAAGAAATAAAAATGGGATTGTTAAGAGTTCATGATTCAGTGAGGCGACAGGAAAGATGATGGTTCGTTACCAGAGGATGGTGGTGATGGTTATCCTGGCTGAAGTGTCCTTTTGTCTTTTCGATGGGAGTTGTTGCTTTTGATGTAGCTTCAGATGTTAATTATTATTTTATTATTATTTTGATGACGATGACGATAATGACGACGATCATGGCCGGCGCGAGTTAGTTTGTTTTTTAGAAACTAGCTGATGTAGTTGCTGTGACGGTAGTGATCATTATTGCAGCCATTGTTGTCGTGCTGTAGAAAGAGGATGCAAAGCTTTTGCTGCTACTGCTACTATTGATGCTGCTTCTGCTGCATATCGTCGTTGTAGTAGTGAAAATTCCATTCAGTCCATCAGTGATTCGAGGGGAAAAAGCTGCTGCTGGATTGCCTTACGGTAACCCTGGAGTGAAGAAACACACCCTTTTTATACTGTTTGCCGCCTGCTGCCGATACGACGCCTTGATGAGATCTGATTGTTCAGCTTGAGTGACGATATGCACAGAAAGAAAAAACTGTGTCGGTTTCGGCACGACAGGTATTTTCAAAATTGTTGAGTTACCACTACGAAATAATGTGACATATGCCAAATGATGTGGCTTTCAATGAAAATAAACGTTTACAGACGACTTCTAGACTTTAAATGTTGGTTTGTTTATAGCCGCATTTGAAGAAATTGGGCTTATCGCGTTTAACATTCAAACTCTTTTTTTGTACTCAGACGAAATAAAATTATTTCATACACCATTACTGACCTCGTCGCCAGACGTCTTCAAGTTAAGACCGGGTTACGTTTGACTAAAGATCGAGTCAACGTTACAGGCGGGTTTATGAATCACACTGAATTCGTTCTCTCACATCCATATTCTGAAAAAAATTTCTTTTGTGTCTTAATTGCTTATTTTATTGACAGTATAAAGTTTTAGCTACACGTTCCCTATGAATAAACATTTCTAGTTCACCAATAAATCACTTACACGCTTATTTTAATAACCTTTGAAATTTAAGAAAGATTTTCTTTAGAATAATTTTAAATAATTATCTACAATTTTCTGACTGGTTTCACGATCCTGGTTGTTGTTATTAAAACCTTTCGGCCGTTTTGCACTCTGGCCTTCTTTATGGTGTCTTGTGTCGAACTCATGATCGTCATGGCATTTCGAAACCTATAGGGCAGGGTCGGGCAACCTTTTCAGAGTGAGGGCCAAATGGGACTTTTGGAAGGAGATCGCGGGCCGGAGTGAAAAACGAAATCTCAGAATTACTATATTTTGTTTACATGAATAAATTGTACAAAAATTGCATTGAACACTCTACAAATCTGATTTTTTTTCTCAAGAGACTTCTGTATGTGATGTTATAAAAAGCGCCGACGAAGAGCCATTTTGGAATCATAAAAAATAATGACGGGGAAGTAGCAAGTTGATCCAGCATTCGTTTTGACACACCACATAAGTTCTGTTTTATGCCCTTTCCTCGTCTCTCGTTTCCTCTTTGCCTCTCTCTTTCTCTTTTTCTATTTTTATCTCAGGCCAAGGATTTGAAATTAATAGTTAAAGAAAAATGAAATATACATGCATCATCGCTCGCTGATATTTATACATTTTTAACCCACTGTAAATCTTTATTGAAACCTACTTTTACGTCTATGTCACAAAATGATGAGTTTTACTGGGAGGTCTGCGGGCCGGATTGCAATAATAAAGCATAACAGGGTGGCGGGCTAGACGCTAAGCCTTCGCGGGCCGGAGGTTGCCCGCCCCTGCTATAGAGGAACTAATCTTCGCATAAACTGTAATATCAACTCCTATGATATGTTTTAATGAAAGAATCGTCAAATAAAAGGAAAACAAAACCCTTTTTATAAACAAGAACGATACGTATTTATTTAAGTGGCCTATACCGTTGGGTGTAGGTTGCCGACAGTTAAAACAGTGTCACAGTAGGGGAAGTAATAAAGTTCGGCTGCCAAAACTCTTCGAGCAGTATATCTTCCAGTGGAGATAGCCGGTGCTCGGGGTCAAATTGACCAGGGAAGGAGAAACAACATATGTCTTCGTTAGTGCCTGGAAGCTCTCTGCGACTGCTATCTAAATCCTGAAGGATCTGGAAGTAATCCTTCAAATGGTCGATCTAAATTAACACGCCCTGGAGGCTGATTAGTCATCGTGTGACTCAACCATCTCGCAGGGGTTGCTCTCCGCGGGAGGAAAGAAATGTTAATATTTATGACTGCTACAAGCCAGCCCTTTATTAGTGCCTTGGAGGGGGTACACTTTTTGCATTTCATTCCCCTGCCCCTTTTACATTCTATCAGTAAACCTGTTTAATCCTCTCGCTGCCTTCGCTCAAGATTGAACTCAGAGACTTAAGATAACCTTAGTCGTTATGGAGAGACATGACCAAAGCGACAAAAACATTGTGTGCATTTTTAGATGCATTATTTTTTTGTTTTTTTATCAGAATCTCTGAAAATATGCTTGGGTTCTAACCAACCAATTCGGCGGTAATCATTACTATTGGCGACATGAATTATATTTATAAGAAATACCGTTTGTTTTACCTACTCATTAGTGACCTATTTGCGTTAAAAGATATTTAATATAAGCTAAAAGCCTTTTAAGTTACCGTAAATATCGGTTCGAAGCAAATCAGTCACCTTTGTTCAGTCAGAGGAAGTAAGGTCCATAATGTAAATAATGATGGCTACTTTGCTCAGAACCGATATTTACAGTAACGTAAAAAGCTTTTAACTTATGTTAAATATTTATTTTTAACGCAAATAGGTCACAAATGAGTAGTTAAGTCAAAAATAAATTATTTTTTGACTAATTTCTTAACTGTACCTCCTTTAAAATAATTTATGTAGCCAATAGTACTGATTACCGAATTCGGCTTTTCCCCGTTGTCGATACGATAAATTAAATTTTTTAAATTGAATTATTTATCTTACTGATTTTCGAAAACCCAACAACTTGACTTAAAACTTAAAATAATAAACATCTCTCAATTAAATATCGTTTAATGAGTTACTGATAAGAAACTGCCAATAATTTATTATCCTTTTATTTTTATTTTTACTCTATTTTAAATTAGGTACAAAATTTGCAAAAATAGCCGTTGCTTATACGGACTATGGTTATTAAAAAAGGTTTATCGTAAATATTTTTAGTAGTTTCCGTTCAAATTTTGATTGTTTGTAAGAGAAAAGCCTAAAAGGGCAAAAATGTATTTTTACGTGAAAAAAATTCATAATGAAAAATGTTATCACGATGGCTAAAATAAATAAAAATTCATTGATATTTGCAGTTTGAAGAAATAACTTGTAAAAATCTCTTGAAAGATAACTATCAATTTTCTGGAACTATTTCAAAGATAATTAGTAAATTAAAGTTTTAAGATACTGAATTTGAAAAATGTACCTACTTTTTACTAAAAATTACATAATTATAAAAAAAAGAGTCATAGTTTAGTAAAATATTGTCTTCGGTCAAGCCGTAAACAAACTGGCTATCGATATGCAGAAATGTATGGAAAACGAAAATTGTCATAATATTTCGTTTTATTATTTTTAACTTCATATAGAAGAATGGTTTTGTAATAGTTTATAGAAATTGAAAAATCATTATACCTAATTTCTTTATTTTTTAAGGTTATAAAAAAATTAATACTCCTATTTTGTTGTAATAAACAACAAAATGCTTATTTAATTAGAATAGTTTTTAATGTTGTACACAATTAAGATTTTATTTATTTTATCTAAAATGATCCATATTTAACTTGGTAGTAGTTTTTAATTCAGTAATACTCTGAAATTATTTATGACGTCTGTTTACTAATGTGTTTCCTTAGAATTTGAAATTAAACTTTTGCAAACTTTTTTTTCGGAACGGACTGCCTACTGTGTCAATTTTATGAAATTACTTCTTTGTTTACATGATTAAAACCTTTAGCAATTCCATTACTCGATTTATTATTATGCGATGAAACAGTAAATTAAATCATTTAACTGTGAAAAAGTGAATTAAATCCAATGACTACACTGAAAATTGTTATTATTCATTGAAAAAAAATAAGCAGAAACAGTTATTTATTAATAAGTAAATAGAATTCAAATTTGAAAGAAAATGAAGAAAATAAATTATAAATAAGTAAATAGAATTCAAATTTGAAAGAAAATGAAGAAAATAAATTATAAATAAGTAAATAGAATTCAAATTTGAAAGAAAATGAAGAAAATAAATTATAAATAAGTAAATAGAATTCAAATTTGAAAGAAAATGAAGAAAATAATTTATAAATAAGTAAATAGAATTCAAATTTGAAAGAAAATGAAGAAAATAAATTATAAATAAGTAAATAGAATTCAAATTTGAAAGAAAATGAAGAAAATAAATTATAAATAAGTAAATAGAATTCAAATTTGAAAGAAAATGAAGAAAATAAATTATAAATAAGTAAATAGAATTCAAATTTGAAAGAAAATGAAGAAAATAAATTATAAATAAGTAAATAGAATTCAAATTTGAAAGAAAATGAAGAAAATAAATTATAAATAAGTAAATAGAATTCAAATTTGAAAGAAAATGAAGAAAATAAATTATAAATAAGTAAATAGAATTCAAATTTGAAAGAAAATGAAGAAAATAAATTATAAATAAGTAAATAGAATTCAAATTTGAAAGAAAATGAAGAAAATAAATTATAAATAAGTAAATAGAATTCAAATTTGAAAGAAAATGAAGAAAATAAATTATAAATAAGTAAATAGAATTCAAATTTGAAAGAAAATGAAGAAAATAAATTATAAATAAGTAAATAGAATTCAAATTTGAAAGAAAATGAAGAAAATAATTTATTAATAAGTAAATAGAATTCAAATTTGAAAGAAAATGAAGAAAATAAATTATAAATAAGTAAATAGAATTCAAATTTGAAAGAAAATGAAGAAAATAAATTATAAATAAGTAAATAGAATTCAAATTTGAAAGAAAATGAAGAAAATAAATTATAAATAAGTAAATAGAATTCAAATTTGAAAGAAAATGAAGAAAATAAATTATAAATAAGTAAATAGAATTCAAATTTGAAAGAAAATGAAGAAAATAAATTATAAATAAGTAAATAGAATTCAAATTTGAAAGAAAATGAAGAAAATAAATTATAAATAAGTAAATAGAATTCAAATTTGAAAGAAAATGAAGAAAATAAATTATAAATAAGTAAATAGAATTCAAATTTGAAAGAAAATGAAGAAAATAAATTATAAATAAGTAAATAGAATTCAAATTTGAAAGAAAATGAAGAAAATAAATTATAAATAAGTAAATAGAATTCAAATTTGAAAGAAAATGAAGAAAATAAATTATAAATAAGTAAATAGAATTCAAATTTGAAAGAAAATGAAGAAAATAAATTATAAATAAGTAAATAGAATTCAAATTTGAAAGAAAATGAAGAAAATAAATTATAAATAAGTAAATAGAATTCAAATTTGAAAGAAAATGAAGAAAATAATTTATTAATAAGTAAATAGAATTCAAATTTGAAAGAAAATGAAGAAAATAAATTATAAATAAGTAAATAGAATTCAAATTTGAAAGAAAATGAAGAAAATAAATTATAAATAAGTAAATAGAATTCAAATTTGAAAGAAAATGAAGAAAATAAATTATAAATAAGTAAATAGAATTCAAATTTGAAAGAAAATGAAGAAAATAAATTATAAATAAGTAAATAGAATTCAAATTTGAAAGAAAATGAAGAAAATAATTTATTAATAAGTAAATAGAATTCAAATTTGAAAGAAAATGAAGAAAATAAATTATAAATAAGTAAATAGAATTCAAATTTGAAAGAAAATGAAGAAAATAAATTATAAATAAGTAAATAGAATTCAAATTTGAAAGAAAATGAAGAAAATAATTTATTAATAAGTAAATAGAATTCAAATTTGAAAGAAAATGAAGAAAATAAATTATAAATAAGTAAATAGAATTCAAATTTGAAAGAAAATGAAGAAAATAAATTATAAATAAGTAAATAGAATTCAAATTTGAAAGAAAATGAAGAAAATAAATTATAAATAAGTAAATAGAATTCAAATTTGAAAGAAAATGAAGAAAATAAATTATAAATAAGTAAATAGAATTCAAATTTGAAAGAAAATGAAGAAAATAATTTATTAATAAGTAAATAGAATTCAAATTTGAAAGAAAATGAAGAAAATAAATTATAAATAAGTAAATAGAATTCAAATTTGAAAGAAAATGAAGAAAATAAATTATAAATAAGTAAATAGAATTCAAATTTGAAAGAAAATGAAGAAAATAAATTATAAATAAGTAAATAGAATTCAAATTTGAAAGAAAATGAAGAAAATAAATTATAAATAAGTAAATAGAATTCAAATTTGAAAGAAAATGATTATTTATTAATGAAAGAATTACAAAAAATTACAAACTTACATTTTAAGTTTCCAAATGGTTCACAGTTAATTGTGAAACTGAAGAAACTTGCTTCTCTAAAAATAAAATTTGGATGACAGTGGGTGGTGGGTAGTAGCACAATCTTCGTTAAGACTTAACGAAGATTATGACTCAGTGCACAAACCTTCTTAACGAGGGTCGTGGTAGTGAGCGGGGTGCAAATCCAAGCTGTTTATTGCAATAGTGGACATTCATACATCTTCAAGTTAATCGTTAGTAGAAATTATTCCATTTTTTTTAATTAAATTTTTCAGAACGGCCTAGTTTCTCAATTTTTACAATTATTTTATTTTCAAGGTAAAAAAAAAAAAAATCTTACACTGATGATTATACGTTGGTACGCATAAGGAAAATATTATAATATCGCGTTTTAAAATTTCCCAGAAAAAATTATCATTTTGATCACAAAATATTTTTTGGCAATTATATATATTTTTTTGTGTGTGTGAAAATATTGAATAAACAATGCTTTATTCAGTGATAATATCTTAATTCGATAAATTAATTTTTCTTCGAGTTATATTGATTTTATTAACACTAACTTTATGGTCTTTTTTCGTAACATGAGATTTTTTTTTAATTGTTAACATCTACGATGCTTTATTTTCAACTAAAAAATTATTTAAAAATTCATGCGTTTTTTTAGTAGTATTTAGAAATGTAACGATAGTAAAGGTGTGTTTTGTTTTCACAAAATAATACATTTTCACTAAGATTTTAAAAATAATAATGATTTCATTATATTGCGTGATCGTTGATTAATAAATACTGAAAATCTCATTATAATTGGTTGATTTACTCAATTTGGGCGATTTTTTTAAGTGAAGGGGGGGGGTCAACCATTTATATTGCACGTACCTATCTATTTTCGATTATCGCTTTGGCTTCAAGGGACGTAACCCAAAACAAATCAAATAAAGTTGTCTCCCTTGTTTGATCGTCGAAGACTTGCAGTTGTTGTAATGAAACAGAAATTAATTAGACCTCAATGATTTATTTTTTATATTGGTTTGAAAAAAGTGAAAAACGTTTCATGGGGGCAATATAAAATAGTATAAATGATTTTTGGAAAAAATATATATATTTATTCAACAAAAATAAATGATGTTGCAAATGTGCAACAAATGGCATACACATGTATAACAAAACACTACAATATATGCATCTTAATAATCATAATACACTTGAGAATCATAAAATAATTTTTACTTACCATTAAATTGACCAGATTTAAAAGTTTAGGCTCTTGAATTGGATGTGAAACGAGTCGAAGTTTGACACATTTTCGTTGAATATTATATAAAATAGGCATTTTTTTAGAATGTGTCATATTTGAAACAAAAAGCATTTAAGGGTTGTATTAAAAAAGAAAGAAATTTAAGTTAATTTTTGTTTCATTTCTTTCGATGTTTCTTTTTGTCTTCTCTGCGTGTTATCCTTGCTTTCCGATCGTTTACGAAATGAGTCAAACCGACATGGGCCTTATACTAAACAAGTACCATAGCTCTGGTCCATCCTTGTAAACTAGTCACAGCAAAAACTAACCACCATACCACAACTTCAAAGAACTTTCCTTTCTTCCTACATGTGCGTAGCATCAAATAGAATTTCCATGGACAGAGTTTCTTTCCAAGAACTTTCCATCTGTGGAAAACATTACCACGGGACTGCCTCCCTGCAAACTATACTATAGTCGTTTTACTTGTAAAAAAACCGTCCTCATAAGAATTCAATTTTTTTTTCTTTCCATTCATCATTTTCAATCTTCTCATAATATTGTTCATCATTCAACTGACAATCAATCCATTTCATCCTCGAGTGGCTTTGTTAAATAGTGACTCATTGGTTAAAAATAAATAAAATAAAATATTAGCCAAAAAGTTTACTTTCAAATACACAAACTCATGGTGATTATTACTATTACCGACATAAAAACAATTTATTTTGCTTTACATACTCATTTGTGACCTATTTGCGTTAAAAATTAATATTTAAAAGAAGTTTTAAGCAATTTAATTTACCGTAAATAGAGACTGTGAATAAAATAATCCGGTTATGTACTTACTTCCTCTAATCACTGCACGCGGATAATTTTACTCGGTCATTATTTACACCAAATCAAATTGCTTTAAACTTCTTTTAAATATTAAATTCTTACCGCAAATAGGTCACAAATGAGTAGGTAAAACAAAATAAATTGTTTTTGAATAATTTCCCTAACGGTATTTCCTTTAAAATAATTTATGTCGATAATAGTAATGATTACCCAAACTCACAGATGCCACGACTGATTCTAAGCAATCTTACCCAATCAAGGGAAGACAATCACTCTCAAAATAATTTTAGCCTGTTTATTTTTTTTTATTTTTATATTCATGGTTGAAATCAATGTACATTCTAAAACCAAACAACAATAAAAGATTACAAAAATATAATTTGATTGTAACCGATGTTAACATTTACAAAAAAAAGTCATTCACGCGTTTTTGGCGTGAGAGGAACCAGTGAAGGATAACTCTTACATTTGACAAAATGGATTGCTTCCCTTAGAAAAACTCGTGCAAATCATTATATTCAAAATATAAAGATTAACGAAAGAAAGACAGCCCTTTTTTATCTAAGTTGGCCACTTGTTGGCTAACTTATCAAGTTATCTTGAAAAGTTATCTCCCTTGATAGTACAAGTTAGGTTAAAAAAGGGCTGTTTTTCTTTCGTTAATTTTCCGTATTTCTTCTAGGTTTATTTTTAGCTAATTTTTAGATTTTTTTTTCAACAATTATTAAAATAAAGATTTTGTTCAACAATTTGATATTTATTTACAAAAATAACAAAGATTTTTGGTCAAAATAGAGCGTAGGGGCCCCCGATCAACCGCCCGAGAAACCACCGGAAGTGACGAGAGGAAGCGCACAATTTAAAATTGATGTAAAATAAAGATAGAAGAATTGTATGAACGCTTATCTACTACTGCGAATTTATTTATTTTTCTTAAGGAATTAAAATTAATTAAAGAATCCAGACTATGTGTTTGTGGGTCTACCATGAAATGGATTGGTAGTGAAAAATTAACTGATGGCTATATTTCTTTGAAAAGTCAAGAATGAGTTTGAAGAAATTAGTAATACTCATGTATCTTTGGGCAAAGAAATACCCCGAAAAACTAATTTTGGACAATTACAAATCGGAGGAGTAGAAAAAATCGTCGAAACCGACGAAACCATTAGTGTTAAAAGGAAGAATACGGGAACACGAAGACGTTTTCAACGCTTTAGTAAATAAAATTAACCATTTGTATCCTGTAAAAATTTACGTGTTTGTTTTTTATTCTACATTTTCATTCATAGCGTTTTCAGTTTTGCGAAATTTAGATTTGTTATTTTTTATATATTTTTATATTTTAAATTGTGCGCTTCCTGTCTACATTGGCGCATGCGCACATGTGGTTTCTCGGGCGGTCTTGCGCATGCGCACAGGTGGTTTCTCGGGCGGTTGATCGGGGGCCCCTACGCTCTATTTTGACCAGATTTTTTTATTATGTTTTGAAATGGAATCGAAGAAAACATTTTTTTTTCGTATAGCCAAAAAAGAAGAGATGTATCACACGGCTGACTGACTGAGCGTCCAGCAGACGATAAGGGCAAATAACTCAATACTGGCGTGGTGCTTTTTTTCTTATTTCTTTACTTCTCTTTTTTCTTAAGATAAAGGCTAACGGTGGGGGGGGGGTAGGCATAATGGAACTAAAAGTCTGTGACAGTATTTCAGGAAGGTTAGTTTCAAACTAAGTCTGAAATGAGTAGTGTGTCCATATGTATAAGAACAACTGGAACATCCTCCTCGGCCACAATGGCTAGTTGGTTGCCTGCTTAGTTGTAATCTATTGTCGCTGGCCACACTGCTAATGGTTTCTGGAATGGCGGTCTTGGTATGCAAGTTAATATCATCCTCGTCGCTATTGTCTGGATGTCTGGGATTAATCCCTGGTTTGTGGTTTTGGTGGTTCAGGACCCTTAAGCAGTCTTCGTTGTGGATTTTGTCTATGTTGGCTCTTAATTGAGAGGCAGCAAACTTCCGGATGTGGATCAAACTGCTCTGCTTGGATGACACCAAGTACCGTTCACGATCATTATTTTTGGTCAGGTACACAATGTCCCCAACATCCACTTCTGTACTTGGTCTACATGAGCGGTTGGAAGTTTTAGAGCGATTACTGTAGACATGGTTAGCATTGCGCTTACAATACCGTTCTTTTATCAAATCCATATCATTGAAGTGGATGCGTTCATTGGTAAACTGGTCCCGATGGTACAGGATCTTCCTTGAGAGCAGTACAAATGCACAACAAACTACAGAGAATGAGACTGAAGAGTCCTGACACCAGTTGGGTTCATCTTAAAGAGCTCTCGCACAATATCTTGCTGTTGCGGTTTTAGGGTTATTTATCTCGATTGAGATATGGTGAGTAAGCAGCAACTTAAGCTGGTGGCCAAGTCTGTCCTTACGGCCGCAGGTGGATAATTGATGAGTTTGATAAGCAAGCATCTCCCAATTTCTCTCTTTGCTCATCTGGTACAAGGAGTGCGATAGTGTATGCACTGACATACCCTCATAGGACAAAAATCAGTTGTCGGTTCCTTTTGATGAAATTGGCAGCGAACCTAAGCGCATTTGAGAAGGAAGGGTCTTTACTTGACTGAGGTATAGCTACGAGTGGGGAACTTCTCAAGGATGTGCATTGGTTACATGCAGATACAATCTCGTTCACAGATTTAGCCAAGTCCAAGTCCAAGAAGTATCGGCTCACAACCCGATGCATTTGGTGTTTGGTGGGGTGCCTTAATTTAATATGTAATCTTGTTAGTAAGGCATGATGGGCATGTCGTGAGGCGCTGATCGCATCTTGTTGTGGCAGTTGTGGCAGTCTGAATCTACCTCTTCACGTTCCTGATGTTAAGTCGCTTCGAAAGGTGAATTCCTTGAATCAGGTGTGTGCATGTGTGTCTGAGGTGTGGGAATTCGTTTTGGATCTCTTTCCATTCAGGATGGCTGGTGTAAGGGAGTTTTGAGGATCCGTGATGATCTCCACAAATGAAGTCCTAAATAGGGTGGCCTTCTCCCACACGAAAGAGCAGACTTGATATGTCGGGTGACTGTTTCAAGAGCATTATAGCTGGAAAAATCAGCAGGAAGTTTGGAAATGGTAGATGGTTGACAGGAATGGTGTCAATCTAGGGTTAGCTGTGAACTGGCACCGGCAGAGCTTCTCATAGACTTGAGTACAGGGCTTGCTATCAGTGTGAACCGTGGAATGGATCAGGTATGGGCCAAAATGCTTGATCGCTGCAGCAAGAGCCAATGCCTCGACTTCACACGATAGCCAGGTTGGCTGATGACGGTGTAATCTTGCAGAAAAATGACCACAGAGCAATTGCTTCCCTCCTTTGTCTGCATACATCAGAGTGGCAATACTATGTTGTTTAACAGATCCGTCAGTCACAATCTACCATTGGTCAGCAGGACGGGATATGTGAATAATTTTTTTGAGCAGCAATGAAAGCTCCCTTAGGTGGTCAGACCACTCTACTGCCACTTGTGATTCTCTTCCCACTGTGACTTCATCTAAGAGGCTAAGGAAGTGGAAACAGTTTGAGATGACACGGTTTAAGACCTTCTAGGCTCCACTTTTTATATTATAATTTCCGTCAAAGGATGTTTCATTATTCGATTGATTAAATTTAATAAGTATTCATATTTTTATTTAAATTCCCGTCTTATAAGTTTAAACAAAGTGTAGTATCTGTTTTGATGCTACACTTAGCCTATTCTGTCCTCGGTCAGTGAAGGAGTAGTCCTTCTAGATTGAGACAATTTTTATTTTTGTTCTAATCCAGAGTGCCTCTTTTGGAGGGAGATGGATTTTCCCTACATTAAAAACCGACCCTGTGTCTTACTTTGGTCTCGTGGGGAGGCAAGCAAATAGGAACTACCGCTCAATAAGTTGCGTACGTTTTTAGCGTTCCAAAGTTTCTCTTCAATATAAGCTTATTTCATTTAGTCTAACGTAGTTATCCCCCTTGCATTTAACTTCCCTAGAGTACAAAACTTAGATTTAACATGGCTGGGCGACTGAGCGGCCAGCAGACGATAAGGGCAAATAACTCAGCCATACTTAGTTATTGGCCAGGGGCGATAACTCGGTGTTCATAGCTCAATACTGGCGCTAGTTAAAAGAAAACAACTTTTCCATTGGAAGAAACAGAAAAACAACATTAAAAATGCAAGTGAAGCATCAGAACAGATAATACACTTTGTTTAAACGTATTAGACGGCAATCTCTGAAAATCAAACATTTGTCAATAGGCCTCCAATCTCAGCTGCACCATGAAGCAATATAGAATGCCATGGTGGATATCTAATTTAATCTTAATTTCTCAAATTATAAAACTTTACCTGTTAACTTTTTAGAGTGGGGGTACAATAGGGACCTCTTAATGCGTACATCCGAGTTCAATTGTTCGAATTCATATGAGACTACCCACCAGAGAGAAACCTTATTTATGTAAAATTTGTGGTTAGGGATACTCAAGAACACAATGACTCCAGTTGCATATATTGTCACATGAAAAAGAAGAAGATGGTCAACAGAAATTTGCTTCTGAAAGTCGTCTGCATGCACACATAGAGTCTAAACATCCGGCAGTCCCGAAAGTCTACAAATGTGTAAGATACAACAGAGTATTTACTGGCATGCGTTGGACGACTTTAAGAAATTGACTTTCAAAGTAACCTATCCCTGTCTAGGTTTTTATTTATCCATCTTTCCCTCGGGTCCATTTTTATCACTTTCTACCATGCTTCTCTTACTTTTCCCTGTGAACTGAACCTACTACCTCAACTGTTCTACATCTACTAACCAAAGAACTCTCATTCATTCTTTTAACATGGGCATACCATCAAAGTCTCCTGTTCTGCATATATCTCTCTATACTGTCCAGATTTAATCTTCCTCTGAGGCCATCAGAACTAAGCCTGTCTTTAAGACTCACATTACACATCCATTGTATCATGCATTTGGAATACACCCCTTGGTATATTCCCAACAGAAGTTGGAGACCAGAACCAGTGAATAATTCTACATTTTTTATGGAAAAAAAAAATGAAAAAACAAAACAAAAGGGTAGGTGAAACGCTCTTTAACCTTGGTAGACAATTACGTAGAGATGGTGTCTGGATAAAAGCACTGGTCCCCATCACCTCACTGGATTGGCATCAGGAATGGCATCCGACCTATAAAAATCTTACCTTAACTCAGGAAATGACTTCCAAAGAAATTCAGTTGCCAACAATAAGTACAAATTTTATTAATACAATTTGAATATTTATTAAATTTCTGCATCTGTCTGTAACTAAGTTATTGAAAAAAAGTGGGAAATTTTTATGTAAAACTTTCTATGAGTCTAGATTATCTTGCAGATGATAACGAAATTGGCAAGTGGGAGTCAAGTTATGAGTATCATTTTTTAATCTCAGTAGTAAATCAACACTTCATGTAGCAGCCATGGTGGTTGTTTTGTGACCCGTAACCACTATTTCACAGGGTCTTAACATGAATCAGTTATAGATTCTACAGTAAACGTTACTGTTGACGACATAAATTATCGTAATAGGAAATACAGTTGGGAAATTAGTCCAAAACAATATATTTTAATGTACCTACTCAATTGTGATATATTTGCTTTAAAAAAAAAAAATGTAATATTTAATAGAAGATATAAGCATGTTAAGTTACCGTAAATATTGGTTGTGAATAAAATAATAAATATCTTATTATTTCAGAAAGGAAGGTAGTGGATCGGAAAGGAACAAACATAAATGTCATATCAAAGAACCCACTTTTAATTTTATTTGTTTAAGTAACTTCCGGTTTGATCTGCTCCAGTATCTTACTCCCTAAAATAACAAGATGTCTGATCCCTTATTAACACATCACTCAATCAACTTTTAGGCAAACATAAAAGAGTTGCAAAGATCGCCGCTCTAAATCATCGGCATGTTGTCGTTTGTGATCAATTGAGCAAATGCAGCACTCACTTCGAACACAGCTTTCTCATTGACAAATGTTCACGCAAAATGGTGAATACACAGCTTTCTCATTGACAAATGTTCACGCAAAATGGTGAATACACAGCTTTCTCATTGACAAATGTTCACGCAAATTGGTGAATACACAGCTTTCTCATTGACAAATGTTCACGCAAAATGGTGAATACACTGCTTTCTGATATCTCCAACTCTTCAGCTATCTTACACAACTTCAATTTATTATCAGCCGAAACGAGTTTGTGGACTTTTTTTTTATGTTTTCCGAGACAACTCCCGAATTTGGGTAACATGGGCGTTCAGCATCATTTGTGTCTGTACGACCACATTTAAAGTCAGCATACCACCTCTTAACTGTTGTTTCCGATGGAGCAGAGTCAGAATCACATTTATCAAGTTATTGCTTTGCTTGAACAGTATTTTTCCCCATCAGAAAACAATGCTTTATAAACACACGAAATTCAGATTTTTTTATTGTTTGGAAAATTTGCAACAGTAGCTTCACTTAAATAACTGTAATTTGTAAACTAATAATCCGATTAGGCTCAAATTTTGACAGATGCCATTTGAAGGTTAGTACTTTATATAAATAATATAGATTCTTTTATTAATGGCATCATATGGATGTTAGGACCGAGATTTATTGAATGATGTGTTACTTTACTCACAACCAATAATTACAGTAATTTAACATGCTTATATCTATTAAATTAAACGAATCTTTTTTTATGCAAATACATCACACGTGAGTAGGCCAACCAAAATAAATTGTTTTTGACTAATTTCCCAACTGGATTTTCTTTTAAAATAATTCATGTCGCCAATAATAACATTTACCGCTTTTATTATGATCCACTTCTCAATAAAAATGGACAGATGAATTTCGTATGCATTTCTTACTATTCTGTTATATTTTTTTTTTATCAAGAGATGGCATAGAAAAAATGGATTGAATGGATTGAGGATGAACGGGTCTTAATGGAAATATGGATTTAATTGAAAAACTGCCATAAGTGATAGGCCAAAAAAGGTGACAATATGGCAGTGAAGAATGCAGAGGCAAAGTTAACGGAATGATTACTGAGCCATGGACGTCCACAGACCGGCTTTACTGAAGGACTTGGAGATTCCACAATCACATGACGTTCGACATCATAACCTGAAAAAAAAAATCAAAGAATACAAATTAAACCATTATAAAAGATGTGTGAAATTACATCATCCTCAAATAATTTGCTTATAGGCTTTATTTTGCTTGAATGACTCAAAGGTAGATAAGAATGAAGACAGGAAGAGTTACTTTCCCTTGAACAAATATGGCTGTATAGCATCAATATATCTTTAAATCCTATAAGAAGTTCGATTGAGCTCCAATCTCTGGTTCTCCTTGTCAGACATTCACAGCAAAAACCACAACTGAAATAACTTTCCTTTCTTCCTTTATGTGCAAAATGTCAGGCAGAATTTCCATAAACAGAGTTTCTTTCCAAGAACTTCTCTTTTTTTTTTTTTACTAATGAGTGTTATTTTAACACTTGAGGAAAAGAGTTAATGAGATGAATAGATTGATAATTGAATGATGATGTATATTATGAGAGGAGTGAAAATTTCCACATACAACTCACTCAAAAAAAAACAGCTAACCCCAAAAACAGCAATTCTTTTACATTTGTTAAAACATCACTCATGGAATGTGAGGAAAAAGGGACAACATAGGAGGAAGTGATAGTTACGAAAGTAAAGTGAGAGTTGCCGAAAGTAAACACAAAGGGCACATTCTACTACCCATAACACATAACAATAGGACAGCTTCCCTACAGACTACAATATGGTCATCATTAAATCCAATGGCAACAAATACTTACAATAGACTATCATCATAAGTAATCAAATTTAGTTCATTCCATTCATCATTTTCAATCCTATAAAAATATTCTCCATCATTTAACTGACAATCTATTATCCTAGAGTCGCTTTTGGCCTTGATAAGTGGTGACTCATTAGTAAAAAATATAAATGAATAAAAAAAATGAATAAATAAAAAATAAATAAATATTAACAATCTGAGCACACAAGCCATACCTCAAATTTATACCTAAAAAAAAGCTAACACATTTTTACACAAAAATCGGCTCAAAACAGAAAAACTGCAAAATTAATAAAAATAACCGTCATGTGATCTACTTACAATTACGTCTGAAGACTGAAACACTTTTGCATGTCAAAAACAAATTCGTCCTGCAAGCCGATCGTTTCGGATAAAAAATTCAAACAGCACAAAAACCAGTAAGCCAGAAAGTTTTAGTTATTTGTTTTACCGCATAACAACTCTTTTCAGGTTATTAAATGCCATTTTGATAAAAG
Source organism: Sepiola atlantica (assembly GCA_963556195.1). NCBI lineage: Eukaryota > Metazoa > Mollusca > Cephalopoda > Sepiida > Sepiolidae > Sepiola > Sepiola atlantica. The sequence continues at coordinate 102,226,345 of OY744528.1, read as the reverse complement.
TTTTTATGCTACAGGTTTTTTATAACTTCAAATATTTATTCATGTTGTTTGGTTTGGTTGTTTTGTTTAATGGCATATCAACCCTTTCCGAGTTATTTAATGCCAAATCCGGTAATTTTGGTAAAAGTTTTTATGCCTCAAGTTTTTTATATCTTCAAATATTTATTTATGGTGTTTGGTTTTGTAGAGGAAAACTGTTTTTGTTTTTGGCTTTGCAGAACATGATTGAGTTCTGCAAAGGAAAAGGAAAAAAACAATGACATCAATGTTTGGTGCATTTTAGGTCAAGAAGCCAGTATTTTCAAACAGCCTTATCTGATAGTACTAGGCAGCCAGAAACAGTCATACAGACCAGTCAAAAGAGAGAACACAACACACCATGCTTAGCTGAGAGAAGGAAGAATGAAAACTGCTATCATTTCCTATTTAGTGCCACACATATTCACACACAGACAATAAAATAATTTTTTTTTTAGGCAGCTCATATTTAAAGTGATCAAGACATTTTTTTTTTCATTTAAATTTATGATTTTTTTTAGTAGCATTTCTACTAAGTTTCTGCTAATAAGCTCCAAACACAGTAATCTATGACATTTTAGTCTGGGCTTGGGGAGGGGGGGGGGGGGAGGTCATCCTCCGGTGCAATGAAATCACGAGTAGATTTCTGATGAAATTGAATTGAAGTTCTTGCTCAAATTTTCCGCTTTTCTAGTGACTACCCTGTATAACTTGCATGGAAAATGTTTATATGTCGTCAAAACAAAAATGTTCAAAGTGCAACGGTTCTTCGTGAACTCCAGGATTGCAAAGTCGTAAGATATAAGGTGCGACATAGACTTCGAGAATTCCAAAAATTCTGACTCAGACTCCTTATTTTAAAAGCATTCTTACAAGTCCCACTCAGACTACGACTTTTTCCAAAACTTTTGACTGACTGACTCCGCAACTCTAGTGAACTCTGACTGAATTGTGAGCAAAACAAATTGACTTACCTGAAAACTGGACAGTTGCTCCGAGGAAAGAGTCAATGAGTGATCCAATAAATCCACAGCAAATCCCTTGCAAGACAATTGGCCATTGTGGTGGGCTTTTATATAAGAGTCTATGGTTTATTGTCAGCAATAGTGTGAGGTAGTACGTGACACCTACAACAAGGCCACCAAGGGCACTTGCAAAAAGACCGGCTACAGAAACTCCACCATTCGTCCCTATCACGAAAAAACAAAAAACAAAAGCAGGACAATTATTATTTACAAGCAAGATTGCTTTCTTCATTATAATTAAACTTTTTGGAAATTTCAAACATCATGAAATGTGATGATTATTTCAAGTAAAATATTCATTTTTAGCTTTATTTTTAACTGGCAGGGCAAACCAGCGTGAATATGGTTCCCTGTGTATCCAGCCCCGATTACCTATATTAGCATTTTTTTTTTTTTTTTTCTATAATTTTCAATTCTAATGAGTTAACTTTTAAACTATTTATAAGTTACTTCCCTTGATTTCTGGAATGAAAGAACTTTTTTTCTTATTTTACAGTTAGTAATTTGGTCCCTAGTGACCCCAAATTAATATTTTGAGTAGGCAGTATGTGGAGATCTTCAATCCTCTCATACTATTCATTCAACTGCCAATCTATCCATTTTATTAACCCTTACCTTCGAGTGTTTTTTAGCCTTGATAAGTGGTGACTCAATAGTTGAGTTCCTTTGTAAAATTAGTTGATGCGATTCCAAAGTGGCTTGAGAAGCTGGTGACGAATGCTAGCACCCATGCTGAATTCTAAATAAAACACTACCATATACACTTTCTTATAATAATTATATTTCAGCAATAAATTACGAGCACTTAACAACATCAAGTTATTTTCCAATCATCTTGTAGTTATATTCCCTTTACTAAATGGTAAACTAAGCAGACACTAGGATACGAAACCCTTAGCTGCTCCTAATAATCTAAATGAATAAACGCAAAAGTTTTTTTTTAATTTATCACTCCTATATTACCAATTTTTAATATTTTTATGTCAAAATGTAGCTTTCATGGGGTCCTACAAAGTGCAAAAAAACGTATCAAATTTAATTCAAAACTGAATTAGTGACAAAGCTTTGAAGTTGCTGCGAGTGACAGAAATGGGACCTTAAGAATATGATACACCTACTGCCATACGTGTATGATAACAGATTATTATAGAAAATACTAATGTTTGGCATTATTCATATGTAATTTTATTGTCCTATTTTTGTCATTATATATATATATATATATATATATATATATATATACACAATAGTTTTGTCGATATTAACAGTAATTAATTTAAGTGATTTAATAAAAAGAAGGATAAATTACTAAAATCTTTCTAAAAATATGTTTAGTAATTCCAAGATTTTCAGCAGCCGACCTTTATTACTTTCTTCACTATCTTAACTTCTGGCAACCTACACCCAACGGTGTAGAGCACTTAAATAAATATATATCATTTGTTGTTTAGAGAAGGGGGTTCTTTTGCTTTCTTTGGCGATTCTTGTATTACAGATTATTATAGGAGTTACTTTTACAGTTCATGTTAAGATTAGTTCCAATAGGTCAGGGTATTGACGATGTTCACGTCTTTGCAAATGTACCAAGAACCACGTTGACAATTAATATAATGTTATAAAATGGTGAAGGAAGAAAATGGATAAAAAATATGCATATTATGAAAATGGAAGAATGAAAATAAAAATGTCACCATTTAGCAAGTGCTAAATTCACCAACATGGCGTTATGAATAAAAGATTAAAACATGGTTAACAAAACAAAACATACTTATCTAAATTAATAAATGCAAACGCTATTTTTTTGTTTCATCTATCATTCCTATATTACCATAAAAATGGCTTGCTGTTATTTAAATCAATAATACAATATAATATTCTGAAATACTGTATATATAGTATAAACGAAAAACCCAAAAACATCTCTTTGAATGACTAATTTGCATAACTATTTTTTAAACAGTTCATAATAAATTAATGTTTTGTGTTATTCATTTGTAATTTTATTGTCCTATTGTTACTATATATATGCAATAGTTTTGTCAATATTAACAGTAATTAATTAAGTGATTTAATAAAAACAAAGGATAAATTACTAAAACCTTTCTGAAAATATTTATCTATTGATTTTCAAAGGAAGTAATTTAAATTAAACTAACATATCTGGTTAAAAAGAAAGAAAGATATACTGACAAGATAAGCAAGAAGAATTCATATAAAGGGGAGAGGGTGACCTCTCTCTCTCTCTCTCTCTCTCAGCGACGCCACATTTTTTTTTTTTTCCGATTGATTTTAAATTCAATGATTGTTTTGATCCGGTAGACAGACGTTTTGCATATGTGTTTAGATACTCGTTTCCGTCATTTAGAGCGACTGACTTGATTTTCAATAAGTTGACATTTGTTTCTAAAGATACCATCGAAGTCTCCTGTTCTGTACACATCTCCCTATACAATCCAGATTTAATATTCCTCTGACGCCATCAGAACTAAGCCCGCCTTTAAAACTCACATTACACATCCATTGTATCATTGTTATATCATTTCTCTTCATGCAACACATATCCTCAACCCTTATTGGGCAGGTTTCACTTCCATACATCATCACACTGTGTATACATGCCTGATAGACTCTTCCCTTGGTCGTTTAATATTAAATGTTGTCTAAGAATTAACTTACCTTTTTCAACTTTCCTGAAGGTTGTGATAAGCCTTGGCTGGCTAAAGCAGAGGACTGGGCCAAGCTCTGATGCAAATGTATCACCACACGAACATGCCAAAGCACCAAGAACGGACATCGAAAGCCATGATGCATTATAGTTGTTCATAAAATTCACAGGGACCTCTTTTAATCCAATATCAAATGCATAAATCATGGCAATTTGAGCCGCTATGCCGCCATTGCAGATCACCTGAATCCATGTTCTCTGTCCACCTGAGACCAGAAAGAAAATGCACAGAAAACATTAATTTATAGAATGGAGCAGGGAAATGGGAGGGGGGGGGTACGTACATTTATCTATCTATCTCTCTCTATATATATATCTATATATGGCTTTCAACAATTTCTAAATGTTATTCAAATATCAGCAATGTTTCAAGAGTGGGATATATTTCTTTATCTCAACACGTGTCTCCAGCATAACCTCACACATTTGAACTTCAACCGTTAACATCACCAACCGGATTTCTATTACTAGGAGACTAATACATCACTGGAGAGAGGAAAAAAACAAAGAGAAAAAAAATATCTATTAATTATAATTATGACGTTTTACATCAAAAATTCAAGTTTTAAAGTAAATAAATAATTTATTTAAAACAAAAAAAATCACATTGTTTGTTTGGCTTTCAAACATTTCTAAATGTTATTCCAATATCAGCAATGTTTCCAGAGTTGGACTACATTTCATATATATATATATATATATATATACTTGCAGAATAATCGGCATTGTTTCCAGTCGTCTTGAATTGCTTGCCATTGGAATCAAGCAGTGCCGACTCAGGAGAAGTGTTGTTAGAATTGCGCAACCCTTGCTTCACAATTACACGTACAGCCATGCCCTTACAGGGGTGTCCATAGTCTCTCTAGACTAAACAGAGGACTTTAATCCCTGAACAGAACAGTTTTTCACCACTTTTATTTCCCCTTATGAAGATTCAAACAAAGATATAATGATACTAAACCTTATGTCTAGAATCCTTATTCTTATTCAGATAAAAATCAATTACATAATTTTGATTCTAGAATGTGTCTAAAATGTAAGTCATTAGCTTAAGAGGTCTTAAGAAGAAATTGAAATTCAGAGAATCTTGCTTAATTGGCGTATAATGATCATGAATCAGATATAATGCAAATCTGAAATATTTGAATTTTCAAATGAGAGGTTGCGCCCATATTATGACCCCTAAAAATCCCTTATAAAATACTCCAAAGAAACTGAAATTTGGGGAATATTTATTAATTGATGTCTAATGCCTATTGTTAAAATTTTATAAAAATCGGAGGGATTTGAATTTTTATGAAGGGATTCCATCCCTTCTTTGCCCCTTTCAATAAGACTAAATTAAACTAAATATAAGCCCACATTACTCACCCTTACGCCTCGCAGTTGTGTTCCGAAATTTCTAATGATTGGTTAATTAGTTTAGGAGTGAATCTTATACATCAAAATATATAAACATGTACATTTTTTTATTAGATATAATTCTTTAAAATTGCTCTTAGCTTACAGTAATATTATATAACTGTCAAATGGGGGGGAGGGGACTCTAAAACATGTCTGTTCCTTCTTACACACACACAAGCCAAAGTGTAGTAACGGGTAGATTGTTCTTGTTCCGTCAGCCATGAGCAGATAAGTGTTTAGTAATTTTTATTTTATTCTTAGTATCCCATGCTTTAAATAAAAGGTCCAGTTTGAAATTCTGTATATATTCCCAAGTTCGAAAAGATGCACTTCAAGAAAGTCGGAGGTTATATCAGCTGGAACGTTATGAAAACAAACAACCAAGATGGGGATAGTTGCCTGAATAATCAAACTTATACAATGTACTCTTATTTTACACAAAGCTGGAGTAGACGATTTCAGACCTTTTTCAAATCATTATGATGTGAAAATGAACACCATATCCTTAAAAGGTCTTAGAGTCAGCTGGTAGTCTTCACATCTGATGTAATAACAACTATAGTTTTCACATCTGATGTTGATAATAACTACTATAGTTTTCACATCTGATGTTGATAATAACTACTATAGGGTCTACATATGAAAAGGCTATCTTTCTAATATGATTAGAGGTATAATCTCCTGAATTATAAATGATATTATAACATATGTAATCCACACTCTTCGGAACTCAAACATTTTTGAATTAAATGGATAAGATTACTGACCTTCTTTGAAATCCTCCTCAAGAAGCCGTTTCTTATGGCTGCGAAACTTTGTTGCTGAGGAAGCAGTGAAGAAAAATGCAATCAGGGATGTTGAAAAACAGTAATTGCTAATTGTCAACATGAAGCCGACAACAACAGCTGAAAAAAATAAAAATAAAAAAAATGCAAGTTATATAGTGCATTGACATACTTCTTCAACATGCGATCAGGGAGGGAGGGGGTTGGCCTATCAGAGACTATGGAATCAATTTCGTACTAAAAATAATATTGTCATCTAGAAAATAATACTTCTAAATACTTTCTATTTAAAAGGGAAGTAACTCTTTGCCCTTAAGTTATCTCCCTTGATTAAAATTGCATTTTGGAAAGCAGAGTTATCTGCACATGCATTTGGACCAGACGATAAAGGGAAATATTCAATGGACGTTCGCTCAGCGACAGACAATTAAATACGTCCTCATTTCAAAGTAATTTCTTTTTAATTGTATTTATATAATAAATAATTATTATTGTTGATCTACACAGAATCGTTTTCATCCAAATTATTTCTTCACATTTGTGTCTTGACACTCACAAAATACCACTTTTATTTCAGTCATCCAACTAATTATTTGAGTTTTCATAAAAAGCAGACATTTTGGAAAAACTTTTGTTCGAAATAACACACACGGAAAAAAGTTGTCTAGAATTTATGAAAACGATGAGATACTGAAATAAACATCAGTACCTGGATGTAGGTCTCACAAGAATAAGAATAATTATTTCCCTTCCAGTGAGGACTTTGAAACGTATTCAAAAATAGATTGAAATAAAGGGCTATCATTTCATGCCTTGTCGGGCAGATTGGGAATACAAACATCACTGCCGGTCAATGCGGTTTCGGACATTAAGAGTTAACGTACTTCTGATTTGGAGACAGGAAACTTGAGACAAACCTGCAAAAAGACCAGAATAATCCAAAGACTTCTTCCGGTAACCGACGCCTGCAAGCATTAAAGGCACGAAAGTTGCGATTCCATACCTCATAGGTGATGCAGCGTTTTCTGAAAAAGAAAAGAGAAATAGGTGTTCTTTAGTAATAATTAGCAGGGAAACCTGGCATTGTCAGGGAATAAAAGAAGATACCTGTTCACTCCTGCTCCCATCCCTGCAATCCAATATTACAATTTGTATTTTTATTTCTGTAATTTTCAATTTTCAAGTTATAAATAAATAAAAAATAAAACGTTGTCTTTGCTGTTTATTACTGTCTGGTGCGAACACAGACCCCACAATATTATTGTACACACACGCATTGGGTGGGTTTCTCTATTGAGACACAGGTTAGAATCCTGTACGAGTCTCATTTTTCACTTTGTGGTTTTCTTTGGTTTTGTTTTTGTTGATAACTAATGTTTGCGTTGGTAATATTATTAAATAAATGATTAAATTAGTTCACAGGGTTGGGAATAAAGGAAGAAAACCACAAAGTGAAAATGAGATAAAAACCTGTGCCTCAGAAGAGGGATCACTTAATATGGGTGTCATCTTACACTGCTTGACTAATAAGCCGAATGGCTAGATAAAGCCAAAATTATACAACTTATCTTCCAAGCTCTGCAGTAAATCTTTATATATGTTTTTACTAGCAGGGTAATTATATTTCTTTGCTGCATACGGTGAACTTGTTATATGTTTAACATTGGAATTAATTTCCGACAGTATATTATGTATTACACTGCTTTTTTTTATACTAATGTGTGTGTGTGTGTGTGTGTGTAATATCATTAAGTAAATAATTAATTTAGTCCACAGGGCTGGGAATAAACAAAGAAAACCATGAAGTAATTTTCACTGTTTTTTTATGACAAATGCTGTCTGAAACATAATCTCCCCACCCATTTAAAAAGGAAATAACTCTTTGCCCTTAAGTTATCTCCCTTGATTAAAATTGCATTTTGGAAAGCAGACCAGATGATAAAGGGAAATATTCAATGGACGTTCGCTCAACAACAGACAATTAAATACGTCCTCATTTCAAAGTAATTTCTTTTTAATTGTATTTATATAATAACTAATTGTTGTTGTTGTTGATCTACACAGAATCGTTTTCATCCAAATTATTTCTTCACATTTGTGTCTTGACACTCACAAAATACCATTTTTATTTCAGTCATCCAACAAACTATTTGAGTTATCATAAAAAGCAGACACCCACCCACACACACACACACACACACACTTCGATGGAAATAGTTTGTCGTTATAGATCTTTTACTGGTGGTCAAATCTGTGGTCTTCAAAAAGTTTAAAACTATAAAAAGATAATCATCATATTCGGTTTAACGTCTGTTTTACATGCTGGCATGTGTTGTACGGATATACAATCGTTTCTCTGTCTTTTGTTATTACTATAATAAGCAAAGGCAGACATTAAATTTCTAAATAATTCCATCAACTCCCAGCCGTTAGTCGGAATAAATTGCAGCATCACTTTTTGGGGTATAGTGCGAGGGATGGGGGGGGGGGGTATATTTTTCAAGACTGATTATCTGATATATACAGTGTTATACTTTACTTATTATTCCAATTAAATACTCAACTTCAGAAAAATTACTTTATTTACAAAAAGAAAAACAATAATCCTATAAAATAATACCTTCCTTCTAGTGTTTGCGTATAGAAACTATTGTTTTAATTTCCCCAACACTACCATAAAAATACAAACACAAAAGAATCTTCGCCTCTATGTACAAACGTTGACGTGAGGATGTTCATTATTAGTTATGAAATAATACAAACCTTTAACTGTTCATTATTTATAAATTTAATAATTAAAGAACACAATAATTAATACTTATAGGTAGTTAAAAATTTGATTAAATATATTCATATGGGATTCAATGAGTTTAATGTGAGTCTTAAAGATAAGCTTAGATCTGATGACCTCAGAGGAAGATTAAATCTGGATAGAATAGGGAGATTTATTTTGTACTAATGAGTACAAAGGCAACTTGTGGATAAGGGTTAATGAGTTTGTCAGTGAGACAACAGCTTGAAGATTGGAGACAATGGTTGAAACTGAGCAGAATTTGATTATTTAAGATGTGTGCAGAACAGGAGACTTTGATGATATGGTCACATCAAAAGAATGGATGTGACTACTTGGGTTAGTAGGTGTAGAACACTTAAGGAAGCAGGTTTAGTTTACAAGGTAAAGCCAATGAAAACATGTGAGGAAGTGATAAGAATGGACTTGAGAGAAAAAGAGATAAATAAAGACCTGGCCAGAGATAGGTTCATTTGGAAGTCAATTTCTAAAAGCCATCCAATGCATGGCTAGCATGTAAAATGGACATTAAACCAAAATAAAAGAAGATGATGATAATAATAGCGATCATAATCATGATGATTCCGGGGTGGAAGCAGGAGTTTCTTGGGTTTCTCAATTTTCTTGCACTACATCCAAACACGGGTACTGCTAATATATATATATATATATATAGTAATCCAGGTAGGGTAAAAATCCACAGGGTAGAAATCCAAAGGGAATCAAACCGGGCTTATAAAAGAGTGCTCAATAAAAATATAGAGCTGTATTGCAAATGCTTTTTATTTAAACATGTTCAAAGGTTGCTACACTGGCATGTCGATGTTATCGATCTACAGCTATCAAGAGCTGAGGTCTCATCAGATGAGACCTCAGCTCTTGATAGCTGTAGATCGATAACATCAACATGCCAGTGTAGCAACCTTTGAACATGTTTAAATAAAAAGCATTCACTATATATATATATATATATATATATATATATATATATGTGAACATTTTGAGAAACCAATTAACAGACACGTGAATTTATATCAATAAATGAAAATTTATTTAATCATTTTTTTTTTTTCATAAATCCGAATTTTCGGTTTAACGAACCATACTCATGGTAAACAGACAGTGTATTTTTTTCTTTCTTTTTCATGGTGAAAATCTAACGGCGTGGCCGAAGATTGACGATCTCCTCCGATGTTATTGGAGAGTTTGTTTATATGTCCGGTGCTTGTAGTGAATGCCCTGGCACACTTGACATGAATAATATAAGTGTTACTACAGCTTTGAAAGCGTCGTTAAAAGATATACACAAAATTTTCAAATATATCTTTTAACGACGCTTTCAAAGCTGTAGTGACACTTATATTATTCATATATATATATATATATATATATATATTTAGTACAAAGTTTTATTTATACAAGCATTTTGGCTAAACATGTGCATACATGTTTCAGTTACAGCCTTATTTAGGTCAACCAGGTTGTTAAGATGAAAGCAAAAAGGACAACGATTCTAACAAGAAATTTGAAAAACCCAAAAAGTGACGACATAACTGGAATTATTTTAAAATTTAATGCCTCGTTTTAATCATCATAGTTTCTCTTTATTTTTATGATTATTGTATATCCATCCAATACATGTCAGCATGTAAAACAGACGTTAAACCGAATATGATGATTATCTTTTTATAGTCTTGAAGTTTTTGAATATCACAGATTCGATCATCAGTAAAATATCTGTCATTAAAAGCCATTTTAAACAAAGTGTGTGTGTGTGGAGGGGGTGTGGGGGTGTGGTCAACATTGATCACCACAGGTGGCTAAAGTTGTTTTAATTACCAATAAAAATGAACCCACCTTCCCCACTACGATTTTCACACCCAACAACATAAACAAGCATATACGTGTTTTAAATTATATCAATACAACAACTATTGAATTTGAAAGCCTGATAATAAATATTTTCAATTAAGAACTAAACAAAACTGAGGTCAACATAAGCATATAGACACTTCCACTCGTGCCAACATACATACTTATAGATACATCCAATTCAGGAGGTATTATTATTGGAAGGTGAGGTTCATCTTAACTTTCATTTTCTTTTGTGGGCTTTGACAATTTCGAAAGCATTCTAGCTATGCTCTAGTGTAAATATGTTTTTAGTTTATCGAGATTTCTTATATTAAGTAATTTTCTCCTATCGCTAAATCTAATTATTTCTAGATTTTTATTTAAGCAGAAGTAAATTTTGAATGCACTTTGCTACTTATGCTTAAATGAAAAGCTAGAAATAATCAGATTTAGCTGTAGGGGAAATTACTACTCTAATGAAATGAAACTTATCTCTTTACTTCCCATCCAGTATTAATTTGGGATGGTATCTGTGGGGACCGGGGTTATCCTATAGTATCACAACTGCACTTATAGCTTTTTTTTAAATATTAAGAGTTACAGTTAATGCTGAGACAAAATAATTTTTTTTAACTAAGTCCAACCCACTAGAATTAAAAATGTTTGCGGATTTTTATATCATTTGGATAATTCATCCAAGGTGACAGGACAAAAGCTCACAGTTTTAGACTCGGAGAAATTGGTATCAAAGTGAGTATTGACACCCATATAAAGTATGATACTAATGAAAGAAATTGAAATAATAAGGAAAATCCTTGAGTGCTGAAGTCAACCCACAGAACCAGGTGACACTGACAAACAACAGGTACTTTAAAATAGAATAATGCTGTATAAACACAAATAAAAAAACAGAAAGAATCCCCAGATTTCCAGCACTTTCCACCTCTTTTGATAACTATTGCAAATCATTTTGCATTATTGCTACAGCCGTTGTTCTTCTCTGGAATTTGAATGGCAAGGTTCCAGTACTCTTCGCATCCCTCCAGTGGAGGTCTGAGGATACTTGTTGTCACTCAGAATCCAGGGAACACCATTTGTTGCGTGCAGTGAGCAATCACTTATAATGACTTGTGTGAAAACTGTTAGTGAGTAAATAAAAATAATGATAATAATCGCATAAAATGGTAGTTTTGTAAGATTTTATCTCAGCAAACAAACATAGACGTCTAACTATTTCACAGTTGACTAATCTCCTCACTCAATGAGTATCGCAACGGCGACTGTTACAAGTTAAAGAGACTTACGAGTCTATTTGTGCTATTTTTATTGCTGTTATCCTCAGGTTATTCTGAGAACATAAATCCAGACTTAGTCGTCTTTGTTTACAAGCCATGGACTATTAAACATCAGAATTGCTGTACTAGATATCTTCCCTTGTAGCGTTATTGGACTTGGGTAAGTAAAAATGAGGTCAAAAGCAGAAACTTCCTTGTACGGTTAAAGTATAAGTAGAGAAGTGGAAAATCCCATTAGAGGTTAAAAACGATATTTTCTACATAAGGTTAAATCAGGCAGAGGAGTGGAAAATCCCATTAGAGGTTAAAAACGATATTTTCTACATAAGGTTAAATCAGGCAGAGGAGTGGAAAATCCCATTAGAGGTTAAAAACGATATTTTCTACATAAGGTTAAATCAGGCAGAGGAGTGGAAAATCCCATTAGAGGTTAAAAACGATATTTTCTACATAAGGTTAAATCAGGCAGAGGAGTGGAAAATCCCATTAGAGGTTAAAAACGATATTTTCTACATAAGGTTAAATCAGGCAGAGGAGTGGAAAATCCCATTAGAGGTTAAAAACGATATTTTCTACATAAGGTTAAATCAGGCAGAGGAGTGGAAAATCCCATTAGAGGTTAAAAACGATATTTTCTACATAAGGTTAAATCAGGCAGAGGAGTGGAAAATCCCATTAGAGGTTAAAAACGATATTTTCTACATACGGTTAAATCAGGCAGAGAAGTGCATAAGAAAACGACAGGCCATCTGGTAGAGATCAGAGAACTCCTCACGCAATGTTATACCACTTCATTTAACATTTTGGGCATTTATAACGACAGCTAACAGAACAAAAAAGGGGTAAAAAAAAACAAATAAATAGTCAACAAATAATTATTACCAAAGGCAAAAACTCTTCTACCTACCTGGATAAGTTTATTTGTGTTAATTTATTTTAAAGAGTTTTTTTGTTCAAAACAAACCTGGTGTCCAGTTAGAACAAAAATAAAATGGCTGAAATTACAGTTTCGATAATCACTCAAAAAACGAAAATTTAGCAAAATACTCGTAGAACATTACATTTTCCCAGGATTGATGACATTTATTGGATGTGTTTCTAACACTATTTTGTTTATTTTTCAATTTTTCACCAATGACCAAAGATCCACGTTCTGGGCTCATGAACAGCCATTTTTTTCCATTCTAACTGAACAGGTTGACATCAGGTTTGTTTTGAACCAAGAATTGCTTTGAAATAAGTTAAAACAAAATAAACTTAGGTTAGTAGAAGAGTACCTTATCTTGCCTTGCGTAACATTTATTTGTTGCACATTTGTTCTTTGACCCTTTTTCGTTCTGTTAGCTGTCGTTATAAATGTCCAACATTTTTGTTGTTTAAATTTTTCTTTTTTTTTTCTTCAAATCTTCGAATTACTATTAATTTAGCACAAAATAAAATTTGCAGATTATAATTTGTTTTTAAATCGACTTGTTTAATTTTTATATTTTTATGTTGGGTGTATAATGAGGCGGGGGGGGGGGGTGATAGTCTTAAATATTGGACGAGTATAATTTTGCTATTCGAGAATGACAGTAAATGGGGTTCAGTCGGGGTCAGTTTAGTGTGCTGGAAGGTTAGCTCAACCTACTATGAGAATTGATATGGCTCAAAGAGAGAGGGACCAAAAGAAATCAGAGTTCGATCAGAAGGTTTGTGGTGCGAACATGTGCATTGAGAAATGTCCTGTTAAAATGTGATTAACCAATAATTACCTCTTTCTGTCTCCTGTCCCTGTCCTATTAGTCAGTGATTGAGAACAGACAATCCCAGGCGAATAAACCTTTTCTTGTCGTCAACCTTGTCTCTTCTTGGTCCTTTTTAAGGGTATGAATGAACTTGTTTGCAGGCGGCATTTCCTCAGTCAGGCAGGATCACAGTAATGAAAGCATGCCTGAGCAAACGGCCAGCAAGGTATCTTATGAATGTTCATGTATTTTATTTGGTTGTGACTAATGAGACATTAGACCTCCCCTAAGAGGGGAGGTATATGTAATAATAGAAAAACTGCCAAGTTAATGATGCAGGTGGATGTCAGGTGATGTAAAGCTGTCCCAATTTACTTGCCTCCCCACAAGAGCAAAGTTAGACACTATAGAATCAAACTAACAATTACCGGCATAAAGGCCTCAACTGGCTTCCATCTCAGAAGAATACTTATTCGAATGAATGAACATTTATACACTAGAATGGACACTTATGAATCTCAGCCAATCAGAACACAGAGAATGGACTTGCCCTTCTGGGCATAATGGAACATTCTAGCCTTATTATAAACCGGCATTCTGATGTGCTTGGCATTTTGACTTATCTTGCTGCTCAACTGGTCGTACAGTTGAGCCCTAAGCATCGATTCTATAGACACAAGGTTGGGTTTTAAAGTGTGGCAAATCCAACTCTCCAAAAAAGGAGCACTCTCGATTGGGGAAAAAATAAAAATTGCCCCAGTCTCCGAGTGAGAACAAAAAAGATGAAGTAAAGCACCAGAACAGATATTACACCTTAATCCTAGCTAAAAGGTCAAAGAATGTCGTTGATGCCGGGTGATGTAAAGCTGTCTGTTCTATCTTAACTCTTAAATGCTTTATTTTTTATATTCGTTTGACATTGAAGATTTTGATTACCTATTTAGCGGGTGTGCTGATGCAACATCATACTAATACCTACTCACACTGGCCAACAGGCTCGTTGCAGATGTGAAACAAGTTGCAGTTTTACACATTTTTCGTTGAATATTATATTAAATAGGTATTTTGTTGGAATGTTTCATATTTAAAACAAAAAACATTTAAGGGTTAAGATACATTTGATACAGAGGTTTTGATGCAGAAATGACTCTGAAAAACACTTGAAGAAAAAAACTAGAAAAAGAGAAGAGACATTATTTTTATCGGTTTGTATATAAAGTTGTAGTTCCTGTCTGTTTGTCTGTTCACAAACTCCCCCTCCGGTGTTGAAGATAGATCTACATAACCATATATATTCCAAAACAACATTACCCAGTATGGATAAGTATATTTCATTCTGATCACGCATGCAGCGGAAATACATTAAAAGAAGTATGATTTTTTACTTTATTTGATTTATAACTTGAAAATTATATGAATTAAAAAAATAAGAATTGAAATGGTAATAAGGGATTCAGGGCTTGAAGTAAGAGTACTATGGCCGGGGTGGATGTTATCAATTATGCGCCGGTCGATGGAAGGTTATGGCGGGAGATTCGAAAGAGAACAAGGGATTAACCACAGTGGCTAAGGATTGCCGGACAAGTGGTTATGCGTGAATGAATCCCCCGACCATAGGTTGTGGGAGAGATGCCTTTTGGCATGCTCGCCCACTGTTTGAACGTGGCCCGACCACGTCTGGCCGGACCACGTGTAGATTAAATAAAGACGTTTAGACAAAGAAAGAAAGAAAGAAGAAAACATTTTTACTTAAACTTATATTAAAAAAGAAAGTGAAGAAATGAGAAAGCTAAACAACATAAGAATAGACATTTTATAAAGTTAATAAAAAGGAAAACATTTATATTTAACAGAAACAATTTATTTAACAAAACATAATTGTAAGCGTAAATATATGTGCGATGCGATGCGTGTTGAATGTCTTTTGTGTGGCAAATTTGTGAATGGTGAATGTGTGAAGGAAAATGTTCGTTTGGATTAAGAGAGATTCTTAAAGAAATGTTCCTTTGAATTAAAGATGCTTGAAGAAAAGGGATTACATTTTTTTTTCTCCCTCCGCACTGCTCGTTCGAGCTAGTGTGGAGGGGGGGGGGGGGGGGTCGACGAGAGTTCTTTTTGTGCATTCGTCCCAAGACGCCGAGGGAAAAAGAGAGAAAGAAAGAAGGTGCGCGTGCCCTTTTATATACTCAAAATCACGCGTGGTCAAGCTGGCCGGAATCCTTCGGCAAACATGATTCTGCGCGACTTCACAAGGTTCTCTACTTCAGAGACGAAGAAGGACTAAACAAAGAAAGAAAGAGGGTACCTAATTGTGGCGTTCGCCACAGTAGATAGAGATCCCCAATCATTCTGGAGAAATGCTGTGTCAAACACTATAGATTTACCAAACATTATTTCAATAAACGTTACTTTACTGTTTGGAGGGGGCAGCCGTGGCCTACATAATATAGCAAACTAAGGCCGTTAACTGAAAAATGACGTCATGCTGTGTATAGTTACAAACGAGATTTGTCGAACAGTCAGACGATGAGCATTTTGATCCCTCCCTTCACTTAAAAATTCATCAAAATTCAGGAAATCAACCAATTTTAATTAAATTTTCAGTATTTATTAATTAACGATCATGGAATATGATTGACCCATTACTTTATTAGAAATCCCAGTGCAAATGTATTATTTTGTGTAAACAAAAAACACCTTTACTAAAGTTATATCACAGGGTACTAAAAAACGCATGAATGTATTTTTTTAATGAAAATAGATGTTAACAATAAAAAATATCTTTTAAAATATAGTTTTCATATATTACGTCAAAAAAAGAAAGCTCCTAAATTCCGTATTAATAAAATCAATATAACTCGAAGAAAAATTAAATTCTCGAATTAAATTATAATGTGGCAGAAATAATTCAACACGATTTTCTAATATTTGCACATATCTAATAATATCAATAATTCAAAATAATTAATTAATAGAACATTTATTGAAATAAATTAAAATGTGTTTTTTTTTTGTTTTGGAATAATTTGCTCTCATTTCCAAAAAATAATAAATTGTGCTTTTTGATTTTTTTTAACTTAAAAATGAATCAAACATGAAAATTTACGAATTCATTAAGGTAACACAAAATCAATGATTCAAAATAATTAATTAATAGAACATTTATTCATAAAATAAAATGTTTTTTTTTTGTACTTTTGTTTATTTTTTTGCAAAACTAAGTTTTTTTACAATATAGTAAACAATTTTTAATAAATTAAAACAGTCATGTTTTGAGGAGGGGGGATTTTGGATGAAACTTATTAATTAATCTAAAATTGTATTTTTTATCTTGAAATTAAATTCTAATTTAATCTTTTTAAACTTGAAATTCGAACTTTAATCACAGCCGTCGTAATATAATGCAATGCCTTAATCTTTGGACGCCATGTTGGGATTTTTTTTTACTTCTCTTTCGCACTTGATATCTATAAAAAAGGAAATACGTTTGAAAAAAGGAAAAAGTTAATGATTTCCAAGTGAATGAATAATCCTTAGGAGGGTAGCCGTGTTCTTGGCAGGGGAATAAAGTCATAATAGCAGGAACAAGTTAAATATGATTACCAAGTGAATGAATAATCTTATAGAGTTGAGTCTCTGATTACAGATGAACGCATACGCGTTAAGTTACGGCTCACTTCCGGTCCTGATTGATAGTGGGAGTAATGAACCACTATCAATGACGTCACCAGAAGATCTCGACTTAGTGCACCGGGCTTAGTTCAATATATTACGTAAGCCATGGGGCAGCACACAAAAAAGAAATAAAAACAACTTGGACAATTTGCTAGTGATAAGTAGTAAGAACACATTTAAAATGATTTGACAAATTTTTAATTAGTAAAATAGAAGGAGACAGAATTAAAAACGAATGCCCACTTTGCTTGAAGTAGATGAGGTTTATTTATTTTACATGGAAATATTTCAGGTCAAATTAAACTAATTATATACTTGTAGGACAAAAGTCTTCCACAATGAAATTAAATTAAGTTTAAAAACTTATAAAAACTTTTTATAATTTTTACAAATGTCTTTTTTGTCTTAACAATAAACTTTTAATTTCATTCTTAATGCATAATTAGTAATTAAAAAAAACAAACTTGTTAATTTAGTGATTTTTACACTAAATTTGTACATGCAGTGTAATTATTAATTACAAGTTGTACATACCCAGCATTGCCCGGGACTTAAATTTTTTTTTTTTTTTTTTGAATAACTGACTTGTTTATGAAAAAAGGAAATTAATTTTGGGAACTTTAATTTTGTAATTGTTAGATGGAACAGATTCTATCTAGAGAAAAATTGTATTTAATGGGGAAATAACTCTTTCCCCTTAAATTGATCAAAACAGCATTTTGGCAAGCAGAGTTATGTCATTAGACCAGCCGACAATGGGAAAACATATTCAATGGACGTTCACTTAGCGACAGACAATTAAATACGTCCTCATTCCAAATTAATTTATTCTTAGTTGTATTTATATAATAAATAATTATTATTGTTGATCTACACAGAATCGTTTTCATCCAAATTATTTCTTCATATTTGTTTCTTACCACTCGCAAAATACCATATTATTTCAGTACTCAAATAATTTAGTGAAATAAGAATTTTTTTAGAATTTCGTTTCCATACTCGACACAAATCGATTAATATTTAAGAACAAATAATACTGTGCAATGAATGTGGGAGCGAGAAACACACAGACACAGAGACACACTTCAATAATTTAATATATTATTTTCGAAGAACTCAATAGAGAGAACTCAGTATAATTACACTCAATAACTTTCTTTGAATCTGTTTCGGTAAGTAAGGAAAAATGTCTTCACTCAAACAGTTTTCTTAGCTAGAATAAGTATTTTCAAAAACTATATTCATGCTGATAACATATTGAAAAGGAAAAAAACGAAAATAGGTTACTTTGGATCAAGTATAACATTATATCAGTGTTCATTACCACTACTGGTGATACCAGATCAGGCTGCCCTGTGGCTCCCTGAGACGAAATTCACCTACATTGACATTTTTTTTTTTTTTTGTTTTTTTGTAAAACTTAATTATGTTCTACAAAACCAAAAACAACAGCCCCTCTCCCTTTCTCCCTCCCCTTTTTTATTTTATTTTTAGAACTTGAAGCATAAATCTTTTACTATAATGACCAGATTCGGCATTAAATAACCCAAAAAGGGTTGATATGCCGTAAAACAAAACTACCAAACCAAAAACGATGATTAAACATTTGAAGATATAAAGAACTTGAAGCATAAAAACTTTTACTATAATGACCAGATTCGGCATTAAATAACCCAAAAAGGGTTGATATGCCGTAAAACAAAACTACCAAACCAAAAACGATGATTAAACATTTGAAGATATAAAGAACTTGAAGCATAAAAACTTTTACTATAATGACCAGATTCGGCATTAAATAACCCAAAAAGGGTTGATATGCCGTAAAACAAAACTACCAAACCATACCAAATCATTACCACTAACATTTATGCTAACACAAGTGTCAATAAAAATGTTTTAAGTAAAAACTACTTTATTTTTTAAAGTCTAAATTCAAAAAAATAAAAATATTTCACTGAAATGAAAACATCGAAAAAAAAAAAAAAAGAATTAACCAACAATGGCGATAATATTGTTTTGTTTTTTTTTAATAATTAGAAAGAAGTGCAAAAACCAATTTGCTATAATGAATTAATTTTTGATTTTGCCTAAAAACGAACGCAACAGATGGAATAATAATTGTGTGTCATGCGTTTAACTTTGCAGAATAGATAAACATATGTTATCTTCTTTACACGTTTGAAATGTGTAAATATAGACGCCATTTTGTAAAAGAAAAAAAAAAAATCAACATTTACCCGCTTGATAGTGAGAAGAGGCAACGTAGGCTATATCTCTTGGCCCTCGTTCCACTGGTTAGGCTATTCTGACCACAAACTATGGTACCCCTTAATGGCATATGCTTCAGTATTGGTATGGACATGAACCCTTTTTGTCTACGTTGTGAGGAAGATGAAATAGAAATGGCTGGACTATGTCAACGAGGTAACGGCTCGCATCGTTCCAGAGCGGGTGACGTACCTGGATTTAGCGTTCGTAGTCTTCAACATGGATCCCTTGTGGCCCAGGGAGAAACAAATGATGTTTCTTGCGATTTTAGCAGTAGCTAGACTCGTAGTGTGGACTTCACACTTAGAAATAAGAAGGCGGCCACCCCCATGCCCTATTACGATTTGATTTCGCATTTTAAGCATCAGCTTAAAATCAAAATTAAATGTGATAGAGGAAGTTGCTTTCTTCACAGTTTAAACGTAGGTGAAGTCACACCGCTAGTTTATGTGTATTCATACGAAATAGATTTGAGTTTGTGTTCCCTGCCTAAGTATGACACATGCCGACCGTAGGTCTTTTTTGATCATAGACAATCCAGAATTGGCTCAGTCCTTTTAGTTAGTAGTACAAATGTGTCCTGTCCCCCTGTTTTTATTTTAGGTGTCAGAATTCCTCCAAGATGCCCGCTCTCTGATTTATTTTATCTCTGACCTGCCCTAATGATATTTATCTTGGAGGACACCACACATCCCTAAAGAACCGATCCCTGCATTTATTTTGTCCCTTAGGCAACGCTCACTCCCACTTAGGGACTGACTCTCTTGCTTTCAGTTGTTCCGGAAGACAGTGAGCAGTTCATACCTTAGATAGGATGGGAGGGTCCTACTAATTAAACATAATTAGCATTTTACTTTGTACTTTTATTTTTTCTACCCCTTTTATTTTTATTTGTTTTTGTTTGTTTTTTTGTTGTTTTTTTTTTTTTTAGGGGGGGGGGGGGGGGGGATTTTAAGGCTTCTTTGTTCTCCCACTCCCCATCATCTACATTGCATATTTTTTGTAAATAAAATTCATCAAAACACCTGGAGATATTTAAGTAGCTTAGTCCATAGAGTGAATGCGGAATTGTGGTGATTGGAACTAGTTTTAGGGCATAGACAAATGGAGGACCCCCGACCCCTCTTTTCCCCTACCGCATACCCATTTTGGCCTTGTGCCACATCTTTCTATATATTTCAACCTTTTTATATCATGTAAAGACGGCAATGTATATTTTGAGATAAATAAATTTACCCGCTTGATGAGACGTCATTTTCTAAAAAAAAAAACTCCATTATTCTAGAATATTTCAAACGTGTTTTTCTTCAGATTACATGTGTAATACTAAATAGTGACATATTTCTAGTAAAGAGGTATTTAACTTCCATCAATCTTCATTCTATTTCGTAAGGTAAATAATTAATAGACAAAAATAATGTATTGGGGGGGGGATATATGCTAAGTGTTAATAACGAAGAATATTCTATTTATAAGTGACTACGATTGAGTCACGTGAGCCAAAATGCTGGCGCCGGGGGCTGGGCGGCGGTTGGCAAAAATCCATCAATCTTCATTCTATTTCGTAAGGTAAATAATTAATAAACAAAAATAATGTATTGGGGGGGATATATGCTAAGTGTTAATAACGAAGAATATTCTGTTTATAAGTGACTACGATTGAGTCACGTGAGTCAAAATGCTGGCGCCGGGGGGCTGGGCGGCGGTTGGCAAGAATCCATCAATCTTCATTCTATTTCGTAAGGTAAATAAATAAACAAAAAAAATGTATTTGGGGGTGGGATACATGCTAATTGTTAATACGGAAGACTATTCTGTTCATAAGTGACTACGATTGAGTCACGTGAGCCAAAATGCTGGCGCCGGGGGTTGGGCGGCGGTGGACGGCCTGGGCTGGGGGTAAAAGTGCTGCCGAACAAAAACTCTTCATTTTTGTTTCAAGATCAAAACTTATCATAGTAGCCCCGATTGACGGTATACTTTTTCGTCAAACACTGCAAACTAATACATATATTGTAGTAACCATCATGCAGGTTCACAGGGAAAACGGGTTAGGGTTGCACCGTGTATTGTCCATCAGGGATTCAACCCAGAGTGTTCCAGTTACATGTTTCCATTCTGATACAGTAAGTACACGGTGCAACCCTAACCCGTTTTACTCTGTGGACCTGCATGATGGTTGCACACACACACAATCACGTAACCTAACGTTTTGGAGAGCAGCAATTTGGTATCGCGACTTTACCATAGAATTTTTAAAAAATAAATAAATAAATAAAAAACGGGTATATGTTACGACGCTCAGCAGAGGCGCGAACGAGGTCCAAAAAAAGAACGCGAAAGGGTTTAAAAACATAAATTTGCAACAAGTGAAGTTGACCTACGACGAGAATAGATATTTTTCTACTTACCTATGTAATTTTTAAAAAATTATTTTTACCTATTATAAATGGGTTTTCATTAGATGTAAAAAAAAAAAAATTCTTGTTTTTTTTCCCCACCGTTTTCACAAAAACAATATGGCGCTCCTAGTGCATTTGTTAGTAATCCCCCCCAAATCGGCCATGTTTTTTTTCGAAGTTACGGTGTCAAAACTATTGATTTCTAATAAATAGCACTTCAAACAGGTTTAAAATACAAACAAATAGCACATGCAAGTTTGAAACTAACTTTTACAGCTTACAGTTACTTTTATTTGTTGTAAATTTGTTTTTTTAGCGTTTTTACTCTGCTGAGTCTCGTAAAAGATGCCAAAAAAAAACATACACTTCATTAACCTAAGTCCGGATGAAAAAAAAAGACGTTAACAGTCAATTTATATTCTAAGGGGCCGTTAAAAGTCAGTTTCACACCCGCCCCTCCAAAAAAGAAGGCTATCTTGAAGTGATTAACTCCGAAAGTGGCTGCCATTTTTTATCGATTAGTTTTGTCTGTTTTTCGTAGCGGTGACGACTCCAATTAGTACATCGTGCAAGATAGCCAAAAATAAAAAATAAAATAAATACAATGCAACATTGTAAATATATCAGTAAGGGGCATTTATAAGGACAGCTAACAGAACGAAAAAGTGAAAAAAACAAAAAAACAAATAGTCAACAAATAAATGTTACTAAAGGCAAAATAAGTTACTCTTCTGCCTACCTGGATAAGTTTATTTGTTTTTTAACTTATTTTAAAGCGTTTTTTTAGTTCGATTTAAAACTGATGTCCGGACGTAACGTGATCAAATGGGTCCATTTTGGTTTTTTTTCAATTTTAACATGCTGTCTCGACACTAGCTTTTATTTGTTGACTATTTGGGGGGGTTTCACCCCTTTTTCGTTCTGTTAGCTGTTGTTATCAATGCTCTCAGTAAAAAAAAAAATTGGGGGGCATCTTTTACGAGACTCAGCAGAGTAAAACGCTAAAAAAACAAATATACAACAAATAAAAGTAACTGTAAGCTGTAAAAGTTAGTTTCAAACTTGCATGTGCTATTTGTTTGTATTTTAAACCCGTTTGAAGTGCTATTTATTAGAAATTTATGTTCGACAGAGGGTTTTCGAAGAATTCAAAATGGCCGCTCTACGTAATAATATAGAGGGACTGGCCGCTATTTTTCTTTGAGAAACTAGATGTTTTAAAAAACAAGAAATTTTTTTTTAACATCTAATAAAAAGCCATTTATACTACGTAAAAATACAAACAAATTACATAGGTAAGTAGAAAAATGTCTATTCTAGTCATAAGTCAACTTTACTTGTTGCAAATTTATGTTTTTAAACTCTTTCTCGTTCTTTTTTTGGACCCCGTTCGCGCCTCTGCTGAGCGTCGTAACATATACCCAAATTTTTATATGTTTTTTTTTTTTCTGTTTTGAGTTTCGAGAACCAGGGTTTCATTTTGTGTGGTTGTCTTTCGGCTGTTGTCGTAACTCGTTACCGGATTTTACCGATGGGCAACTCATGAGAGCTAATCTATATAAGCACCAAAATTAGATTGATTCAAGATTAAAAATAAACAACAACAAACAAACAAAAAAACAAAGTTGATGTTGTTTACCTGAAACTATATTGTCGATGATCCAAAAACAAAAACTGAGTAAGGCAACCAAAAGGAAAGGCAAGCAGAAATGTACCAACTCCGGTTTAGAATCGTCATTTCTTGCCATCCTGAAAGCGAGAAAGTAAACTTTAACGACTTCAACTTGTTTGGGTTTCAACGTATGCTGTTATTCTTAAAAGTTCACAGAAAACTGTCATAAAAAAGCGGACGCTAATATGCGTTGCATTTTGATTGACAACGACTTACGTGTAAAAGTCCTATTTTGGGAGAGAGAGGCGTCGATATTACAAAAACAAACTTTTAATTTAAATGCATTTGAACATTTTAACGAGATAATACGAATTAACAAAATACAAAGGGAGATAACTCACCAACGGGTGAGCGAGTCTATAAACCGGTGCTCATATCGAGTATTTATTTACTCCTCTCCAGGAGTTAGGCACAAGGCCAGTTTTTATCTTACTCCCACAAGTAAGATGTGACCCAAGGTCGGGTCGGGAAAGTGGGGTTTGAAAAGCCAGCATCCGAGAGGTGAGCACTCTGGCCATTAAAAATTGCCTGGGCAGCCCCGTCGGCATTCCCCGGTAGGGGCGGCTCAGGTAAGCAATAAACTTACTCCTCCCCAAAGAGGGGAGGCGAAGCCTGGGAGGGTGGACCTCCTAGAACTGCACAGGACAGCGTTCAGTATCCATCGGAACAGATACTACACTTTGATCTGGGCCAAAAGGCCACAAAAATCCCATCTTGTTGTCCATATTACATATTGTTGAGCCCAACACCAGCCCAATCAGTCTCTCATTAACTTCGGTTAATTGAGGACGTCGGAATGGGGTTAATACCAGTCGAGGATCCGTTCTCGACAATCAGTCCGGCAGAAACTGGGCCATTTCGGTGGTCTTTTACCTGCCGGGCCAAGGTATACTGTCCTGGGTTTTCCTAGGAGGTGCACCCTCCCAGGCCTTGCCTTCCCTCTTTGGGGAAGAGTAAGTTTATTTCTTGCTGCCTGAAGCGCCCTTACCGGGGAATGCCGACAGGGTTGCCCAGGCTATTTTTGCTAGGCCAGAGTGCTCCTTCTTTAGGGACGCTGGCTTGACTCTTCCCCCACTTTCCGACCTTGTGTCACATATTCCTTCGGTGGGAGGGAATTAAATACCTTGTTGTCCATATTAGCTCTCTAGAGCTAGTGTTTACTTCCCTCCCACCGCAGGAAGATGTGACACGAGGTCAGAAGGTGGGTTTTGCCCTTGTGTCCTTGTTATTTTTCATACCAAGTCGAGGATACGTCTTCAACAATCAGTCCGACAGAGTCTGGGCTATTTGAGTTAAGTGGCCTTTTTTCTGTCGGGCTGAGGTATGGTTCTGTGCAGTTCTAGGAAGCCCACCTTCCCAGGCTTTACCTTCTCTCTTTGAGAACCGGGGAATGCCGATGGGGCTGCTCATGCATTTTTTTAGGCCAGAGTGCTCCGCTACTTGGGGGCTAGCTTTTCAACCCCCACCTTCCAACCTTGTGTCACATCTTCCTGCGGTGAGAGGGAAGTAAATACGAGCTCTGTAAACGAGTTACGACAACAGCCGTGGCTGTCGTAAAGTAAACTTTACGACAGCCACGCAACACCTGAAAGGCAACAACACAAAATTAAACTCGGGTTCCTGAAATGAAATAGAAAAAAACACTTCCTGATTTATTTACATTGTATTCTACTTTTTACTGATGCATTGTATTTTGTTTGTAATAGTTGCTTTTTATTTTGTTTTTGTAATTATTGTTTTCGTTATTTTTTTTTTCTGTAGTAAACAGAACAAAAAAGGGGTGAAAAAAACAAATGTGCAACAAATAAATGTTACTAAAGGTCAAGATAAGTTACTCTTCTACCTACCTGGATAAGTTTATTTGTGTTTTAACTTATTTTAAAGCGTTTATGTGTTAAAAACAAACCGAGTGTCCACTCTGTTCACTTAGAGCACAAAAAACATGGCTGCCAATAAGCCCTGCATGAGGACACTTGATAGTCAATCAGCCTACAGTTGGAGCGGTAAATCTACCCTTCCGGCTCATTTCTGCTGAACTGACGGCCTGGTTCGAAACCTCAGCATGTGGTTCAAACTGGCCCTCCAGCTCGAGAGGAATTATTAGTCGGAGGTACAGTCAAAAGTCGATGCGTCGGTTAAGACTTGACTTCGAACAAAACCTTTTTTAAAGGGTAGAGCTGAGGCATGTAGCACTTACATCTTTCCTCATCCTATACCGACTGACCATACTTTCTCTGCCTGCAAAGTGCCTAAAGGTCCTTCAGCGCCTTCTATCCTCTATTCTCTTGGTTGGTGGGAGGCACTGGGTTCGCAGACAGGTCTGTATTACACGTTCGTGTGAGGGAAGCTTGGAGATGCCCGACTTGACGTGTCATTCACACAGCGAGACTAGCTTTCCTGGGTTGAACCTTTCCTGACCTCATTCTCGACCCCTCAGTTGAGGGCCATTGTAGGCCGAGAGGCGAATCACTGTTATTCAGAGAGTGCCGAGCCACGCTCAAAAAGCTTCCTCGGTCCAGTGACCTTTCTTGGTCTTCTAGAAAAGAATTCCATAGCGGTTTATTGAAGTTGGCAGCTGAAAATCCGTTTGTTGGGTGGTCGGAGCAGGAGATCTACTCCGAATGGAGTTGGGCACTAGGTACAAGTCATCTCAACAACTCTGAGTTTTCTGTGACCTGGCAATCAGCCTGGAACGTGTTACCCCTCAATGTCATACAACACAGTTCCGGAATGGAAGACTTGCCTGAGTGCGATGTGCTTGAAGAAGAACTGCCAGATTACGCTTTCTGTCAATGTCCCGAACTTCAGCAGTTCTAGGTGTATGTCAGCGAGGTGACAGCTCATATCGATCCCGAGCATTCTATTCCTATAAACGTATCCTACACTAAATGTATCCTACGTAATATGGCCAGTGTTCGACAGGGAGAGACTAATGGTGTTTATCGCGATCCTGGCAGTAGTGTGAACAGTGGTGTGGACGTCACGTTTGAGAGAAAACGAAGGAGTTGAATCTTTAGCTGATCAGGATCTGATCGCTTACTTAGAGCACCAGCTTGATATGATAGAGAAAGATTACATTCTTTGTTTTTGTAAAAAGGTGGATACAAGTAGTGAGCTTTTGTGTACAAAAACGAGTCAAGTATGAGTACAGGTTCCCTGTCTGAGCATGGCGCACTCGGTTCCTGGTCCTGTCGGACTCCAGCCCTTTTGGGTAAGTTTAGCCTCTTAGCCAGTCGAGTGAATAAGTTACCCCTTCCCCCTCTGGTAATAGAAATCATCCAAGATGCCAACTCTCCACTTTCAATTTTTTGTTCTAAATCATATTTATCTTGGAAGGACACCACCCATACTCTAAATCCATCTTCCATTTTCTTTTTTCTCCCACTTAGATCCCACTCCCATTTAGAGATTGCCCTGCTTGTTTTCGGTTTTGAACAAACCGAAAAACAGTGGGCAGTCTATTATTTAGAAAGGGTTGAGAGGGTCTTACTAACCAAAGTTTTTGTTTTTTTTTACTTTTTCCACACTCCCTGTTTTATTCAAATTAAATCTTTATGTATAAAATTATTTATGAAAAAATAAAATTGGCAACAAATTTGTGGATATCTTAAGTAGGAGGGCTATTAGAGTAAATGTGGTATTGTGGTGACTGAGATGATTCTAGTTAAGAGTAGGATAGACATTTTTATAACTATTAACCAAGGATGACCAATGAGCTTTATTACCCCATATTTTTGTTCCGAATGTAAATTTTTATATTTTGTGCAAATAAATAATTCAAAGTGTAGTATCTGTTCTTGTCGGTGTCAAGAGACCATCCTCCCATGGATTACCTTCCTTCTTTTGGAGGGGTGGTTATTTATTGCCGATTGCCTGAAGCGTTCTCACTGTGGAATCCTGACGGGGCTAATTATAGCAAATTTTGCACCTGTTCATAGTGCTCCCTCTTTTTGGGGGAACTGAATTCCTTACTATAAACTGATCTTGTGTCTAACTTTGCGGTAGTGGGAGACAGGTAAACAAAGATACCACCGTTGACATTATTCACACGACATGTCGATGCGTTTTTTATTTTTGAATTGTTGTTTTATCTTTTCGTTCTGTTTTTTTTTTATTGACTTATATACAGTACTTCTCTTCCCACTGCACCAATCAGAGAGATACAGGTTCGTGAAGCCAGAGACTCTGCTCACTCAAAGGTGAGGGTCAAGAAAGGCCGATAATTGATCCTGATTCTGATCATCTGACCACCTCTACTTTGCATTTCGGGTCTCTGCGGCACCCTGATTCATGTAGGGATGTCATGGAGTGGGAACCATATTTGACAATGTCCCTTATTTTAGTCAAAAGGTGCTGAGCACTACACAATTAAAACAAATCTCTGTCCACAGTAATGTCGAGGCGATTAATCAGAATCAGAAATGTCGGAACTTTAGGGAGTATCAGAATCAGAAAAATTTTAGCCTAATTTCTGATTTCAAAAAGTATTTTGTAGCATTACCTCCCCTTCTCAAACACAATTGCACAAGCTCACCGCCAGGTGGCGTTAGCAAACTTAAGAGTTGTCTGCCCTTTTGCAAAACGCCAGGTGGTGTCCTGTCACTATATTGTAAAATAAAATAATAGACAGTCAAGCCTATTAAGTGGATGGGGCCTTCAGGTGTAGGGATATGATACCCAACAGATCATGGTCGGACTACCGCATTTTTGGTTCGGTGAGGAAGGTAGTTAAAAATCTATATTAGGTTCTGCCTTTCCCCATTCAGTGGTGGACAGTGGCGGCCGCCATTCCTCATTTGGAGGATTGCGTTCAAGGTGCGAGTAGCAGAGTTTATTCTCCATTCAACAATGTCAATATGCTAGGGTGCGCCCAGATAAAGTGCAGCGGTGATTCGAGTCGGACCTCAGTTCAGATGCAAGCATCCACTCTTAAACGAGATCGACAGATGCTATTACGACGCGACATCCATTTTTACAGCAGATCGAAAGACTCTCTTACGAGTTGGTAGCCATTTGCACGATATGGACAGACTATTACGAAGCTGAAGGAACTTCGACACTGAGGAGTTCATTTAGATTCAGAGTCGGATTGACACGTCAACCTCTCATCGAGATGGACAGACGCTTTTATCAAACTGCGTTTATGCGGCGTCCACTTACAGCAGATTGACAGATTCTCTGATGAGCAGGTAGTCATTTGCACAACATAGACAGACTGTGTTACGAATCGGCGTCAACAGTGCGATTTTGCTCTATCCAAAGACTCCATTTTTTACTAGACCCTGTTGGGTGGGTCACTGAAAGAGCAATTCTTTTAGCATACTTTTTCCCTTTTCCGACTGCTGGCTCGGCCTCCTTCAGGGCACATCCGGGAGGAAGGTTTTGGATATATTTTTTATATTTCAAATGTTTTCTATTTTTCTAACTTTTTTTTTTTGCCCAACAATATAAACTGACGACTTGCCACTGAAAACATCAGTTTGACTGCTTGCTACTCTCCCCATTCGAGAGACAGCTGCTTCACCATGGGTTTGCTTGTACACACAAGGACACATCCCTGGTATGTATAAAATATTCTCTACTCAAACTTAGCAACTATATGTGCACGTATCTCTACATACATAAATTCTGAATGAACATGCACACACAATTATAAGCATGAATTTTTTCCCTCTACGCATACACATACATATGCACACACACATACGTGCGTATACATACGCATGCATACATCATTCTACTTACACTCACTTTTTGTACCTTTTTATGAACGTCAATTCGTAGTCGTTTTCGCATACAATAAATGTTTTATTGAAATATACATTGTCTCCGAATAGTTACTTTACTTTCATGTAGCATGCTTGTATTGTGTACGTATAATTATACAGAATACTTGGTGCTGTGCTAGCGTCGACTATTGGAATTCCGTCAATTCTTTTAATTTTTTTTAACTTAATTTTCCATTGCTGGTACTAATGATGGAATAATATATATTTATTGATTTTAAACTACCAGCGAAAACAAAATCTATAAATCATAATAACATCTAAATACAATGTAAATTTATTACTTCCGTTAAGGCAAAGGTTATGTTTTCAGTCGAGTTTGTTTGTAATTGTTTGTATATTGTCTACATCGCTTGACCAAAAGTCACCAAACTTGATCAAAATATCGGTCAGGGTCTACATTCTGGGACGACATTCAATGTCAATCCATGTTTGCCGAACTCGTCCGTAGCAGTAACCAGCATAGAGCTGCATGCCTGAGAGCGTCGGCTTCACCTTACAGCGGGGCTTGGCTCAGTGCCATCTCTTCGACGACACTTGGAACCCTCTTGGACAATGACACTATCCGGATCACCGTCTCACAACGGCTGGGACTCCGTTTGTGCCACCCACACCGGTGTCGCTGTGGGCAGGTCGTTGACGAGTTTGCCCTGCATCCTCTCTCTTGTCGATTTAGTGCCGGCCGCCTGCCTCGCCACTCTGCCCTTAATGATGTAGTCAGGCGAGGTCTCGACTCGGCAGGTTTGCATCAGTCCTTGAACCAGTCGGCCTGGACAGGGGCGACGGTCGCAGGCCTGCCGGGATGACTGTGTTTGCTTTCCGAGCCGCCACTTGTTCTGACTCCTTTTCACCAGCAAGGATTGCGGAATCCACGGTGAAGCCCGGCACAGCGGCTCTGCTCGCCGAAACAAGGAAGCGCGGAAAATATAGCTCGCTCACTAACCGTTTCGTCTTCCAACCAATTTCAGTGGAAACGTTGGGTGTGCTTGGCCCCGAGACTGTTAAATTTTTTCAGGACATTGGACGGAGGATTTCAACGTCTAGGCACGAGCCCCGTGAGTCAGCCTGGTTGTTCCAACGCATCTCCCTGGCTATCGTTCATGGCAACACTATGTCAGTAACGGCGGCGTCACTTCCGTTCTAATCATCATCTGTTGACTCTCTCTTTCTTTCTCTCCCCCTCTCTATCTACCTATGTCGGTACCTGTCTCTTTGCTTCTCTTTCTCTCACATTATTGTTTATAAATAACAGAAAACTGATTTAATTTTGGGATATCTAGGTCAAGATCACGGAAAAAGTAAAAGTCACACTTTTGGCGATAACTTTGGTTCTCTTCGTCGTAGTGACTCGCTACTTGGCCCATATTGTAGCGAATTAAGTCCCGCATCTTTTATTAGCATGACCATGACATTTAAGATTGACCTTGACATTTTTCAGTCATGGTTGAAATTTTGACGGAATTTAAACTTCCCATTTTTCCAAATTTGCTGAATGGATTGTATTCTCTTTGATAACAGTAACCACCATGCAAAATTTAGCCTAATCAGATAAATAGTTTTTGAATTATCAACGTTTCTATGGTATAACTTTGGGAATACCTCATACAATATGAAGAAGTAAGGCCCAGATTAAACTTTGGCCCATCCTTACGTTGTCATATAGAGGTATGCAGCCTCACGACTGACTCATTTTACTGGTGTACAAAAATTAAAATTTGCATAAATTCACTCGTTCAGGTTCACTAGGTTCAGTAAAAGTTACTGATGAGGAGAACATGATAAGCCTAGTTGCTTGTTTTTGTATCCTATTTTTTTAACCAGATTGTCGAGGCATGTATCTCTTTGTTTTTCCGACCATGATGGGGTAATGGTCTTCAAATAACCTGTTTATTCACTTTAATTGCCGTTTGATGTATGGTGTGGTGTCATGGCCGTGGTAGCATCTTTTGGGATCGCCAAGAACCACGCCGACAATTAATATAAATGATAAAATGTGCGTTATAAATGATAGAAGGAGGAAAATGAAAGATATTAAATGTATGTGCATGCATATCAAAATGGAAAGAAATAAAGATTTGATGGAGTAGAAGGGTCACTAGCAAGCAAGTGTTAATTACAAACATGAACAGAGTTTTGTCTATGAAAAATCAAGGAAAACATGATTAATTAACAAAACATTTATATAACTCTAATTTTACATGAATATAAAAGTCATTCGTAGATAGTAAATGTTAATTTAGTAAAGTTTATGCAACTCGTGTTTTTGGTACAAAATGTTCAGACACGAGGGGTTGGGCTGTTTATGTCTATATATTTGTTAGTGTGAATATGTGTGTGTGAGTAATAGACAGCGTATCTGAGTAAGTGTCACTGTGTAAGTATGCGTAGGCCTACTTTGTTCTTGTTAGTGCATGTGTAAATGTGTGAAAGTTGATGGAGCTGTACGTCTGAGTGCTTGAAGGTGTTCTTCTTTCACCTCTCTCGGCCAAAGGTGCTAGGGGAAGGGAGGCGTTCGAGACTCTGTTCCGTGGTGCGCCCGGTTGAATCTCTGCTTTTGCCTGTTCAGTTTTCTGTTTTTATTGGGGTTTCTCATTTCCCACAGGCTTACTATATTTTGGGTTTAAATCGAGCAAGGTGAAGTGAAAAGTAGAGCGTATCGAAACAAACCGGAGAAAGAAATAGGGTGGCTATTTAAGCCAACTGTTTTATAGGTGTTCGTTCGAATCGCATCTCTCGTCACCATAAATGAAAATTTTAAAAAGACAATGTTACACCGGCCGTTCTAACAGAAGGGAAACTACACCGGTTCTCACTATAAATAGTGCAAGTAGACAATCATCAGGGAGAAAAGGACAGTATTGTAACTGTCTAGCCGAGTGCCAGTCAGTTTCCTTACCTTTGTACCTTTTATGTTAATACACTTGTTATCTTAACCCAACCTCGACTTGACTTCTTTTTACTGTTGACAACAGACAACAACTCTATAACAAAATATTTATAAATCTAAAAAAGAATTAAAGTCGGAATTGTTAATTTTATCGAAATCGAGAATTTAGAACAGTATCTGTAATTGTATCAGAATCGGGAAAAATATTGGAATCGTCCCACCACTAGTTCACATTGTGCCCTCATGGGGAGCTGTGTAGATACCACCTCTACATTAAACCTAGGCTGACTATAATTTCCAAGACTTAAAATCTGAAACAGTTTTCCATTTGTATTATTTTTTGTTTTATTATTTCAATAAAATTTGGATTAAAAGTAAAATCAAAAAAATAATGTGTAAGTCACTATTGGCGAGAAACACACACAGAGAAACATGCAAGCTGGTTACAGAATACAGAATGTTAGAAATATAGAGAAAAGATAAAGAAAAGAAGAGATGTAAAAAATGCACAATAATAACTCAAATAATCTAAGGAAGATAAGTCCTATTTTAAGCTGAAAAGATTTATCTCCCTTAAATCATTTGAGTCATTATGTAAAATGGTCGCCATCGTAACAATCATATTAACCGGAATATTTCTTTTTCAAACAAACTGAACCGAAAGACATTTTAGTATTCTAAATAACATGTTGTAAGGAAGAAAAAAATGGCTAAGCAGAATCAAATATCGATGTGTCAGTTGCAATGCTATTTAGGTTTAAATTCTAAAATGTAACAAGATAACTTTACATATTAGAAGAAGAAGAAGTGCTATCATAATCCAAAAAGGTAGACTTTCAGATGAATCACCACTCCCACCTCTGAAATGCTTGTCAGCGATTTTATTTGAAATATTTTTTTCAGATTACTAATGATTAGGCACTAAAGTTCAGAGAGGAGAGATTAGCATGGAATACTGTAGCAATTTTTGCTTCCCACGGGTCAGATGGATATTTTCTCCGATACCTGATATTGTTGAATAATAGATGTGTAGATATGTTAATATAGATTTTAGCACATGCAAATGAGTACGATCACTTGTCGTGCATTAAACAATAAAGTTTTCAGGGTGTATTTTGGAGTGATCTGACACCAGAGTGAGATCTGATGGGTATGGTCAGAAAAGGGCATGGGACAGAGCGATATGTGGAGAAGGGGCCATGGATGTGACGTCACGTGGGACAAAAGCGAGAAGGAATGGTTAGATTTTGAATGAGACCGGCATGGTAGTTTGAAGCGAACAGTCACTGACAAAATGTCCTAACAACGACAAAACTGTTGAGAATCGCACACGACGATGGGTGCCAACCTGTCTGTATATCTGTATATCTGTCTATCAGTCTACTTATCTATCTGTCTATCCATCTATCTATCTATAGTTACTTAGGTTAATATAACTGTCTCTCTCCTACATAAAAAGTGTACATTATACTTGTGATTTTTATCTCACATTCTCTTACACACATAATCGCCTAAAAAATAGAATCTCATTTTGGAGGGGGTGATTTAGTTGAGGATGTTATTAATTACTTGTGATCCTATTTACTTGTCTCCCTGCGAAGGCAGAGTTATACACAAGGTCAGTTTTTAATGTAAGAAATCCAGCTCTCCAAAAAGGGGCACCCTGGTTTGGGAGAAAAATTTAAATTGCCTCAGTCTAGAAGGATTTCTACTACACTGACAGATGGCAGAAAAGATAAAGTGTAGTATCAGAACAGATACTACACTTTGAATTATTTATTTGCTAAAAAAATATAACATATATTTTGACAAATTAGACACAAGGATTGGTAATTGTATTCGAATCAGGAATTTAGAACAGAATTAGTAATTGTATCCGATTCAGGAAAAATATTGGAATCGTTCATTATCATTTTATACAGGCTTATTACAATAACTAGTATAGTTGGTGAGAAGGAAGTTCTTGCTGTGGCAGAAGATTTGAATGGTCATATTGGAAACATCTCTGGTGGCTTTGAGGAGTTCATGAAGAGGATATGGTGATAGGAATACAGAAGGAGAACGAATCTTAAAATTGGTTCTTGCCATGGATATGTTAGTTGCAAATATTGTCTTTAAGAAAAGGGAAAGACATCTTGTTACGTATGAATCTGGAACAGCAAAGACTCAAGTATATTATCTGTTCGCAAGGAAAAAAGACAGAAACCTCTTGAATGATGTGAAAGTAATATCCGGTGAAGAAATTGTGACGCAGAATAAACTAGTTATTTGTGACTTCAAGTTGAAGAAAACTCATGAGATGAAGATAAAGTTTATCCCCAGGAGAAAGGAGTGGAGATTGCATGAAGAACATGTGAAACGCGAATTTAGAGACAAAGTTATTGAGCATCCGGTTGTTACCAGATCCACTTCAGGATGTGTGAAAGAAGTTGAAGGATACACTGTTGAAGGTAACAGACCAGACTTGTGGGTGGATAAAGAAGCCTCCAAGACATAGGGTGACATGGTGATGGAATGAAGAAGTTAAGTAGTGTCTCAAAGAAAAGCGGAAACAATGGAGCGAGTGAAGAAAAGGTTTAGTGAATAAGGATACGTATCTGATGACAAACAGGGCAGCAAGAAAAGCAATCTACAATGTCAAGGTGGAAGCTAAGCAAACTAGGTATTGTGATGGGATAACCTGACTTCCCCATTCACGAAATAGATGGACTCGTCGGACTATAAGTACGACTACAGCGAGCAGTCAAGACATTCTAGTTAAGACACATGCAGTCTTAACATTCTGTCTTAAATATTCTCTATTCGGTCTGCCCTATTACATATTCTGTATTCTGTTAACATATCTTGTATGTACAAGATATATATATCCGGAAATAAACCTATTATTTTAAAGACCTTCCACTCGGGTTATTTATCATTATATTTTCAACAAGATAGATCACTAGGTTTCCAGATATACTATTAAATGATGACCAATAGAATGAAGTACTCAAGATAACAGATGGCAAAGACAAATATGGATATTGTTGGAGAGAAGTGCATTCAAAATGACAACGGGGTGCTAGCAACAAGTGAACAAGACGAAATGGAAATGTTATTATGGGAGATTATTGAATACTGAGTTTTCATGTGACCGAGAAAATCTCAAAGTTGCAGAAGCAGTATCCGGTCTAACCATAAGAATTGAGAAAGAAATGGTATGGGAAGCTGTGAGTAAGATGAAGACAGGTAAAACTGTAGTACCTTCAGGAGGTGTTGCAGAAATGTTGAAGGTTGCAGGTGAAACAGATGTTTAGATGATCATAGACTTGACAAATCAGATCATGAAAGGGGATGTTTTGAAAGATTGGATCTTAGTACAATTATGAACTGTTACAAGTGTAAAGGATGACCTCTAGGTAGAGGTAATTACAGAGGCTTAAAGTTGATGGATAAGGTCCTGAAAGTGGTTGAGAGAATAATTGAGCAACAAATAAGAAGTCAGATAAGCATAGATGAAATGCAGTTTGGCAAAGTATCACTGGTGCTATATTTATCCTGAGATAAATGCAAGAGAAGTACCTTAATAATAAGAAGAATCTGTATTTTGCTTTTGTGGATCTAGAGAAAGCTTCTGACAGAATGCCAAGAGATGTTGTCTGGTAGGCTTTGCATAAATTAGGGGCAAACGAGGTGAAGGTTGTTTAAGCAATGTACAGAAATGCTCAAATTTGTGTTAGAATTAACAGCACATATAGTGATAGCTTTAATGCTAAAATAGAAGTGCATCATGGTTCTGTGCTGAGTCCGTTGCTTTTCATTTGTGTTTTAGAAGCATTGTCCGGGGTGTTTTGTATCGGTTGTTCAGAAGGGATGCTTTATGCTGATGATTTAGTGCTTGCCAGTGAAACAATAAAAAGTCTACATGTTACACAAGTTAAGTTAAAGACCTGGAGGAATGCTATGGAAAGTTAAGGTCTGAGAGTGAATGTTACTGTAGCGTTGTCGCTTTGAATTTGAGAGTTGTTCCCCATGGACCGTTTTGAAAGTAAATAAAAATACTCGGTTTGCAACGTGTCATTCAGAGTACGCATTAGACAAGCAACGAACTAACAACGTATTTGTGTCTCTTTTGATCTTTTGATCTTTTGATCTTTCCTTTTGCTTGTGTATTGTTTCTTACGTTTCAGGAATAATCACTTCACAACAGTTACCAAGACCAAAGTGATAATCAGTGGTTGCAGTGTGGGACGTATTTGTGTCTCTTTTGATCTTTCCATTTTGCTTGTGTATTGTTTCTTACGTTTCAGGAATAATCACTTCACAACAGTTACCAAGACCAAAGTGATAATCAGTGGTTGCAGTGTGGGACGTATTTGTGTCTCTTTTGATCTTTCCATTTTGCTTGTGTATTGTTTCTTACGTTTCAGGAATAATCACTTCACAACAGTTACCAAGACCAAAGTGATAATCAGTGGTTGCAGTGTGGGACGTATTTGTGTCTCTTTTGATCTTTCCTTTTGCTTGTGTATTGTTTCTTACGTTTCAGGAATAATCACTTCACAACAGTTACCAAGACCAAAGTGATAATCAGTGGTTGCAGTGTGGGACGTATTTGTGTCTCTTTTGATCTTTCCTTTTGCTTGTGTATTGTTTCTTACGTTTCAGGAATAATCACTTCACAACAGTTACCAAGACCAAAGTGATGATCAGTGGTTGCAGTGTGGGACGTATTTGTGTCTCTTTTGATCTTTCCCTTTGCTTGTGTATTGTTTCTTACGTTTCAGGAATAATCACTTCACAACAGTTACCAAGACCAAAGTGATAATCAGTGGTTGCAGTGTGGGACGTATTTGTGTCTCTTTTGATCTTTCCTTTTGCTTGTGTATTGTTTCTTACGTTTCAGGAATAATCACTTCACAACAGTTACCAAGACCAAAGTGATGATCAGTGGTTGCAGTGTGGGACGTATTTGTGTCTCTTTTGATCTTTCCTTTTGCTTGTGTATTGTTTCTTACGTTTCAGGAATAATCACTTCACAACAGTTACCAAGACCAAAGTGATAATCAGTGGTTGCAGTGTGGGACGTATTTGTGTCTCTTTTGATCTTTCCTTTTGCTTGTGTATTGTTTCTTACGTTTCAGGAATAATCACTTCACAACAGTTACCAAGACCAAAGTGATGATCAGTGGTTGCAGTGTGGGACGTATTTGTGTCTCTTTTGATCTTTCCCTTTGCTTGTGTATTGTTTCTTACGTTTCAGGAATAATCACTTCACAACAGTTACCAAGACCAAAGTGATAATCAGTGGTTGCAGTGTGGGACGTATTTGTGTCTCTTTTGATCTTTCCATTTTGCTTGTGTATTGTTTCTTACGTTTCAGGAATAATCACTTCACAACAGTTACCAAGACCAAAGTGATAATCAGTGGTTGCAGTGTGGGACGTATTTGTGTCTCTTTTGATCTTTCCTTTTGCTTGTGTATTGTTTCTTACGTTTCAGGAATAATCACTTCACAACAGTTACCAAGACCAAAGTGATGATCAGTGGTTGCAGTGTGGGACGTATTTGTGTCTCTTTTGATCTTTCCTTTTGCTTGTGTATTGTTTCTTACGTTTCAGGAATAATCACTTCACAACAGTTACCAAGACCAAAGTGATAATCAGTGGTTGCAGTGTGGGACGTATTTGTGTCTCTTTTGATCTTTCCTTTTGCTTGTGTATTGTTTCTTACGTTTCAGGAATAATCACTTCACAACAGTTACCAAGACCAAAGTGATGATCAGTGGTTGCAGTGTGGGACGTATTTGTGTCTCTTTTGATCTTTCCCTTTGCTTGTGTATTGTTTCTTACGTTTCAGGAATAATCACTTCACAACAGTTACCAAGACCAAAGTGATAATCAGTGGTTGCAGTGTGGGACGTATTTGTGTCTCTTTTGATCTTTCCATTTTGCTTGTGTATTGTTTCTTACGTTTCAGGAATAATCACTTCACAACAGTTACCAAGACCAAAGTGATAATCAGTGGTTGCAGTGTGGGACGTATTTGTGTCTCTTTTGATCTTTCCTTTTGCTTGTGTATTGTTTCTTACGTTTCAGGAATAATCACTTCACAACAGTTACCAAGACCAAAGTGATAATCAGTGGTTGCAGTGTGGGACGTATTTGTGTCTCTTTTGATCTTTCCTTTTGCTTGTGTATTGTTTCTTACGTTTCAGGAATAATCACTTCACAACAGTTACCAAGACCAAAGTGATAATCAGTGGTTGCAGTGTGGGACGTATTTGTGTCTCTTTTGATCTTTCCTTTTGCTTGTGTATTGTTTCTTACGTTTCAGGAATAATCACTTCACAAAAGTTACCAAGACCAAAGTGATGATCAGTGGTTGCAGTGTGGGACGTATTTGTGTCTCTTTTGATCTTTCCTTTTGCTTGTGTATTGTTTCTTACGTTTCAGGAATAATCACTTCACAACAGTTACCAAGACCAAAGTGATGATCAGTGGTTGCAGTGTGGGACGTATTTGTGTCTCTTTTGATCTTTCCTTTTGCTTGTGTATTGTTTCTTACGTTTCAGGAATAATCACTTCACAACAGTTACCAAGACCAAAATGATAATCAGTGGTTGCAGTGTGGGACGTATTTGTGTCTCTTTTGATCTTTCCTTTTGCTTGTGTATTGTTTCTTACGTTTCAGGAATAATCACTTCACAACAGTTACCAAGACCAAAGTGATAATCAGTGGTTGCAGTGTGGGACGTATTTGTGTCTCTTTTGATCTTTCCTTTTGCTTGTGTATTGTTTCTTACGTTTCAGGAATAATCACTTCACAACAGTTACCAAGACCAAAGTGATAATCAGCGGTTGCAGTGTGGGAACGCCCTCAGAAAGAAGAGAGTCACCCTGCTCAGTTTGTGGAAAGGGATGTGGAAGTAAATCAAAAAGGAAGTTGGGAAGAAACAATTATTTTGTATTAATAGAGAACTAACTGTGTTGCTTATTTTTTATCAATAAGTTTACATTGTAAAGTTTAAAGGTTATTTTTATGCCAATTTATGATTTTGTTTATTAACTAGCCTCAATTAGTCATATTTATTTATTTACTTGCACGATTGAATGAGGATCACTACTATGTACTTTTTTACTTGCTTATAATACAATATTACTTTCTTTGTTTCACAGCCCCCTCCTCGCCCCCTAATACAGTCGGAAGAGGCTGAAATGTTGGTAAACTCTCTGAATTAGTGTCTTATACATATGGTTTAAATTACATTAAATTCGGATATACGTATTTGAAGTTTTAAGGTGGTTCTGTCCCCCCATGGGTCCCTTTGAGGTGAGGGCACGTAGATATTCGGCACATAGAGGGTAACGTTGAGGTTCAGGGCCACTTTAATTGTTTTTTCTGGAGAATTTTATACATATGATATAAATTGCATCAAAATAGGATATATTTGAATTTTTAAAGAAGGTTCGGCCCCTCAGCTCCCTTAGGTTAGGAGGGCACTTACAGATTGTAGACCATTGGTCATATTTATTTATTTACTTGCAAGATTGAATGAGGATCACTACTATGTACTTTTTTTACTTACTCCCTTAGGTTAGGAGGGCACTTAGAGATTCAGAAACACTTTCATTGTCTTCCCGAAAAGATTTTATACATATTATATAAATTTCATAAAAATAAGATATATTTGAAGTTTTACGGGGTTTATACCCGCATAGTCCCCTAGACTACACGCAGAGACTTGGGAACACTTTCATTGTCATTTTACATAAGAATACACTTTTAGATTTTATGTAGATTCCTCTAACTTTTCTTTCTATAGGGAACACAACACAAAAACATCACTCTCACACACACACAAACATTGAGTTTCAGATATATAGATTTATTACAAGGGAAATAATTAACTTCTAAAAATTGATAATTATCTCCCCTTTTTTATTATTTTCATTTTTCGTCTTGTCTCAAGCTTGATGTTAGACGTTCCGTGAATGACTTCCAACTTTTCCTGTCTGTTGCCACTTTTCACTTGTGCCACCTGCCAGGATCAGGTCGTCATCAACTGATCCCCTCCATGTCTTAAGTGTCC
The DNA here is from genome assembly GCA_963556195.1 of Sepiola atlantica. NCBI lineage: Eukaryota > Metazoa > Mollusca > Cephalopoda > Sepiida > Sepiolidae > Sepiola > Sepiola atlantica. The sequence continues at coordinate 102,185,960 of OY744528.1, read as the reverse complement.
TATCACGTGGCTTTGGGTCATCGACGTTGATGTGGGACACACTTTGGAGCATTTCGAATGACTGACGGTGGGCAACGTGGCCAAACCCGTTAAGATGTCGTTGTGCAACGTACTTTCTCATGGAAACCTGTAGAGTGAGACCGGCAATTTTCTCCATCCAATTCGCTGCAGCCAGGATCGTGTCATTCTGACATTTCGTCGTTGACCATATTTCGCAGCCATACAAGAGTACAGGTCGGACATATGCTGCTACTCTCGCATACGATGGGATCCCTGCATTTTGTAAAATTATTGACAGCTGCCTGAAGACTATTCATGTGCCAGATATATATTGTCTTATAGTTATGTTAGTTCGCCCACTGGAATCAATTGTGTTACCTAGGAAGGTGAATTTATTGACTCTTTCAACACCTTGATTTAACAAATTTCAAATAATTGAAAAAAGAAAGAAGAAATATAATTAACTCCTTTTAATTATCGGAACTCTAATAAAAAATATAAGCTACAATGTGACAATAAATAATTTTTTTATATCCTATTGGAAATATTTTTCATGAAATTTCTGATGAGAAGTTTTTAATTCATTTTTTTTATTTTATTGTTCGGACTTTCGATTGAAGAATAAAAAACTGATCAATCAGAATCTTGTTTTGTTTATAATATAGGTTCTGGAATAAATCGGATTTGAAACAATTGTAAAGTGACTTCTGCTATGAATTTCTTTTGAAATTAGCTAAAAAAGCTATCTTTAAAAATATATATATTAAGCACGCTTGAACTTGAGTTGAACACGATTCTGAAGAAGAGAAGAGTTCCCGAAATATTATATCATACGGAGTTTCCACCAAACCATCTTGATACAGGTATTACATAACATTGTAACATTGTGTAGATAGACAGATATATGTGTGTTTGTGAAAAAATAAATAAATATGTATATATATGTGTACGTATACATTGTATTAAGGGTGAAACTATTTAATTTGTTCCACCATTATATGTCTTATTTGCTTCAACTTGTGTCTATCCGTCACACCTCTGCATTGTATTGCCTTCTAAGTATCACATTTCTATATATTAAGCTCTGTTTATTGTATGATGAGAATTTTGAGCTTCTATTTTCTTGCGAATCTGAACCTAAGATTCCTAATGAAAAACTTCTTTGAAATAATCTTGATTTAGAAGGGGGGTTTTCTTAGGGAATCTTTAAATAATATATATATATATATATATATATATATATATATATATATATATATATATATATATATATGCCTTGTAGTAATACTAAACATCTAAATAAGATTAAGTTTAAAGTTCCAAAACTTCATACTAGTGCAACGGATAAAGGCGTTGATTAAAAATCAGTTCTAAGTAAGAGTCTTCTGGCAGTTGAAGTTTCAATCTTTACTACAGGTGATAATAACTAAAAATAACATAATAATTAATTCACACTTCCACCCGCTCATGGCTGACAAAACAAGAACAATCTAACCAACCCCACATACCCGTGGATTAAATAAAAGGTTCAGTTCAAGATTCAGTATAAGTTTCCAAGTTTGACATAAAGATTCTCTGAAGAAGGTCGGAGGTTACATCGGCCGAAATGTTGTAAAAATAACAACCAAGATGAGAATAGTAGTACTAATAATCCAAATCATACAGTACTACTACTGTTATATTGTGGGTGAGTCCATTTATCATTTTGGCTCCATACCTCAATTTCTACTCTTGTCTGGTTTTTGACTTCGTTCGCCATTACTCTTTGATTGGAAAAAAAAAACACAAGCATCAAAGTTTTGGTGTTCGACAGATGTTCCATTTATTGGGTCTTACCACGGAGGGGGGGGGGGAAATAATCCTAAATATTTCTATCTCCTAGCCCAAATAGCAGCATACCTTCATACTGGCAACTTCCTTTTCACTTAATAAAAAACCCTCATTCTCTCTATACCATCATTATCTATCGAGTGTCTTTTCTAACTTCCATTCTCACACTCATAAGTCATCTTGTCTTTTAACATCGACAGACAGCTCTGTCCTTTGAGACGTTACCAGTACAGTCAAATTAAAACTCACCTTAACAAAACTAGTTAACTTACCCACCTTAATCTATTACAATAGTTCAGCTGGTGATGATGCATGGTATGATGTTTCTTGGCGAACAGATAGATACACATAACAACATGAACAAACAGATTTTGTCACTACATATTACACATACATAATTAAATAGAAAATTTACCATTCTTTTTTCTTTTTACTAATGAGTCACCACTTATCAAGGCTAAAAACACTCGAGGATAAGGGTTAATGATATGCACAGGTTGCCGGTTGGATAATGAATACTCTGAAAGGATTGAAAATCTCAGTATACCACCCACTCAAAATAACAGCTGATCCAGGAAACAGCAATTCTTCTCCCTTTGTCAGAAACATCGCTCATGGAATGTGAGAATTAAAGGGAAAAATAGAAAGTAAATCCAAGGTATACCACTTTTTACTCTCCATACACTTACACAAAAACATATTTTTTGTACAAATTTGGAAATAAAACCAAACTCCCGTTTGGTCTAAAAACTTTGTTTCCCCAACTTACCTACAATTTTTGTAATTGAATTAATTTGGAAAAAACAGTGGCCATATTGTCCACATTATATACAATGTTAACCAACTGCTACTGATGCTTGTCATAGATTTGTAGCGATCATAAACATTGGCATTTCTTTCCTCTGGTGGAGAGCAGCCCTGGTGAGGTTGTTTGGTCACACGATGACCAATCAGACTCTTGGACATAGTAATTTTGACCGGACCTTTAAAGGACTCCATGAAAGACATTCACACTCTCTCCTGTCCCTGTCGGCTAGACACTGAGCAAGGCTATCTTCACTTGAAGATATACTGTTCTAAGAAAATACTTTCGGCAGCTGACCTTATTCCTTTTTTCATTGTCTTAACTTCTGACAACCTACACCCAACGGTGTAAGTCACTTAAATAAATATATATAATTTGTTGTTTATAGAAGGGCCTTATTTTTCTTTCTTTGACGGTTCTTTCATTACAGATTGTTATAGGAGATAGTCTTACAGTTTATGTTAAGATTAGCTCCTATAAAATAGCTCCTATAAAATAGCTCCTATTGATTCTTCATGTCAAATCTGGTGACAGTTTGTCGAGTAGGTTTGGCTCCTATAAATGTTTATTGTTTTCGGTATTAGCGGCGACCACAGCAGCAGCAGCAGCAGCAGCAGTAGTAGTAGTAGTAATCAGTGACGTGCAGGGGTCTGGTAATGCCCGGGACCAACTCCTTGGAAATAAAAACCATTATAATCCATATAATAATATGCTAAGGCATTTCACCTTCATACATACATTATCACCTTTCACAAAAGAATTAAATAGCTACAATTTTAAGTAAATAAATAAAGAAAAGACATATTCGATTTATTTATTTATTTAAAAAATATTTAGCTGAAAATGACAATTATTTTATTTATTTATTTATTTTTTGAAGAACAAAAACAAGAAGAACAAGAAAAAGTAATTTTTAATATTATTGACCCTGACAGAGATTATTTCAAAAGGAATATTAGTAACAGTAAATTATACAGACTGATGTGAAAAGCACGGTGGAATTTCCATGGGGTCTCGCTAGTTAAAACTATAATATAATAAACCAGTGGAATACCCGTCCCAGGACGAGTATAAGTAATAAATACAGGGTGGGCAAAAATAAGGGTCCTATTTTTAAAAATTCATAACTTTTTTATTTATTGATTTTTTTTTTTTTTTAGAATAAGTAAAGGACCCCTTCCGAAGCAAGCATGAGCCGTATTAGCCCTAAGGAACGTACCCTCATTTAGAAAACATTATTTTTGCTTAAAAAACTCAAAACAGTGTAAAAAACAATACTTTAGTTTTTGTAAGTTTTAAGAAGTGTTTTTCTGCTAAAATTTGTTTTGTTTATTTCAAAAAATCTCGGAAGGGTCAGTCTACACACACATAAAGTTTGGTGAGTTCAACTTTTATTTTGTGGAAGTTATTCAAATTCAAGTTATTCAAATTTAAAGATAGGACCCTTATTTTGGCCCACCCTGTATAACATTAGTTTTAAATTTAAATGTTTTTTTCTTTCTTTGGTATGGTACGGTTTCGGTAGCAGCCCCCTAAATTGTAAAATTTACAAAAAAAAAAATAATGCACCCACGTTACTCACCCTGTTGCCTAGAATACATATTCCATAATTCGTAATCATAAGTTCAATAGTTTATGATTTTACCAAACATATACATACGTAGATGGATGTTCCACATATGTTATGCGAATGCGTGTGGAGACATTATTTTCTCTGGACAAAAAAGATACACCATGTTAAAGAAATAAAGGATGACTCATTGTGGCGAGACCCCAAAAATTGATTTATCACCACTGAAATGTCAAAATCACTATCTTATTTCCCTTTCTGATTGGATATCCTCAAATCTGGATTCGCAGAGTCACCATCCTGCTGCATTCCACGCTTCTGCATGCCACTGATAACACTGGTAGTGTTGAACAGGATAGGACATTATCAAATTAGTTTAGGAGTGAATCCTGTGCATACAAATATATAAACATATACACATACTTAACTTTATATTGTTGAGAATAGGACATTATCGAAAGAAAGAATTAAAAAGTCTGTCCCTACAAAATTAAGCAATTTTATTCCACAACTTTTTAAGACAATGAAAATGAAGATTTAGTAAAGATTGAGAGTTCAAAGAGTCCATGGAATATTTCTGAGGGAAAGAAAGGTTTTTGTCTATAAAGATAAATTAAATACACATGGTTGTTTCGGCTAGCGTCGTAAACATTTACGTATATGTAAATAAATAAGCATGAAGATACATGGGTGTGTATTAGCATGCCGGTTTTGTTAGTGAGATAACATATGTGTGTTCATTTCGAGTGGCGCCATGTGCGTTTACGTGGTTGTAAATGTTACAATGTCCTTTGTCTTGAACCCAGGTTCGTCTTCAATATCACAAACACTTCACATAAAAGCCGCAAATCATTTTATATAGGGATTTGTTAAGCAGCAAGAAATCACAGGGAGAGATTAATACTTTGATGGACAGGTTACTGGTGTGTGCATGTGCGCGAAAGAAAGAGAGAAAGAGAGAGATTATATATAGAGAGCAGCTGGCCATGAACTCATTAAGTTATGAAGTGCGCCTACTCCTACCCTCAATGGGCCTAAATGGGGAGCGATGGCTTTCGCATCCGTTCCGCTTAATGTGTTGCCAGGAAAGAGACAGAATTCTTTCTCCCCAGAAGTCACGTGATTTCTCTAGCTTCCATTTTACTGAGGTCACCTATTGACCCCTAGGTGTTACTCATACTTTTTCATTCACACTTACAGCCTTGATTATTTATGTAACATGAATAGTGCCTCTGTTTTGTTAGTGAGAGAATGTGTGTACTAACTTGAGTGCAAGAGTGTTTCGTCACAGTGTGTATGTGCTGGCGCTGTTTTTTAGTGGTCCGTGAAAGTCTCCCATTGCGTCCTTCGATGCCCTTTGCCCACCCTCCCCAAAGGGATAAGCTGTGTCACATGCGCATCTGTTGTCTACGGAACAAAAAAGGAAAAAGAGAAAAAAGCTGTGTGTTTGTGTTTTTATATGTTACATGCTGGAATTCTCTGATTGGCTGTAAGAAAACTGTTGATTTTATCCAATCAAGAGTCAATACGTAAATACAACATTCACTGCGCAGCTATTCCCAACAGTATTAACATTTTCAACCGACTATAATGCAACCGCATCTCAAAAATGATTCATGCTAAATTTGGCCATCGAGCTGGCGGAACAAAATAGCATAGAAACACTCCCAGGAATTACTCTGATGTGAAATATGCAATAATTGTAGACATATTATCTTTTGTTAGCGGAAGAGAAGTTACTCTAAAAGATGGACATACACACCCACACTTTGTCTACGCTTGGGGCATTAGTCACCCACCCCTGCATTTATGATATGAGTCACACATTAAGAGATAAAAACAAGCTTATTAATTTTTTTAATCACCAAAAATCAGAGATTTATATAAATTTACTAAAAATTTCAGCATTTCTTCAATAAATTATATATTGTACTAGAAGAATACCCGTCTCAGGACGGGTAAAATTAATTCCCCCGAACATAACAGTTTTGCACCACTTTTATGTCCCCTTAAGGGTTTTTTAGGAGAAATTAAAATTCAGGGAATCTTGTTTAATTGGTGTCTAATGACTATGGATCAAATTTAATGCAAATCTGAAATATTTGAATTTTTAAATGGTAGATTATGTCCATATTATGCACCCTAAAACCCCTTTAAATTAATCAGAAATAAACTGAAATTTGGGGAATATTTATTAATTGATGTCTCATACCTTTTGTTAAAATTTCACAAAAATCAGAGGTATCTGAATTTTTCCACCCACTCTTTGACCCCTTTGCATTAAACTAAATGTAGCTAACATGACCCACCCTCATGCCTAGCAGATGTTTAAAAAAAATCATAATGATCGGTTAATTAGTTTAGAAGTGAATCCTGTACATATACATGTATAAACTTCTTTAACTTTATATAAATATAAATAAGGAATACAAGTTTTCAAATCCCACATCATAGCGATTTTCAAAAGAGTGGACGTTACATAGAATTTAAGTTTGGGTTAGATTAACACATAGAACAAATAAGGTTTTCTTTTTTTTTTTAATCATTTTTAATGTTATTACTGTTGAAGGCGATTTGTGGGGCTGCAAATCGGCCAAAGCCGTTTGTGTTACAGAAAGACATAGCCAGCTCAGACTGTGATATCAACCCTAACCCTAACCCGCCTACCTACAAGGACATGCACTATTATATTGCTTTAAGAAAATATTGTAAGAAATGCAAAAGAAAGCATTGTTTTTGTTTCAGAAATTTTTAGATCAGTATTCAAAATTTGTATCCTTTGAATTATTCGGACTACTGTTCTCATCTTGGATGTTATTCCAACAACGTTTCAGCCGATGTAACCTCCTACTTTCTTCAGGTGCATCTTATATCATTTATTGCGAAACATAATATAAAATCAGTACTGGACCGAAATAATACAACAATGGACAAGACGCACCTGAAGATGGACGTAGATTACATCGGCCGAAACGTTGTGAGACTAAAATGCAAGATGAGACCAGTAGTCTGAATAATCCAATCATCATCATCATCATCATCATCATCATCATTGGTTTGACGTCTGCTTTACATATTAGCATGCATTGGACGGCTTTTAGAAATTGACTTCCAAACTAACCTATCTCTGTCCAGATCTGTATTTTTATCACTTCCTCTCATGTTTTCTTTTGCCTTCCTCTTTGGACTGAACCTGATACTTCAACTGTTCTACATCTACTAACCTAAGAACTCTTATCCATTCTTTTAATGTGACCATATCATAAAAGTCTCCTGCTCTGCACACATTTCCCTATACTGTCCAGATTTAATCTTCCTCTGAAATCATCAGATCTAAGCCTGTCTTTAAGACTCACATCACAGTCTCCATCAATTCGCTGTTTTGATAACTCATTGTAATACAGCTTCCTATTCCAGTAGCTTCTTTCCAAGAACCGCAGGCTTGTGGAACTCTCTTCCTGCTGACTGTTTTCCTCCTACCTATAGCCTTGGTCTTTTCAAGACTAAGGTCAATAGGCAGATCCGGTCTTTGCGTTAATCATCTTTCATTCTTGATAGCTCTTTATATCAAGTGGCTTCATGCCTTGTCTGGAGCGATTTCCATTAAAAAAAACACACACCTATCCTATCATTCTAATATCATTTCTCTCCATGCAATGCATGTCCTCAACCCTCACTGGCCAGGCTTAACTTCTATACATCATCACACTACACACACACACCTGATAGACTCTTCCCTTGGTCCACAGTAGTAACGCTCTGCTGGTTAGTAATGGCAAAAGTTCCTTGAACTTACCCCATCCACTCTTAACTCTTGCAATCATGCTAGCACCCTGTGCTCTAATGGTATCACTAAGGTAACAAAACTTCTGAACAACCTCAATAGCTTCGCCATCCAGATATACTTTCTCTAGATCTGAGTTCCCATCTGTCTCCATTGTCTTACACTTCTTGCATGCAAAAACCTGTTTTATTGTGGAAAATAATTTGGATTTTTTAATTTTATTTTTAATAAAATACAGTATAATTTTCTCAGTGAATTTATATAACTTCTGCTGAAGCGTTTTTATGAGAAATTCAAAACTATGTATTTACACTTATTTTAATATTTCCCCATAAGAAAATTACAACACCATAAATTTTCATTTAATATTAAACTATCTAAAAATAATACCTCTCTTTCCAAGTACATTTAGAATTTAATAAACAGTAATAAAAACGTTAGCAATTTTTTTTTAAATTTTAACTTAGTTCACCCAAACAAGGCAAATTGCCACTGTAGACGTAAGAGGCTACTTAGAATTAGGGTGAAAGTTTTGGATGGAAAATACTCCAAAGTTATTATTATTATTAAACGTTTTCTCTATTAGCTGTAGAATACGCCCTAACATGGCTGAGTGTCCTCCAATGTAAAGTCTTGAGATTGTTTGGTCACATTAAGCGTTCCAGTGTGGGGCTATGCAAAATATGTGTTTAAGGCATAATACAAAGAAGCCGGTCGAAAGGTAGACAAAAGAAAAGATGGATAGACAACGTTTGCACTCTGGTATTTTTGTTTAAATAACAATTTATAGCTAATTAGATTTGGTGATTGGGGAAATTTATTAAATCCAAGAAATCAGATTAGCATAAATTGCAAGCAAAAGAGCGGTTTTACATGAAAATATGTTTAATTTCGATTTAAAAGTTGATATTTTTTATATATATTTTTATATCCTTTTATTATCAAGAAAGAAAGTTTAAAATTGCTGAAAAGAAAATAATTTATATATTTAATTAATTATAGGCCTAAACAATTCATCTGTTTTTTTTTTATTTACAAAAAGGTTTAAAATATATTTCTCGCCATTTTTTCATAAAATTATTATCAAGTAAAGAATTTATTTTTAAGTATAGCTTAAATTTAAAATATTTTTAATATAGCTCACATATTGATAAATTATTAAATTATCAACCGACAGAAATATAATTTTTTTAAAAACTATTAACTTTTGTTTGAAATATAATTCTTTTTTAATATTTCACTAGAAACTATTGAATAAATGTTACGTTTGAACAAACAGACACTATGCCTGACTTTCACTCGAGATCTAAAATGGAAGATTTACATACAATCTGTTGCTAAGGTTTCTGCAAAAATGGTTGGATCATTCAACCGCTCTATAAAGTATCTGATTCCTGATGCAATCCTCTATCTATATGTGTGCATTTGTTTTGTAGAAAACTTGCAATACTCGGACAGATTACATAAATTCTTATCGGCAATCAAGACTCTGAGGCATGGTGTATTTTAAACAAAGGTTTATTGATCATCTATAAAGGTAAAAATTTTAAAGGAATAAAAGAAATTGTTTCAGAAACATATAAATACAAAATTGAGGTAAGGCAGGAACAGGGAGTTACTAAAACCTAAAGATAGCTGTATGCTAATAAATTTACAGAATAGATATGTTGAGTATAAAAGATAATACTAGAAAGAAAGAAATACAATTATGCTAGGAAATAGGCATGTTACACGTGGTTAAATGGAGATTCTCACGTGATGAAAAAGTTTGTTTAGATAATAGAAATATAAAAAGAAAATAATACTAGCACTATTTAACTCTATTATTAGAGAGAAGAAAGACAATATTTCTTATCGGTGATGCTCAGAAATGTAGGGGATATTTAAAGATATTGGAAACTCTCTATGAGGGTCGGATGAAAGGTCACTAAATAGAACAGGGACAGGGCACCGGAAGATTCTCGCTCGGTGTCAAGGCTGGAGGAATCCCTTAAGAAAAAAGTGCTGGCAAAGGGAGATAAATGCTAAGGGTTAGATAGAACAATATTAGTCAGAAATGTCTTAAGATAGAGTACTGCTTCTACATCTGGAGAGGTACCACTCAGGGTATTCTTTTTTTGCCTTGACAGAGTACAAAAGCGACTTCACAATCTAGTGGGGGATGATCTCTTCTCTTCTCTACAGCCCTTTTCTCACAGAAGAGACGTTGCTAGTCTTTCTCTACTCTATCATTATTTTCATGGAAGGTGTTCAACTGAGCTCCAATCTCTGGTTCATCCTTGTAAGACATTCACAGCAAGTACTCGTCGTCCTACTGTTGGATAATGGCCTATGGGAATGGACGTATCTGTTGGAAATCGTTGGTTTGACTTGTGCGAATTAACGCGGGGTGGACCCGGCAGCCAAGTGCAGAATAGGGCCTGTTCTCACAGTCGGAAATCACAGACGTGACAAGTTCACCACGTGATGAGACCCCAGATCAAGGGTCAATGTACACCTGCGAGAGGCTCTGTGACGTCGCAGGCTTTTGCGTGGGAAACAGAGGGATCCGTGACGTCACTCGTTCTTCGTGAGAAGCGAGTTTCGTCAGTCTGGGTTTTGGAGGCGAACCGATGAGACGTGATTGTTACCATGTAAATTACAACAGATAAGGGAAATATTTCCCTAAGAAAATACAGACGAGAGATATCCTTTCCCCTCCTTCATGAATGGTTAAGAAAATAATTGTTAAGTAACTACGATAAAGTAGGGATTTGCTCTCTCTCTCTCTCACACTCTCTCTCTCGACGTAGTGAATGTCTCCAAGCCGATAAATAAATAACACTTGTAATAAAAAGAATTGAAAGTTAAAAAGATTGTTGTTTGGTGAGTCGGTCAGGAAGCTTTTGTTGCAGACAACGGACGGCGTGGTTCACGGCAGAAAGAGAGAAGAAGGGATTCAACCACTAGACGACATCCAAACGGCAACCCTCTACACGGCGAGGGAGAAATCTAAAGGTATGCAAACAATATATGAATTATGTGATTTATGATGTTTTAAAAATGACGAGTATTAAATGTGAACTGCCACGGCCCTTTCAGGGACGAGTATACGAAACGAGTACCGCCGCGGCCAAAGCAAGGGGCTATGCAACACTACCACCAGTTAAAAAAACTTTCCTTTCTTCCTCCGTGTGCCTAGCTTCAGGCAGAATTTCCATGAACAGAATTTCTTTCCCAGAACTTCCCATCTGTGGAACACATTACCACGGAACTACTTCCCTGCAGATTACAACATGATCATCTTCAAATCCAATATCAAAATATATTTGTCATAAATCGTCCCCATAAGTAATAAAACTTTGTCCACTCCATTCATTATTTTCAATCTTCTCATAATATTCTTCATCATTCAACCGACAATCCATTCATCTCATTAACCCTTATCCTTGAGTGGATTTTGGTCTTTATGAGTGATGACTCATTAGTAAAAAAAAATAAATAAATAATGAATAAATAAATGTTGCATTTTACTCACAAAATACAAACAGACAGTGAAGCTAATGTTCACTTTGTTTTTTATTCACTATTATAATTGTTTTTACGTCACATCCAGCCATCGTGGAAAGGCAGATACATGACAAAAACAAATATGAAGACATTTCTTTTTGTAAAAATATTTTAGTGAGCTTTCGACATTAAATAAAAAAAATAACAAAAATGCAACACTTTAGTAAGGCTTTCCTAATCCCCCCCCCCCCTCGTTCAGATATTTTCATACATTTGGAACGTTGTAGAATGAGAAAGTCTATCCATACAAAAATAAATCCATTTATATAAAGAGGAGTCTAGAAGGCTATTACAATGCAAGAAACAGAAATATGTCGGTGTTGAGAAGAAAGACAAAAGCGAAGTGATTTTTATTAAAAATATTTTTTTTTTTCTTTTTATAGAAAATCTTACTCGTTTATTCACAACTTCTACAAAGAACTCTTTATTAAATGGTGGGTGTTTCAAACATCTTGAAACTCGTGTGAGGTCTTACCTTGAAATATATTATGGAACACGGTCACACGCATTAGATCACTGTGTAGAAGTCCTGACTAAGTAAGATTTATTATAAAATAAAAATTTATTTTTTATTTTTTAAATCACTGTGTTTGTGTCTTCCTTCTCAACACCGACATATTTCAATTTCTTGCATTGTGATAGTCTTCTAATACTCCTCTATATGCATATCTACATCTCCTTATTAGATCAATTTTTATTAACAACTTGTTAGAACAACCACAAATGAAGAGTTAGTAGTGAATGAGAGTGTCTAAAAACGTTCCAAGTGAAGTGAAATTTAATTTATGTAAAGAAGTTGAGTAGAAGTTTAGTTTATTCTGCTGTCATAGTGTGAACATATGGCAGATCGATAGATTGATGAGACGAACGGGCATTGAAGGAAAGTGCTAGCCTGTTTAGTTACCTCTTTTCTTTCTAGGTTCGTTCGGCTTACTCTTTCCTCTCCTTTCTTCTTCTTTTTCCTCTTCTTTTCGTTTCTTTCTTTCTTCTTGAAGAGGGAATCACCTTGCGGTCAGTTGCTCAGAAAAATAAGTAATTACAGATGTGGCCAAAGTGTGAACTCAAGGAAAAGTGTTCACACATGTTTTTAACAAGTAGGTGCGAAATAAACTTTTATAAAACCAACGAAAAAGGATCAGTGTCCTGGCGACAACCAACCGAATGAGTCGTCTCACTCTCATGAAGACAGCAACAACAACAAAAACACCCGACTTAAGTGTGAACCCCAGCATCCATTTTTAAACATGCCTGCTGTCTTCCCACAATAACAGCTTAATCCAAGTAAACACACACGCATACTGAACTTTAAAGACAAATTTTACGCTCGTGTCGTTTTAAAACATTTTTCGGGTATCTTTCAGAATGATCAGTACGCTGAAAACGCTAAAAAAAACAAATATACAACAAATAAAAGTAACTGTCGTCGATAAAAGTTAATTTAAAACTGACCTGTGATATTTGTTTGTATTTTTAAACCGTTCCAACTGCTATTTAGTAGAAATCAATAGTTTTATCACGCGAACTTGCAAAAAAAAAAAAAAAAAAATGGCGCTTGCTCGTAAGACGCCATAATGTCTAAAGAAAACGAGTAAAAAATGAACAAGAAATTTTTTTTACATCTAATAAAACCCCATTTATAGTACGTAAAAATACAAACAAATATCATAGGTAAGTAGACAAATATCTCTTCTCGACGTAGGTTAAACTCACTTGTTGCATATTTATTTTTATAACCCCGTTCTCGTTAGTTTTTTAGACCCCGTCCGCGACTGTACTGATCATTCTGAAAGATACCCCATTTTTCTAACCTTCACAAACTTTATTGTTATACTTTACATTTTTGTAAAATTGTTTCTACATTAAAATTTTATTTTTTACTTTACAGTTTCTCTTTTTTTTATTAACAATATTATATTGTTAAAAGTTAGCACTCGCTAACTGGTGATCCTTGCCAATCATATAGGTTGTTATCGAATCGGTCTCAAATTACCTACACAAAATTAATTGTTTAGTGTGGTGCTTGGCAATCCCTAAAGACGCGACCGTCGTTTAAAATACCAGATCCCAAACCGGGAACCAAGACACCCCACAAACATACATGTGACAGTGGATATGTAAGTTCAGTAGACTAGTAGGCAGTGTGTATGTATGTTTGCCTTTGTATAGTCGAGCTGAAAGTATATGTGTGAACTTGTGTGTAAGTGAGGTCGGTAAGCAATGTGTATATGCTGTTGCTGTGTGTTCAGTAGTTTTTAAATGTTTCTTCTTCCATTTGCCGTGTGATTTCGGCTGGATTCATGAACATGCAGGGATGAATATTTCTGCACTTCTGATTGGCTGAAAGAAGCTGCTGATTGAGACCTTGTCCAATCAAGAGTTGATACTTTTATACAACATTCACTGGCTATAACTGCTTCCATAAAGTAAAATTGATGTTATTGCTTGATTGTATTATCATTGAGTAAATTAAAAATATAAGACTTATACTCCTTTAATTAAATTTTTTTACGCAGGTTAATTTGCTGAGCGAGAGGAGGGGACCAAATTTTAAAATAATTTTTTTCTCACATTTTCAGATTTTCTTTTAAAAAGCCTGTAAAAAATTTATAAAATCGAGTAATTATTTGATTTTTAGTAAAACTTTGGAATTTTAGTTGATTTCAATTTTGCATAACCATAATGTGATTTCAGTTTTTAATATTAAAAAATTTATTTACAAAATTTCACTGTTTTAAAGAGGGTAAAATAAACAATTTTCATATAACACATCACTCAATAAGTCCAGGACCTGACATATAGATGGCGCCATTAATAAAAATGTATCACCTTAGAAGGAGACTATGTTGATGAATAAAGTTGAATTTTGCCTAAAAGTGTTTATTAGTCAGACCCGGGACTTCAAATTTGTGTCCAATGAATCAAATGAATCACGACTCCCAGCAACAAGAAAAAATATAATAATGGACATGTGATGAACATGATTGTTGCAGGCAGGATCGGGAATTGCTGCTAGTCATAGAAGACAAAATTGCTGCTGCTAGTGGTAGATAAGAACAGAGATGATGATGATGATGATGATGATGATGATGATGACGATGTAGCTGCAGGCAGGATCGGGAATTGCTGCTAGTTGTAGATAAGAACAGAGAGATGATGGTGGCAGTATCTTTAATATTGCTTCAGAAACTCATCGTCATCATCATGGTGAATGCGTGGTCTGACAGGAACTGCTGTTACTTCTGGTTGTCGTCATAGGAAGAGAATCGCTGTAGTATTGTTGCTGGCAAATGTAATTGTGGTGAATTGCAAGTGGATGGAAAAAACTGCTAAGCCGCTACTACTGGCACTTAATCATCGTCTTTGTGGTGATGGCGTCATGGCGCCTGATGGCGAGTGTGCGGTGCAAAGACTGCGAGTCAATTTGCCTCGTTGCCCAGCAACTGTTGAGTGGAAAACGCATCCCTTTTATACATCTTGTTTGGCTTCTGCTGATACTGATGCTTCAATGACACCGAATTGGTCGGCATACAGGGAGACGTTTGCAGAGACATAAAATTCTGTTTATCTATGTCATATGCATCGATGCCTTAAAAGGGGGCACAACAACATTGCAACTGGAAAAGAAAATTTAAGAACTGGTTCCATGTAGAATTATTTTAGAAACTGGCTTACGCACACTAATAAGAACTCCATGTCAATGTTATCACAATAATAACCAACCCATCCAAAAAAGAAAACGAAATTAGGCAGACTTATACGACACGTCTCGTGCTAAATTTTTTATTATTAATTTATGTTTATTTCACTAATTATTATTGTTTAAGCACAAACTTTATAAAATAACTTTTTACAAAATTATTTATTCAATTTTATAACTAAGCACAATAACTGAGGTCCCACTTTCCAGACTGTCATTTCATTCATCCATATCACAATAAAACTAACCTTTTCAGGACAACTTACATTCTACACTTCTAATGTGTTAACCGTCCTTTCCAGGATAACTTACATTTTAGTCTGACTAGCAGTGATCAAACTTTGGTGTACCGTTTATATCTTCTTCTTTCGTATGAATCAGATGATTCTGGTGTTGGCATTAGTTTCCCCGATGTTTTTCTAGTTAGGAATCTTTCTGGAAAGACATTGGGTACTTGCAGGAAGGACCACGAGAAGGTTGCCAACATCCCTAAGTGAAAGTGGTACTGTGGAATCGATTGGATTCGAACTTCGAACACCCAGGTCTTCAGTCCGTGTCGTTATCCATTTAACCACCGTCCATATCTGACCAGCATCAATCAACCAGACGTATTGAACTGAGTCTCTGACCTCAGTGATGTGCACGTTCAACCACCAACGTTGGAGAAGTAAGCCAACCAGACACTCCTCGTCAACCGTTCATGTGATGCCGACAGCTGAAACAATCCTCTTTCATCTACCTGTAATTTTACGGTGCAATAAACTGGTTATTTGTTATTTACACGTTTCATTCCTCTGGTTATCATCTTTCTTATGCATTGCCGTATTTGTCTTGTGTACCTAACAAGTTGTAAGACCGATCGCCATCATCGGCCCTTGCAACAAGATCAGCCACGAGCGGAAACATTCAATTTGCATGTTTCAACCGACAGAGATCTACAATCATTAGTCAGCAGTTAGACGACAGATGCGCTCCAAACAAATATGATATCACCTGATATTTTCTTAAATTATCAAGTCAGAACTAACTTAACCGACTCTGCTCAGGTGTCAGCTGTTCTAGGGAGGTCCTAAGCAGATGGGGCTATCTTAGTGGCCCAACCACATGCGACTGTGGCACAGAAACCCAGACCATGGAGCACCTCCTTCGATGCCCTCTGTTGGGTGGACCTTGTGCAGCAAAGAACCTAGCACTCTACAACATCAAAGGACAGCAACGTACCAAGCACTGGCTGGACGTTATATAAGCTGAATAGCTTTTTATATCGACACGAGAAGAAGAACTAAAAAGTTAATGAATGTGTCCAACATCAAGAATAAGCAAAAATATTACGACTTCCGTGTTCTAAATGTAAGTTCAATTTTTGCAAACTTAAAGAAAATAACTACTTCACACATCAAATTTATGAATGAAAACTACACACATCAAATTTATGTATGAAAACTACACACATCAAATTTATGAATGAAAACTTATATCGCCTCTTGCAAACTGCCAACAAATCAACAAATATGTAAATTAACAAAGGGATTTTTATAACACAAACACAACTTTGTCAATTTGAAATAGAAGAACTTTAAAATACTTATATATCATTGTGTATAAGTATCTATAAATTTGTTGTTTAAAATTTGCCTGCCGCCTTTTTCTTCGAAAGGTGATGCTTCTGGGCAACATTTTAATGCTTAATTCGTATTTGTTTTAATTTTATTCTGAAAGAAAGTGTAGCAGCATTACCACAAACGGTAATGGCACCAGTGGCTGCAACAAGCTGCCATTAACAATATTTTGAATCTATGCTTGACTTCTAAGCTGGGCTCTGATTGGTGCAAACATTTAACTTTGTTTGCCCAATCAGAAACAATCTCTGATGCGAGCAGAGACTGGTCCCAGAGTTGATAAAAAGGAGTGCCCGATATTTTCTTTCTCTCTTTTAGCCAGGAGATGACACTGCTGTCTACTCATCCACGTTGCTCGAATTAACCACAAAACATCTCTCTTGGTATACAACCTTCCCACCAGGCCATCTGGCTTCGGCATTGACAAGACTCAAGGATCCAATATGGCGACCAGACGAACGCACATGAACTGATACTAAAACACACACACACACACATACTTACAAACACACATAAGCTTAGTCTTCCTTTAAACAACAAACGTATGTATAATCATTCTCATAACATGAACTCTTAACCATTCTCTATATACAGGATATTTATCTAACTCATGGACTCTTTAACCTTTTTCCTCGTCCAAACTCCTGGACATATTATATTCGGCTATTAACCCCCTTCCGCTCTCTTGCCTTCATCCACTGGATTTCCGAGAACCTGTTAATTTTATAAGAGTTGACCTTATCAGTGGGTGTTAAGACCAACTCCTATATATTATTAGTAACAAAATCTTTTTATAACAACAACGAAAAGGGTTTATTCGATAAAGTTACCTACACCATTTGGTACAGGTGGAAGAAAATTAGACAGTGTCCGAGCGAGGAAAGTAAAATAGAAAGTTCTTTCAGCTTCCGAAAGTCTGTCAGCAGTTATCTTCAGGCGAAGATAGTAGGTGCTTAAGCGTTAGTCGACAGAAGACACGAGAAAGAATGGGGACATTTTTTTCTTTGCTGCTTTCAGGTGTTTCTCTGCTGAATGACTGTGATTCCCCAAAGAAGCTGAATAGTTCTTCGGAGGGCAGATGAAATCAATGCACCCTGCAAGCTGATTGGTCAGTATGTAACCAGATTGCTTAACAGGGGCATTACTCCGAGATAGAAAATAAATCTTTATATATGACTACTACATCTTCACTCAAAGATAAACTGCTTGTAGACTTTCGGCAGCCAACGAACTTTCCTAATTCTTTTCATTTACCTGTTTTTTTGTTTTTGTTTTTTAAGATAGTTCACCCCAAACAAGGCAGGCCACCACTGTAGACGTAAGGGGCTACTGAGAAGAGAAAAAAAAGGGAGGTGAGGGGGGGGGGGTCAACCTAAATTGGGATCTGCGCAGCAAGATGTCTGTTTACATTAGTTTTAAATTTCTGCATATCAGTACTATCGGGGAAACAGAGGGCATGGAGGGAGTTCCAGAGGCCAGCAGCACGAGAAAAGAAGCTATTTGAGTAGAAAGCTCTCCGGCATCTGGGGACCTCCACAGTGAAAGGATGGGATTTAGTTGATTGTCGAGTTGGTCTAGTGAATTTACGTCGAGGGGACACCAGAGTAGCCAATTCATCGGAGCATAATCCATTGAAGTATTTGTAAAACAAGCACAAGGATGCTACATTGCGGCGATGGGACAGTTGGTGACTCTTTTTCGGACCTTGTCAAGGAGAGAGAGACTAATAGATGATACACCAGCCCAGATGTGGCAACAATACTCCATGGATGGGCGGATGGTAGCTTTGTAGCGATACAGGATAATGTCAGGTGTGAGGAGTTTACTAGCACGGTAGAGGGAGCCCACCTTCTTTGCGGCAGCCTTGGCAATGTCTTCAATGTATTTGTTCCAATTCATGTTACCTGTGAAGGTTAGGCCGAGGAGTTTGAATGATGAACTCTCAGGTAGGGTGTTATTTGCCATGACAATCGGTGGTTGGGTTAGGTTTACGAAGATGAGCAATAAAGTTGTTTTAAATGTTAGAATGAGATTTTGTCTTTCTATTCTACAAAAGTGTAATTCTCGCATGTGAGAATGTAGTAACAATCCTGTAGATAAGCTCTGAAACAGAAATGTGGCCACAGCTTTTGTGAGAAGGTGTTAGGTCAACCTAACAAATCAAAATTGAGTTATTTCCCTTGAAGCTAAATAAGAGTTATCGCCCCTGGCGATTTGAAGATGTCGTCTGCGGACATTGAAATGTAAACAGAACGGTCTCACAAGCAAACAAGCATCTCGCGTTCAGCGGTTTTTCTACATTCTAAATTAATCAGTGTGTTTGTTAAATAAATCTGTTAATGGTTGTACTTCGTACTTCCTTCATTTTTCTGAGTTGTAATTGAACCGAAACGTATAAGCATCAAGACGTAACATTTTGGCGACAAGGATGCAGACATTCACACCGGATTTTGTCAAAAATAGAGCAAAATCCAGAAATTACATTGCAACAAGTCGCTGTGGAATGCCAGCGTCTTTGTGAGAAGGAACACAACAATTGTATACAATTTTAGAGCAATTTTACTTGTCAAGCAATAAAGGCATATATACAACAGAAAATGGTGATTGTACAGAAAGGAGATAAGGTTATGTTATGCTATGTTTGTGAATATGTGCATCACGCAAACTTATCTGGGTAAGGATGTTTGAGTAACAGATTGCATGTTTGGGTCCCTCAATTCTGGCTCTTTTCATTGTGGAAGTAATGGCTTTTATGTGGGAACCTTTCTTTGTAGGCTTCTGTCGCAATGCAGTCAGGCTGATAACAATCAAGGTTGGGAATCCGGGAATGAGTGATGGCTGAATCCGAACTGCTGTCTAGAGCTTTGTCGAGATGTAGTCAATCCTGGTCCAAGATGGTGGGTAGCGGGGAAGGTGAAAAAGGAGTTGGTTAGTTCTCAGTGACTGCTGCCGAGGGCTTTATTTACTGAGAGGGCCAGCTGCTGTACTGCTCAGTTGAGAGAGAAGAGAAAAGAGAGAGTCAGAACTCAGTGTGAAAGGGGTTTTATAATCTGGCTCACGTGACTAGTAAGGGAGCAGGGATTGGGTTACTTGTTAGCCAATCAGCAAAATTCCATCCATTCACTGTGGAGGTCCCCAGATGCCAGAGAGCCTTCTACTTCAATAGCTTCTTTCCTCGTGCTGCCGGACTCTGGAACTCTCTCCCTGCTCCCTGTTTCCCCAACTGTACCGACATGCAGAGGTTTAAAACTAATGTAAACAGACATCTCGCTACACAGCTCCCAACTTAGGATGACACCCAAAGCCTACACCCTAATTCTCAGTAACCCCTTACGTCTACAGTGGCGGCCTGCCTTGTTTGGGGTGAAATATGTTAAAAAAAAAAATCAACAAAAAAAAGTCCATGTGACTCTTAAAGGGAGACAGCCAATAAATGAGTGTGGCATAAATAAATTCAAATATTTGTGGGCCCTGACAATTAGATTTTTCCTTCTCCATATCAAACAAAGTTGTTCAGATTGTTGGCCCAGAATACAGTTCGACAGAAGGCAAGGGCAGATAATTTGCGGTGATAGGACAAAAGCCCACCGGACATAAACCCACCGGACATAAGCCCACCGGTTGACAAAATGTTAACATAAAATGATCTACCATTTCCGAACCATTATAACTAAATATGTTTTTATCAATGTACTTGTTTTTTTTTTATTTGTTTTTTTATATGAGTATTACCTGCCCTTGCAAATTATCTGCCCTTGCCTTCTGTCGAGCCGATCGGCAGTCGTAAAACCATACGTAATCGCTTTAAAAAGTAGAAACCACCCACCCCGTCCGAAAAACAATGCATAGAATTTATATCCCATTGCAAAATAAAAATTATAATGGTCCGGAAATAGTGGATCATTTTATGTTAAAATTATATGCAAAACTGATCTCCCAATTTCAATCTTACATAATTGTTGTTTTTTCTTCCTGTGAAGATGGGTAATACTATACATAATTAACATTCGTCATTTTTTTATGATGCAATCTTTAAAAGAATGCAGTATTTACAAAGTACGGGAAAATGTTTAAAAATGAAATGTAAAAAATTTTGTCAAGAAAAGAAAATTACAGACAAAGACTTATTGATAATTGTAAAAATAATAAATATCAAAATATTAAAAAAAATTTTTTAATAATTACTTTATTTTTAGGTTGGTGGGCTTTTGTCCAGGTTTGACTTATTTTGGTGGGCTTATGTCCGGTGGGCTTCTGTCCAGTGAGCTATGTCCGGTGGGCTTTTGTCCTACCACCGCAAATTATCTGCCCTTGCCTTCTGTTGAACTGTAGCCAATGGAGGCATAGTCATCGAACTTACTCGTACGTTACGAAAAATGTAAAAATATTTGTAATTAAAGTTCTACTGGATAATTTCCCCTAATTTTTTCAACATTGAACAATAAAATACCAGTACATGATATTGTTTTCACATATAAATAATTTTTCGTTTGGCCGAAACCGTGTACAAGCACCATTTTTTTTTATTCATATTAATTTAAGACTTTTCTTTCATCATATTCAAATAATTAACATAATACAGGCTATTTGAAAAATAATTTATTTGTTTTTATTTGATTGTTTTCAAAACATTTTTAAATTTTTCATTTTTATCCGTATTTGATTTAATGTCTAAAATGCATTGTTTTTGGTGGTAGGACAAAAGCCCACCGGACAAAAGCCCACCGGACATAAGCCCACCGGACATAAGCCCACTGAAATAAGTCAAACCTGGACAAAAGCCCACCAACCTAAAAATAAAGTAATTATTAAAAATTTTTTAAAATATTTTGATATTTATTATTTTTACAATTATCAATAAGTCTTTGCCTGTAATTTTCTTTTCTTGACAACATTTTTTACATTTCATTTTTAAACATTTTTCCGGTACTTTGTAAATACTGCATTCTTTTAAAGATTGCATCATAAAAAATGACGCACCCTTTTTACTACTAACCCTAAGTCCGTGTGGTAAAACGAAAAATACATTTAAAAAAAAATTATGCATAGTATTACCCATCTTTCGCGGGAAGAAAAAACAACAATTATGTAAGATTGAAATTAGGAGATCAGTTTTGCATATAATTTTAACATAAAATGATCCACTATTTCCGGACCATTCTAACTTTTTAGGGCATTAATTATTTTTCTTTTGCAATGGGATATAAATTATATGCATTGTTTTTCGGGCGGGTGGGTAGTTTCTACTTTTTAAAGCGATTACGTGTGGTTTTACGACTTTGCCGATCGGACTTAGTGTAGTGGTAAAAAAAGTTAGAATGGCCCGGATCATTTTACGTTGAATGTGCAACTAAATCCCCTACTCTAAATTTAAATATAATTGGGTTCCTTTTTCAGTGTTCACACGTAATCGCGTAAAAAAGTTAGAATCTCATTTTTTTTTGGGGGGGGGGGGGGGCACTTTTATTTTTTCCCTTTACGTATTGTTCTCAAGATTTTGCCATTATTTATGCTTTTATTTGATTGTTTTAAAAACATTTTTTTTAATAATAGTGAAAACCTTTTTTCTTGGAAATGGAGTAACTTCCGGAATCAAACTTTTTTCTTAGAAATGGAAATGCCCTAACCCTAACCCTCCCAAAAAACATTATTTTCACTAAATATTTAAAAAAAACAAAAACATTAAATAAAAAAGAAACACATTCCGTTGCTCAAAAACATTATTTCTTGAAAAAAAAAAAGATTATTCTATTTTGTTTATTTTCTTCAATGAAAATTTGTAAAAAGTTTTGAAAACAATCAAATAAATTATTTTTCGAATAGTGTGTATTATGTTAATTATTAGAATATGATGAAAGAAAAGTCTGAAATTAATATGAAAAAAAGAAAAGTCTGAAATTAATATTAATAAAAAATTTTTTTAAATTGTTGTATCACTTTCAGGCATCCGTACACACTTTCTTCAAGCTTTTTCCACCGGAAGCCAGCGGTCCTCCATGTCCTTCGCATCTGCCAATTTAATAACTAAATTAATTAATAAAAATTAGTACAAAACTTGGTGACCCAAGACAGGAAGTTTTTAATATCAGGAACTGAATTTGACCTTACACCGTTTGCTGCGGACTTTGAGTACGGAATTCTCTTCTTTGCCAAAAAGTACCTGTTTGTTTTCAATAAAACTTTAAATATTACTTTTCTACACAAATAAGAAGTCTGTAGTCCATAATATAACATTAGAATTGTGTTTACCCATTTTAACTCAAGTCAAGAAGAAGAGTTTTTATTTTTTTACAAGTTATATAAAAAAGTGAAACTGTAAAGAATATTTGAAAAATAAAAATAAATAAATTAAAAAAAAAAAATACCGCAGAGGAAATAGAAGCGACTAATCACGTGATAGTCTGTCACGTGGGTAACGAGTCACGTGACTCAAACACGCATATATATATAACATCATATTTCGAAATTTTAATCATTTTTTACGACCAATCACTAACCAGCATTTAATTTAGTTTTCTTTTTTTTCATCCATGTAAAAACGAAAGAAGAAAATCCAGAATTAAATTTTATGACACTGCTGTAACTTAGAAAGTTAAAACCCTGAAATCTTAAATATGGATCGAGTAAGTAAACATGTTTTTTCTCTTTCGTTTTTGTTTTGAAATACTGCTTTTTCTTTTTTTTAAAATTTGAATTAAGTTTTAAAAAAATAAACAAATCTTTTGGCCGGTTGTTCTATTTATTAATTCTACCTCTAAGAAAAGAAAAGAAAGGCTTATTTATATACAGATAATATATAAGAGGTTCGGGTCAATTGTACTATAGGGGCGACTGGAATATTTCGTTCATTTCGTACGATATTATTCGACCAAATGTATAGAATCGATTCCTGGAAATTCTAATTTACCTTTTAACGTATATAAAATTGAACTATTCTTCAAAATAGGTAATTTTAACGAATGAGTATCCAGAGGATTTTAGTACTTACGGAGGCAGTCCCGAGTATCGGCGGAGAATTCTGACTAAGGCCCATAAATTGCCGGAGCAGTTTACGATTCTAAAGCCGAAAAATGTAAAAAGATAGACACAGGATTAAGTTAGGGCTTTAAAAAAAATTTAGCCGCTCAAAAATAAAAAATAAAGATGAAAATATAAAAAGAAAAGAAAGTTGCTTTTAAATCGTAAACTGCTTCGACCTTTTTAGGAACTGACTCTGGATTATCCGTCGATACTCGGGTTTGACTACGTAGGTACTGAAATTGCAAGTAGCAAAAATTTGTTAAATAGCCTCCGCTGAATCGCCCCCTCCTCCAAAGAAGATGCCACTTTAGGCGATTACGTGTAAACACCCTAAAAAATTAAATTAGTTTAGAATTTAGAGTAGGAGATAAGTGTCGTATATAAATTTAACGTAAAATTATCCTCCCTTTCCGGACCATTTTAGCTTTTATGAGCATTAACCACATTTTTTTACCACTAACCCTAAGTCCGAGTTGCAAGGTCATTAAACAGGTAATCATTAAAAACAGTAGCCCCCCCCCCCACACCTAAAAAAAGAAAAAAAACTCTTAAAAGTTATCTCTAAAAGCAAAAAAAAGTTTGGTAAATGACCTAAAACGCTAGAATAGGATAATTTTACGTTAAATTTATATACAAAACTGATTCCTCACTCTAAATTATGAAAAACTTGTCATTTTTTCTTTGTTTACTTTTTTTCCCTCATCTTTCCGACAAGTATTTCAGGGTGTTCCCACGTAATCGCCTAAATAAAAAAATAAATCTTTTAAATTTTTTTTTGGCGAACCTTTACTTTAGGGTTATAAACTCCTAGCACTTTCAAAATTTAATATTTTTAGAAAATATTTTCAGCCGTGGACTTTTGGAACCATAGTGAATCATATTCCATAAAAAAAATTTAAAATATTTTTATTATTTTAGATTTTAGAGAGGGGGATCACTTTCCTCTATAAATCTAACGTAAATTGGCCACCCACTTCTTGCCCAAGTTCAGGGTAAAAAAGCTCATAGCAGTGTCTAAAATTTATATTTTTGTAAAAAATTTCAGGAGATTTTTGGAACCATAGTAAATCATAAAAAATTTAATTTTTTTTTCAAAAATGTTACATTTGTTGTTTTTTTTCGACATAAAAAAAAACATTTTGGACAACGTTTCGGCCGATGTAACCCCCGACTTTCTTCAGGAACTAAGGAACCTTCTAGTCAAACTTGGTAACACAAAATTTCCAACTGAACCCTTTATTTAATCCATAGAGTTAGATTGTTCTCATTCTGCCAGCCATGATCGGGTAGAAGTGCTAGTGCTAATTTGTTATTCTTGGTTATTATCACCTGTTGAACCTTCAACCCCCTCAAAAGACGGTTACTTAAACCTACTGATTAACCGACGCTCTTAACCGTTATGCCATGGGGGGGTCATGCTGACGGAATGAGAACAATCCACTCCCGTTGATTAAATAAAGGATTCACTGTTCGGTTAGAGATTCCGTACAGGTCCCCAAGTTATAAAAGATGTATCTGAAGAAGGTTACATATGTCGAAACGTTGTGAATATAACAATCAAGATGAGAATAGTAGTCCGAATAAAAACAAATGTAAGCATTTCTTCCAAAAATAAATTTTAGACACTGCTATGAGCTTTTTTACACTGAACTTGGCCAAGAAGTGGGTGGTCAATTTACGTTAGATTTATATAGGAAAATATAAAATAATAATAAAAAAAAATAATTTTTTTTATGGAATGATTCACTATGGTTCCAAAAGTCCTCGGCTGAAAAAAATTTCCAAAAATATTACATTTTGAAAGTGCTATGAGTTTTTAACCCTAAAGTAAAGGTTCGCCCTATTCTAAATGTTTACCAGTCGCTGTCGTTTACTTTTTCGACAAGTTATCATTCTTAAATTAAATTTACTACTAAACAGTATAACATCTTCAGTTTTACTGCGTTCTGTGTGTAAAAATGTTACGACTTATTTGTTTTTGTAATATAATTAAAACCTCCAGCTCTCCAAAGGACGACTCTGAATTGAGACAAACTAAAAATTACTTCGGTCTATGAGAATTTCTCTCCCTCTGATCGAGAACACTAATACTACACTTTAAAAAATTTATTCGCAGAAGAGAAAGGAATTTTAAATTAAGCACAAGGCCTTCAAAAGTGTTGGGAGTAGGGGTGGGGGTCATCCGGTCTATCCTACTCTGAGACGTATTTTGACCCATTCGTCTAAGTACTGTTCCTTTCGTTCTTTCATAATGTTCCATTTTCACTTTAGCAGTCACCACAATACCACATTTACTCAATGAGCTATCCCCAATAGTTTAAAATTATTTTTTTTTAATTTACAAATGATCCTAACCAGAAGGCCAGGGAATATTTATTTTTCTTCCTACGGGGAGTGAATGGGGCATGAGACACGACGGTCACGCATGAGGCCGGTTTATAATAGCCCCCCCCCCTCCCCCGAAAAAAAATACGGCGACCGTGACATAGTGCACTCTGGATATTTGCGAATGTTGCCAATCGGTAGGGGGCGCCGCAGACAATCGGCAATAAATCAATCCCTCCTCCTAAATGAGGAGGTAATGTCTGGGAAGATGAGTTTTTTTTGTTTTTTTTAACTAATGGTTCACCATCTCAAGGCGAGAGGGCCACTCGAGGATAAGGGTTAAAAAGATTGTCAATTGGATGAGGATTGGAAACAATGGCTGGAATGAGCAAAAGATTACTTAGGTACGTGCAAAAATGGCCGTCGCTTGTACTGACTATAGTTCTTAAAAGTGTCTTTTTAAAAAAAAATTTACGTAGTTTTCGTTTAACTTTTTATTGTGTTTGAAAGATAAAAGCATTAAGTTAATATCTAAAAGGAAACAAATGTATATTTATGTGAAAAAAAAAAAATTAGAATGGAAAACGTTATCAAAACAGCGAAAAATCAGTTCAAACTGAAGATTCAATAAAAGCATGTTTAAAAGGTTACAAGTCAAAACGTCACCAACTCAAAACGTCACCAACTCAAAACGTCACCAAATTCTTTAAGTGATATTTATCGTCAAATAATTTGTTACTTGTATCAGTGGTCTACTTTTGTAATAATGAAAAGGTTTTCAAAAATATGAAGCTTTTATTAATAATAAAATATTTAAAATATATATTTTTAAATAGCCAGCATGTAGATCCGAGATGCTTTTCGAAGCAAACTTAAATCACCGTTATCATATTAGACCCACATTGCAAACAATATTCTTATTATAATATTTTATAAGTTTGGTGACGAGTGGAAACATCCCCAGAAGTGGTGCGGCTAGCCGTCGAGAGGGGGTCTCCGACGCCGGAACGGGGGCCAAAAAATTTGGTGACATTTTGATCTGTTCCCGTCCGAACCCCGTGTTGTAATTGTAAACAGAGAATACGACTACAAAATCTCAAAGTATGGAAGGCCCAAACTGCAGTAATAGTTTTTTGTTTTTTTTTTACGTTACGAACTGCGTCAATTTTATTAATTAATTTTACATGATGATTGATCAAAATTTTGAACAATTACATTACTCGATTTAATTTTTAAGAATTAATGTAATTATAAATTACATTAATTCTTAAAGAATAAATAACTAATTTATTGTTACGACACCTGTAAGAGTTTCTTACATGTGTCGTAACGATAAATTACATTAATTCTTATAAAATAAAGCTAAGAGTATTTTTTAAGTGTGAAAAAGTAAATTAAAGTCAATGACTACACTGACAATATTCATTGAAAAAAGTTAAAACATTAAAAATTATTTATTAATAAATTAATAGAATTCAATTTTGAAAGAAAATGTCATATTTGAATTCTATTTATAATAATTGTTTTAAACTTTTTAAATAATATTTATTAATGAAAAAAAAATGGCAAAGCAAATACAAAATTACGTTTTATCTTTCCAAATAAATGACGATGAATTGTTGAATCTCTGAAAATAAAATTTTGAGGGGAGTGGTGGGAGGTTTAATCACGCCTGTTTATTACAGAACGTGGGTTCCATAGCGCTCAAATTTGTTGATTTTTATTTGGCTAGAAATATAATTTGCTAATTTCAGATTTTAAAAAACCAAGTAGGGGGTACTTATCCAATAAAAATATGTAAAAATTTAGCCAATTTAGTTTTTTTTTTTTTTCTGGTTAAAATATAAATGGGGGGGGGGGGTTAAATCTGAAATTGGAAACTCAAGTAGATTACATATCTTGTTTAATGCTAACTGGCCAGGAAGTGGGTGCTCATTTTACGTTTAATTTATAAAGGAAAGTGTGTTCCCTCACTCTAAAATCTTAAATATTCATTTTTTTTTTTAATTCTTTCTTTGAGGATATGTTTTTAGGCTGTTTAAATGTAATCGCAAAAAAAAAAGTAGAATTTGAATTATTTTATTTATCTGCGCCGGTAGGATAGTAAAAATTTACCAAAAATGAACTAATTTCACAACTGTATTTCCTAAATTGGGAGCTGTGCCGCTAAATGTCTGTTTACATTAGATTTCAATTTCTGCATGTCAGGTAGCAGGGAGGGAGTTCCAGAGTCCAGCAGCACGAGGAAAGAAGCTTTTGGAGTAGAAAGCTCTTCGGTATCTGGGGACCTCCAGTGTATGGATGGGATTTGGCAGATTGTCGGGTTAGTCTAGTGAATTTACGTCGTGGGGGCACCAGAACAGCAAGTTCATCAGAGCACAATCTATTGAAGTACTTGTAAAACAGGCACAAGGAAGCAACATTGTAGCGATGGTACTGGAGCTTGGTGGATAGTGAGGAACCTATTCAGTCGGCAACTCTTTTTTGGACCTTGTCTAAGAGAGAGAGAGAGAGAGAGAGACTAGTGGATGATGCCCAAGCCCAGATGTGGCAACAATATTCCATGCATGGGCGGATGGTGGCTTTGTAGAGATATAGGATAATGTCAGGTGTGAGAAGTTTACTGGCATGGTAAAGGGAGTCCACCTTCTTTGGAGCAGCCCTGGCAATGTTTTCAATGTATTTATTCCAATTCATGTTAGCTGAAAGTTAGGCCGAGGAGTTTGAATGAACTCTCAGGTAGGATGTTATTTGCCATAACAATCAGTGGTTGAAGAGGTTTCTTGTAGTTGTTGAAGGAAAGTACCTTTGTCTTTGCGGCATTAAAAGTTACCATCCATTTTTTACCCCATTCCACTACAGACTGGATGTCATTTTCTAAGGATTCAGCCATTGTCTCAGATATGTGCGCGTTGTTTTTGCCCACATGACGAGAGTAGAGTCATCAGCAAATATCCATATCTTAGTCTCAATGACATCAGGGAGGTCATTTATGAAAATCAGGAACAATAGAGGTCCAAGGATGGATCCTTGGGGTACACCAGCATTTATATCATGTTGCTTAGATGAACGACCACCGAGGACAACCTGGATCTTTCTTTTTGTTAGAAGAGGCAATTTTCCAACTATCAGGGAAACAAGATTCAGCAAGGCATTTGTTGTATAGTTTGGAGAGTACAGGGGCCAGCTCAGCAGAGCATTTCTTTATTACTGGTATAAGGTCAGGCCTACAGGCTTTGGAAGTGTCAAGGTTTTTTATGATGTCTCTGGATGGGGTGATGACCAGGTTCTCTAGTGTGGCTTCAGTCCGCAATGGGAATTTAGGGAGGGGGTGGTTTGCTGAGTCTAAAGTGGAGTTTAAGGCGAAACGCTGGGCAAGTAGTTGAGCCTTATCAGTTGCCGTGCAAATAACATCGTTGTGATTTGATAGCAGGGGAATTGTCCATTATTCATCACACTATTGTAGATTTTCCAGAAATCACGAGTATCTAGTTTCTGTGACTGCGTTTTTTGGTTATCTCTGTATACCTTCTCTTTGCTTCATCTATCACTACTTTGCAATCATTTCTTGCCTCTATAAATTTCTGTGTATTCGCAGTTGACTTATGGCGGCCGAATTTTCGAAATGCCTTTTGCCTCAGCAATAGCAGCTGCACATTCTGAGGTGAACCATTTAGGAGAGTGGGGTTTGCTGAAGAATTTTCGCGTGGGGACAAAAGCATCAATGCCTGCTTTGACCCTTTCGGTTAGCTCATTTGCACACTGATTAGCAGGGAGTGAGGTTTCACCCCCATGGGGCGTCGCTGATGTGATCCCTGAGGGATTCAAAATCAGACTTCTCATAGTTTCTCGTCATTTTGAGCAACGGCTCTTCAGCTTTTGGAAGAGCAAGTATCATTACCACAACGAGATCAGTTTCCGAGCGGGCTAGTGAGGTCAAGAACAGGTCGAGAAGTGAGGCTTGCTGGTCCGCACGATCAGGAAGGCGGGTTGGAAAAGTAACAGTCTGTGAGAGGTGGTGAGCTGAGGAGAAATTAAACGTAGAGTTCCCAACTGCATCAGTAACGCTGGGGAATCCCAACCAGTCACGGTAGTGTGCATTAAAATCCCCAAATACATGTATTTGGGCATTCGAGTCGAGTGAGAGTGCTCTATTTAAGCTTTCAGAGACAGTCAAGCTGGGTACTGTCCTGGGTCGAAGGAGAACGGTATAAGAAATATAAGTAACTAACTCTGTGTAAGGTCAATCTAAAGCACATGTATGCTTGGTCATCTGATTCTAACCTATGTTTTCTAGTCAAGGGGAGGGTGTTCCGAACATAAACTCCTAGCCCATGCATATGTTTTTCAGAATCTTTAGGATAGAGTGGAAGGTAATCAGTCATGTCAAAGTGGTGAGAGGAGATTGAGGATTAAATGTTTATTTCACTTAGAGCTAGGATATCCGGGGAGTTTGTCAGGAGAAAAGTTTCTACGTCGTTAATGTTGGTTCTAAGTCCCCGGATTTTTGTGAATGCGAGCCTCAAGGGCAGAGGCGAAGATGTTTTTTGTTGGGTGTCTGGTTTAGGTTTGGTTGTTTTATTTTGTAAATTCATGTTTGTTTTGAGATAGTGAGGAGGGCAAAGTGGGTGCTTGTTTGGTGCCAATAAGCTCACACAACCAGTCCATTAGTCATGACTTGGTCCATGCGGGTTGTGGCCTCGGGAAAGCCTACTGGGGATAACTGTAGGGTCCCTTTCCATGCGCGACATGGCACGTACAGTTACCCACGGTATAATACAACTGTTGATGGAGCAGCCGTTCTTAGCGCTACCTAAGAGGTTGGGCTCCTAACTACCAGTCGGAAACAGCAGCCAGACAAGCTGTCTAACCTGTACCCTCAACCTGTGGAACAAGAGCGACCCAGACTAGTCATGTAGGACTTAGTGACGAAAAAACTTTCCCCAAGTTTCCCAGATAGAGAAAGAGAGACGGCGTTCATTGCCCCAGTTGGGAAACAAGGTCAAGCACTAGGTGTCTTTAGAGGCGTCCCAGTGCTTGTACCTCTATGCCTGTCTAATAGAAAGAAGTGCGAAGGCCGGGCGATAGGCAGAGCCCATCTACTCCTTAAGCAATTATAGGTTTGCAAACCGAATACTTTGTTCGAGATTCCAGCTCTAGGAAGGTTGTCGATCAAAACTAAGGAGGCCTCTCTCCCCAACGGTTTGCTGCCAAGACGTAAGTGGTTAGTAGCAAGGTTTTATCAGTTTTCTTTCTCTTAGATGGATGACCTGACAAGGTCTACAGTCCAACACTTCGAGAGAGAATAGCCTGTGTACTAGTCAGGTATTTCCGAGCCCCCGCAGGTAAAAAAAAATAAAATTTCCATGCACACATAAATATATATATATGTATATAGGTTCACTGTACACTTATCAGAGGAAACAGAAATTTGAAGATACTTTTCCCTCCCACAAGTTAGTACAGATAGGAGATAGACAGCCAGTAGGGTAACAACTGAGAAAAACTAGTTAACTGTGTATACAATGAAGGCTATGGAGAAAATAGGGTAAATTGAAACTCAAAATTAAATTAAAAACACAAGGTAAATACAAGTAAATTTGGTAACATGATTAAAATTAGTAAAAAAATGCCAAATATATTTAAGATAGTTAAAAGCACAGAAACTCAGCTGAAAACTTTAAATCTTTTTCATTTCAACAGCCATGTGTCTGCCATTATTTGAAGGCCGGCCATTTTGCAAATGACCCTTTCAAGAAAATGATACCATGTACATCTAAGAGGAAGGTGAAGGGAGATGGGGGGGGGGCGTATATTAAAAGTAGTTGGAACTTTTTTTTCTATCATGTTTGGCTTTTCATTTTTTTTTTTTAAATTCTTTTTAACATTTAGCTAAAAGAACATTGAATTTTACAGTCAGTAGAGAAAGATTAGTTTATTATTTTAAAAATTAAAGTCTATAGAGAAGATCAAGTGAATTATAACTAAAAATTAAAAATAAATTTAAAGAGAAAAAAATTGAATTTCAAAAAATGAAAAATATCTCGATTTTAAAATTGGCTAAAATTCGCGATTTCTGTAATGTACGGACATGTCGCAATTTTCGATTTTTTTTTTTTTTTTTTTTTTTTTTTTTCACGTCAGTGTGATGGAAAATCAGTCGAAAATAGGTTTAAAGTACTTTTTACACCTTGAATTTCAAAAAAGTATCAAATATTACCAGATTTAAAAATTAGCTAAAATTCGCAATTTCTGTAAGGTACGGATATGTCGGGATTTTCGATTGTTTAGAAATTTTCTTTTCTCACTTTTTCATGTCAGTATGATGGAAAATCAGTCGAAAATAGGTTTAAAGTACTTTTTACAGCTTGAATTTTAAAAAAAATCAAATATTTCAAGATTTAAAAATTAGCTAAAATTCGCAATTTCTGTAAGGTCCCGCACATGGCGCGATTTTCAATTTAAAAAAATTTATTTAACTTGTATTAACTTGTTGTAAACGTTTTTTTTTTTTTGTCTAAATAACCGCATTCATAAAAATTTGAATTCGGCATACTTTTGACTTTTTGAAGCAAGAATAGTTTACAGAAATAGGTCGTTAGCCTGAAGCCAAATAAAAGACTTTAAGTGGAGAATTCTCCGATAGATATTTATTTCCTTGCTTTCAAAGTGGAGCATAGCGGCTACTTTAAAATGAAATAAATCTTTTGTTTATTGCAGATACTTTCCTGTTTCTTTTGCTCTTTGTCATTTCACACATAATCACAATAGAAAAACTTGTGGAATCTTTTACTATAATCAACAGAACGAAAAAAGGGTGAAAAAAAACAAATGTGCAACAAATGTTAGCAAAGGCAAGTTAAGTTACTCATCTACCTACCTGGATAATTTTATTTGTTTTCACTTATTTTAAAGGGTGGTTTACTTTTTCAAAACAGTTGGTGTTGACTGTGTGAAAAGAAATTCAAAATGAAGGCTCACCCATGGCCATGACTTGAAAATCGATATAAAAATTATCCAGGTAGGTAGATGAGTAACTTAACTTGCCTTTGCTAACATTTATTGGTTGCACATTTGTGTTTTTCATCCTTTTTTCGTTCTGTTGATTATAGTAAAAGATTCCCAAAACTTGTATTAATTCGCTGACATTGTTCTAACTATCCGGCCTTCTGGCTAGGATCAGAGAGTAGCATCTTTTCTGTCCTCAGAAAGAAGGGAGACAAAGCTAAATTTTTGTTGCCCCAAATGTAGTCCCCCTTTTTGTGGAGTTGGATATCCCCCACATAAAAAAACGACCCTGTGTCGAACTTTGTCCTCGTGAGGAGGCAAGTAACTAAATACTTTTTAATTTAATATTACAAAAGTAAACAAACAAAAAATAAAACAAATGTAAACAAATTTTTTTTTTTTTTTTTTCTTTTTACAAAGTTTAAATTCAACTTTGATTTCAAAATACATTCATTTTACATTCTTGTCTAGGTAGAAATTTTATATTTGTTTCAGGAATCAAAGTTTAATTTTGTGTGGTTGCCTTTTGGGTTTACCGAGCCAATATGAGCAGACGGGGTGGGGGTGGGGGGCTGATCTATATAAACATAAAATATTGTGTCACTTAGTCAGGGTTTTTTTTTTTCCACAAATGTAAGAAAGTAAAACACAACACAGCAAAACTATTTATTTTTTTATAATTTAGATTTTTTTTCATCTGATTACTTTATTTTTTTTTGGGGGGGGGTACTTATCCAGATTAGGACCCAAGCTAAAATCGACCTGGCATTGGTTAAGGTTAGTGTTAGCCTGGGTACTAAATGTTTTCATAATTTATATTTGTTTGTTCTGTTGACTGGAAAAAAAAAGTCAGTGCTCTCAATTATTCTATAATAGCGTAATATTTAATGAATTTTGCAGAAGTTTAGATTACATGGTATCCGGCTGTGGTTGTTTGTGAAATCATTAGTACTATGTGATCTAAACTTCTGTAAAATTTATACATATATATATAATATATATATATATATATATGTGTGTGTTTCATCTTTTGAAGACTCATAAGTATAAATTATACAACTGGTCTATCTATTGACAGATTCGAACTTACAACCCTGGGTCTTGCAGATCAGCTGCACGATTGAGACGTGTAAATACAGTTTTAATACAAACTCGTACTGTAAATTTCATCAACAGTGTTCAACCAAGGGAGGGAACTAAAAAGCTTTTACAATGCTTAATCTTTAATCTTTACTCTTTAGTAATCAAAAAAAAAATTTTTTTTTTCAAATTCTTATGTAGATTCTATCTTTAGCCTCCCAAAATATCTATTTTAAGTAATATTACATTTTTTTTTTTTTTTTTTTTTTTTACCTATCTCAAGTTTATGGCTTCAGTTTGAATCTAATCTTTTTGTTTTTTAATTTTGTAATTAGTTAAGACAGCGTACATGAAGTAGTCATGGTAACTAAGAATTCCATCAGTTGTTTTGTGGAAAAGAATGATAATCATGAGAATAACAATTGTATAAGAATAGCGATTATGAAAAATCCACTTTATTCATGAAAATGACCAATTTTAATTGCTTTATCGTTATGAAAAAGAATGGTGGCCATGAAAACCGCTTTTTTTTTTTTTTTGGATGAGTTGACGTCAGATTTGACTGCCAAAGCAATGGGTCGGCTGTGTCAAATGTTGTCATCTGCTTCGCTTGATGCGGGTGTTTAGTGCTGCTGATGATTATGATTCCCGGCTCAGAGGTATTTACCAGCTTCCCACTGCAACACTGACATTAAGTCAGGGGCACTCTGGAAGGTTAAAAAAACAAAAACAAAAAAAAAAGCTAAGAACGGACCCTTCAGCATTCTCCAGTAAGGACGTCTCACATGATCGGCAATGACCCCCCCACCCCCACCCACCTTAAAAAGGTAATAACCTTTATTTAGGTGGGAGTCACGGGAAGTAAAATGGTACAGGGTGGGAGTGAATATTATATCCAACCTACCATCCATTCTTATAAACTTGTCAAACTTTCAGGCTAAAATCAAAGTAGTATTTGTTCAGTCATGTGTTTTTATTAAAGAAAAAAAGTAAAAATGTAATGAAAAATGTTTCAGTCAATGTCAAGTATTGTTTTTAAATTAATAATTTTCATAAACTTGTAACATAACAAATACACAACAAATTTTTATTTTTTTTATTTTTAAAAAGTGTTTTTAACCTAATGCGCAACGTTAATAAGATATCCTGACGGCTGCAAATTAGAAAATTATTGGTTGGTTTCTGTACCATATATTTCGTCCAAAGAACGCGATTTGATTTCCCGATCTTCATATTGGGATCAAAGTGTAGTATCTGTTCTGTCAGAGGAGTTGATAATCCTTCTAGACTAAAGCAATTTTTATCTCTCATCCAGAGTGCCCCATTTTGGGGGATCTGGTTATCCCTTACATCAAATACCGACCTTGTGTCTAATTTTGCTCCTGTGGTGAGGCAAGTAAATAGAAACACAAAAATGGATATATATATATTTTAATAGTTTATTAATAATAGTTTATTAATAATAGTTTATTTTTTTTGTATTTTACCAAATTGTAAATAAATGGTATATATTTACAATTGATAATTTATCTGAAACTTTCGAGTCGTGAAATATTAAGTACACGCCAGTTGACAGAACTTCAAACACCCCAAATGGCAGGTTTTGTCACTTCTCTTCAACAATATCTATATTTGTCTTTGCCCTCTGTTTAGCTATCCCGAATACTTCATTCTTCTAGTCATCCCTTTGTAGTATATCTGGAAATCTAGGTTACTTAGCCTCAACCATGGCTTTGTAGATTAGTCTTTTTACTGCTATCTTTGTCACCATATCCTTATTCAATAAACCTTTTCTCCACTCACTGCATCGTTTCTGATTTCCTTTGATACACTTCTCAACTTACTCATTCCACCACCATGTCGCCTCATGTCTTGGAAACCCTTTCGTTCACCCACAGGTCTGGTCTGTTACCGTCAACTTCTGTTAGATACTGCTTAGCTTCGCGGATGTGTATCCAGGTCTCTTTGCTGTATTTAAAACCGAACAATGACAGAAACTGGAATTAGTTTGTACGAGAAAGAGAGATAACCATTGCATATCAGTTTGGCCATTTTTGGCTACACTGCGCCTCCCTCTCTGGCTGCAGGGACCGCTCGATTCTTGCGTCTACTTCAGTTGCTGATGCAGGCTCAAGAGACAGACTTCAAACGGAAGTGACGTCATTTCCGACTTCTGTCTAGGTTCCCCCTTCCTTTGGGGCGCCCTCCTTCCGGGCCCCCCTTCGTTATGTAATGCTTCAACTTCTTTCACACTTCCTAAAATGGATCTGGTAACCGAACACTTATTCACTTTCTTTCTAAACTCTCATTTCACGTGTTCTTTGTTTAATCTTCACACCTTTCTCCTGGACATAAACTTTCTCCTTACCTCATGAGCCTTCTTCAGCTTAAAGTCGAAAATAACAGGTTTGTGCTGTGTCGCAATTTATTCACCAGGTATTACATCACTCGAGAGCTTTCTGTCCTTTTTCCTGACCATCAGATAATCTACTTGAATCTTTGCTGTTCCAATTCATACGAACAAGATGGTTTTCCCTATTCTTAAAAAAAGTATTTGGCACCAACATATACATGGCAAGACCAAATTTTAAGATTCGTTCTCCTTCTGTATTCCTATCACCATATCCATTTCCTTCATGAACCTGTTTCAAAACCACAATAGGTCTTTCTCACATGACCATTCAAATCTCTCGCCATTACAAGTACTTTCTTCCCATCAACCTTACTAGTTACTGTAATAACCCAGTCGTAAAACTCATCCTTCGCAACTTCATTCAATCCACATCGTGGTACATCAACAGATATTGCTGTGAAAATTCTCAGCTTCAACAGTGATCGTTGTCTACCGATTTCTCTGCAATAAAACATACCAACACCATCTGTTCCCTTTCATTTCCAATCCGAAAACAACTTTTATTTTATATTGCATTCTTTCCAACAATCACTGACATTAACTCTCCTTTGTGTTTCTTGGCTACAACATAGGTCAATACATCTTCAGAAACTCAACCTGACCTTCCTCGCAGGCTTCCAACATTCAAATTGTACAGCCTGAAGCTCGAGAACTTTACTTTAGAAGACATTTCATAATTGAGGCAGAACTTCTGTCGGGCAGGATGCCTTCCTGACGTCAACCCACTGAAATGATGGGGGGAACCAGTGTTGTTATCGAGGCACCATCACCAGGTGATTGCCCACCAAAGCTAAAGTGCGCTTCACCTGCCCTTTTTAAAAAAAAAATTTCCATTTAAAAAAAACCCCAAAAAAAACCCTGTGCTCTGCCCCCCACCTGAGTCTCACTTCTGTTGGGTATATATCAAAGGGGAATTCCAATCCCCTTGGTTGAGATGGGGATACACAACCAATATATTCTCACCAAGTACATTTTTGAGTTAATACTAATTTCAGATTTAGTACCCAAACACTAATATTTAGTAACATTAAAAAGTGATCAAGCCTTTTGTTTCTTTGGTACGATTGACCCTCAGCCATTGCTTTCTACTCTAGTGTTTAAAATTTAGAGGTGATGTCTGAAAAAAGATCAAGTTGCATATTACAATTGGGATTAACTTTTTTTGCTAAGACATGTTCTGACCAGCCGCTTGGTTGGATCAGAACTCTAAGACTTCCTGTCTAGGCCAAGTAAAGCCCAAAATGGAGTGTTGCAAATTACATGGCCACTTGGGCAACCAAGAAAGACTACTCGGCTCATCCTTAGACATCGTAGGTCACCACTCACAGCCAACAGATGATGATGTTGTATGAAGGGGGGGGGGTATTACCGTTCTACAAACATGTAGTCAGCATATTCTACAGCCGAAACCAACAATGCGTACACAAATAATCACAATCATACCCAAATATGGGAAATGCAGCAGAAGAAGTTGATTGTAAGAAGGCATGTGGGCCTATCTTCCAAATGTCTGGGAACAAAGAAAAATAATAGTAAATAGAAAGAAAAAAACTATTTAATCCCGTATTCGCGAGAAATGGAGAATAGAAAGTGGGCCTTAGGTTTACTTTCAGCAGCGATGCAACTCTCGAACCCCTCCCTCTATTTTGTCCTTCCTTTAGTCCTCTCATTCCATGAGCGATGTTTCTAACAAAGGGAGAAGAATTGCTGTTCTGGGTTGGCTGCTGTTTTGAGCGAGTGGTATATTGAGATTTTGAATCCTCTCGTAGTATTCACTGTCATTCAACTGTCAATCTACCCATCTCATTAACCCTTATGTTCGAATGCTTTTTTTAGGAGGTGGGGGGGGGGCTTGATAAGTGGTGACACTTAAAAAAATAAATCAATAAATAAATTAAAAAAATTAAAACAAAAGTGAAGTTGTCTTGCAATTTTATTAATATGGACATTTAGATTTTGTACTCATTAAAATTTATTTAAAAATAAAGTTTGGTAATTTTATTATTTTTAAACTTTGCACTAAGATGAACAATTAATTGTTTGTTCTTCTCATCTTGTTTAAAACTTAGTCTAAACAAAAGCATCATTTAATAAAGAAAAAGTTACTTTACCCAAAATTAAAAATTAATTTATATATATATATATATATTCCATGATAAATGCCAGTATACTGAAATCATATGCCCTTAATAGGGTTACGATGAAAATTCATATACACTAAATGTACAAAAGCAAGGAAATTCCCAAATTTTTACACTTTTATTGTCATTAAGGGTATGACTACATATCAACCAAACCATTTCATTATCACATCACTACAGTATAAATCTCTATGCACGAGTGGAAGAAGTGTGTGAGGTGCGCTGAAGAAAAATTCCTACCAGTAAAATACATAGCCCTGTTTTGCTCGCATATCCTTAATGACAATAAAAGTGTAAAAATTTTGGAATTTCCTTGCTTTTGTACATTTAGTGTATATGAATTTTCATCTTAACCCTATTAAGGGCATATGATTTCAGTATACTGGCATTTTTCATGGAATGTCACTACTTTTGTAAAGGCTATGCCTCAATACAATGGTCATTTTTAAGGTTTTTTGGAATTTTCTGGAAAACTAAGGTATATGGTAAACTGAAATTAAAATGCCATGAACTAGACCCTAGAACCTCTATCTCTGCCAAAAATCAGCTGAATCCATCAAATAGTTGATGAGATACAGGGTGGCACATACGTACGTACATACGGATAACATGATTTCATGATTGAACTTTCTGGATCTCTGGGTTGCCTTGACTAATGATGCTGAAATTCTACACACTTATAGAACCTATCAAATAAAATTTTGTGCGAAGGCCATTCTTGTAGTCTATTAAGGGATAGAGCACTCTCGTGCCTCCCTTGATAGATAGATATATATATATATATATATAATATAATTTTTGTCTTAATGTTTTGGTGATAGACAAGTTTAACTTATCTACAGTAAACATCACCTTGAATGTTATGAAGGAGTCGAATTATCCCCCCTTACACTGTCGTACCCCATACATGGGAACGTCTAAATATTTATTATTAAAATAATTATCCATAGACGTGCGCTCGTTTCGCCGTCCTCAACGTGGCTGTGTCGAGACTCGAAACCGAAATCACAGACCCTAACCCAGCATCCTTACCAATCACAACTTGGAGGAATACAAAATTCATGACATGATCATTATTGTAAATATGTTCCATAAATTCAACATCACCAAAATATTCCGTGAACACTAGTTTCTGAATCCCTTATTCTTCGTCAGCACATAGCAACCAAAGGTGAACTCATCATCCATCTGCTACACGTCCCGTTCGATAGTGAAGCTGTTATATAGCAACAAACACATTGAACCAGAGTTTATTCAGACAAAATGTTACCTTAATTTATATTTTTCATTTTTAATATGGCAAGATAGGAAAATCGTATTTAGAGACAAAAGTTAATATTTCCTAAAAAAATACACGAAAGATGTAGGTTATCACACCAAGCAAATATTCAGCCCAGTCGTTCAACAGGTCCATCGAACATTGTGTTTTAATAAATAATGTATAACTTCC
Source organism: Sepiola atlantica (assembly GCA_963556195.1). NCBI lineage: Eukaryota > Metazoa > Mollusca > Cephalopoda > Sepiida > Sepiolidae > Sepiola > Sepiola atlantica. The sequence goes on along the minus strand of OY744528.1, from coordinate 102,145,669 downwards.
CTTTGTTACTATGCTGACAAAGAGGCTTTTTAATAAAGGCTTCAGAAACGTGTTTACAGAATATTTTGTTCATGTTGAATTTATGGAACATGTTTAGAATAATGATTGTCATAAATTTTGTATTCTTCCTATGAGCTCTAGGTGCCCTAAAGTCCTATCCATTGAGCTCTAGGTGCCCTAAAGTCCTATCCATTGAGCTCTAGGTGCCCTAAAGTCCTATCCATTGAGCTCTAGGTGCCCTAAAGTCCTATCCATTGAGCTCTAGGTGCCCTAAAGTCCTATCCATTGAGCTCTAGGTGCCCCAAAGTCCTATCCATTGAGCTCTAGGTGCCCCAAAGTCCTATCCATTGAGCTCTAGGTGCCCCAAAGTCCTATCCATTGAGCTCTAGGTGCCCCAAAGTCCTATCCATTGAGCTCTAGGTGCCCCAAAGTCCGATCCATTGAGCTCTAGGTGCCCTAAAGTCCTATCCATTGAGCTCTAGGTGACCTAAAGTCCGATCCATTGAGCTAACCCTACACCTGCAATATTCACTAGTATCTGGCAGACTTGAATCGCTTCACTTTCCATCTGTGTAGTATTGAGTGAGGGCCTGTTTTGTTTCATTAGAATACAATTAAAGTGAACTTTACTTAACTTATATATGATAAAAATGGAAATAGTATTCCAAACGTAATGTGAATGAAAGTAGGAGAAACTAAATTATCAGTAAAGTCATCAACGTTTCGTCTTCATCAAGAAAAGACTTCCTCAGGATGGTTTAAGAGAATAAAAAAGTTATAAACACAAGTATATTACTTGGAAATAGTCTGTATGTATAGAATGTAAAAAATATTTGTTTATCTTCTGGCCGAAACATGGCCGACTAAAATAAAAATGTGTAATATGAATGTGGTGTGGAATAAACCCTTGTTTAAACCATCCTGAGGAAGTCTTTTCTTGATGAAAACAAAACGTTGACGACTTTACTGATAATTTAGTTTCTTTCTTTCATTCACATACATATATATATATATATATATATATAAGGAAAAACCAAAAATATTATTTATGTATTCATTAACGTTTTGTCTTTATTTCAAGACTTCCTCAGGAAGATTGGTGTGAAGAAAATAACACAAAGTACAAAATATTTGAAACAATGGTAGTAGGAGAAAAGCTTCAAAAGACTGCTTATGAAAAGAATAAATTATCAGCTACAAATAGATAGTAGCAGTGGGAGAAGTTGAGTTAAGTGTTGGGAGGGGGGATAGTAGCGGTTGGAGTTATTAGCTCCGACCGCTACCAATTTTTGCCCCACCCCCCACCTTCCACAGTTTATATAATGTCTCCCACTGCTACCATCTTTTTGAGCCCATAACTTATCTTTTCATAAGCAACCTTTTTCGGCTTACATCACACACGCTCACTCCCCCTCCCTAATGGTTTAATAACTCCAACCGCTACTATTTTCTCCCCTACACTTTCCAGTTACCCCCCCCCCCCCTTAAAAAAAAATTGAAAAACTTAGTGTTTGTTTGCTATGTATACAAAGATCTTTTTAAATTTCTTTAAACTAGGAGGTATGTTACATTTAAAATTTGTATAGCAAACTGAACCCTATCTAAAAATTGAACAATCTGAGAATTTGCAATTCACTCAATATCTGAATCTTAAGATTTAAAAAAAAAAAAATCAGAGGGGAAGAAATTCTCAAAATAGTAACTCCATGTGGATCGTTTTATGTTAAACTTACATAGAAATTATTTTATTTAGATATAAAGTAAGGCATACTTTAACTAAAAAAAAAAAGATAAACTGATGCTACAATTGTAATACCACCCAAATCTAACTGGTAACAATGTTGTTCACAGGGCTTCTTAAGCTAATCTTACAAGCATTCCCAACTGATTGAACTGTCTTTGGTAGCACATGAGCAGTGAACCACTCCCCGTGTATCATTTTCACTTGTAGTCTCTCTCCAGAACACTCAACTGTTTTTGTCTTCATTTCAGCTTTGTAAAATCACATGCTTTTTTAACAACACTCCTTGTATTTGACAATCTTCTCTCGGGTCATTTTCTAGTTCAGGGTAGGGGTGGGGGTCCCTATTTAGGAGTTGATTTTTCTCAGACGCCTGCAAAAATTCCAGATGCCGATTCCATGAGTCAGCTTTCTTGGACAATTCCTTGGTCAAAAGTGACCTTCACTTTACCAGCTACTTAAAACCTATCAGAAGGTCAGTCGTAAATAGATAACCAGCCCGTGATGTCTAGAAATTAGAAGAGAATTTATTCATTTTCTTTCTTTCGCCTGGATCGCCAGTTATGTCATCATGACTTATATCACCTGATATCATTCATGCATGAGACTGGTGTTGGCGTGACAATACACGAAACGTGGGTGGTGGTGAAGGGGCATACTTTTCTTTTTAGAAAAACTCTGTAGATTTATAGATTTGTATATTCAAGCAGCAGTTTTTAATTGACAAGTTTTAGTAAATAGGAGTAAAAGCTTCTGTTTATCCCTTTCTTTTTCTTTTATTTTTTATCCATTCTTTCCAATTTGCGGATCAGCGATCTGATATGTTCCAGTGTAAACAGGAATTCACCATGATTGCAAGTACTTTCGACTACCATTAGTCATCAGCAGGCACGTGATGTGTGTACAATTTAAAATTGGAAAATTTATTAAAGGTCGATTAAATAGATTGATAGTAGGTTTATGCGCTCAAATTCAGTAATGCTTTGAGGATAGGGAGGTGAAGGCTACAGTTCGAAACTGAGGATGGCAGTGTTTTGAGTCGGTATATTACAGAATTTTTTTTTGTTTTTAAAAAAATTTTTTGGTCCCCCGATTTATAAGGCATGATTTTTTAGGCATGTCCGTCCGTCCGTCCGTCCGTCTGTCTGTCCGTCCAGATTTTTCTCCGCAACCATCCATTGAATTTCTCTGAAATTTTGCATGAAGTTGTAACTTTGGTCAGGTTAGAAAGTGACATTCTCCGATTTTTAAAAAAAAATCTGGTTAGCCCCCCAGAGGGTCAAAAGGCCCCGAAATGGCAAAAAATGACATTTTTTTGCCCCATAACTTTTCCTCCATCCATTCGATTTCTCTGAAACTTGGCCAAAATGTGGAGGCAATTGTTCCTAATAGAAAATAAGTATCGCTGACCTTGGAAAAATCTGGTTTGCGCTCCCAGGGGGTTAAAAGCCCTCAAAATGGCAAAAAATGACCCTTTTCTCCCATAACGTTTGATCCATCCATTAAATTTTTCTGAAACTTGGCCAAAATGTAGAGGCAATTGTTCTGGATATAAAATGAGCATCCTTGACCTCAGAAAAATTGTGGTTCGCGCCCCCAGGGGTTCAAAGGGGGGTCTAAAATGCCCCAAATTGTCCAAATTTATTGCATTTTATACTCGTCACATACAGAGGGGGACCACGCATGCGCGGCTTGTTTTTTTTTGTTTTTGTTTTTTTTTTTAAATTGTGTGCTGTTAGATGATGGTGAATGGAGCTTTGAGAGGTGAGGTGCACAAACAATTTTTAAAAAAGACTTCCATAATATACTAACTCAAAACACTGCACTCCTCACTGTTTCAAATTGTAGCCTTCGCCTCCCTATTCTCAAAGCACAATTCATTAGAGCGCATAAACCTATCAACTAAGTTCCGTCTAAGGGTAGGGAATGAATAAAACGTTTTTAATTTCTATCAAAAACATCACGTGCCTGACGATGACTCATGGTAGTTGAAAATACTTGCAATTATGCCGAATTCCTGTTTACACTGGAACATAACATCAGAGCACTTGTCCGCAAATTGGAAAGAATCGATCAACAAAAGGAATAAACATAAGCCTTCACTTCTATTTAATCAAACTTGTGTCATATATAGAGAAAAGTGTAGTATCTGTTCTGATACTACACTTCATCTTTTCTGTCAGTGAAGGAGAAATCCTTCTAGATCGAGGCAATTTTAATTTTTGTCCCATCAAGAGTGCTTTTTTTTGAAGAGCTGGATATTCCCCACGTAAAACAACTCAACATTGTCTAAATTTGGCCTCGTTGGGAGGCAAATAAATAGGGACTTCTTCATTTTTCTTTTTCTAGGAAATAAATGACTCAAATTGGATGAAGCTTGAAATTCCGTTTCTCAACCGATTTTTGTCCGACAAAAAACACTAGATGGGAAAGCACACTTGAATAGAGCAAATCTGATTATAAATTCCATTCATTCTGATATTATTGTGTTGTGGAGGAGTGGGGTATGCAATAGATAAATGGCCGAATCTGTAACCATAGCAACTCGTGTTATTGCCAACTTTCATTTCTACAAGATTGTAGCAAGAGTCTACTTAAAATGCATTAATTGCTAGAATATCTGTCGTCACTGGACGGGTTTTGCTATGTATGTTTATTTATTGTATTTATCAAACAACAACCAAACAGTAATTTGGATTATTCGGACTCCTGTTCTCATCTTGAGTGGTCTTCTCAACGTTTTGGCCGATGTAACCTCCGACCTTCTTCAGGAGTATTTTATCGAACTCTGGAATCTGCACGGAATTTAGAAGGGGGGGGGGGTTCTTGTTGTCCCGTCAGCCATGACTGGTAAAAATCTTCAGTAATTCGCTATTTCTAGTATCACCCGCACTGAGGATTGAACCTTCAACCTTCAGAAGACTGCACCTAGAACTGAATTTTTACATAGTACTTTATCCGTTGCGCCACTTGATTTATATATATGATGGCATTTGTCTGTATTTGTGTTTGGCTAAAACTCTGCAATTAGAATATTTAGACTAAAAAAAAATTTAACATTGGTTCAAAATACTAAATTTTGTTGGGTGGGGGGGGGGTATATCTAAATTTTATATGAACTTATTTTTTAATTTTTTAAAAAATTTATTTGATCTATGATGACATTAGAAATAAACAATATGCCAACCACGTTTCAAAGGTTAAGGTAGAACAAAAAAAAAGCAAATATTTTGGATCTTGATTCTGAACTTGTATATTGCTATTACTATTTTAAATTGCAAGCTATATTTATTTAAATCAGGAATCTCATACCAAAATTTTATTTTCGTTATATCTAAAAACTTTTTACTGTGACACATCTTTGCAAAGCAATGATGCCAAATTTATTTTGGTAACACAATTAGCCACCGAATTATGACCATTCAAATTTTTTTGGAAATTGGATAAGTTGCTGTCCTGCGTGCTATTGGTTCAGAAGGCAAATTTCACCATTTATAACTAAAAACGCAATCTTTGAACGTTAAAAAAAAAGAAGAAAAACCATAGAAATGTAATGTCATTTTGTGATAAATAAAAATTAATCATAATGGAAACATTAGATCAAATTATAAAGAAAAAAATGACACTGAAGCGTAACATTTATTTCAACAGCTAACACATTGAATCTTTGTAACATTTGATTTATAGCACAGTATCTAGATTTTTCATCAATCAATTAGAAAAAATAAAAAAATAAAAAATTTGTACTGTAAAAGCACACGGAAACACAATTTGATATGGCAAACATTTAATTCATTCAAGTTTTCAACTTTATTTTTTATTTATTTTATTTTTTTGTGAAAGACAACTTAAGTGCCACTCCTCAATATAATGGACTTTTTCTTTAAGGTGAGATTGTTTTTATATGCATAGACATACAATATTGGGCACATTAAGTTGAAAAACACCAACATTAAACCAAAAAGAAATAGTCTGTCACTGAAATTAACCTAATTTGAAATAATCTGGAGAGAGAAAACTATTAATGACACAAAATAAAGATTAGATTAAAACAAAGAAAAGATTAAATTTTGTTTACATCCAGATTTTATCAAAATGACAAAAAAAAAAGTAGATTCACTAGACCAACCCGACAATCTGCCAAATCCCATCCTTACACTGTGAAGGTCCCCAGATGCCGAAGAGCTTTCTACTCCAAAAGCTTCTTTCCTCGTGCTGCTGGACTCTGGAACTCCCTCCTTGCTTTTCTGACGTTACTGACATGCAGAAATTTAAAACTAATGTAAACAGACATCTCGCTGTGCAGCTCCCAAATTGGGTGACCCCCCCCCCTCAAAAAAAAACAAACAAAAACAAAACAAACCTTCACCCTTTTTTTCTCAGTAGCCCCTTACGTCTACAGTGGCTGCCTGCCTTGTTTAGGGGTGAACTATGTTAAAAAAAAAAAAAATTTTTTTAAATGAGTTATCACAAGTTAAAATTAAGGGAATTTCAATATATTTACTCATTTTTTGCACACTAAGCTGTCTAGTTTGTGATACCTAATTTAAATTTAAAACAAATTGTAACAAATATTTTTGGGGGTGGTTGGGGGTTTGCTTCATTTATGTTTTTTGGATTTTGACATTGGGACTTAGTTTACACCACCCGTATTTGTGAGATTAGATTTGCGATTAAAATTAATGAACTGTTTCTGGACATCCCCCCCCCCCCCCCAATGTGGGCCATGCCACTGACCACCATATAACTGAAACCTGCACTTGGGATTACTATGAGCAACGATTCCATTTCACAATCACTGGTCAATTAGTTCTGTTAGAGATTCAGAGGACTCTGATGTCCCTTTCCATCGCGAAGTGTATAGATACTAGAGGACTGACTGAAACAGCCCCGGATCTTTCATATCGGAACTTCCTCTACATTCCATTTTCCAAAAGAATGTCATGTATTGCATCCGATATAACTGATTGGTTAATTGCTGGTATTGAGCGCTTCATACCTACACTCCAAGAAATTCCAACAGAAACCAAATGGCCAGTCGTGGTACACCCGCTGAATGTGCTGTTGCCATTGCTCACAGAAATCACTTTCAATTGCTTTCGACGAAATAGATACTCTGAAAGCAAAGCTGCCTTTAGAACTGCCCGCAACCACTGCAGGCGGGTTATAGAAAAACGAAAGAGTCTTATGCCCAATCTGTTAAATCTAGAGTGACTGAGCAGGAGCTTGGTTTCCACGAGTTTTGGCGAATAACCAACAAGGTCCTGAACAGATATAAGACCTCTATTCTAACCATCAATCAGCCGGAGGTGATCTCTCCAGCATCTGATGAAGCCAAACTTTTCGCAAAGAACTTTGTCCACTCTTTGTGATCAGAGCTGCCTAACTCGTGAACTTCCCCCTATAACTGTAAACACTCTGAGTGACATCCATGTATTTGTCCGGGATGTTGTCAAACTTATCAAAAACCTTGATGCCAGCAAGGCAATTGGTCCGGACAACATTCCAATCATAGTGCTTAAAAAGCTGCAACCGGGATCAGCTGCTATCTGTTCAATCGTTGCTTAAAGGAGACATGCTTCCTATCGCCTTGAAAAATTTCATCAGTCTGACCAGTATTTAAAAATACTGGATTAGTCTTCTGCATCTCGGTACAGAAGACTAATCAGCCTCATATGCATCATGAACAAGTTGTTTGAATCTGTGATAAATCAAAAAGTTGTTAACTAACATCTACTCAATGACAAGCAATATGGATTTCGTCCTGAAAGATCACCAGCTGACGTGCTGACTGATCTCACACAGAATCACTGAATCTATTTATAGAACAATAGCACTTGACTGTAGCAAAGGCTTTCGATAGGGTTTGCCGCAAAGGTCTGATTCACCAGCTTGCTTATGGAATATCTGGAAATATCTTAACCATCAAATCCTTTCTCTCTGATACTAGGTTTATGGTAAATAGGTTGAAGTCTGATGCACATAGTATCAATGCCGGCATGCCTCAAGGATCTATTCTGAGCCCAACATTCTTCCTGATCTTCATCAATGATCTTCCAAATCACATTCTAAGATCATTTGTTGACACCGATGCAGATGACACAACCATCTATGGCAGCACTTCAGAGAGCATTAATGATCAAGATCTTTCTGATTCTCTCTTCCGATCTGAAGCATGTGGTGCAATGGAGAAAGAAGTGGCTGGTTACTTTTAATATATCTAAAGCCAAGCTGCTCTCTTTTAACCACCAACGCTCAGATCCTGACTTTGCCCAAATTGAAATAAATGGCTTCCTCCTGCTTTGATAAGCTTCTAGGACTGACTTGCATCAGATCTGTTGCTAAAGTCGCTGGACAAATAGTTGGATCATTCTACTGCTCTAGAAAGTATCTTGCTCCTGATGCAATCCTCTACTTGTACAAGAGCCAGGTATGTTCAAAGATGGAGTACTGTTGCCACATCTGGGGAGGTGCCGCTTAGAATACTCTTTCCTGCCTTGATAGAGTACAAAATCGACTTTAAAATCTGGGGGAGGGGGGGTCATATCTTCCCTACAACCTCTTTCGCACACAAGACATCTTACTAGTCTTTCTCTACTCTATCATTATATTCATGGTAAGTGCTCGACTGAGCACCAATCTCTGATTCCCCCTGTAAAACATTCACAACAAAAACTCGTCTAGCTACAACCAATATGAAGAATTTTTCTTTCTTCCTCGGTCTACCTCGAGCTAAACGGAACTTCATGAGCATTTTCTTTTCAAGAATTACTCGTCTGAAGAACAATACCACAGAGCTACTTCCCTGCTGACTACAACATATGGTCGTTTTCAAGTCCAATGTTAACAAGTTCTTGTTGAGGTGACCTCTTAAATAATCAAATTGTGCTCAGTTTCAACCATTGTCGCTAATCCTCAAGGCGTTTGTCTCACCGTCCACCTGACACTTATCAACCCTTATCCTCGAGTGGACTTTGGGCCTTGATAAGCAGTGACTCATTAGTACAAAAAAAGAGTTTATCGTTTCCTTTTCCAGGTGGTCCTGGGGACACCGAAAGCCCATACAGTTATCCACAAACCCGCGCTGCCACTCACCAACTGAACTGTTTTAAAAATTAGCCTAATAAGCTACGTTACTTTAGCAATCTAAAAAAATATCTGCAGGTACGTTTGATAAATGTTAGGGGCGGTGGTTGAAGATACTTCACTCCTAACAAATACTATCATAACTCCTTTCAAATGTTTTATTTTCCATTGAATGCTAAAGATTTTTCATCTATGTTTTCCGTATTGCATATGCCTATTGGCATATGTTTACAATTTCTATCGAAGACGATAGATTAAGAAATTTAGGCAAAATAAAGAAAACATTACTTTGGGGGTAGGTTACTTTACGTAAGAAGGTTAGAATTTTTAAAGAGAAAATAAAATGTCTTATTTAACGTGAAAATTCTTGAATGAACACGTGTGTTTGTGTGTTTTTGTGTTTTTTGAAATGATAGCCTTCTTTCGACAAACAGAATGACAAGTCTTCCACATTTTCATTGTGAATATCAATGTTAATAAAGTCTGGTGAATGTCGTTTTATGAGCCTTCATTTTATGCAATCTTTATTGTAATTTTTTATGATGTCACGAATATGAGAAAACCAGTCAACCTTGTTTCAGGACAGTAAAACTAACTTATTACTATACAAATTGGCTGTCTTTTTGAAAAATAACATTTTTATAAAGGTTTTATGATTGTCTGACATACTTATGAAACAAAAATTGGACAGATGTATGTGTGTCATTTTTTTTTTTTTTTTTTTTTTTTTTTTTTGCTTCAAATCTTTAATCACATTTTCACTCTTGTGAAATTTAGCAGGTCCACCCCGGGCCATAAAAAACAAAATAGAAGAGGTTAAAAATGTGTGTAAACTCTTTATATTAAAACTCCTGTCTGAATCCGTCTCTCTATTTTTCTTTCCCCCTTCCCTGTTTTTCCACATTCCCCCCCCCCCTCATTCACCTGAGCTTTTATTTTTAAAGTTATTGCTTCCGGACAACACCAAGTTTCTTTAACCCCCCCCCCTCCTCCACCACCTACTTCCACAAAAAAAATAATGAAATCTATATTTGTTTTCATTTATTCCCGGACAACACAGAATTACTTGTCTTCCCCTTCTCCATCAAGCATATACCATATTGAAAATTTACTACTGTATTATTACACACACCTGCTCTATCTAGGATATTGAACACTGACTCCCGAGCAACGCAAAGTACCTTTTCTGGTATTGTATAACAAAATACAGTGAAAATCTTTCTCCTAGGCAACACAGCGTTTAAAAATACCTGCTCTATGTAGGATTGCTTTATCTATGATATTGAGCACTATGGATTAACTAATACCACTTACCAAATATAATACTGTATTATTAGTGCTCCCGGGCAACACCAAGTTAACAAAAGGCAGAAGTTTTTTTTCTTACCGGGTTTAAATACATCTGCTCTATCTAGGATGTTGAGCACTTTTGAATTGCTATATACTACTTACCAAATGTAAAACTGTAATCTTACATTTATTGTTCCTGTTTAGAGCGCTACTGAATCCCCCCCCTTTCCCAGTTTCTTCCCTCCCCCTCCCTTCCCTAGTCCAAAGAGGAGCTCAAAAAGCGTTACATAATTTTGAAAGAAATTGCAGAGCAGAAGGAATACATTGAAATTACAGTGTTTTCTTTGCAAAGTATGGCTGAAAAAATCGCCCATGACGAAATCTTCTTTATAAATCTGCTTTGGGGTGAACTTAGAGATTCGGGAATACGTCCATTATCTTCCCCAATTAATTTTACATAATACTTTTTAGATGTTATGTAGAATCTCTAACCTTTTTTTTTTTTTTTTTTTCCTCTGAGAGAGAGACTGACTGACTTTTATATATATATATATATATATATATAAAATTTATTAATTGCATGTAAATAATTACACGTCTTATTAAAAAGGGTGACTGAATGCCATGTTCTTTACTGCTTAGGAAGTGGAAAAATACTAAGTAAACAGCTATGTTCCTATCGCCAGTAAAAACAATAAAGACTGTGTAAAATATATAAATTTGGTGGGGGTCGAGTCTGTTTGCCAGGTTACTTTAACATAAATAGGACTCTTTTGGACATTTATATTTTGATTATTTTTTTTAAATGACTTTGTGGAAAGACAAGTGTTAAAAATGTGCCTCCTCCCTCTCCTCCTCCCATTTACAAACTACAAATTAAAAAGGACATTTTGCTCACTTTCGTGTTACATTTGAGAAAACGCTGCACTTTTAAAATGACATTAAACTTGGAGTTTGATTAAAAGCTGATGCCGGGAGGTCTGGTTATTTTTTGCTATTTTATTAATAACATTTTTTTTTTTTTTTTTCTTCCAGATTTTCCTTCCATTTTTGGCAGTCCCACTGCTGCTGCTGCTCTCTTCTGCTTGTGCGAATGTTTTGTACTTTGAACCGGAAACCGACTTGATTTGTCCCGACAACACTCACACGTGCAAGAGTGATACAACTTGTTGTCTTTTGCCAGATGGACTATATGGCTGCTGCATGTATGCAAATGTAAAATCCCTTTTTTTTCTTTTTTTTTTTTTTTTTTTTTACGCCGTTTGCCTCCCTCTTTAAAAAAAAATTATTGTAAAAACATTAATTTATAAATGTTAAACAGTTTGGATATTTTTTCTTTTGTTTACTGGTACAAAATATTTACATTTTAAATCAGTTTTGCATGGAACAGTTTCTTTCCAAGAACTTCTCCTCTGCAGAACATGTTACCATTAGACTGCTTCCCTACAGGCTACAAAATGGCAGTCTTCAAATCCAATGTCAAGAAATATGTCATGAACTGTCTGTCCTCTTAAGTACTAAAATTTGATTCATTCCATTCATTTTCAACACTCTCATAATCATCATTATTTAACTGATAATCGATCTATCATTAACCCTTATCCTCAAGTGGCTTTTAGCCTTAATAAGTGGTGACTCATTAGTAAATAATAAAAATAACTATCACTTCAGTACTAAATTTTGAGATAATAAAAAAAAATCTTATTAATTTTAGCAGATCGTGCAATTTTCTATTTAAGTTGGTTAAAATGATTCCCTACTTAATTTTTCAACCAGGTTTTTAGCCTCTTCATGTAATTGGACAATTAACCATTGTCCTCGAGTGGCTTTTGGCCTTGATAAGTGGTGACTCATAAGTAATAAAATAAAAATTCTAAACAATTTCAAACTTTTTAAAATTTTTAATGATTTTAAAAACGATTCTGTGTCATTCAAATAGACTCAGATCTATTGTGCAAAATTTTTGAAAACTGTTATGCACTCGCAATTTTGGGTAAAAGTTCAGAATAGTTAACACGTGATAACTTGTAACCCCCCCCCCCCCCCCCAAAAAAAACGACAACTCTTAAACACATTAGAATGAAATTCTCTACCTAGCCAGCCTAGTTTTAACGTTTATAACACTTTTATTCATAGTTTTTCTTCGATAAAATCTGTCTTCTCTTAGTTGACATTTAATGGCGGGCACAACATGTCTACAGTTCTTGGCCGCCATAAGTTGCGTTTGTCAAAGACAAATTTTATAAAAGTGTGACAGGCAGTTTTATAAACTTTAAAACTAGGTTGGTTAGGTCAAGAATTTCATCCTACTGTATTTTTTTTTTTGTTTGTTCTTAGAATTCGCGAGTGTTAACTATTCTGGACTTTTACCCAATTTTGTATCAACTATGGGTAAAATGGCAGCTTATTTTCAACTAATACGATAAATTGTTTAAAATAGGTATTGTTTTCACATTAACCCAAAAGGGTTGATATGCCATAAAATAACCAAACCAAATCCCATTTTATTTCTTTCAACTACAAATTATCTATAAGATGTTCTGATTTTAAAATATAACTTCTGATAAAATCTTTAATATATACATTTTAAACTGTTCATTTTTTCTTTTCTTCTCCTCTTATTCATGTTTTACATTCACAACATTCCGGCCGCTGTAGTCTACAACCTTCTTTGAGTGCCATTTTTTAGGGAATAAGTTTTTTATTTAAAAAAAAATAAATTTAAAAAAAAAAAAACCTCCAGGGATGTGCTTTCTCATCCTTTTTAGCAGAATTCCACTTTTTTTAATCTAGTAAAAACGGATTTTTGTTTAAATCGCTAGAGCCTTCCATGGATGCAAATTTTTTTTATTCTTTTTTTTTTATAGAAAAAGCTGATTTCTGCCAAATCACTAGTTACCTCCTTATTTCTTCATTTTTTTTTCAGCACTATTTGGCTGGATTTCTTTCTTTCTCTTTCTCTTTCTTCCTCTCTCTCACTTTATTTTTCTTTGTCTTTTCTTGTTTATGTCTTCTCTCCATCTTGTCTTGCCTTCCTTTTTCTCTCCTATGACAGTTTTCTCTGAAAACTGAAAATATTCAGTTTTTTTTCCCCCTCTCGCATCTGCCCGCAGTGTCTTTTTAAAATTTTAACTTAGTTGAAAGTGATTTGAGTTGTTTAGGAAAACAGTTTTATGCTGCCTTTTCTATATGCACACAAAGGGGGCCATGACTCCACTGGTTGGAAAATTAATCTCAATTCTTTTTTCTTTTTTTTTTTTTTTTTTTTTTCTTCTTTGCCATTGGATACTCGCATCTTTGCTACCTCAGGTGGCGAAGTCTGTTGAAAGAAAAAGACTTCTGGCAAAAATTCCTGGATTCAATTCCTCACTTCATTATAGTTAGCAACCTGGGCATTTTGCTCTGAACCATTTTCTCACAGTTCATAATCTTTTTAGGTCTATGACGAGACACCCGAAGAAGGCCAGAGACTAAAGTGGTCAAAATCTTATGAATGTAACAACAGCTGAAAGATGTAGATAGCATTGACACATATTGCTTTAATTTCTCTCCATTTTAATTGATATTTATTGTTAAAATTCCAGGCCGTTTGCTGTTCGGATAATATTCACTGCTGTCCTGCTGGCAGTTACTGTGATGTTAACAATGGAAGTTGTAACAAAGATGGCGTCACATTTGAATGGTCCAAGAAAGCTCCTGCTGCTTTATACATTCCAAAGAAAAAGGTAATTATCTGCATTCTAAAATTTAAAAAATTATTGATTTATTAAATCCAAATGCTTTATTTTATTTTTTTAAATCTAACATGTCAAATTATCTTGTTGGATTTTCCATGTTAGATCTAAATAACAGATCTGACAAATTGATTGGCCTTTTGGCCAGGAGCAAAGTGTAGTATCTGTTCTGATACTCCGTTTAATCTTTTCTATCCTTGGTCAGTGAAAGAAATCCTAGACGAATTTTTATTTTTTGTTCCAATCAAGTGACCCTATTTGGGAGGTGGATTTTTCCCACGTTAAAACTGACCTTGTGTCTAACTGTCCTCGTGGGAGGCAAGTACATAGGAACAATAGATTGGAAAAATCGATATTTGATTCTGATTAGCAATTTTTAAAAATGTTTTAAAAAAATATATCTTTATCACGTGTAATTCGATTCAGTTTCTTTCAAAAAATTATTTTGCCAAAAATTATAATGGTGACGATTTTATAAAATGTAAGGGAAATGACTCCTATTTTAATTTAAGATAAATATGAGTTATCTCCCTTAGATTTTGAGGGTTTTTTTGTATTTTGTTTTCCTATCTCTTAGTGATTTGAACATTCATTCATTTTTTTTTTTATTTTTTTTTTTTTTCCTTAAATTTTCAACTAAAATGACATTAATGAATTCCAAGCTACACAGGGTAGATACAGCTAGTAGCTATTTCTAAAATAGTACTGCTTAATGAATCCCCTTCCTTCTAGAAGCACAAGCAGGACACCCATGAGAGCAAAGCCATTTTTTCCCACAATTCTCTTATGTATTTGCTTAAAATCTTGCACATTTATAATTTAATTGTATCATCCCAAGTTCAAATTCAGCAGTAGCAGGTTTGTCACATATTAAAATGATCGCAATATCAGCTGTTTCAATTTCTTACGAGCTTTGTTTTAGTTACCGGTAGAACTTTTGCCAATCTTATCTAACAATTTACCTTCGTGGTGTGTTATTACCTAACCCTTACATCGGTAAAAGAGCATAGTTTTGCATAAAGACAATATGACTGAAAGGGAGATTGAAACTACATCTTATTAGACGTAAAGTTATGGACCCAATTCACAAAGACAGAAGCAACAAGGATTTTTAATTTAGTGTTCTACCATAGTTGTGGAGTCGGTAGCCCAAGCCCCTCGACTCCGACTTCTAAAAGGTAAGGTCTTACTCTAACCATAAATCTTTTTCCACTCCAATTTATCTTGTGTTATTTGTAATCATCCAATTCCATCTCGGTTGTTCTACATTAAACCTGATCAGGCAACTCGTTCCAAAAATATAGGGTCCTGGGTATGACCTTAAAAGGCATCCAGCGGTGAGGCCTCCATTTGGGATGTGGAGTTGCCATTTCTCCCAGATCCACTCTGGCCCGGAGTAGTAGTACCTGTAAGGGCCCATCTATGGGTTAAATAGAACCTACTGGTGCTTCCAGCTCAGGCTGTCTGAAGTTAGTGACTTCCTGACTCAAAATGCACCAAACATTGATGTTTTATTTTTTTTTTCCTTTGCAAAACTCAATCATGTTCTGCAAAATCAAAAACAAAAAACAATTTCTCTCCCTCCTCTCTCCCCCCTTCACTCAACCAAACACCATGAATAAATACTTAAACATATAAAGAACTTAAAGCATAAAAACCTTCACCAAAATGACCAGATTCGGCATTAAATAACCCGAAAAGGGTTGATATGCCGTAAAACAAAACTACCATACCATACCCTACCAAAAATATAGCTCTATTATGACTACTCATTCCTGGTTAAGAGTCGATATCCCAAACTGATTTTTTTTTTTTTTTTTTTTTTTTACTTTCAATATACCAAAAACTTTTTAGGTATGCATATATAATGATGCAAAATAAAATAAAAAATACAAATACCAAATTTATCTTGGTAGCTATATTAGTACCGGAGTTATGGCTATTCAAAGTTAGTCGGACATCGCGTTTTGTGTGATACTGAACAAAAGGCCAACTTAAGCCGTGTATAACTGTAGATAAAAGCTTCAACTAAATGAAAAATCTTTATAAATGTAATGCCATAGTTCATTAAAAGAAAGATAATATAGATGAAATTAATAATTAAATATTGGTAAAAATCACATGCTCTCACAAAAATTGTGCGTAAATGATAAAGAAAAGCAACTTTGACTGTTCATAGTTTTATTTTAGCAGCTAACACTAACTTATGATTCATGACACCATACAGATTTAAGCCAAATTCGTTTTTTCATTAGTACATCATTTGTAATCGATATTTAACTAAAAATTTAACCAAAAATTCTTTTTCATTAGTACATCCATAAATTCTTATTTCAACATGTAAACATGGCCCAAGGCCTAATTTGGTAATTCATAAGTAAAATGGATCAAATGAAAACTACAGCAAACTTTTTGTGAAAAGTTACGCATTAAAGATACAAGCCTAAAACTTTGTATATTTGACTAATATTAGGATGAGAAATTCAAAAAAAAAAAAAAAAAAGTTATTTTTCTAATATTGGGAGATTTGTTAAGTTTGACATGTTAAAAAAAAAAAATTAAAAAATATATTGCCATGAAAACCTTTAAAATATATAAAACAAATCATCAGTCAATTTTTAAACATAGACTTCAAAATTTAAAAAGTGGTCTCTGTCCCCTCAACATTCTTTTCAAATTGACTGTCCACCTGTCCATCTTTTTGGAGATCCTTCCTGTGAGGCACGCCACCTTGGACTGTCAGGTAAGGCAATTGGCAAATAAATAATTTGCTGCCTCTCCACTAGGGCATGGTCTTACGCAGGTAGGTTTAATGCGGGCTGTGGCCTGACCATTTCAAGACTACTCATGCTCAAGTGAAAAACTTCTTTCTAGGTAACAGCAATGAACCGTCCCGTCTCTCTTTTTAGGCAATTGGGGAGGTACTGCCTGCAAGGATCGCTTCCGAGGACTGATGTGTACCATTCAAAATAATTTGCCCAACGCTAGAAGGCAGTTTGCAAAACAAAGAAATTAATAAAACTTAAATAAGACTTGATGGTTGAACTCTTTTAAAAAAAGTAGAGAGTGCCAAGTCTGCTGGTTTAAATATGACTTTCTTCATGCAATACTGATATGTATATCTAACATTGACAATATGTCTGATTTAACGTCCATTTTACATGCTGGCATGTGTTGGACTTCTTTAAGAAATTGACTTTCAAACTAACCTATATCTTTGAAATTTTACAATCGGCCAACATGACGCGAGATTTTGTCAAATAAATGAAATATTTAGTAAATAATTTTTTTATTTTTTTTAATCTAAATTTTCGGTTTCAAAAAAAAAAAACTTTATTCATGGTAGTACAGACAATATTTTCCTTTTCATTTGTTTTTCATCATCGATTCTAAAATTTCAAAGTTATCATTTCAACAGCGTTTCTAAGTTGTAACATTTAAATCTCATTAACCTATATCTGTCCAAGTCTTTATTTATCTTTTCCCTCAAGTCCATTTCTATCACTTTCTCCCATGTTTTTCTTGGCCTTCACCTGTGAGCTGGACCTGCTACCTTAACTGTTCTACTTCTACTGACCCAAGAGCTCTCGATCATTCTTTCAACGTCATCAAAATCTCCTGTTCTGCACACACATCTCCTTATACTGTCCAGATATATCATTGCTCTCCATGCAACGCATGTCCTCAACACTCACTGGTCAGGTTTACTTCCATATACATCATCACACTACATATACATGCCTGATATTCTTTCCTTGATTGATAGTGGTAACGCTCTGCTGGTTAGTAATGGTAGAAGTTTTCTTGAACTTACTCCATCTTAACTCAGTGGCCTGAAAAACACAAATCTCTTTACCTATCTCCCAAATATTCCTACCTCCTATATGTTTAATAAAAAAAAAATTTAAAAAATCCCCCAAAAACATACAACCCGATTCTACTGCAAATACTCTACACATGAGAATCTACGATAAATAACCTTTCATGGCATTAAATGACCTTACAGGATCGATGTGCCATTAAAAAATACAATCAATCAAACTAACTCTTGCAATGGCAGTAGTACCTGCTCCACCCTGTGTTCCAACGTAACAAAACTTTTGAAGAATCTCAATAGCTTTGCCATCCAAATATATTTTGATAACATCTGAGTTCTCATCCATCTCCATTTTTTTTTTACTCTTCTTGCATATAAATGGGTTATCTTTTCTCAACCTACCTGCACTTCTTGTGTACACAATGCTTGCAAGTAACACAGAAGATTGAATTGCACCGGACTTCCTTTCCACAAGCTAAGCAGGTGAACTTTCCTCTATTTGGGAGCTTTCGAATACTGATCATCACTGTGGTTGTGGTAACATTCACTCTCAAATAATGTTAATGGTTTCATTAAATATCATATGGTGACATTTAATGAGGTATTTTATATTAATACATTATATTTTTTGATTTTATCGATAAAAAATTTTTTAAAAAATGCAATCAAACTATATTTTTTTCTCTCTAGATTTTGCCATTTCGTTCAAAAGGTGTTAGGGACTTTGTCTCCAAAAACATCCAACCAGTTGAGATCAAATGTTATATAAAAAAAAAAGATAACTGCTCTTATAAACCGCGCAAATTCTTATAAATTGCTCTGTTTTTGTTTGTTTTTTTTCTCTTCAAATTGTTAATAAATTTCTAAATCAAACTTTTTTCTTAATTTATATGTATGTATTTTTTTCCGTAGCTGAAACACCAGCCAAGTTTTGAAAATATCCCACCAATAAACATGGAGTTCCAACAATCCGAACAGCAACCCGAAAGCATTCCGTGGGCTGAAAAATTACCTGGGTTGAAAATAAATTCTTTAAATATATCTTCTCTTCGTTCTTCTGCTTGCTCTGTATCGCAAACACTTTGCAAATCCGACAGTGGCCTTTCCGGATGTTGCCCATTCCCTAATGTAAGTAAAACCCAAACTAACACTTATAAACATTGTGTCACGTATATCATCCATCGTATTAATACGATAGTGTGTGTGTTATTCTGTGTGTCACGCTTACATCAAAAGTAACGACCTTCCGAATCTTTGTATGGTACTCATGAATTGAAGTCAAATTGAATTTAATGTAAAGCATTTACAAACTAAGGTTTAGTCGTCAAAATCGGAATTAGTCGATCGATCAAATCGAGAAAAAAGTCTGACGGACGGACACAAAACTGCTTTTATAGGTTAGGAACAAGATAATTAGTATTGAAAACATCATTTCGTGTAATTTACACGTGTCCCGCTAGTATATATATATATATATTACACTTACTGATTTATCCACTGTCTGTCAAATATGTTCAACGTAAGTGAGTGATCTACCTTGTGTGAAATGTGCTCAAACATTTAGTTATAACTCTTACCCACATTCATTATTAGATTACAATAATATACAAAATAAATTATTATTAATAAAATTATTAAATTATAATTAGAATAAATTATTATTAAATAAAATTATTAAATTATAATTAGAATAAATTATTATTAAATAAAATTATTAAATTATAATTAGAATAAATTATTAAATAAAATTATTAAATTATAATTAGAATAAATTATTATTAAATAAAATTATTAAATTATAATTAGAATAAATTATTATTCCTAAAGTAAATAATGGCATCGCTTACTAACGTAATGGCATTAATCCTGGGTTGGTTGAGCCGACTCCTTTCAATAAATTCACTGTCCTGAATGAAGGCTGACTGAGCATAGCCGTCGTTTATTGCCAACGTTGAAAAAATTTAAAATGAATAATATTACTTTAATCTTAGTAAAATTAATGCCATTCATTTAAAATTTCTTCGAACTGTTTTTTTTTTTCTGCTCCTTCTCCTAAATTATAACTTGACCGTTGTATCCTCAAATGACCTTGAATTAACATTAGCATTTACTTCCACATACGTGGTTATCACCCATCCACCCTGTTCTGATTTTTCGTGTGATGGTTAAGCCAGTTCTGCTCTCTGGAGGTGATGGCAGAGAACAATTGTTTCTGCTGTGAGGAATATCCAGACATTTATCAACACTTCCCTTTGGAGAACCCTCAGAATTTGTTGGCCAATTAACATCAGCAACAAGGAACCGTGGCAAACAGGAATGCAAGTTTTCCGCTTTTTAATCCAGAAAAGGCGGAGTTATGCTTAACTCTCTATAACCTCGCATCGATGTGACTCTAAGACGGAATTTTTAAAAAATTTTTATAAGAAAAAGTTGACTTCTGCTAAGTCGCTAGAGCCTTACCATATTTTTTTTGTCGCTATTTCGCTAAATTTTATTTCTTTCTCTTTCTTTATCTCTCTCTCTTTATCTTTCTCTTTTCCTACTTTTCTTTTTTCCTGTCTTGCCTTCCTTTTCCTTTTGACAGTACTCTCTGAAAACGAAAAATGTTAATTTTACTGTGGAGTCAAAGGCTTCAAACAAGTTGTGATTAAGATGACTTTCATGTTAGATGACTTTTGTTTCATCAAAGAATGATTCCCTGTCTCACACATGGGGTGGGGGAAAATTGGGAAATTCATCTAGATTTCAGATTTTTTTGTTTTTTTTGCCATTGGCTATTCACATCTCTGGGCGAAGAACACAACACCCATCATCAGATCTTTTTCATTAACATGCAGATTGAGGGGCATAGCTTCATGCATAGCAGATCTCACTACACACCTCCAAGAAACTCTATCATAAGGATCAACTGCAGAGAGATTCCATCCTTTGCAATCTCTCAACAGCAGTTCTCTCCAAGGCAGCTTAGATCGGCCTCTCACTCGTCTACCATAAACTTTTAAAATCTCTATCTTGATGGCAATTAATCCTACAAAGGCATTGGGCATGGATTGGCCACACACGTCTTGGGCCTCCGCCTTGTACAAGATCTGCCTTCTTTGGGAAAACCTTAAGGACAAATGCATGTTCACACAAAGAAAAAAAAACAAAAAAACTCATGGAAGCAGATAACATTCACTAGGTTGTTGCATGTTTAGTGGGTTGCATGTTTGTAATGCATGCGAATAACAGGCTTGCTGCAAGTGAGAGATATTTGACCAACAGAAGAGTAACCACACAAAAAATTGGAAATATGTCTGATCTGGAGTGTTGACCACTCAGAATTTGATTTGTCCACTTTAAAAAAAAAAAAAGTAATGATTCTACAGATACGAGGTTCCTTGCTGTTATGACTTACTCAAGGTCTTCCAAATTTAATGGCCATCCAGATACAGAACCCCTGTGCAATAGTTCTTTTATATCCATAGATTGGCAGCAGATTAACTTTTACGAGTAGATAACTGAGTGGTCTGCCACAAAGGGCCAGTCCTATCTATGTATATTCCAGCAGATGGGCAGGGGAGGGCACAGTTAGTTGGTTTTCTGGGCATATGGGCCCTGGAGCTCTTAGCTGATGGATTGTGTTCGGTTGGACATGTTTTCATTTGATTGGACGAAGTATTCTCATTTGCAAGTCTGCTGTTCAGTCGAAGAAAATGAGTATCAGTGCAACCTCCAAAAAATAAACAGTTGTTACTTGTTTTAAACTGGAGTTGTAATTTTATTCGGAGGGAGGATACTTCTGTTGCAGCATTGACTGAAACTTTTGTTACTTGTTTTAAACTGGAGTTAATGTAATTTTATTCGGAGGGAAGATACTTCTGTTGCAGCATTGACTGAAACTTTTGTTACTTGTTTTAAACTGGATTTAATGTAATTTTATTCAGAGGGAGCATACTTCTGTTGCAGCACTGACTGAGATCACACAATTGACATTGCAACCGATGTAGAAACCGAACACCAACTTCGAACCAGCACAACGAGGGGACGATCACAGCCTGTGCAATGACTGCACACAGACGATTGTTCACAATCATGCACTATTTTTTAAAAAATTAATGCTTATGCGAGTTCGGTTTAAAACGTCTTCACAATCAACGCTTAAAACAAAATTAACTTAATAGAGACTGAATGTAACTGAAGCTTCCAAAAGAGTTGTTGTCTGGGCAAACAGGACTTTTCATCAAGTATGTAGTTTTGCCCCTGTAAAAAATGAAGTATTCTGCATTTTCTTTAGTGATATATATGAATGGTGGACGTTGCAAATGTTAGATGCTCGACCAGAGGAAGGAGAGGGGGCACAAAATAAAGTGAAAATATCTTTGGTTTTATTTGGGCCACCCCAGAAGTTTTTTCCCTTTGAGATGAATTAAGTATCTCATAAAAGGCAGGACCTTGGTTCAACCATGAATGCCAAACTGCCATACACGCATAAGATCTCACAGTGGAACATACGTGATATAAAAACCAAATTATGAAGAATTGCTTATACTCATGAAAAACTTATCTCCAGAGGTTATCTGCCTTCAGGAAACTCACCTCAAGGAAAATGGCGAAATAAATATTAAAAATCATACCTCACATAATTATATCCACAATAGTAATGACAGATCCTCAGGAAGCACCTTCATTGTAAATAACAAGATACCACAAAAGCAAATCCCTTTAAAATCAAACTTGCAGGCAGTTGCCGTATCAGTATCTCTCGATAAAAGGATAACAATCTGTTCCCTATACTTACCACTGAAAGAGAAGATTAATGAAATGGAACTGGATACTTTAATTATACAACTTCCCAATTCTTACTTCTTAGCTGGTGACTTCAATAGTCATAATCAAATTTGAGGAAATAAAGAAACCAATGGAAAAGGCAAAATTATAGAAAACATAATCAATAAAAGGAATCCGTCTTTTCAATCAAAAAACATAGACCTACCTCCACCTGAAACAGACTCATATTCTGCATTAGACATCACACTGTCACCCCACTACTTTCCTAGATTTCAATTGGTTTGGTAGTTTTGTTTTACGGCATATCAACCCTTTTTAGGTTATTTAATGCCGAATCTGGTCATTATAGTAAAAGTTTTTATGCTTCAAGTTCTTTATATCTTCAAATGTTTAATCATCGTTTTTGGTTTGGTAGTTTTGTTTTACGGCATATCAACCCTTTTTGGGTTATTTAATGCCGAATCTGGTCATTATAGTAAAAGTTTTTATGCTTCAAGTTCTTTATATCTTCAAATGTTTAATCATCGTTTTTGGTTTGGTAGTTTTGTTTTACGGCATATCAACCCTTTTTGGGTTATTTAATGCCGAATCTGGTCATTATAGTAAAAGATTTATGCTTCAAGTTCTAAAAATAAAATAAAAAAGGGGAGGGAGAAAGGGAGAGGGGCTGTTTTTGTTTTTGGTTTTGTAGAACATAATTAAGTTTTACAAAAAGAAAAAACAACAAAAAAAAACAACAAAAAAAAACAACAAAAAACGTCAATGTAGGTGAATTTTGTCTCAGGGAGCCACAGGGCAGCCTGATCTGGTATCACCAGGATTTCAATTGGAAAGTACGCAACGATATCGGTGACATTTACCATTTCCCAATAATTTTAGAAAATCCTAATTCCAAAACAGAAGAAATATCTGTGCTTATGCTGATTAGCGGCCATATGAAACATTATTTTTATATAAAAACGATATTATATACTTATTAAGCATTGCATTCTTACTCACTGTACAAAAAAGTAGAAAAAATTATCCACTAGAACTTTAATTACAAGTATTTTTCCATTCTGTGTATCATACCAGCGACTCGTTCAGTAAGCGTCCATCTTGTTTTTTAAGATTTGAAGGGCAGATAACTGAAATCTTAAAAAACAAGATGGAGGCTTACTGAACGAGTCGCTGTTATGATACACAGAATGGAAAAATACTTGTAATTAAAGTTCTAGTGGATAATTTTTTCTACTTTTTCGTACAGTGAGTAAGAATATAATGCTTAATAAGTATATATTATTGTTTTTATATAAAAATAATTTTTATATGGCCGCTAATCAGCATAAGCACAGAAATATCATACTGGAACCTTAACAGAGCAACTGGGATAAATATAAAATTCTATGCCAAAATAAACTCCCTCTCAAATCAAATAATAACAGAGACCACATAACATATTTCTCCAAAACACTTCTAGAAATGGCTGAAGAAAGCATACCTAAAACTTCCAACAAACAAAAAAAAATCCTTGGTTCACCCATGAATGCCAAACTGCCATATGCTCTGAAATTTTTTAAATTAAATCCAACCAAAGAAAACTTTAACAGTTTTAAAAACTGTCTGACCAAAAACAGTCATACTTGTTATGACTCAACAGGTCACAGGTACATTGAGTGCATCTTTATATCTTTTATTTTTTTTTATCTGTTTCAGGCTGTGTGCTGTGATAAAGGTCAACAGTGTTGTCCGTTTGGGTTCCAGTGTAACTTGAAATCCTCCAAGTGTGAAAAGCCAACAGAACAAATGACAAAGGAAGTAACATTGCTTATGCCAGGACGCACTCTGTTTGCCCTTCGAGACCCCACTGTATGTCCTGATGCTGAAACTGTGTGTTCAGCGAATACAACCTGCTGTCTTTTGGGGAAAAATTCCTACGCTTGCTGTCCTTATAACAGTGTAAGCCTTTAAAAAAAATTTTTGATTTCATTTTTAGTGTCACAGCATCTATAGAAGAGGCTCTGTCCGTCAATCAGTTTGTCGTATTTACATTTGAAAAAAGATTTTCACCACAAAATACATGAATGGACGCATTAAAATAACGTTCTTAGTTCTCTCGGAAGTCAGCACATTGTTATACCAAATTCAGTAAATGACAATATTATCAAATGTTTAGAAG
This sequence comes from Sepiola atlantica, assembly GCA_963556195.1. Taxonomy (NCBI): domain Eukaryota; kingdom Metazoa; phylum Mollusca; class Cephalopoda; order Sepiida; family Sepiolidae; genus Sepiola; species Sepiola atlantica. The sequence continues at coordinate 102,121,073 of OY744528.1, read as the reverse complement.
ACTCTGTCACATAACTAGAATAATAGGGGGAGGGCATAAATTATGTTTTTTTGTATATCTTTTCTATATTTATATTTTGTTTAAAAAATTTTGAAATTATTTTATCTTTAGTGAATCAGACTCTGACCATCTTGGAGTCGAGCAAGAATCCTAACCACCAGACTCTACTTTTCAAATATTTAATCATTTTTCAGTAGTAAGACGTCACATCATCAGTTAAAGAGTATTTATAAAAGTAAATTTAACGTAGAAATTAATAATCCGTTCATTTATCGAGGAAAAAATTAAGTCGTTTCCAGTTTAACTTAAAAATATTTGTTTTGCTTTTTTTTAAAAAGCTAGAAAATATTAATGCCACCATTTTTACACCTACATCTCTGCAACAGAGAATGCAGAAGAACAGTCCAGCGTCCTGCAGGAGGTCTTGGGGATATAATACATGACAAGAGGGGATTGAGTGTTTCAGGTGTTTATTTCCTCTAAGTGCATGAATCCTGGATGTGCATTGTGGTGGCCAATCTCTAACATCTTTATACAAACACACCACTTGTCTTCTGATGATTTAAGAATGTCTGTCACACCCATCCCGACATGTCGTTTGTCATGAAATGTGTGACCAAATTTCCCCCTCAAAAAACCGTCAATTATTTTAATAAGTTAATAAGCTGCCTAATTACTATTCCTTAATTCTTACTAGTTTATACCGGCTTCTTGGGTGGGATTAGTACAGTACCTGGGTGTGTCAATTTCCATCTTTATCTAGCTTCTACCGTTTTATAGCTAGTCCGAAAAAAAAAAATATTTTGAATTTTGTGTGGGAAAAAAATATGCTATTTAGTATCTGCATGAGAGAGTAAGTAACTACGATGAATGTATTTAAGAATTGTTTTTATTGGCATTAACATTAAAAAAAAATTTTTTAGGCAAAACTAATGGCAAATACCTTTTTGTCGGTACTCTTATGGAGAACGCACTGTGTTTCCTTAACTTCGCGTTGTCAACATTCGGGCAGGTTTCGGAAGCACCCGAAAGTTTACGAGGCGAAAACTGCCAAACGATAAATTGAAGAATGGCAGACAATAATTCAGACGAAGAAAATCAAAGTAAAATACATATATAAAAATAAAGAACGAACAAACCCTAGCTAAACAACTGTTATTTATTAAATATGTATTTGTTTGTCAAAGGAACCATTGTTAAGAAATTTTTTTTTTTTTTTTGGTGCACCGAAAAGTTTCAAAAGATGATTTTTTTTTTTTCTTATATATCTATATATATATATATATATATAAACAAAGAAACCATTGTTTTTTAACCAATTTCTTGTTTGTTTTTGTTTTTTGTTGATTGTTTTTTTTTTTTTTCAATTTGTTTAACATTTTCTGGTTTAGGATTAAGGTTAGTCTTTCGTTAGAAGTGACCGTTGCTGAAAGAACTCAAGGAGTCCTTTCGGAGATTCAATGCGCTGGCACAGATCGTAAAAAGTAATTTCTTCCAAAAGTTATCTTGCTACAACCTGATTGGGTAATAGTTTCGTCAACTCTCGGACGCCTCCGAAACCTGCCCGAATGTTGACGACATGAAGGCACAGAAACGCGGTGTAGAAAAAAAAGAAAGTGATACATACCGATTGCTGGTACCGGCCTTCAAAGGGGGGTGGCGATAAGACCAACATGAGCAGAGATAAAGAGGTGATATTTATATATGTTAAGAATGGGGGTGGCAGGTTGTTACAAGCCTATAAATTGGGGTTCTACCTCTCACCGGGAGATTGGTGTTAGAAAGTGTTATTGTGTTCCAGAGCTTGGTGGTGACCAGAATTAGTACATTTTTTGACTCCCTATAGACCAGACTCTGGATCGTTGCTCCTGCAGAGAAATCCGTTCTCTGCCCCATTACATATTGTTACAAGACCTATTGGTTGGGTCGCTAAGGGAGCAATTCCTTTTGCAATCCACCCCCAACTGCTGCCTCAGCCCCTTTCAGGGTATTGACTTTGAATTGGATTTTTTCTTACATTTGGATTTATTCCTACAGCAGTGCATTCTCTATAAGAGTACCCTTTTGTCTACTATTTTGTAGATTATCAAAAAAAAAAAAAAAAAAATGGTCACTTAGTTTTAAAGAAATATTTATGTTATGCTAATTTCTTTAAATTTATAAAACATGTATCCAGTTAAAAAAAAATATATGCTTTAGACTTAAGTTAAGTTCAGATTCTAGTATTGACATCATAAAAACTACCACCTTAGTAATGTGTACTCTTCCTATTCCTTTGTTAACCAATCGCATTTCTATTTGCATAATAATAGACAAACTTCAAAAACACCATAACTTTTAAATAATATATAGATTGCTACTAATATAGTTATGCCGGCAGCTACCATAGCTCTTACTTTCACAGTAATAAGGCGAGTTTTTCACGTAACTATCAAATGACTTTTCCAGGCGACATGTTGTTCAGACCGCAAACACTGCTGTCCTCATGGTTACACATGTGATATTGCAGGCGGTATATGTTTAAGGAAGAAAGTCGACATGATCCTGGTGAAAATGACCAAGTGGATAGCCGATAAGATGTGTCCTGATAAAGAGACCACTTGTCCAGAAGGGACCACCTGTTGCCCGCTTGCACAAGGATCGTATGGATGCTGCCCCTATCCTCAGGTTCGTACTTCTGCTTTCACGGCACATTTTCAGCTTTTTCTTTTTAATTTAGTCTTATCTCAGAAATGAATGTCTACGGTTGATTTATCTCTGAAATTTTGCTTTTTAACTCTGCCTATCCCGTAGCTGATCATGATGATCTGACGTCCAGCTCTCTCTGTCCTTCATGTCATTTGGCCATAGGCTTGTCCACTTCAAGATGTCTTTCCATCTCTTTTGCTGCCTGCATCTTCTTCCAACCTGCACTGTGCATTACATGATAGTCTTGGCAAGATCATGCCACTTTGGTTTGTGCCTTTTCACTATGCTGGTGCTATCAGATTAGGCTGTCTGAAGATACCGGCTTCCTTACCTAAAATACACCAAACATTGATGTTATTGTTTTTTTTCCCTTTTTTTCCTTTTTTTCTTTGTAAAACTCAATTATGTTCTGTAAAGCCAAAAACAACAATTTTCCTCTACAAAACAACCAAACAGAACACAACGAATAAATATTTGATAATAAATAGAAAACTTGAAGCATAAAAACTTTTTATTAAAATGACCGTATTTGGAATGAAATAACCCGAAAAGGGTTGACATACCGTAAAGCAACCAATCAAATCTGTTCACTATGGTCGAGAGGGCGGGGGTCATAGGACCCAATTGCTTGCTGCATCCTGTTTACGGCATAACCACACTGACACACCGGTTTTCATTAGATCACCAAAGTTAAGTGCTATTGAGCCTGGAAAGTAACAGATGGGTGACCATTTAGGAATACCAGGCACTGTACGTGGAAGGAGAGCAAAACCTTCGTGCAAAAACTAACATCGTCTCCTCTGACCAAGATATACATGCAACTGGGGACTGCTTGTGAATTTTAATATTCCCTAGAAACTTCCTCTATTATTGGAAGTTGGTTCAACCCGCCCAGGGTGAAAGCTGTACCAGATCCGTCCTGTTCACAACTTACTCGTTGGTAACGTGGTCTCTGTAAGAGATGCTGAGTATATTTACCTCTTCTCCAGGAGGTTAGACACAAGGTCAGGTGTAATATTGAAAAGCCAGTATACTCTGGCCTACAAAACATGCCTGAGCAGCCCCATTGGTATTCCCCAGTAGGAGAGCTTTGGGCAATTAGCAATATGGAGACAACCTGTGAGCACAATCTGAATTTTGCTATTTCCTCTCTGGTGTTACCAGAGCAGGCTGTCTGGAGATACCAACTTCCTGACCATAAATGCACCAAACATTGATGTTATTGTTTTTTTTCCTTTCCCTTTGCAAAACTACATCCTTTTCTGCAAAGCCAAAAACATTTTTTTTTCCTCTACAAAGCAACCAAACACCATCAATAAATATTTGAAGATATAAAGAACTTGAAGCATAAAAAACTTTTACCAAAATGATCGGATTCAGCATTAAATAACCCGGAAAGGGTTGATATACCGTAAAACCAAACAACCAAACCAAACAATGCCCTCCTCCATATTTAAAAAGAAAGAACAACCAGTTCCTATAGATTTTTGTTTTCTATATTCTATTAAGTATAATTTGACTATTTCTTTGGTTTTATTCAGTTCAAGCTTTTTAAATAGTTAAAAATAGTAGTGTATATGATTCTCCACGTTTGTACATATGGAAATACCTACAACACTGATTTAAAAAAAAAAAAAAAAAAATTCACGATTGCAAAGGTGAAATATGCAAATAATTGAAAATTAATTGGTATCGCTTAGTTAAGAAAAAAATTCTGATTTTACCCGTTTTAAAATTTATTTTTTCTAAAATTGAATTCTGTAGTCTCGTCAACTTTACTGAGTTTGAAAACCTATTTGCATTTTTTTTTTTTTTTTAAGTAATTTTGATTTATCTAATTGTTTCAGTTTTAAATAAACAAAAATGTGACATTTGTTTTATTAAAAAATATTTAGCTGACAATTTTTATAGAAGAGACAAATTATAAACTGTACATTCATGTATTTCGAGAGAAATATTATTATTAAAAGTAAATTATACGAATAGAATGTACGGGCTACCCAAGATTCACAAGGAGGGAGTTCCATTGAGACCCATTCTGTCTATGATTGGTTCTCCTCAGCATGATATCCTTGATCCTGTCTTAGAGGTTTTCAGTTAATTGTATTGCCGATTCTTTCCATTTCGCTTCATTTATTCCCAATTTGGAATGTGATTCGCAAACAAACTTTCTATGTTCATTTGACGTTACCAACCTATTCACTAATGTACCCCTGAATGAAACCATTGAAATATGTGTTGGCATGCTTTATCGTAGCACATTAACCCATCATGCTTTTCCGGAAAGCACTTTTCTGGAACTCATGCGGCTGGACGCTAAGTCGGTCAGTTTTAGTTTTAAAAATACAATGTATCAGCAGATTGATGGAGTTGCGATGGGTAGTCTTTTGGGTGCTATCGTAGCGAATATTTTCCCAGATTTTTAGGAATCCTTGCTGTTTACTCGGATTACTGAACCCTTTTCTTATTGGCGTTACGTGGACGATACTTGTCATTTTTGAGTCCCGTAACGAGGCAAGTGATTTTTCCTGAAATTGAATACGCTCCACCCAACACTACAGTTCACAATGGAAGAAGAGCAGAATGGCTTTTTACCATTTCTGGACGTTTTAGTGGAAAGGACAGAACAAATTCACTACAACTATATATAGAAAACCAACGTTTACGGGCCTGTATATCAGTTGAATTCTTTTGTCCCCATGAGTAGAAAAATCAGTTCAGTCAACACACTTGTTCACCGCGCACTTATGATTTGCACTGTGAGCAAACTTGCGGCTCAACTAAAAAAGATAACTGATATTCTTATTAACAATGGTTTTTCTGAAGGTTTAATTTCCAAATGTATTCATCGAAAACTTACGAAATTTAATGCCAACATTTTCTTTGGTCCATCCAAATGTCCCGTCTATTTGAAACTGCTTTTTATTGGTTCTATCGGTAAAGGTTTTTCGGATAAAATTTCATTGGTTGTATCTCGTTGTTTTTATGCAGTACAGCCCCCATGTGGTGTTTGGTACTAGAACTGCCTTCCCAGCCTTTCAGAAAGATATACTTCCTACACTACAGAAAAGTTTGATAATATACAAATTCAAATGTCAGTGTGAAGCTGACTGTTGGTTGTACTTTTTAGCACTTAGAAGTCAGAGTGGCCCAGTATTTCCCTGCATGTTTTCGCAGATCACATGTCGTAAAGAGGAATATATCGACGGACGCATCCGGGTCTCTAAAAAGAACATTCGGGCGTTTACAGAGCACTCCGAGCGCACACAAGTCCACGAGTCATCCATTGGACAGCACTTGTATGATAATAAAAAGTGCGGTGAGGCATACTCCGATGGATGTTTTCGTATTGTACACAAGGCCCGTTCTAAACACCATCTTAATTACTGCAACAATGCGAAAGTCATCACTCTGTAGGCAAAAAGAGTTGTCTCACAAATTGGACTTATTTAGAGACCTCTATAAAAAAAAAATTGCCTCTATCACGTCCATATATTGCCTTTTCTGTTTATAATGGTGATATTCAATCTTCTTTTTTTTTTTCTCTCCACGTTACTTTTTTCCCTGTTTTTAAGCGATATTCGCCGACGTTTCCCTTGAAAATGTGTTGGTTGAAAGGTACCTTGGGATTTAGTTTGCTAGTTTTAGTCAAACTTTTTTATTCTTTTTAAAGGTTTTTAATCGAATGTCTTCCGATGATTAAATATATTACTATAATTTTCCTCTTTTTTTTTTTTTTCCTTCATGTGATATTGCCTTCCACTCTCTATGACTCCGTTTATTCTATTTAAAAGCTTGATAAAATTCTGTACCACAAAAAATCTGTTCATATATATATATATATATATATATATACACTATAATTATTGATTAATTAGGTATAAACGTTTTTATTGATACATTTTTGGCCATACATTTGCAGACATATTTAGATCCTAGCTGGAGATCAACTCGGGTCACTGTTCGAAATGAAAGAGCAATTCTTTCCAGAAGTAGCATGTGATTAATTACATGATTCTTGAAATAAAATTATTTGGATTACATGGCTAACTGTCAAAATGTCTCAACTATTTTAATTCTTTTTCTTTTTTCTCTTTTTAAGTTAAGAATTTTTTACTCTTTCCATCTACGAAGGTGTGTGTGTGTGTATAATGTTCTAATTTGCCATTTTTTTTATGTTGGTATCAATTATCGGTGAAAACTTTGATTGTGTAAGCAGAAGAATTTTACTATTTTCTCTTTTGTATACCATCTAAAGATTTGAATTAGTTGGACTACTGTTCTCATTGGGGATGTTATTCTCATGACGTTTTGACCAATGTACCCTCCAAACTTCTTCAAGTGCGTCTTGTCAAACTCTGGATGGAATTTCTAAGAGAACTCTTTATTAAATCTACGAATGTAGCTTGCAACGAATAAAAGTAATAATTAGTTCTAAGTGACAGTCTTCTGGAGGTTGAAGGTTCAATCCTCAGTACGGGTGATACTAAGAATACAATTACGAATTATTTAAAAGAACGAGAACCAGCTACCCCCATGGATTAGATAAAGGATTCCGCTCAAAATTCAGTACAGATTCTTGTTCAACAGAAAGAGTCACGAATTTGACAAGCTGCACCTGAACGTCTGAGATTACATTACAGATTACATTGGTTAAAACGTGAAATAACCTCCAAGATGAGAACAGTAGTTCGAATAATCCAAATAGAAATTATCAATCCTTATCTCAAAAATTTTGAAACCTAATGTCTGAAAATTTTATTTCTCATTAAATGCGCCCATAAAAATGTATATATATATAGTCTCGGAAGTTTCTCAACCATTAAAACTATATAAAAAAAAAAAAAAATATATAAAAAAAAACTTATAGTCTCAAGTCTTCCGGTGGAAAATCACTCGTGTAAGTCAATTTATTTTTTACAGTTATTATATTAGTTAGTTTCTAACACTATTTTAAGGGATCATCAGTTGTTTACCATGAAAAACTGTTTCGGGAATTTAATTTAATTTATATCTATATATATATATATATAATATATATATACGTCAATAAAAATTATTTTTTGTATAAACACAAATGTTGTAAAAGGAAACAGTTTCTATTTTTATAGACGAAAGTATTATTTCAAATATAAAAGCACTGCTTTCTATTTTTCCTTAGATAAAAGAAAGAAACCCCCCCCCCTTTCTATTCTCTCCCTCTCCATCTTTCTCCTCCCCTTCTTTCCCCCCTTCTTTCACCTCTCAATTTTAGCACCATACTGAAACCCCCCAACCCTTTTCAGGCGGTGTGTTGTTCTGACAACTATCATTGCTGTCCGCGGGGCTACACCTGTGATGTGAAGGCTTCCAAATGCCAAATCATGCCTCGAGCTCTTGCTTGTCCAGACCATCGCACTCACTGTTCCAGTAGTATGACTTGCTGCCTCAATAAGGACGATGCTTACGGGTGCTGCCCGTTTCCCCAGGTAACTTCAGCATGTAACACCTCACGACTTCCCTCTCCGCTGCACTCGCTTTCTTTTGTCAAATGTATTAATCGTTTAGCTAAATGTTGTTTACATAAATTCAAAATATCCAAGAAAAGCGGACCTCAACCACATTTACGAGACCAGAGGTTCCCAATCGTATTTTCTTTGTGGACCCTCTGAGAGCTATTTTATCATCTATGAATCCCCATATATCTATTTTTCTTCATGTTGAGCACTGTTATGACGGCTAACTATAGTTGTCTGCCTACTTGACACATAAATAGGATTTATTTCTCATCTCATCTGTAGCCGTTGAAAGTAGCCTCATTGGTTTGGGCGCTCGGAATTGAGTTAAAGGTGACTCTTGTTCCTGGGTTCGAATCGTGCGACTGGTTTGAATGGTCAACTCTACACTGATGATTCCGTAAAGATGAAACCTATACGTATGTAGATAATAATTAAATATTATTAAATAATTATATATATATGTAAAAGGAAAATAAAGATGATATATACCTTAAAGTATAACCAATCATGAAAAGTTGATGCTTGATATACGAGATAGAGCAATTATATAAACAAGTAAAATATTGTATTTTATAAAATTCTTATTCCCATCACTTGTTATATATATATATATATATATATATGAAGCAATCCAACAAAAGATATAAGCGTCAACTAATATCTTATAATTAGTGAAACATCCGGATAAAAAACTGAAGCTCAATATACTGGATAGAGCATTAATATTATAATATAAAATGAAGTAATAAAATAAGGTGTCAATCAAATTTTATTAGAATTCAAAGTTCATGCAAAGCATCCTTAAGTCCTTAGCTCATTTGAAAACTCATGAGCTAAGGACTTAAGGATGCTTTGCATGAACTTTGAATTCTAATAAAATTTGATTGACACATTATTTTATTACTTCATTTTATATTATAATATATATATATATATATATATATATAATGTATATTTAGAATTTTTTATATATATTCGAATATAAATTTTATACCATTAAGCAATTGTAATAACTCAATAGTTTAAGGCCAGCGCTATGTTATATTCAATATTTTTTATTGAATTTTATACCATGAAAATGCTATAAAGGACAGATTCACATCATTTTATAACACTTATTTTTTATTCAGCATATAATTGTTTCGGCTTACACCAAGATATTTGTAAAAGGTTCCTGTGCATTTATTTCATGGTGTGGTCATCCTTAGTGCTAATTATATAAAACAAAGCAAAAACAACAAAAAACTAAAAAAACTAGACAAGCAGAGCCTAAATGACAATCATTATCAACATATCCTTTTTCTTTTTTTTTCGAATGGAACTATGATCTTGGTATATCCTAGTGGTAACATACATTTATGTGGTGGAAAACATACCATCTTACTCTTCTGATAAATGAGTTAACTGCTTGCATTAATTCTCTCAAATAGACTTTATGCATTAGGGTTAATATATATATATATATATATATATGTATATATATATATATATATGTATATATATGTATATAATGGGGTAAGGTGGTCAATAAGTCATGAAAATAGAATGCTGTGGTAGACAAAATGTGTGAAAAAAGACAAACCGAAAACAGGTTAAAATGCAGGAGAAAAACAAAAACGAGATTTGACTGGTTTTGTTCATATTTACGAACGTCTTCAGAAAAAGTGAAGATTTGGAAACAATTTTATTTTGAAGGCACACACATGGGAGAAGGAAAAGATGATATATATATATATATATATATATATATATATAATATATATATATATATATCTTCCACTTTATGTGTGCTTATCCTGGCTAGTTTCTCTGTCTTCTTCCCTCTTATCACCTTCACCCCCTCCGCCTCCCCTATACTAGCTCGGTAGGTGCGAAAAGGGAAAATAAACAGAAAATAAATTAAAATTTTTAAAAAGAATAAGAAAAAATAAATAAAGAAGAATATGTCATCCACTTGTCAAATCATATTTCAATGTCGCTAAAAGTCTTCTCATATGATCCAATCGGATCATCTTTTCCTTCTCCCATGTGTGTGCCTTCAAAATAAAATTGTTTCCAAATCTTCACTTTTTCTGAAGACGTTCGTTAATACAAACAAAACCGGTCAAATCTCTTGTTTTTGTTTTTCTCCTGTTTTCCATTTGTCTTTTTACACACACACACACACACACACACACACACACACACACACATATATATAGTAAAACCTAAATGAATCCATTTCATTAAATTCATAGCATAAAATCCAAATAAGTTTTGAAAATTTGAATAAACACATCTAAGAAATAAAACAAAATAGAAACTATATATAAAAAAAAATAGAAATTCTTTTTTCGTAAGCCCTCTTAAAGCTTCTATGGATACCCAGAGTCCCTGTGGACCTCGGTTGGGAACACTTGGACAAGGCGATCCTGTGGGTGTCCGATCACTCGATGAGTGCAACTGGTACTATGTAATTCACTGATGCATAGTCGTGCTATTATTGGTGACTAAACCAGTTTTCATATAACTTATGAACTGGTGAGGATGGTGACTAGTAACCCAGAAGGATGGGGGGGGGGGGAGCCTAAAATATTAACATACTTCAACGTTCAGTCACGCTAATGTCGTGGATCATCTCTACTCTTTCACTCCATCCTCCATCTCATCAGTGATCAGCAAATTTGTGTTTTCTCTCTCTGATTAAGGCTGAGATTTGAGAAGCTGTTCATAGAGTTGTTGATCCCTTGTAGGTTACCGTCGCCAGGAGATGTGAAACATAAACCCCTTAATAAAAGATTCATCCCGAAAAAGAAATTATCCACACTTTTTCAACTCTTACCCAAACATCATCGTCCAGTCGTGCTAGTGTCACGGATCTTCTCGACTCTTTCACGCCATCTCATCCTGTCCTCCATCTCACCAGGTAAATCTTCATAGTTGCATTATGTGTCCTCCACTGCTGGTTGCTTCACATAAGTTCTGTGTCGTCTCCCAACTGAACTACACCTCTGTTTTGGCATCCACAAAAGAACTACTGGTTTCCTGACCAAAAATGCACCAAACATTGATATTATTGTTTTTTTTTTTTTGTTTTTTTTTTGTTTTTTTTTGTTCATTTCTCTTCGCAAAACTCAATCATGTTCTGCAAAGCCAAAAACAAAAATAATTTTCTTCTACAAAACAACCAAACGAAACACCATTAATAAATATTTGAAGATATATAGAACTTGAAGCATAAAAACTTTCACCAAAATGACCTTATTCGGTATTAAATAACCCAAAAAGGGTTGATATGCTGTATTAAAAAAAAAAAAAAAAAAACACATAAAATATTGTTGACTATTTCATCCAACAATGACCAGCAAATCTGGTTTTCTCTCTGATCAAAGCTGAGATCTGAGGAAGTCGCTCCCCTGTAAGGTTCTGTCTCCAGAAGATGTTAAGAGCATCTCTTAGCTTTCTGGTGTACAACATGTTTGGTGGCATACAATAAATAGGCTGCCGTTTTTGGAACTGGGGTTCCAGTAATTTTAGGCACACATGGAAGAGTGCTGTTCATCTTGTAGCATCATTACAAGTTGATTTTTTTTCTTTTTAGCTAATTGTTATTCTATCAACTTGAGTGAATAGAGCTGTGTAAAAGAAGCTCAAAACCGTTTGAATTATGCAAATTAAATCAGTGGTTCAAAAGTTATAAGAATTTAAAGTGCCAAAATGTGTTTTTCATTGGACATTTTTCTTTAATAATCCTTTTTTTTTTTTAATGGGCCAAAATATGGACTTTATCATTTCAAGGAATTTGGTAATTTCTCCACCATTTTATTTATTTTTTTAAGCTATTCTCATGAAACTTGGTATTCTTATGTAAAATTATGTACTCTTTCTCATTATGGAGTCAGATTTTATGCATCTCTTTACCTTAAGCCATGAATTATAAATTGAGATGTGCGATGTGCAAAGTTTTTAAAACTGTCTCATTATCTCATAGAGATTGTGTCAATTTATGAAAATATGATAGTATTCACTTGGTTGAAAACACTGGGAATATAATTTATGATGTCATAAGGGATAAGAGCAGCCATTAAAATAGGTTATAGATGACCCATGACCCGAAGGATCGCAGGTTATCAAATATGGAACAGGAAACACTTAATTTAAAGAAACATTTTTCAAAATAAAAGTAAAGACAAAATTCGGTGCTTATGCTGTTCAGCGGCCGTATGAAGAATTATTTTTTTATAAAAACAATATTATACTTATTCAGTGTTATATTCTTACTCACTGTACAAAAAAGTAGAAAAAATTATCCACTAGAACTTTACAAGTATTTTTCCATTCTACGTATCATAACAGCGATTCATTCACTAAGCCTCCATCTTCTTTCTTAAGATTTCGAATTATCTGCCCTTGAAATCTTAAGAAAGAAGATGGAGGCTTAGTAAACGAATCGCTGTTATGATACACAGAATGGAAAAATACTTGTAATTAAAGTTCTAGTGGATAATTTTTTCTACTTTTTTGTACGGTGAGTAAGAATATAACGCTAAATAAGTATATAATGTTTTTTATAAAAAAAAATATTTTTTTCATACGGCCGCTGAACACCATAAGCACCCAAAATTCTTTTAAACATGGAAAGTTAGCACAATTTTTTTTTTTTTTTTTTTTTTTTTTTTTTTAGAATAAAAAATATTTTTTTGTACTTTTTTAAAAATAAGTTAATGAAAAATAATGAAATTCTGTTTTAAACCATTAAACATTTAAATCCTCCATACGATTTCAAAGTTATTTATGTTTTCAGGATATTGTTAATATTTATTCAAAAAGAGAAAAAGAAAACGAGAGACAAAAGAAAATGAGAGAGACAGAAAAGAAAGTGAGAGAGACAGAAAAAAGTAAGGATCGGGTGTTCGCCTTCATTCTTACTTACTATTACTACTACTATTACAAATATCTGTCAGTCATGGTGTCGGAAGGAAGAAGCATGTTATTTACAAATTTAGTGTTTCAGTTTCTACCGCGTGCAAATATTTTTTCAGAATTCAACATGACATACATTTTAAAGAAAAATCCACGCAATTAAAATTATCAAATATTTACATATTATACATAAAAATAATTTTTGAACTTAATGATGTAAGTTGATATATATCTTATCAAATTCACATATAAATACACATCAGATTCTAGTAGAATAAGTTATCTAAGTTTAAATTAGCCGTGAAATTTCAGCAATATCCATCAAAAGTTAATCTTAATGAAATTTAAAAAAAAAAAAACTGTTAGTTTTGACTTTTTTTTTTTTTTTTTTTTTTTTTTTTTTAATTTTTTTTTTAACTTGAAGTATAGAAAGTCAACGAATAAACGCAAATAAAATTAATATCAGTGGAATGTTGTTTTTTTTATTCTCTTTCCATCTATATAATTGTTTTAAAAATTGGACCACAAATAAGAGATTTGAATTGTTTAAGCACGTTAGGTGTGAAATTTTGCGTTGTCCAACGAAAAGACGTTATCGGCTTGTAATGCTGCATCTTGCCACTGGATTCCACTCTCTTAGGGTGCAGAACTCCGTCTGAGATGCGTACACCCTCAGCAGCACTCTAAATGATCTCCTTGTGTTGGTAACTGTCTCTGTGAGGGCCGTCACCTTCAGGCACGGGGATAATCAAGATGTATATTATATTTTAAAAAGTCCTCTCGTCTGCTTATTTGCCATTTCATTCCGTAATATTCGTATCGATTAACAATGACAACTTTTATTTAAACAGATATTTTGTTCATTTTTTAAAAAAATTTTCACACCGTATAAAGACTTGATACTTTTAAATTTTTTATGGAAGTTGCTTCAGATGAGGCATGAATCAACGTATTATTTATATGCCATTTATTATGTAGAAATAATTGTGATTCGTTGGGTTACAACCACTACCGCTATTCGTTCAACTTTAATTTAATTTCAAAATTAATAGACTGATATATCTTTAATTCTTCTTATGTAACTAAAAGTAATACGTTTCTTTTAATTATATACAAGCAGGGCAACCCGACGTTGCCCGGAGCAAAAGTGTAACATTTCTATTAAAACTTCTATCTCTCTTTCCCACTTCCCTCGTTTCCACCCTCCCTCTTCCCACCCCCTTTTTCTTCTCCGCCCACCTCATTCCTCTCTCTCTCTGGACATACACACACAGACAACTTGTTTTTATAGATTTCTCTAGGAATAAGTTGGCATAAGGGAAGTGAGTCCTTTATTAAAAATCAGAGTTACTTCTCTTTAGTTAATACATAAAATAAATGAACCCCCCCTTGACGAAATCTGTGGCAGTTTAGTCAAAGAATGAATAATTTTTTCTAAATTTTAGATATTATTCGTTCCGGGCAACGCTAATCAAGAAAATACCAGCTTTGTGGGTATTTGTTTTGTAGTTTTAGCTGGACATACAGACAACTGTCCTCTGTATATTAGATTATCCATATGAATAGTATAAAAGAAAAGAGTCCTATTATTTGGCTATCTAATTTACATATGTGTTTACGTGTGTATGAACATGCTATGTAAATTAGCTAAAAAGTCACTCTTTCACTAAATTTTTAGACATTAAAAACTATTAGTGATTGAATCAAAAGTGAGATAGGGCGAGAGAAATACATTAAGAGAGAGAGAGAGATTGGTGACTTGTTCAGTTAATTGCACATTACGGCTAGAAGTATTGGTGCAAGTTCAGAATTCGACCGACATGAAAAAAAAAATTAAGAAATATTTTTATGATGTACGTACACATGATGGAATGAATATATCGTATACTAATCACGTAAATTAATCAAGTAGTTTTTTTTTTGTTTACAAAAAAAAATCAAATTTTATGGGTAAACAAGAATCGTCATATCGACGTCCTATTGCAAATTGTGTTTGCCGCCTAACAGAAATGTCCAATATAGCGTCGATATATCGACGATACTTGTATACCCATTATATTTGATTGTCTGTTGTAAAAAAAAAAAAAAAAAAAAAAAAAAAAACTACTTGATCAATTTACGTGATTTTTGGTATACGATATATTCTTTCTATCACGGGTACGTACATCATAAAGATATTTCTTAATTTTTTATTTTTTATTATTTATTTTATTTTTTGCATGTCGCTCGAATTTTAAACTTGCACCGAAGAATTGAAACTGAACTTTTGATAAATTATTCAATCCCAAAACTAAGATATATTTTAGCATGTGATATTAAAGCATATAAAAAAGTGTTAGGGAAACAAACCCACATTTAATATAATAGATGATCACATTCACTGGTTTGGTGTAAAATAGATTCGAATTATACTCCTCTGTGGGTTAGTTTGTTATATAATGCATACTCTCTGGCGACAGTGTGCTGGCAGGCAACCTTTTGCCAAACGAACAATAAATGCTGCTATATTGACCTTTTTAGATGAGATACGTACAGACAGTCATAGTGCACTAGCAAAAACGCAAACCGATTTTAAAAGATTAGTGATGAAGTTGGAGGGAATGTGTACTGTGGGGGCAAAAAAGGGGGTAGACTCCACCTCCTTTTTTCTCTGGTCACATCTGCGAACAGATCTTTATCTCCACGTTCTCTCAGTTTCGCCTTTGTCCAATTACGGACTAACAAAGATTAACTTTAAGGGTGCAGTAATAAAATAGCAGTTTATTTTTGTAATCTATTTTTTATTTTTTATTTTTTAATACCAAACACAGCAGCCGGTATTCGAAAAGTTTAGTTGAATTGTCACCTTTTAAAGGTGACAATTTTATTGCCATAAATCTGCTTTTCTTGGCTATTTTTTTTTTGTTTTCTTTATACAACAAAAAAAAAATTAAATTTTGAAGTTTATTTAATTTTTTTTTTATATTCTGACTTTTTTTTTTTTTTTTTTTTTTTTTTTTTTGCTTGTTGTGTTTGTTTTGGAATTTTTTTAGATGAGGATTGATAATTAAATTATTCAGACTACTGTTCTCATCTTGGATGTTATTCTCGCATCTCGACTGATGTAACCTTTGACCTTCTTCAGGTGCATCTTATCAAATTCTGGAATTTGTACGGGATTTTTAACTAAACTTTTTATTCAATTCATGGGGTAGATTATTCTCGTTCCATCAGCCATGACCTGGTAGAAGTCTTAAGTACTTTTTATTATATCCTCAGTATCGCCTGTACTGAGGATTGAACCGCCAACCTCCAGAAAACTATCACTTAGAACTGATTATTACTTAGCACTTTATCCACTGCGCCACAAGTCTATGTAAACAATCTACCCACTGGATAAAGAGAGGGTTCAGTTCAAAATTTGGTACGGATTCCCAGGTTCGACAAGACTCGCCTGAAATAGGTCGGAGGCTACATGAGAATAACATTCAAGATGAGAACAGTAGTTCGAAGGATACAGATTGTTATATTAAATGAATGTTTTTATTATTCCCATTATTTTGTTGTTTTTGTTTTTTGCGCTGAAACGAATACTCTGTTTTGAAGACGGGAACCAAGTTTTTTTTTTTCTT
Organism: Sepiola atlantica; assembly: GCA_963556195.1. Taxonomy (NCBI): domain Eukaryota; kingdom Metazoa; phylum Mollusca; class Cephalopoda; order Sepiida; family Sepiolidae; genus Sepiola; species Sepiola atlantica. Next base: position 102,104,374 of record OY744528.1, on the reverse strand, counting down.
GGTAAAAGATTTGCTTATGCTTATTTTTTCTCTGAATTTTGACTTTCACGTCATGAAAAGAACAGATTGATTCCAAAGACGTGTCCGTTTAATCTGCATGTTTAGCCGTTAAAATGCCATGTTAAAACTTTGGAACATGTTGCCAGATCAGATTAAGAAGAGCAGTAGTGTTTTCTCTAATTTTAAGAGGAATTTAGAAATAATGGTAAAAAAGAGGAATTAAAAGGTAATTTTTGGAAACTATTGGATGAAATATCTGACCGGATTTTATCTGTATATAGATATTGTATTGATAGCTTAAATGTATTGTGCAATTATTTAAAAGAAAAAAAAAAAAAATTAATGGATTGAATTGAATCTAATTAAAAATGGAGATGAACAAAAACGCATAATAGATTAATAAATGATGGCTGACCAGATGGACAGTGTTTCTTTGTAGAGATATGTGGAAACATCTAAAATAAAGATGCTCGGATACATTTAAAATAATGTTGAGCAATGAAAGAGTACCATAGAGATGTGTGTCAGAAATTTATTTTCTTCTTCTTCTTCTTCCTCTTCTTTTCTTTTCTTCTTCTTCTAAAACCCCCTTTTTTTAAGAACTTGTAATGAATGACTGCTGCTGATGGCACGTGTCGGTGTCGGAAGCGTGGGCGTTTGACGCCGGAAGCCGTTGAAATAACCGCGAAATTCAAGTTAGTTGCTAAAACGATCTCGAGCTGGAGAGGTCGGTCGACTCAACTCGGACATGAAGAAGTCCTAAAAACAAGAATGTTAAAACAGGAATATGTAGAGAGCATGCCTGTAAAAATCTTCAATGAAGTTGGAGTTTCAACTAGTGTTCGAGGTTAAATATTTACGTTGGACGGAGAAGTCCACTGAATTCTAAAAACAGAAACAAGGAAGTTATTCATTTGAAAGGCAAATGTGCCTTTGGAAAAGACAAAACGAAGTGTGTTCCGAAAGATGTCTCCAAATGAGAGCTGACGTGAAAGAGTGCCACTATTCTCAAAAGGAGTCGATCGAAGAAACGATGCGATGTTAATGAAAAAAGATGAACAACCAAAGGAAACAAACAGCGCGAACAAAAAAGGACTTTTCTATATTCTTCTGGTATTTTTTATTTTACTAACAAAATTCTTTCAAGTAAGTTTTCTCTTTTTCTGACATGTCTTTCCTAGCAAAGTTAATAAGCCTTCGGGCAGCATAATTAGGACTTTATTTATGCAGCCTTTCCGTGTGTCCATCGGAACTTAAATTCAGTCTATGAAGTGAACTTTGAACATGAACTTTCTGCCGAACCCATTTTACCTTTTTTCTTTTTCTTCAATAAATTGTTTGTTGTTTAAAATAGCTTGTTTTTTTTTCTCTTACTGTTTATTTAATTGTCTAGTTATTGCCCGAGGTCCTTACGTGTATCGATTTTGGCCTGTACGGGGTTAAAATTGCGATATGTGTATACACATGTAAACATTAAAAAAACATCATGACTATTTTTATACTAAATAATATATTACACTAGCGGTAGATAGCGGAGATATTTTGCTGGTCAGAAATAATTTAGAATATAGCCATATTTACAATTTTTGCCTTAAAAAATTTAAGAATAGCACTTGTAATATGAAGTCAAGTAATAAAAAACAAAAAAAAAAAAATTAAAACTCATGAAAAATACTTGACACTTCGTTTTTGTAAAACAGCAAATGGCTTCAAGGAATTCCTTTTTTCTTTAATTATTTAAAAATCTTAAAAATACCAGTAAAAATAATTATTTAAACAAATAATGTGCTAAGAAAAGTGTCTAACAGCCCTGAAGATGCCTTTTTAAGCCAAAAATTTAGATTTTTTTTTTTTTTTTTTTTAATTCTGCGTTGTTTGGTTTCTAAATGTTTTTTTAAACATTTAAACTTTTTATTTAAAAATAAATTCTTCATTGAGATATTTTTTTTACAAAACAAAGAAAATCTATAAAAAAAATGAATTTCATTTCTTTACGTTCTAATATATTTCATGTATTTTACTCAGATGGAATTGAAAAATAATTTTAATGGGGGTCTTCAGATTCTGTGAAAAATTTAACCCAATTGAAACTCACTTTAATGTTCTAACTGTTAACATATCATTTTTTATAACATACAAATAAACAAACATTAACTTATATATATATATATATATATATATATTAAACCCATTTTCTCTCCCTAATTCCTTTAGAAGACGCATCATCAAACCCCAAAACAGTAACGGCCAAATATCCGATACTGATAATATTGACTCACGGGAATTATATAGAAATATATTTTTTTAAATTTTTTTATATCTCTTTAAATCTCAACTATTACTTTTCACCCTCCCCCTTTTTTTCAAATCTTATTAAACCTTCCTTATGTTATATTATGACGGGCCCTGTATTTTAAACGGGTAGATCAACTAGTATTGATTGTGACCGGGGTGAATTGGTCGGATTCGGTGCAGGTTGAGCTGACCTCTATTTTGGATGAGCAAGTCGGTTCCCACAAATAAATTGTTTTGTAAATCATAATAGGTTGACAAGACCTGGCTTGCTTCAAAAGATTTGGGGTTAGTAAAGGTCAGATATAACGTAGGGATTTTCGTTCATGACAAGACAAAGGATTATGACGTCACTTGTTGTTGTCGGAGCGAGAATCGAGATCAGTCCGCTATGGGAGCTCGAAGCGACAACGTCGTTTCGGAAAAGCGAGCGAAGTTTTCCCAAAAATGTAATCGCTCGCGATAAGGGCTGTATCTAAAAGAGATCACCATGGAAGCTTGTGGCGAGCGCATGCAGATGAGGTAGCTCTCGAACGCAAGAGCTCGGGTGTGAATCGAAGAGATATGGGCCAAAGCTACTAAGAAAAACTAACAGCGTCTAACGTCCCACACAGTACGAACTTAAGAAGATGTGAATGAAGAACCAATAATGGAAACCCCTCCACTCGAATGAAAGCATGAAATAAAAAGAACAAAAGAAATCTCTCAGAAAATCCGACTTCGAGTGTCTTTGTCCTCCGCTTAAAGATAGAGTTTGCCCACAAAAACAGGTGCCGCGCGGCGATCACAGCCAGTAACAAGATGAGGGCCAGCGACGGACGAGAACTACAAAGGTAACTTTCTTATAATGTAAAATATCTGGAAACTGTGTTTCAAAGTGACTTTTGGACTCTTGAAAAATGTGTTTAGAAATCCGTTTAAATGACTCTTAAGAAAAGTGTGTTTAAGGTCCCTGTTGAAAAATGACTCTCCAAAATGTGTTAAAATTACTGAGAAACATGTTTGCTTAAAGAATGACTATGAAAGTGTCTATGAAAATTGTATCATCAGAAGTATTAAAAAAAAAGATTGAAATCACTATTAATCCTCTCGTGAACATTTCGCGTTGTTTTCGGCCGGAGAGGATGCAATAGCGAACTGTGAGGTGGTTTTGGAGAACTGCCTCAGTCGGAAGGATTTCTGCCTGTAGTAATAAATAAGCTCTCTCCCCCCCTTCGGACTCTCCCGTCGATTTCGGTAGTTATGCAACACTTACACTAAATTTAAACAAACATACACAACACTCTAAGCAAATAACGCGTCCAAACGAGAGTGACCCGTGACTTCACATTTCCGAAACAGATGACAACGGAAGCTGAAGAGAGCCGAATGGCTAAGTCCTTCCGTGCTTGAAACCGACGGTACGAATGCTGTACTAATTTTTCTGTACCAAAATGAATATATATATAATTTGTTGGAAATGTTTGAATGATATTTACCTTCCATGTAAATTCCACATCTGATAATTTTCTTCATTAATATAATTATTATTAGTAGATACATGCTCTCCCCAGTCGCATATTTCTGCTCGCCTGGGAGGATGCTATCATAACAGAACACTACATTACCTCCTCCCCTGCACTAAAAAAAGAGAAGGTCATTCTGAGAGGATGGTACCATGAGGAACGAACATATACTATACTGTCATCCTCTCAACGAGGAAGTAATTCCCGGGAGGAATGTATCATGACAAATAAAAATATACTACACTACCCTCCAAAAGAGGGGTAAAGTGTGGGGGGATTGTATCATACCAGAACACATAGTAAATCAGCCACTCCAAAAAAGAAGTAATACATGGGAGTATCCACCATAAAAGGGGAAGGTAATGCCTGCTAGTATATGACAACAGAACATATACTACACTGAAATTTGTGGAATGTTTATTAATTAATGTCTAATACCTATTAAAATTTCACAAATCTGAGTTATCTAAATGTTCCCCTTTTTATACAGCTAAACTAAATATACCGCATATTAATTCCCCCCCCCCCCTTACGTATAGCAGTTGTGTTCTATAATTCATAATGTTAATTAGTTTAGGAGTGAATCCTGTACATATAAATATATAAATGTACCTAACTCTATAAAGGTATAGTCATCCATAGACAGCTGTTTTGTTGTCTACGACTCATTGGTCTGGCTAGACATAGCAAATGTCTCCATGCCAAGATTTGAAACCCGAACCGTTCGTCACATTAAGATTTGTTCTAATGTTCGAGAATATATAGAATTTGAAATACGTTGTAAGCATTTTAATTTTTTTTTTTTTTAATGATCTAATAACTATTTTCATTTATTTGACAAAATCTCGTGTCAAGTTGTTTTTTTTTTTTTTTTTTTTCTAAAATTTCAAAGTTTATCATTTCAACGACGTTTCTTACTGTAGTAACACTTATTTATATATTTTTACTTAATAAGTATCACATGTTGATGTGTCTTAATGCCATTGTTTTGAATGAAATTGCATGCATGAATTGGCATGCACACACTACTAATATTAAAATAAGGATGCTGTTTCAGATTTTTTTTTTTAATTGGTGGAGATGGCCCGGACTTACTTCATCCCCGCAGTAACGTATCATTGCCTGGCTTACTAGTTTTCTAGTGAGGATTGAACTCGCAACCTCAAAGTAACAAATCTATTGGTTGCTGCACAATAATGCGTGGATTCGCCTTGACGACAAATAGTGAGCCAGCGGATTATGTTTTTTCTGATTGGTTAAGCGGAATTAACTGAAGGAAAATCTGCTACTAAAAAATAGAAGAAAATCAGGGGAAGTGAGTGTCGAGTGAGATTCTCCGGTGAGCCGAATTATTTTTCGTTCATTGGAGCTCAAAGTTACACAAAGGGTTTTTGTGCTTCTACAGGAATTGAACCGAACTGGGTTTTTTTTTGGTTTTTTTGTTTAACGTTTTGAATTGCCATTTTCAGTTACACAACAAACCAGGAGTCTTTGGATCTTCAGGAACAAAAACAAGAGACACAAAAATGGGATCACTGGAAGAACAAACTGGAGGGAGGGTTACTAGAGAGAATTGGAGTACGTCAACATACTGATGACTAAGCAATTTCGCCAAGCTTATGTTACCCAATGTTGTCAGTGTGACGGACGAAATTGCTCCTGTACATAGACGACACAGATTAGTCTGCCGTTATTTGTTTACAACCAAGTGTTGTCGGGTTTGTGCTGACCTTGTTGATGGTGGGAAAGCCATTGTTTACTTCCATTGCAGACAAAGCATACAAAATGGCGGCATTGCACCTGACAAGGACGGCCATCACTACCCAAGGCAGTAAACAATTCAGTCAGCATATATCAGCTTCATGATACGTTAACTTCCCCCTCACCCTCTTTATCAGGCCTTAAATTGAAGATATTCAAATAAGTAAAAAAAAAAAAAAAAAAATTATAAAAATACAAAAACAATAAAGAAAAACGCTTTCCTTTTTACATATGCAATTTGTGTTTTTTATATTACAAGTAACCTGGCTATTTAATATTTAGACACCAAAAATCCATTATATTAAATCAAACTTAAATTCCTTTAAAAAGAAAAAAGAAAAAAAAAACACCAGAAAGGGGCACAACTCTGTCCGGCTTAAACAGTTATGGCAAACTTCTCTGACAAGACGTCCCTTGGCATTTTGGCTAGGAGCAAAGTGTAGTATCTGTTATGCTACACTTCATCTGTTCTATCCTCGGTCAGTAAAAGAGAAATCTTTCTAGATGGAGGCAGCTTTTATTTTTGTCCTAATCCAGAGTGCCCCCATTTTATTTTGCCGGGGAGCTGGATTTTCCATACGTTAAAACTGATCCCGTGTCTAACTCTGTACTTGTGGGGAGGCAAGTAAATAGGGCTAATACGTTGCAGAGGAAGTGTTCAAGATGGCTGCGATGAACACCTACCGATCTCCACAGATGGATCCTATATCTATTAGTATTCATATACATATCTTTTGTAAAACCTTTAATATTATTAACATAGTTGGAATCTTTCACCATTTATTTCTACTTCCCCGTATCCTGAATTGTACGTGAACCAAGGATACAACACTTCTAAATAACTAGTATTGATGTCTTAAATGATGCTGCCATCTTTGTTGATTTAAAAACCCTTACAGCTGATAATCCCGTTGTTTGTTGCTGCCATTTTCTTACTCTTTTGTACTTGTTCTCCTTCCGACTGTAGGCGACATGCTGTTCTGATCATGCCCACTGCTGTCCCCAAGGCTACACATGTGACTTACAAGACAGCCGCTGTGTGATGAGTAGTTCCAATGTCCAGTCAGCTGTAAAACGCATGATTGTATGTCCTGACAAAAAGACTGTGTGTGAAGATACACACACCTGTTGTGCCCTTGCGGGCAACACGTACGGTTGTTGTCCATACTCTAAGGTCAGTAAAACCAATCACCTGTGAGACTATGCTCGTACTTTGATCTAAGTCGTGGATGTACTTTTGTGTTGCACCTACATTAACAATTTTAATCGTTTTTGCTTGAATAAGTGTGGGGTGGAGGTGAAAAATGCAAGTTATGGTCGATATATACACGATATATCATAAAATGATATGCCGTGGAGGCATGATATGATGTCTAAAAAAAGACGAAAGAAAGCAAAAAAAAAAAAAAAAGATTTACTAGTTTCATTTAGATCAACTCTTTCTTTCGTGCACACACATAGACGCTAGAAAAATACCCGTTCCACGACTGAGAATAAGCAATAAATATAACTATTTCAGAATTTTAATGTTTTTTTTTTCTCTCTCTTTCTTGGGAGGGTGGGGGGTCTATGCTTTCGATGGCACCCCCATAAATGGTGAAGTTTAGAAGAAAAAAAAAAATGTGCTCACATTACATTACTCACCCTGCGACCTAGAATACATATTCTATAATTCATGATAAGTTCAATAGTTTAGGATTTTACCAAGCGCATACATATTATTGATGCTCACATTCGCGAGCACACCGATCCTTTTAAAAATGTATTACTTAATATAACTTAAGATTTGATGTAGAGCAATTCTTTTCTCTAATTTTTTTTGCATCTAACTTATAAGGTATTTTTTCCGGGTAGTGCATCCCTAAATGGTAAAATTTACAAAAAAAAATAATCTGCTCATGTTACTCACTGGGTTGCCGAGAATATATATTCCAAAATTCATAATGATTGTTTCATTAAAAAAATTTTTTTAAACAAAACCTATATATGCATCCCTGAAATGTTAACATGTAGTTTAGAGTATCTCAATATTGAATTTGTTTTCAGTGAATTAGATTGTTGACAAAGATGGAGGCTTAGTGAACGAATTGCTGGTATGATACGCAGAAGGGAAAAATACTTGCGATTAAAGTTCTAGTGGATAATTTTTTCTACTTTTTTGTACAGTGAGTAAGAATATAACGCTGAATAAGTATATACTATTGTTTTTATTAAAAAATATTTTTTTAATACAGCACAAGCACCAAATTTTTTTATAAATGTGTGTGCACAGAGGGTAATGTTGCTCACCGTATTTTCTAGAATATATATTCTAAAATTCATAATTATCCGTTCATTAGTTTAGATTATCCTCTGCACACACATATCTAAACAAAATTTTAATTTTTTTTCTGATATAGCACATAATTTTGGAGCAAATGTCAACACAAATTTGTTTTAACCCAGATGCTGTTCACAATCTAATTAACTTAAAACAAATTCATTATTGAGATACTCTAAACTACATTTCTTATTGTTATGAAGCTCTATCAGAAAAGATATTGAGCCGTTTTATATGTACAAAGTCTGCTTTTTGAATTCGGCTCGGTTCCAATTTTGAGAAGTTGATTTTCATATAGACGAGAGAAAAAATGATCTGTTGAGTCACCCATTAAGCTTCGGTTAGATTGTTTGAATCGGAAGGGGGGTAGGGTTAGATTGTTTGAATCGGAAGGGGGGTAGGGTTAGATTGTTTGAATCGGAAGGGGGGTAGGGTTAGATTGTTTGAATCGGAAGGGGGGTAGGGTTAGATTGTTTGAATCGGAAGGGAGGGGTGGTAGGGTTAGATTGTTTGAATCGGAAGTGGGGGTAGCAAAGCAAGTTTAATTTTCTAAAATAAATAAAATAAAACAAAATTCAAAATTACTTTTTGCTCTCTACTAGTTAAATAATATTACTACTCTCTACTAGTTAAATAATATTACTACTCTCTACTAGTTAAATAATATTACTACTCTCTACTAGTTAAATAATATTAGTACTCTCTACTAGTTAAATAATTTACTACTCTCTACTAGTTAAATAATTTACTACTCTCTACTCGTTAAATAATTTACTACTCTCTACTCGTTAAATAATTTACTACTCTCTACTCGTTAAATAATTTACTACTCTCTACTCGTTAAATAATTTACTACTCTCTACTCGTTAAATAATTTACTACTCTCTACTAGTTAAATAATATTACTACTCTCTACTAGTTAAATAATTTACTACTCTCTACTCGTTAAATAATTTACTACTCTCTACTCGTTAAATAATTTACTACTCTCTACTCGTTAAATAATTTACTACTCTCTACTAGTTAAATAATATTACTACTCTCTACTAGTTAAATAATTTACTACTCTCTACTAGTTAAATAATTTACTACTCTCTACTCGTTAAATAATTTACTAGTGGTGATATTCCCTTTTGTTTATAATGGACTATTCCAAACTTTTTTATTCTTTCCTTTCCTTTATTACCTTTGACTTATAATAGACAAGTCACATAACTCAATCCCAAAACTGAGAAATATGTTGGCATATACTTACTTTAATTCACCCCAAACAAGGCACTTTTCCACTGAGACATAAGGGGCTACTGTGAATTCGGGATCATACTTATAGAGAAATCCTGAGTGGGGAGTTTAGCAGCGAGATTTTTGTTTACATTACATTTAAATTTCTGCATGTTGGTGCAGTCAGGGAAATTCCAAAGACAAGTGATTTGAAGAAAGGAGCTATTAGAGTAAAAAGCCTTTCGGCATCTGAGGACTTCTACAGTGAAGGGGTGTGATTTTGCTGGTTGGTCGAGAGGGTATTTATGTTGAGGGGGATGGGAGGCTCAAGCACAGAAGGTTGTCGGAGCACATTCTGTTTAAGTACTTGTAAAAAAAACACCAGGATGCAGCAGTGTGGTGTGATGATGGTACAGGGGATGGAGCTTGGTAGACAGTGTAGGACCTGTTATATTAGCTTTTTTTTTTCTTTTTTTTTAAAAAATCCTGTCTAAGAGGACGAGGCAAGTGTTTGGTGCTGCAATACTTAATGCATGTGCAGATGGTAACTTTTCTAGGGATATAGGATACTAGCAAGTGTGATAACTATTCTAGGGATATAGGATACTAGCAAGTGTGATAACTTTTCTAGCCCGGTAGAGAGAGCCAACCTTCTTCGCAGCAGATTGTTGAAATACATGATATAATAACAAAAAAATCAACTTCTCGAAATTGAAGCCAAATCAAGATGGCACACACAAAGGGCTCGATATAGTTTCAGATAGAGCTTAATAAAAGCCACGTTTATTATTTATTGTTAATATAAAATAAGAATAAGATGGACATTCTCTATTATATCTGATGATTATTTGTTCCAAAATTCTAACAACCTTCTTTACTCGTCCCTTTTTACTTGCTCCCCATGAGGGCAGAGTTAGACAAACCCTGTACTTGGAACGGCATTCAACCATGCTTTGGTTGAACCGGCTTCCTCCGAAAGAGGAAGTTTCTAGGGAATATCAAATTCACAAGCGGTCCCCAGTTGCATGTATATTCTGATTAGGGGAAGATGACGACATTAGGTTTTTGCAGGGAGGTGTCGACGTCCTCCTACATACAGCGCCTGGTATTCCTGAATGGTCACCCATCTGGTGCTGACCAGGCTCAACGTTGCTTAACTTCGGTGATTTAACGAGAACCGGGGTGCTAACGTGATTATGGTGTATATATAGAGTTAGACATATTAGCATGCCAGACTTTAAGCTACAAGGAGGGGGGGGATCAATTATCATCTTTGGACAGCATGATCAGCTAACACAGAATGTCTACCTTATTCAACGAAATATCGTTGAAAGAATGGCGGCTGCCTATGAAAATATACTTATGGCAAGTAAGCTACACAAAAATGACAGATAAAAAATTATCTTAGTTCCCGCGTTTTAAGTATGGTCATCTTTTGTTAATTTGACCCATTTTTAAAGGCGGGGAGCAGCAAAACACCTCTCAAACAAAGGGGTTTACACCCATTGGCAGATGGAAATAAATAAGTTGGAACTGGGTTATAAAACCAACGAATCTGATTGTTTGTAGTTAGAGTAAGCACTAGTTGGATAGAAAAGCAACTATTAAACATAAATTTACAAAATTAGCCGGATGATTTTTGCCTGGAAATGAAACAAACGTTTGTGTAGCTTACTTGCCATGAGTATATTTTCATACTGTTTACCTCTACTCATTGAGTGCTGTTCAACTAAAGACTGTAAATATGTATACATAATTATATTATTGTATATGATGTGTTTATACATGAAATAGTAATAAATTATATATATATGGGATGCTGATGTGTTTATGTAGGGACTTCTGAAAACTCAAGGGGTCCCAATTGCAATTTCTCAATAAATTGTAGTGGTTAATGGCAGTACCCCCAAAACTAAGGTTTCATTTTCTTTCTTTTTTATATCAATTTGGCAAAAAACTAAGATGTATGTCCTGCATATTATTATGATAGAGTATATTTAACTCTGAACTATCCAACTGAGAATAGGTTCATAACCCTAACCCTAATAGTAAGGTACACATTTCAAAGTACAGTAAGTACTTTAGAGTTCAGAAACCTGCAGCGATGGTGAATTTGAAAAAAAGAAAAAAAAAAATTTTTTTTTTTGCTACTAGAGTCACCAATATAAATCGCATGACTCTCGGTACACAGCCTCATTTCACAATTTTCAGCTGACCATTCAAATGGCAACATGCTTGCCAAATTCTTTGCTATTTTTCTATCTCCTTTCCAGTTTAGGACTGAAATGACAAAATTCGTTTGTCCACTGTTTCTATTTTAGTCCAGACAAGTTCTGTGACACGTCGTCCTTCTACGCATCTTGGAAAGTCAGCTCATTCATATCTTCACGCATTAGGAATTTGTGACATGTGTTGAATGTTTCTGTGTATTACTTGTAAGCATAAATAAATTCAGTTATATTTTTATAAGTAGGGTTTTTAGTTCTGTTTGTTTAAGAGACTGATAAATTTGTATAAATGGTGACCCCAACGTGATGTTGGGCAGACATTTGTAACATGCGTTAAATATTTTGGTGTATTACTTGTGAGCATAAATAAATCCAGTTATATTTTTATAAGTATGTTTTGTAGTTCTGTTTTGTTTACTTTGTGTAAGAAGAATTAAAAGCTGATAAATATCTTATAGGATTTTACTTTTTTTTTTTTTTAATTTAAAAAAAGAAACAATGCCTCTGAATTAATTTGATCTGTTATCGTTTTGGCTTAAAAACTTTTTTTTTTTTCTATTTTTTTCTAAATTAAAACATTTTAATTTTTGTCATCCTGTCATCCTTGACCATTATCGCTTTAGGCAACTTGTTGCCGTGACCGCGCACACTGTTGTCCGCAAGGTTACAGCTGTAACATGCTGACTAGGAAATGTGTCCAAAATGTCATTGAGCAGTCGTCCAAGCTGTCCATTAATATGTTGGCCATTCAGTCATCTGGCTCTATGAAATGCCCCGATAATTCTTACTGCCAAACTGGAACTACGTGCTGCCTTACCGGAAATGGCTATCAATGCTGTCCACTGCCAGAGGTTTGTAAAGACCTCACTGTTTAAACAAAAGCAACAACCCTCACCGACAGTAGTCATGCCTTTCGGTCTTTTAAAACTAATCTTTACACATAATCCATTTTAAGATAATTGTTACTAATAATCCCTTTTTAAGTTCATCTCTACTACTACTACTACTACTACTACTACTAATACTACTAATGATAATATAATATCTTTATCAATTTTTACAAAAAAAAAAAAAAAACTTTAACAGGAGTGAGAATTTACCTATCATTTTATGAGTGAAAATCTTTGAATTAAAAAAAAAAAAAAAAAAAAAAAAAAAATGCAATAATACGTCACTCTGATCAATTTATGTTAGACAAAATCGGAACTTTTGTCGAGGTCTTAATCTTTAATATATCTATTGCTTATGCTGTTTTAAATCTAATATATGAAGAGTTCGACTGTAAAACGCGATAAACGCTATTTTCAAAATCGCAAAACTGCCCCTACAAAAAGTGTTGCATTTCAACACTCTACCGCACCCCAAAACTATGTGTTACATAATATGATACCGAAATAATTTATTTTTGATTTCAATTAAAATCAGCTTCCATTCGACGTCTAGATTTAATATATTCGTGTTTTTTTATTGTGTAAGGTCTCAATTTAAACGAATTGGATTTATTGCGTTTTGCGTTCGAACTCTTCATATGTATGTAGTTGTAAATTATATGGTGGGGCGGGCCTATATTTATATACCAACCTTTTGAATAGAGATCGGGCCCTGTCAATTTCAGAGGACTAGCAAAAGAATTCACTGGTTCTTTATACCTGAAACTAGAAAGGCTTTGACTTGAAGACTAAGTGCATTCGTTATCGATACCTGTTATGGCATGAAACTTATGGTACGACATAATCCAATATGTAAATATCTTAAATCTATTGTCTTTTATCCCGGTAATTGAGCACTCTGGTCAGTTTTTCTTCCAAAATATTGTTTATATCATATATATAAGGAAAGTTAAATGGTTTTCAAAAGTTGGACCTAAATAGCACTCAAACTGACAAATCAAACTTTGCTTCTGACTAGCCAATTTTCATTAGTTATTGTTTTACCATGTTATTAGCAATATAATTACGTACTTTGCTACAATTTATTTTTATCGCCCTGTCGGCGGTGTCACAAATTCGCTGACTGCAACCCCATACAGACCGGTACCCCCCCCCCTTCCGAAAACGGGGCCACCTGTAAGCTGTGGGTGGCGACCCGTGATGCCTTAGGTGGTTGAGCAGTCTATGGGGTAACTTGTAACACTTCACTTAGGCCCTTACTTTGGCTGGACGGGAAATCGGAGAGGCCTGATCCGATCAATTGGCTGGTCACGTCATGCTCTAGTATCTATAAGTTCATCCCCAACCGTATTATTCAATCTGATACTTCAAAAAATCAAAACCTTATTTCTCCCCTTTATTTTCTTCCCAAATAGATACTAGAAGACGGTGGCTGAGGGTCAATCGTGTTGAGAACAAAAAAGCTTACCACTGCCAAGGAATAACGTTTTCAAAGAGTTGTATTTTCAGAGAGCAGTGTGTTCCAGGAATATTAATTATCCTACCTACAGAATTACATTTGACAACTTTATTTGCTATTAAATAACCTATAGATAGTTAATATGCCGTAAAACAAACCAAACCAATTTATTTTTTTTAATTAATAGTCCGGCCCAGATGACTAATAATATAAAACAATTTTTATATAATCAATCATCAAGGGGAATAACTCATATTTAAATCGAATTGCCAATTAACTGTAAACAGTGTAAATTCTCATTCCTTTCAAAAACGTTTTTAACACAAATTTTTTTATTTTTATTTTCATTTTTTTTTTTTTTTTTACCAAGTTGCTGCTCATCAAAGCCCAAAGGCCACTCGAGGACAGGGATTATTAGAATACAATGTTTCCATTTTCAATTGCATGCTCAACTAACTTTACCTTTTGCACCGCCATGCACCCGTGTCCCCCACCCCAAAACGTTAAGCATCCCAAAATCAAAGTTTTTTTTTTTCTCCCCTTTAATTTGTCATAAACTATATTAATTATCAACATAATTACACTTTTAATCATTAAGCAGTTGGGGAAAACAAAAAAAATATTTGAGATAAAATTGCAGAAATCTATCTGGAAGCGAAGAAAATTAGTTATGCTTAGAATGTTAAATGACAAATATACCGGCAACTAGTATAACCATTTTCTTATTAATGACTATTTTTGTTAGTGTTTTTATTTTAAGGAGGAGGGGGGGGGGGATTTTCTTTTCCAGATTTTATTTAAAATCTGGATTTTTAAACTTGTAGGACCTAGAACTCTAATCATTGATTTATGTTAAGTTGATAAATGCATAAAATTTTTCTTTAAATATTCTTGGTTAATTTTAATTATGTTGCTAACAATTAAAATAGTTTATGACAAATTAAGGAAATATTTTTTTCATTTTACTTAAAAAAAACCAAAAAAAACAAATAATAATAAAAAAAAAGAATTTTCTTTAATATTATTACAAAATAAAGTGGCAATTTATTTTGATAGAAACTTAATTTTTAATCTTAAATATAGTTAAAATATACTTTAATTTTTCTTTTAAGCAATTTATTCAATTAACCAAACTCATCAACTCTTGTTAGGGTTTTAATTTCTTAAGACATTCTGTTTTTAAATTTACTGCTTGGAATAAAATTTCAATTTTATGTTTTTTATTAATGAAGTGTTCCAGGCAAAATACACAGAATATCATGTATTTTTTTATTTATTTATTTATATATATATATATATAAGTGCGTAACACTAAGGGAAGTAATCTAACATTAAAAGTTATCTTGCTCGTCGGATTTTCAAGGTCAGACCCAAATAGCATTTAAGCTGACAGATCAAACTGCTTCTAACTAGCTAACTTTTATTTGTTATTGTTGTACCATGTTATTGGCAATATGACATTTTTAAATAATCACCTAAAAATCAAAATCATTAAAGGAAGGAAACTCATTTTAAATTGAATAATATAGAGTTGTCTACGTTTTTTAAGTTTAAAAATGTGCCAACAAATAAAAATAATGTAAAACTAAAATGATTTCAATGCATCCCAGGCAACACCAGGTAAGTGCAGCTAGTTCAGTATATACCACCAGGAACAGCTCAAAGTATTATATGAAAGTGAGAATTATTTGTGGTCGCTTGATGTAAAATAGCAATAAATGGCTATTAAGATACACCTAATTTTCATGGCAGTTTGTTGTTTTCAGGGAAATAATGTGATAAAAAAAAGTTTTTTTTTTGTTTTTCTTTTTTCCTGGATTTATTTGTTAGAAGAATGTAATATTTCTCTTGATCATAAATGATGTAATTATTTGTTGAAAACAACTAATTTCAAATTTTGTTTTTAATTTATGAGCTACACACAAAATATCGATATACACGATGTGTCTTATAATGGGAAAATTTGCACAAAAGCTATGCGTGAAAATTATTTACCCCCTTATCAGATAGTTGTCGTCGGGTTTTGTCCAAATTTTATCTAATGTAAAGAATGTCTATCTCTTCTAATCTTGAAGGTCATTACAAGGGCTTGGGGGTCACGAACATTACCCCACCACCACCACTACCACTACAACTATATATACCAAATAGCATGACATAATGGCCAGATAAAAATTGCTAAAAGTAACAAATTACTGGCAAAATTACCGATAGTAGAAATTTTGTACAATTTTCAGATGAAAAAAAATTTGCTTTACACTCGAGCATACAGTATATTTACCACAGTACAATATTAATAAACCTGTTGTATTAAGAATTAGTCTTAACAAAAAAAAAACAACACATTTGAATAAAGAATAGAATGTAGAAAGTCAAATAACAAAATGTTTTTTTTTTCTCTAAAGTAAACCTTAGAGATTGAACAAGCTTTTGACTTTAAAAGCTTGTTCAATCTTTACGGTTTACTTAAGAGAAAAAAACACGTTGTTATTTGACTTTCTACATTCTATTCTTTATTCAAATTTAAAGCGGCGATTCCAAGTGCAAAGTTTTATTTTTACTTCAATTATGAATACACGAGTCACGTGATGCACCAGACAAGACATTTAAATTATACGCGCATAACATCTCGTGCATAACATCTTGGCGAAAGTAACCCACAGAGAGATTTTATCTCCAACGGGGAAAATGATTCATAAAAAAATTTTACCCCCAAAAATGTCTGAAGTTGATGACTTTGTAAAGTCGAAAGCTTGTTCAATCTTTAAGGTTTTCTTTAGAGAAAAAAACATGTCGTTATTTTACTTTCTACATTCTATTCTTTATTCAGATTTAAAGCGGTAATTTCAAATGCAAAGTTTTATTTTTACTTCAATTAAAAAAAAACACATTCTTTCAATTTTTGGTTTTATGTAAAACTATCTCGCTTTGCCGGCTCATTATTGCTTCGCAAAGTTCCCTACTTGAAATACTAGAAACCTTAGTTTAAAATAATAAACATTTCATTAATAACTTTGTAAACCCGAAACAAAATCTTTCTCACGTATTCATATAAATAAATAAACATTAAAATTTTGGTAATTTCAATACAGATTTATTTATCTTTTAAATGTGACCCAAAGGAAAAAATCAATTTGCCTTTTTATTTGCAATTTACAGTTTCTAAACTACAAGTGAAAAGGCAAATTTCTTTCTTTTTACATTCAAGATGGCAACTTGTTGAAAATTAAAAAAAAATATATAAAATAAAGTCATTACCTCTTAAGGAACATTTGAACGCAAATACTATAGCTATAGTAAGTTAATAAAATATCTTTTTTTTCAAATCCAATATGCAAATTAGTTTAATTTGCGACGGATATCGCATATACTTAAGCAGTATATACAGGGTGGGCAAAAACAAGGGTCCTATTTTTAAAAATTCATAACTTTTTTATTTATTGATTTTTTTTTTATTTTTATTTATTTTTTTTTTTTTTTTAGAATAAGTAAAGGACCCCTTCCGAAGCAAGCATGAGCCGTATTAGCCTTAAGGAACGTACCCTCATTTAGAAAACATTATTTTTGCTTAAAAAACTCAAAACAGTGTAAAAAACAATACTTTAGTTTTTGTAAGTTTTAAGAAGTGTTTTTCGGCTAAAATTTGTTTTGTTTATTTCAAAAAATCTCGGAAGGGTCGGTCTACACACACATAAAGTTTGGTGAGTTTAACTTTTATTTTGTGGAAGTTATTCAAATTCAAGTTATTCAAATTTAAAGATAGGACCCTTATTTTGGCCCACCCTATATAATAGATGATGCATATATTGTGTACCTTGAAATAGGGCGTTTTGTTTTTACCGTTCGTGCGAGAAATGGGCCCAACTTTCGCATTTAGTCATTTAGATGTGATACTGAATATTATCGTAGAATATATTTTACGTAAAATTTTATTAAAAATTTTACATAAAACTACAAAATAACACTGATTAACATTTTGTTTTAGTAAAAGAAAACAAGATTGCAAATTTTACAATAACTGTGACGTGTGTGTGTGTGTTGGTTCTGACGAATACATCTGTATTTAACTTCACAGAATTTTTCTTTTAATTCAGTGTTGAGTACGATTTCAAAAGTAGTTAAATTCACTCCTTGCAGCCCAATCTGGCATCTCTGTATCTATAAAGTTGGGTCATTTATCGCACTAACAGTGAGATTAAAACGCCAAATTCATATGCACAATAGAAGACAATAGCTTTCTAATATGTTGGTTATGTGTATGCGATCAACATCATAAGGTTAACTAATTTGACTATTGCTTTACAAAAGGACATTTCATTAATTAACTTTTTGTGTTACAAATTCAATTGTTTTTATTTTAATATGGCACATAGTTTTATTTACAAAAATGAATTTTATCATGGATAAACGCTTAGCATTTTGAATGAAGAGTCTGAGCAATTTACTTCTGGGAGTTGCGATTCTTGGTTTCCTCAATTTCTCTTTCACTCCTCCCTTCGGGCAATGCCAGGAAACAGATCTTGCTAGTAGGTAATAAATATTAATATCTAAGCTGAACATGTGCACTAAAATATCTACTTTATGGAATGCACATTTGCTTGTTATTGATTTTTGTTTATTGGTAAAATTTTACAAAAAGTTCACAGTATAGTAAATTTTCTTTATAAAATAAGATGTGGCACAAGGCCAAAATTTGGTGGGGGTCGGCTATCGTTCTCTTGGTCTATTCTCATTAACTAGTTTCAGTCACCAAAATACCACATTCACTCTATGGGTAAAACCTACTTAACATTATCCCGAATGGTTTAACATTTTTTTATTTACAAAAAATGCTTTTTATTGATACTCTGGATCAAAGTGATCAAATGAAATTTAAGAAAATATAAAAATTTAGAATTTTTTTTTTTTTTTTTTTTTTTCTCTAATTTTGCAGGATGTACTCTTGGAACTTTTACAGTACATATTTTTAACTGTTGACCTTAGAAGATGACCTATTGTTATGCTCCCCCGATGTTATTTCTCAGTAAAGAGAGATGCAGTTAAATCTGTACTTAGTCTGACTTTATACATGTATTTAATTCTGAACATCAGGATTCTCCCCCCCCCCTCCTAGAGTGCACTGCAAATCTACCATACCCGTGTCGTCGTGTTTATTCTATGTAAATTCTCATTCACTTGTACAGATATTTTCAAATACGAATATTAAATCTTGTTCGACTCCAACATCCTGTTTTGTTATTTGTGCTTTACACACTTAGGCCAAGTGCTGTTCTGACATGAAGCATTGCTGTCCAGACAACTTCATGTGTGACCCCATCAGAGGGAGATGTCGGATTGCGATACCGATCAAAGAGCTTTCTCTAACAGGACTTAGTGTTCCCAACGTTACTTACTCTTGTCCCGTTTCAAAGTGTCCTTCGGGTTCTACCTGTTGTTCCATAAACTCTACACGATTTGCCTGTTGCCCTCTGCCAAAGGTTAGTCTGTCGTTCCAAAACTTGGCTGCCCCTCAATATTGTCGCTGTTCACTTGAAAGTTTGCATCCACTTTGTAGATAGAATGTTTATTGCAAATTTAGTTTTTTCGTTGCTTCTGTTTTCTTCATTTTTTGTTTCTTTTGTTTTTGTTTTTGTCATTTCTTGTAATTTGCATTTTTAGCCAACCACATTTATTATAGACTTTTTAGCCAACCACATTTATTATAGACTTTTTAGCCAACCACATTTATTATAGACATTTTAGCCCATCACATTTCAGAGAGACATTTTAGCCCATCACATTTCAGAGAGACATTTTAGCCCATCACATTT
This sequence comes from Sepiola atlantica, assembly GCA_963556195.1. Taxonomy (NCBI): domain Eukaryota; kingdom Metazoa; phylum Mollusca; class Cephalopoda; order Sepiida; family Sepiolidae; genus Sepiola; species Sepiola atlantica. The sequence continues at coordinate 102,084,888 of OY744528.1, read as the reverse complement.
CAGAGAGACATTTTAGCCCATCACATTTCAGAGAGACATTTTAGCCCATCACATTTCAGAGAGACATTTTAGCCCATCACATTTCAGAGAGACATTTTAGCCCATCACATTTCAGAGACATTTTAGCCCATCACATTTCAGAGAGACATTTTAGCCCATCACATTTCAGAGAGACATTTTAGCCCATCACATTTCAGAGAGACATTTTAGCCCATCACATTTCAGAGAGACATTTTAGCCCATCACATTTCAGAGAGACATTTTAGCCCATCACATTTCAGAGAGACATTTTAGCCCATCACATTTCAGAGAGACATTTTAGCCCATCACATTTCAGAGAGACATTTTAGCCCATCACATTTCAGAGAGACATTTTAGCCCATCACATTTCAGAGAGACTTTTTCTTTAATATTTGACTATTTATGTGATGATGTTATTGTTGTCGTTTACATTGTTAGTTTTTTTGGGGTGGTTGTTATCCTTTTAACGTATGGCTTGGTGGATAAATGCATTGTTTAATCACACTCTGAATTCTACGGGGTGTCGATAATCGATCCCTGCGGAATGAACGGTTTACCCATGTAGACTAATAAAAACTAGTAGGAGTTCAGTTTTCGTTATAAGTTTAATGTAACACAGATACGCACCATCTCATTAACAATGTGGAGCACTTTTTTTTATCTGTCTGACACACGTCGGTATACCTAGAGTCAGAAAATTTCACAGCTCCCATGACTTTCTGAAACCTTTTTTCATGCTCAGAATTGCTGAAACAAACAGCATCAATTGTTGGCTGCTGAGGCACTGCACCCTTTAAAATCTTCATTTGTCCTGAAATTTGCCAAAACTACACTTGATGCACCCCCGTCCATACACATGCGCACACATTTTTGGTGAGTCGTAGAGCACCTGAGCACTACACAATTATTTCATGTGTGTTTGGTAAGGTTTTTTTCTCTTGTGTATTTTTTCTCTTGTGAATTTTTTCTTTTTTCTCTTGTGAATTTTTTCTTTTTTCTCTTGTGAATTTTTTCTTTTTTCTCTTGTGAATTTTTTCTTTTTTCTCTTGTGTATTTTTTTTCTCTTTTCTCTTGTGAATTTTCTCTTTTCTCTTGTGTATTTATTTCTTTCTCTTTTCTCTTGTGTATTTATTTCTTTCTCTTTTCTCTTGTGTATTTATTTCTTTCTCTTGTGAATTTTTTTTCTTGTGTATTTTTTCTCTTGTGTATTTATTTATTTTTCTCTATTCTCTTGTGTATTTATTTTTTTTTTTCTCTTGTAAATTTTTTTCTTTTTTCTCTTGTGTATTTTTTTTCTCTTGTGTATTTTTTTCTCAAACATTTTCAAGATGAAATTGAACAGTAAATTTACATTTTTTGACATAGAAAATTAAATATGTGCTAAAACAAAGTGTATTTCTTGTATCGTTTAAAGACAATTATCACTGACTTTTGCTTCATCAAGTTCCTGTTTTCAATCTCGCAATGCTGCAAAATTCTTTTTGCCATAAATAATGATTTTATGGTTATTAGATTGGAAAACGGATACAGACAATGATTTAAAAAATGTTGTTTTTAATAACCTAAAGAGTCTTATTTCTAATTTTTCTTTGTATTTAGGCAGTTTGTTGCAAAGACAACCAGCACTGCTGTCCCAGAAACTATCACTGTGACCTTGAACATCAGCGATGTGTGATGGGTCAGACTTCCTTGCCCCTCTTCAAAAAATTCCACCCCACAAAATCTCTAACTGCATTGAAACCACCCCAAAAGAAGTACAACTATGTCATGTGCCCCGATTACAGTGAGTGCCCCGACCGGAATACATGCTGTCTCATGGCCACTGGAGCTTGGGGCTGTTGTCCCTACCTGAACGTAAGTAGTAACACCCTCAAGCTTTCACTTTGACTTATTAGTTTAACTTTTTTTTTTTTTTAATTTATTTTCATGTGATAATTTTTGCTTCTTTACAACATGAAAAGACTTTTTTCCTCTCTCGCTCACTCCCTCTACTGATCCCTCTCATATATATATTATATATATACAGGGTGTCTCCAAAAAATGTACTCACTCGTAGAATGAGGAGAAAACTTTTATTTATGAACATAGAGTGAAATGAAATAGCATCGAATACATGAGACAGATGTAATTGAAGAATCATGTTCGCAAATGTTCAAACTGATGACCATTATTGTTCAAACAAAGCTGATAACGCGCACCAAGGGATTCGCAAACGTCTCGTCATTCTAAGAGTGAGTACATTTTTTTGAGACACCCTGTATATATCCTTACCACCCCGCTTTCTTATCTCAAGGCTAATTTTAAAAGGATTCAATGAACATGTCTCATGTCCCCTCCTCTCACTTCATAGTTTAAATTAATTCTAACCGCTACCAATGTTCACCCCCCCCCCCACTCCTTCCACAATTATTGTAATGTCTCTCCCCCTACCTAATGATCTTATAACCCCAACTGCCACCATCCACCCCACACTCTCTACTGGCAACTAAATTTCCCACTGACACCATCTATTTGTATCTCATAATTTATTTATTTTTTTCATAAACATCCCAAATTTTAAGCTCACACCCGCCACCACCTCTTGTTTAAAAAATTTGGTACTTGTGTTAGTTTTTTTTTTTTCTTCAGACAATCATCATTAAAGACGAAACGTTGATGAATACATAAATAATAGTTTTTGGTTTTCCTTTTTCAATTTATATATTTATATATATATATATAATAAGGAGTGAAGTAAAATAAAATACCTACAAAGCATGTTAAAGATGCGATATTAATTTTAAAAGAAAATTGAAACCGATTTTTTTAATTTTTTAATTTTTTTTTTTATAAACTTTCATTTTAGTTTATAGTAATACAAATATTTCGCCAAAATAGAATTGGTCTTTATATATATATATATATATATATATATATATTTGTATTTAGGCAGCATATTTTCATTTAGACAAACATTATTAAATAACACGGAGTGGTTTTGTTTGATGCGACTTTTTTTTATTTTTTCAATTTTCCGAATTGTCCATCTAATGTTTCGGTCAAATTGATGTAAATATGATCCATGGGTTTCTTGTTCCATTCTTTTTTCTTTTTTGCAAGTACTTTCGATACCAATATCAAAAAATTAAAAATACTCGAAGCCCTCTACATAAAAACTAAACATCCCACAATTAATAATGTCAATTATGAACCTAGTCGCAACATTTTAAAGTGTCTAGCATAATAATTAACATTACAAAATTCTTAGCCATTAGGTAGTTATGCGTTTGAATTGTATGCACTTTCTTTAACGTCATCAATTTCTTAAGGGTTTTAACAGTCAAACTTTTAAATCTCTCATATGTGTAGAAGGCCATCACGCTCTCATGTACATTTCAACTTTACAGACGCTTTTTCAAGTTATAAACTAATTGCCGTTATAATTCAAAAATGAGCACAACAGTAAAGTCATAATTTGTAAAGACACTAAAACTAATACCGCCTGAAGATGATTTGACGATTCAAATCGAAAGTACTTGCAAAAAAGAAAAAAGAATGGAACAAGAAACCCATGGATCATATTTACATCAATTTGACCGAAACATTAGATAGACAATTCGGAAAATTAAAAAAATAAAAAAAAGTTGCATCAAACAAAACCACTCCGTGTTATTTAATAATGTTTGCCTAAATATATATATATATGACTAGTGATTGGACGATTCCAATATTTTTCCAAATCTGATATAATTACCGATTCTGTTCTAAGTTCCTGATTCCAATTCCGATTCTAAAATCGCCTAATAGTCTAAAAAGGTAGAATTTCATTTTTTGTAAGGTTCCCCCCCCCCTTACAAAAAATGAAATTCTACCTTTTAACTGAGAGTCATCATCTACTTTTAAATGTAGATATAATTTTGTTTTTAATTTGACAAACTTCTTAATAGTTTTCCCTTTATGTATTGTTATCTAAGATTTTGATTAACTCATTGTGAGATTTTCATCTATATTTTTCACTTTTTTTCATTTTTTTTCTTATTTGTCAACTCGTGCCATTTTTACTTACATTCTCGTTATTATGGTGCATAGATTTTAGTTTTACTGGTAGTTTAAAAATGAATCAATATTTATCATTCGTACCAGCAATGGAAAATTAAGTTTTAAAATAACAACAAAAATTAAAAATCATTTTTGGAATTGGAAATTAGGCTCAAATTTTATCAATTCCGATAAAAAAAGTTATTTTTTTCCCGATTCCGATTAATTGTCCCAAAATTAATAATAACTCTAGACCTATAAGTAGTCGAAGGCGACTCGAGGTTGTCACTTAACCATACTCTTAAAATGCTGCGTGTTTATCAGAGGCATCAAGTATCCTTTTTTTCTCTCGTCCTTTTGACTGAGATCAAAGTGTAGTATCTGTTGCGATGGATACTACACCCCGTAGACCTGTACCGTCTTGACCTTCGGTCCTTGATTCCGTCGGTCTAAGAGATTGTCCTGTGCAGTTATAGGAGGTTCACCCTCCCAGGCTTTGCCTTCTCACCCTTTGAGAAGGGGTTAGTTTATTGCTAATCGCCTGAGGCGCCCCTACTAGGAAATGCCAACAGGGGCTGCTCAGGCATTTTTTGTAGGCCAGGGTGCTCTTCCTCTGGGGTACTGGCTTTTCAATCCCACTTTAAGACCTTGTGTCACATCTTACCACTGTGGGAGGGAGATTTTTGTACATCTTTTGCATGACTCGACGAAGGATCGAACCGTCTTCTGGCCCATTCATACTTTAACCATTATTATACCAATCGGGGGGCCATTACAGGCACCATCTACAATCATACTAATCCTGCCAGGTCTACTGCAGCTGCTTCACCCAATGGGGCCAGTGGTTAGTTTGCAAAACAACGCTGGACTAATAAATCACTAAAACCTACTGGGAGGAAAGGAAGAGCCTCTGTGTAACTACTGCAATGAAGGACAAACAATAAAACACATTATTACTTAAATGCAAAAAATATACACATATACGCAGTAAATACTACAAAGCAACTAATATTAAAAAATTATTTGAAAATATAGCCCCGTCTCAAATAGTGTTTCTCAAAGAAACCAACTTGTACAATAATATTTAATTAAAAAAAAAAAAAAAGTTTGATCTGAGATGACCTTATAAGGGTTGAAAGGTCGTTAAAACCCAGCAAACAAACTGAAATGAAGGTGGCAGGATGTAGTATACGTAAGCTTCGAGCAGAGGCATGCAATCTCTCACCATGAAATCGCTGCATAGATATGACGTAGGTGTGGCATGCCTATTGGAAGTCGGGCTTCCCGATACTGGGCATCGCGTGATCAAGGTACCTGGTACAGATTGTGTCTACCATCTTTATCGCAGCAGAGTAATGGGGTGGCCATCGCACTCGGCTCCGAGACACGGGTAGCCCTTTTAGTGTGGGAGCCATTCTCTAATTGGTTGGCAAGAATCTTGCTCAAAGGCGCAGTCATTAAGATCAACGTCATTGCTGCATGCACCAACACTCAGCGTGGTGTGGTCGTTTTAGTTTTTAATGTTTACGTTTTCACATTTTTAAACTTATGGTAGACAACTCTTGTGGTATGTTAGGAACAGAAAAGGTTGTGATATGTTTTGCCTAAATACTTTGGCTTTTCATTTTGTAACTGCAAATAAGGAGGTGACAGTGATAAAGTGGCTGATGACCCCTGTGTGCCAAGTTAGAATGCAATCGGTTGCATCGCACCTCTTTCACTTGTGGATGTTGGCAACCTACACGTGGTCTCTCGTAAATACCCGATTTTAGAAAATATTGGAGGAAGCCAATGCTAACAACAGAATAGTCTATAAAAAAAGTCGTGCCTTTCTAATTCGTATCAATTTTCTAACTGCCATTCGGCACAAATTTTGTACGTTTTTATCACTGTTTTCTTTGTTTATTAAAAAGTTGTTCTTACTTTTTTTATTTTTTTTTTATATAGGATCAGGCATTGCCAAGGCCATAAATGACTTCGAAAATGTAAACAAAGCCAATCACGGTTAAAAATGACTAACATCATTAAACCGTCTCCTTAATCAATTATTAGCGATAGGTTATTTTATGAGAACTTATTTTTTTCTTTTGGCTTCAATTTCAAATCTCCCACCTTCTGCTTTATTTACTAAATTTTTGTAAATTTTTTTTTTTTTTCAAAAAATTCATTAAGAAAATATTCAATATTATACAATATCGCAAAACAAAATTTGGTGAAACTTAAATTTTTTTGTAGATTCTTGGCACGACTATTATTGTTAATCAAGATTTTTACTAAAATAAAAAATTAAAATTCTGGTAATTTTTCCAGTAGTTTCAAAATTTATTTTATTTGATGGCATGAATTTTAACAAATGTGTATTCAACTAATAAAATGATGTTTCAAGAAATATGGATTCGATTTTACATCTTTTTTTTGTAGAGATTTACAATTCACAAGTTTTTATGTTGAAATTCATTTGTATTTATAAAAAGAAATAAAAAAAAAAAATTTACAATATTGCCTTTAACTAAAATCTCTAACATCTAATCTGGCTTTCAACCCAAAATCCATACCATTTATTCAACCAACAGAAAATTGGTAATAAAACTGTACAACTTTTAATAAAAAAATATCCCAGCCACCTGTAAATGTGTGAGTAGTTGGGATATTTTTTTTATTAAATGTGTTAAAGTTTCTCTTGATAGATGGAAGGTCCTCCCCCCTCCCACATGTTTGTTTAGATCTAGGATTACCTCTTGTTGGTTAAGTATCAAGATGGGGGAGACTTTTAAGTATGTGGATTCTTCTGACGGTTGATGATTGAAATCTTCCTCCGGTAATATATTTCAATGCTGGTTGATGGTCAGCTGCACATTACGACTGGACACTTGTCTACTATATTTTTCATCTCAGACAAGGATGGAGCATATATCGAAACTGATGGATGAATCAAATGGATGGGTTGAACTACAAATGTTCTTAGCAAAATGAAAACTACGGTTTAAACATCAAAAATAATATTTTTATATCAGGAATAATACAAGTGAAAATCCCTTCGTATTGCTCCCGAGAAAGTGACAATGGTTTTGGCATGCTTCAGTAGAAAATCTTCATAAACTTTGATGGAAAGTTTGGCACAAGGTCTAGGTTCAGGAGTCTTCTCAAAGTGGTATGGATTGTGGTTTCAATGGAATCTAGTTCTGCTGAAACCCCAAAAGTGTCTGTTTATTTGGAGAATGCCTCTCAACTGGAAAAGGGCTGAATGGCTTTTGGGTACGGTTAACTCTATGGACCACCTCATTTTTCCCTCTCGGTCCTCGTTATCTTTTTGCAATTTAATATTTCTAAATTCTAAATTCAGTCCTTAACCCCTTTTTAAATAGTCAGCCTGCTTTAATTTCTCCCTCACCTACACTTATTGAAGGTGAGTTGCAAGACTCCCTCTATCTTCACCGTCATCTTTTCCTGAAGGCGGGCACAACTGTATCTTGTAACCAATCCAACTTTTTTTCCATGTGTAGGTAAAAAGGCGGTCTCCAAAATAAACTCGTTAACATTTCTCTTATCAAAAAAAAAAAAAAATTTTTTTTTTTTTTTTTTTTTTACTTATAGCAGAAAGTAATTTTTTCCCCAAAGAATTTGCTTAATTTACTAATTCTCTCTAATAGATTTTTAAGATTGATATCAGATTTTAACATTTTGTTTTCTATAATGCTTAAACCGTTTTATAACAAAATTTAAATAATTAATTTGCATACATATTTTTATTTCTTTATATAGAAAGTAGTGAGATTTTCCCCTATACGATTGACTGGAATAGCTGCCTGACCAAAAGCGAGATAAATAAAATTTGTTCAGTCAGTAAGATAGCACAAAAAAAATAAAGATTCCATTTCCGATCGATTTCAGACTTTTTACATTTAATCTCATTCGATATTTTATTTCTCATTAGTAAAATATGCAAGAAAAGGGAGGAGAGTTTACCCTTTCACTGAAAATCCTCCCACTTCACTAACATTCACCATATGTGAAATTTAATAATTTTTGCAAATTATGGAATATCTTAACTGACATAATATTTGAGCTAAACTAAGCACCAACAATACAATAATTTTAGTTGATAATCTATATATTAATACGATAGCGTGTTGTGTTTCACGTTTACATCAAAAGCTCTGTGCATGCGTGCCACACCTAGATTTGGAAAAGCATTCAAGTCACCTAATTTTCGTAATATTTTCAAGTATTTCCCTTTGGTGCAGCGGTTAGCGACGTAGGATTTTGACGTCTGCCCGACTGGTTTATAGTTAGATCCCAACCAACCTCTAAGATGTTTTTTTTTCTACATCGGGAAGACACATTTTAATACGATAGCGTGTGTGTTATTTTGTGTGTCATGCTTACATCAAAAGCAATGACCTTCCGAATCTTCGTATGCTACTCATGAATTGAAGCCAAATTTAATTTAATCTAAAGTATTTACAAAGTAAGGTTTTGTCGTCGAAATATTACCGTCACTAGAAATATTGTGTATAAAGAAGTTTTGTAAATTGTTTCATGTATTGTTCATTTTTAAAAATAAATATACAAGTCAAATCTTATCATATTTTATTCAAACATATATAGGTTAGGAACAAGAGTATTGAAAACATCATTTCGTGTAATTTACACGGGTCCCGCTAGTAATATATAAATGCAATAATTCTTGTTTCAACACCCTCGTCTTAAATCACTCTCTCATTGAACGGAAAACATTTTAAGAATTGTTCATAGCATTTAGTTCTTTTGCTTGCATAAAAATCAATAGTACTTAATTTTTTTGTGTTCGTATTTCACAAATTACACAATATTTTAGCTGACACAATATTTGATCTATCAATTCATTATCAATAATATATAAATAGACTGTTATGTTATTAAATAAACACCGAAGCAAAAGCACGTGTGTATCGTTCAGATCCAAGATGGCTGACCTCTTTATTCAACTCACGTTCAGGTTACAAAGCAGAACGTTAATCTCGTGGTAAGGGGGATAACTCTGTTTGGTTAAAACATATTATAACAAGATAGATTCTTGATGAAAAAACTATTAATCTTAAATCGTTTTACTTTGTGCAAAAATTTTTTAAAAAAATAAGCCGATGACTATGTGAGCTGTGCTTGCGTATTTCAAAAGAATAAGAATAATAAGAAGAAGAAAAAGAAAGCTGATGCCCTTTTCAGCTGTGCATATTTACACTATTTTTTACACCATACTTTTCTGGTTGACTATGTAGCTCAGTGGTTAGAAGACAAGCGGTCAGGATTTTAATTCTAGTTTTCGGTTGGGTTGGAAACAATTTTCTTATATTTCAGATATAAAATTTAATTGTTTTGATTTTAATAAAACACAGTTCTATTATGGAAAGTAAATTGGAATAAAAATAGTAATATGGAGGTTCGGAGTGGTAGCAGCAGTTTCTTACTTTCCTCAGTGCCCATTAGTCTAACATTAAACTTAAATTGAAATTATTTTTATACATTTTATTATTTTAAGTCAATTAAATTATTTGTTGTTAAATGCATCATTTTATTCAAGTTCTTGGATTCGTTTTCTGTTTTTAGTTCTGAAAGTTTATTTTTTAGCAATAAATAGCCAATAGTTGGTGGGGAGGTAGTGCAGTAATGCTTCATTGATCAAACTCTTCTTCTGGTATTCTGTTCTTCTGGTATTCTTTTCTTCCGGTATTCTGTTCTTCCGGTATTCTGTTCTTCCGGTATTCTTTTCTACCGGTATTCTTTTCTACCGGTATTCTGTTCTTCCGGTATTCTGTTCTTCCGGTATTCTGTTCTTCCGGTATTCTGTTCTTCCAGTATTCTTTTCTCAAGCTTTTGTCTGTTACGTTGATAATTTGTATTTAGGTTATTCAGACTTCTGTTTTCATCTTGCACCTGTGGCGCAATGGATAAAAGTGCTAAGTAATAATCTGTTCTAAGTCACAGTCTTCTGGAGGTTCAATCCGAAGTTCAAACGATACTAAGAATACAATTAAGAATTACATAAGACTTCTACCTAGTCATGGCTGATGGAGCAAGAACAATTTACCCTTGTGGATTAAATAAAGGATTCTATTCAAAATTCCCGAGTTTGACAAAACTCACCTGAAGAAGTTTGGAGGCTACATTAGCCGAAACGTGAGAATAAGATCCAAGATGAGAACAATAGTCCAAATAACCCAAATTATCAAATCCTCATCTAAAACAGTGTGCAACTTTAACTTAAGAAAATTGTTTAAGGTTTACTTGTCTATGATCATCGTAGATGCATCATCAAAGTGTCATGAAATACATCGCCTCTTTTTTTCTTTCTTTCTTTCTTCTTCTCCAGGCTGTCTGCTGCATTGACAGAAAACACTGCTGCCCAAAAACGTATTTCTGCGATATGAAACAGTCCAAATGTGTTTCCTCTCAAAGTAGCCCAAACCAAATGTTTGCTATGATTTATTCTAAACTGAAACCCTAAAATATCTTCCATGACAACAAAAGCAAAAGTTAAAAAAAAAAAAAATGAAATAAATTAACTTAAAATGTCTTTTTATATACATATATTTTTTTTTATGTTTTAAATCCTAAAAATCGAGTTTTTATTTAAATACATTTAGTTCATTTCTTTTCGGTTGCTAATATAGTATTTAAAAAATTTTACTTTTTTATTTTTATCTTTTTTTTTTTTTAATTATTTTTTAATTAAAACTGACCAGCTAAAAAAAAATAACTGTATAATTTATATTGGTTGGTTAAATTATAATACTTAGTGGTGGGCGATTATGGGCATAGTTGTGTTATTTCAGACTTTTGCATCAAAATTTCCCTACCAAGGCTTGCATCTAGTCTACACAATTATTTCAGCCATAGCTGAGGAAGAGGAGAGATGGATTCATACTTTACCCTTGACAGTGATGCAATATCTCTGACAGAACTTAAACAACACGACATGCCAACTCTATAGTCTGTGCTCGTATCCACTGCACTATAACCATTTTTAATGAATCTAAACCAAATTCCTTAAAATATTTTTCTCAGATGATTCTCATCTATTAGTCTGAATTTTTTAAATTTTTAATGCAACAAAAATATTGCTTCGACCAAAATTAACCTTTAATATTTCAGTTTAATGGTATTAACAGGTTTTAAAGTTAAATTGTTTGGATTTTAAAATAGTTAAGTTTATTAGGATTTTCTCATTGAAAGATCTCCGTTAAACTCCTCTTCATGAGGAGTAACGTTGGAAGAATGTTGGTGTTACTCGTCTGCTGATTGTTAATTGAAAGAAAATCTTCGGAGGAGACCAGCTTTTATTAGTTCTGACGAGTTGTATCGACGCAGTATTGTCTGGGAGACTTTTTACTTTCATGGTTTCATGAAAGAGAAACAAAAGTGAAATCGAAATAACTTCCCAGAAAAGTTAAAATAATGAGAACCAGTTATTTTTTTTTTTAAATTTGTTATTATAATTAATTAGGTACAAGCTTAGAATTCGACCTACATGAAAAAAAAAAAAAAATTAATATCTTTATGATGTACGTACATACATGATGGAAAGCATATATTGTATACCAAAAATCACGTAAATTGATCAAATAGTTTTTTACACAAAATCAAATTTTATGTGTCGTTATTGGATCGTCGATATATCAATGCCATATTGGACATTGTGTTTGCCGGCCAAGTTGGAGTTATCTCCCTTGGGTGGCAAACAATGTGCAATATGGCGTCGATATAATCGACGATCCTCGTTTACCCATAAAATTTGATTTTATTTTGTAAAAAAAAAAATTGATCAGTTTATTTTTTTTTTTTTTGTTGTGTACCATATATGCTTTCCATCATTGGTAGGTATACCATAAATTAATTTTTTTTTTTTTCATGCCTGTCGAATTCTAACTAGCAGCATTTGTTAAGACTAAATTAAGATATATTTTGGTCATTAAATTGAATTTGAAGGAGTAACATCTTCGGAAGATTAGCTGAAACAAGATCTGAAGACATTTAAATGTTTTTATTTTATTAGAATTATCTTAAAATTATGTGCCCATCCGCATTTATTGAAATTATTTTTTTTTTTTCCAATTTCATCTATTACGCCATTTCTTACCTTTTCACTTTTATATATATAAAACAATTAAAAATCAGAAGCCGTTTCAATGCAACATATTTTTACTTTAATCTCAGATTTTTCAGAATAAAATTCCACTCTTGTCCTATTTAAAAAAAAAAATTTTTTAATTTAAAAAATTTTTTTTTTTAAATAGGACACAAGGATGGAATTTTATTCCGAAAGATCTGAGATTAAAGTAAAAATATCTTGCATCTGATTTTTAATATTTCAAACTCATCGATGCTTCTATTGAATGACATCTTTAATATATATATTAGTGAATGTTTTAGCATTTTTTATCAGTTCATTATTATTTTTTTTTTTTCTTTAATAACAATCGCAAGATTACAAGCATTTTTTTCTTCTTTTCTATCAAAAAAAAAAAAAAATGGAAACAAAAACAAGTTACTTTCAACATTTCCAAAAAAAATTTCTGTACAAGATAATAAAATATTTCTCCCCCCCAAAATGATTGAATTTGTTTGTACTTTAAAAATTTGTAAATTTTACTAAACTTGTGGGTGCATGATTGACACAATGGATGTTGAAAAAGTATCGACCTATAATTTGCACCCAGCTATGGTTAAAATTGCAACTTGTATTCAATTAATCGCATACTATGAATTTTAAAATGTGATATTTAATTTTTTTTTTTTTTTAAAGAAATTAAGATTTAACATTTTGACCACCTCGGATTTAGGGTAAGTGCTGATAATGAGAAAGAAAATGCTCTTCATCAAATAAATTTCAGTCTTTAAAAATTTCACTAATGTTTGGCTTGATGAGATTTCTTTATGTGCATATTGGTTTTGATAAAGGACATTTTTATTAACTTTGTTGAACACATTTGAATTATATTTGTTCATTTATTTATATAAAAATTTAAATGCAAAAAAAAAAAAAAAAAAAAAAAAAAAAAAAAAAAAATTGCACAAACAATCTGTAATTAAATTTGTATAATTATTTCTTTATGCTTTCACCATCAATCTTATTTTCGACCCACTAAAGGGGTCATCACTGTCTTTTTAAAATTACTTTGAAGTTTAAGAATCTCAAAAAGTAAGCTCTTTCAAAATAGATTACCTTTGAAAGCATAACTCAAAATGCCTTTTCCGGCTAAAAAAATCCTATACTGTTTTTTTTTTGTTTTGTTTTTTTAACCTTTTCCTTTGTGTTATCGACTGTTGCATTTTAAGCCATCATAAAATTTTGTATGCTGAAAGTTTAAAAATGATTTTTATCCTTGCAATAAAAATGACTTTCAGATAATTAACATTTTAAATAAAACTATTAAAATACATCAAATACACAAAATTATAAAAGTGATTGTAAAAATAGTAGGCTGCATTTTTTTTTTTTATTATTTTTTTTTATGCATATGAGTGTTTGATACTAGGCCAGAAGAAAGAAGGGGGGGGGGGACACTAAGAAAGTTAAAACGTTGTGGGTTTTATTTGGGCCACCCAAGAGTTTATTTCCCTTTGAAGTGAATTAAGTATCTCGTAAAAACAGACAATGATGTTGAAACACAAAAGTGATGTTCAGATCGTCTCCATGATAAAACCCGCCCTGGGTAGACTGTCTGACAAGTTATCTCAGGTTGAAATCTTAAGTGGCGAGAGAGCTTGGGTGGTCCAGTACTGACCAGGGACAAAGGACCTTAAGGGGTGAGACCTGTCCCACTGGGCATGACAAGAAGTGGAGGTTTGCTGGGAAAGCTGGCTGCTCTTCGAGGCCACATGAGCCCAGAGGACTGTGTGGGACTGATATTTTATTTCACCGGGATATAGAGATCTCATTTTCAACTTGGGAACACAAGTATCTTTTATAACGTTCAGCAAATAAATTTGTTACTTGTCGATAAATTGGACTCATGGTTTTTACCTGGCATAGGGTTCTTTGTTGCAGCATGGAGACGAGATCGCACAATAACCTTTGGACCGGCACGTGTGGAGACGGTTACGGCTAGTGCAGTCAACACACGAACGCACATGTTCAGTGATGTTGCAAATCAATTCCTATATTTATATAAATAGATACTTTACCAACAGTATTAGTGCTTAAAGCACAATAGATCCGATAAAATTTAAACTCTGAAAAAATGTTTACAAATGATGTACTTTTGGGCTGTACATAGTTATGAAAAATAAAATTTTCAACAATTTGGGGATATTTTAAGTAGGATGGCATTAAGAGTATTGTGGTGACAGATGATTCTAGTTAAGAGTAAGATAGATCCATTTCATATTTTGGGACCAATTCCCCACATTTTAGATGGCCTTGTGCCTAATTTGTTACATTGTAAAAATTTGTTACTATATAGCAAATAAATAATTCAAAGTGTAGTATCTGTTCTGCACTTAATCTATTCTATCCTTGGTCGGTGAAGAAGAGGTCCTTTGAGACTGCTGGATTCTTTCCACATTAAAAACCCACCTTGTGTCTAACTCTGCCCTCGTGGGGAGGAAAGTGAATAGAGAAACTTGCATCTTTAACCTCATTCCATTTGTTTTGAACATGAAATGTGCAAATATTTTTCATCCGGATCACATTTTAATGTTTGACACACCCTAACGTTGACTGTTAAAAACTGCACAAATGAAATATATTGTTGAACTCATAAAGGTTGGATTCAGTCCCATCAGAGGATCGTTTTTCTATAAGGTACAAAGCATCCATTTTGGGTCTCTGGTCCAACAGGTCAACTTGAAAAACCTCACGGATGTCGAGCAGAAGAGCAGACTGCATTGGTTGGGGCACATTGAGCGCAGCAATGGCTGGATTGCTGAAGCCCAACAGTTGAATATGCCAGTGGAAAAGACCACCTCTGGCAGACCCAAGTTGTCTTGGGTATGGATTCCGTCCACAGTGGCTAAGTGATTAACGATGCGGACCTGGGTGTGCCGGGTTCGAATCTAGTTCGTTCCACAGAAACACTTTCATCAAAACCCACACCTGACCTTGTGTCTAACCTCCTCGAGAGGAGGTAAATAAAATACCATCGAAGACTCATGTTCAGCACACATCTCCTTGTACTGTCCAGATTTTATCTTCCTCTGAGGTCATCAGATCTAAGACTGACATTACACATCCATCGTATCATTCTCATTTCATTTCTCTCCATGCAACACATGTCCTCAACCCTGACTAGCCAGGTTTTATAGAAAATGGACAAAGTCCATTTCTAATATTTAAAACAACTTCCTTGGCCATCTGTTAACATGTAATATATTGAGAAGGATAGAAGGGGTTAGCAGCAGAGGATAATGTCTAGGAGTCTGGATGAGGAAAAATGTTGGTAAATGCATAATATGAATGATAATTGTCCTGTTTGTAGGTAACAAGAGTTCAGATAAGAGGAATGTTACAAGAAAGTCCGTACATACATAGTTGTTTAAAGGCAGGCAGAAATTGTGTGTGCGTGTACACAGTTGGTCACAATGTTAGATGTTGAAGTCTTCTTGTCAACGCCAGAACCGCGGCTCGGTGGGTTTCTGGTATGCGTCATTGGAAGTTCAAAGGAGTGACGTGGATGAGTCAGATAGCTGTGCTGGTTAAAAGTGAGCAATCCCTTTTATAATCTCTGGGATCTATCTGCTCGAATGAGAGATTGTTTCTGATTGGGCAAATCAGAAATGAAGTTAAATGTTTGTGCTAATCAGAGCCAAGCTTAGAAGTTAAGCAGATATTCAAAATACAGTGAATGCCGGCTTGTTACTACTGTGATACTATGAACTTCCCCTCTCCCACACAGCCAAGAATGTCGAGTTGGGAAATGACTTAAAGTAAAATAGGTCTGACAATGAATCGACCCAGACTGGATGCTACGTTGACCATTAGGTGTTAGCTTTTGGGTGGCCGGAGGGTAATGGAGAGACTGACTGAGAAAACAAGCGGATGTAGTTGGTTCCGCTGATCAGCTGGGGGTGACTGAGAGAAAGACCGAACATCTTGGATTTCCGGTAGATATATTTAGAAGGTAGGTAGATTGGACAGATCAAATTGATGTAGACCTGGCCAGTGATAGTTCAACAGAGATTTAGAATGGGTCAATCATGAGCTGATGAGTAGATGACCTCGAGTGGACAATGATTTGCCTCGATAGGCAATTGATTGCAGTTGGGTCTTAGCTCATATACTGGAACTTAATTAGGATGTGGACGCTAGCGGTTGGGTCACCGAAGCCAACACACATGCCCTTTACCAACGAGGCACATACAATGTATAAAACTGAGTTTGTATTTTTGCTTTTGTTTTGAAAAACTTGTAGACGAGTGCACACAACCTCAGCGATCATCTTGTTCTGGTTGTGTCGTCTCATATTGGTGAAAAGAGATCTACGGCACAAACTAAATTGGTTGTCGGGGACCCAACATGCAGTAGGCTGCATTTTTACAGTGATGGCAGACGTTGCAAGTGTTAGATGCTTGGTCAGAGAAAAGGCGGAGGGGCAGAATAGAGTGAAAATATCTTTGGGCTACCCAAGAGTTTATTTCTCTTTGAAATGAATTCAGTATCTCGTAAAAGGGGGACCCATGCTGGCATGTTCACAGATTGTCGCCATGATATCCTGTCTGACATTTATCTCTGGGGATATCTCTAGCGGTCAGTGCTTGAGTGATTATGACGAATGAGAATGATCCGGCCAGGAAAAAAAGAGATGGGAGGGGGGGAGATCTAGCCCACTGATGATGACAGGAAGCTGAGTTTTTTTGGGAGAGCTTGTAATAGGAGTTGAAGCTAGGGTGCCGGCCAGGCAGGATGGGCCTATTGGGGCTCTTAGCCAAAGAACTGTGTGAGACTTATATTTTATTTCACCGGGATAGAGAGATCTCATTTGCAACTCTGCCATTCAACTTGTGAACATGAGTATCTTTTATAACATCCAACAAATAAATTTCTTGTTGATAAACGTGACTCGTGGTTTTTACTTGGCGTAGAGTTCTTTGTTGCAGCACTGAGTAAGATCGAACAACAACCAGACCGGCACGTGTGGAGATGATGACGGCAAGTGCACGCATTCATACATGAAACTGCGTACACATTCCTGATGTTAGATATGCATATTTTTCCAGCAACACTGGATGACGGCCATATGTCGGCAAATTTGGTAGTAGATTGGAACTCCCTTCCTGCCCCCTGTTTTCCTGAGTCCAGCAGCCCGAGGAAAAAAGCTTTTGGAGTAGAAAACTCTTCGGCATCTGGAGACCTCCACAGTGTATGGATGGCATTTGGCAGATTGTCGGGTTAGTTTAGTGAATTTACGTCGTGGGGGCACCAGAGCAGTAAGTTCATCAGAGCACAATCCATTGAAGTACTTGTAAAACAGGCACAAGGATGCAATATTGCAGCAAAGGGATAGAGGCTGGAGCTTGGTAGATAGTGATGGCGACTCTTTTTTGAACCTTGTCTAAGAGGGAGAGACTAGTGGATGATGCACCCGCCCAGATGCATAGGCGGATGGTGGCTTTGTAGAGATATAGGATAATGTCAGGTGTGAGAAGTTTACTAGCATGGTAGAGGTAGCCCACCTTCTTTGCAGCAGCCTTGGCAATGTCTTAAATGTATTTATTTCAATTCATGTTATCTGTGAAAGTTAGGCTGATGAGTTTGAATGATGAACTCTCAGGTAGGGTGTTATTTGCCATGACAATCGGTGGTTGAAGAGGTTTCTTGTAGTTATTGAATGAAAATAGCTTTGTCTTTGCGACATTAAAAGTTACCATCTATTTTTTACCCCAATCCACTAGACTGGAGGTCATTTTCTAAGGATTCAACCATTGCCTCAGATATGTGCGCGTGGGGTTTGCCCACATAACAAGAGTAGAGTGTGGTGTCGTCAGCAAATATTCCTATCTCAGTCTCAATGACATCAGGGAAGTCATTTATAAAAATCAAGAACAGTAGCGGTCCAAGGATAGATCCCTGGGGTACACCAGCATTTATGTCATGTTGCTTAGATGAACGGCCATCGAGTACAACCTGGATCTTTCTTTTTGTTAGGAAGGATTTAATATTAATTATTTGTCCAGTAATATCATGAGTGCAGTTTTAGAAGAAGCCCTCCATGCCAGACCTTGTCAAAGGTCTTGGATATATCAAGCGCTACCGCCCTAGCTTCACCTGCGTTTTCCAGTGTATGGTATATGCATTCAGCGATGACTGTTAGGATATCTGCGGTAGATCGTGCTTGTTTAAATCTGTATTGATGATCAGAAAGAAGTTTAGCATTAACTAGGTGCCGGACTATCGCTAGATTGATTGATGATTCAAAGATTTTAGCAAAGATCGGGAGTAGACTGATTGGGCGGTAGTTTAGGATCAGTCCTATCTCCAGAATTCTTGAAGACTAGTACCACAGAAGCAATTTTCCAACTATCAGGGAAACAAGATTCAGCATTTGTTGTATAGTTTGGAGAGGACAGGGGCCATTTCAGCAGAGCATTTTTTTTATTACTATTACTGGTATAAGATCAGGCCCACAAGCTTTGGAGGTGTCAAAGGTTTTTATATCTCTGACCTGAGATGGGGTGATAACCAGGTTTTCAAGTGTGGCTTCAGTCCACATTGGGAATTTGCCGAGTCCAAAGTGGAATTTAAGGCAAAGCGCTGGGCAAGTAGTTAAGCCTTATCAGTTGCCGTGCAAACAACATCATTGTGATTTGATAGTGGGGGAATTGTCGACTGTCCATTGTTCATCACACTATTGTAGATTTTCCAGGAGTCATTAATACCTTGTTTCTGTGACTGAATGCATCTTTTGGTTATCTCTGTATACCTTCTCTTTGCTTCATCTATCACTACTTTGCAATCATTTCTTGCCTCTATAAATTTGTCTGTTTGTAGTTGACTTATGGCGGCCGAATTTTCGGAATGCCTTCTGCCTCTCAGCAATAGCAGCTGCACATTCTGAGGTGAACCATTGAGGAGAATGGGGTTTGCTGAAGAATTTTCGCATGGGGACATAAGCATCAATGCCTGCTTTGCCCCATTTGGTTAGCTCATTTGCACACTGCTCAGAGATCGTTTCACCCCATGAGGCGTCGCTGATGTGATCCGTGAGGGATTCAAAATCAGTCTGCTCTTAGTTTCTTGTCGTTTTGAGCAACGGCTCTTCAGCTTTTGGACGAGTTTTTAAGGTGATAAGTATCATTACCACAACGTGATCAGAGTTTCCAAGCGGGCTATCGGCATTCACCACACAAGCCTCGGGTAGTGAGGTCAAGAAGTGAGGCTTGCTGGTCCGCACGATCAGGAAGGTGGGTCGGAAAAGTAAGTCTGTGAGAGGTCGTGAGCTGAGGAGAAATTAAACAGAGTTCCCAGCTGCATCAGTAACGCTGGAGAATCTCAACCAGTCATGGTGGTGTGCATTAAAATCCCCAAATACATGTATTTGGGCATTCGAGTCGAGTGAGAGTGCTCTATCTAAGCTTTCAGAGACAGAGTCAAGCAGAGTACAGTCCTGGGTCGAAGGAGAACGGTATAAGAAATATAAGAAACTAACTGTGATGTAAGGTCAATCTAAAGCACATGTAGGCTTGGTCATCTGATTCTAACCTATATTCTCTAGTCAAGAGGAGAGTGTTCCCGAACTCTTAGCCCGTACATATGTTTGTAGAGTGGAAGGTAATCAGTCATGTCAAAGTGGTGAGGGGAGATTAAGGATTGAAGGTTTGTTTCACTTAGTGCTAGGATATCCAGGGAGTTTGTCAGGCGAAAAGTTTCTACGTCGTTAATTTGGGTTCTAAGTCTCCGAATATTTGTGAATGCGAGCTTCAAGGGCGGAGGCAAAGATGTTTTTTGTTGGGTGTCTGGTTTAGGTTTGGTTGTTTTTTTTTATTTTGTAAATTCATGTTTGTTTTGAGATAGAGTGGGGAGGGCAAAGTAGGTGCTTGTTTGGTGCCAATAAGCTCACACAACCAGTCTATTAGTTGTGACTTGGTCCATGCGGGTTGTGGCCTCGGGAAAGCCCACTGGGGATAACTGTAGGGTCCCTTTCCATGCGCGACATGACACGTACAGTTACCCACGGTATAATACAACTGATGATGGAGCAGCCGTTCTTGGCGCTCCTAACTACCAGTCAGAAACAGCAACCAGACAAGCTGTCTAGCCTGTACTTTGAACCTGTCGGAACAAAAGCGACCCAGACTAGTCATGTAGGACTTAGTGACGAAAAAAACTTTCCCCAGGTTGCCCAGATAGAGAGACAACATTCATTGCCCTAGTCAGGAAACAAGGCCAAGCACTAGGTGTCTTTAGAGGTGTCCCAGTGCCTAGCTAATAGACAGAGAAGGAGTGCGAAGGCCGGGCGATAGGCAGAGCCCATTTACTCCTTAAGAAATTTTAGGTTTGCAAACCGGATACTTTGTTTGAGATTCCAGCTCTAGGAAGGTTGTCGATCAAGACTAAAGAGACCTCCCTCAACGGTTTGCTGCGAAGACGTAAGTGGTTAGCAGCAAGGTGTTATTATCAGTTTTTCTTCTCTTAGATGGATAACCTGACAAGGTCTATGGGTCCAACACTTCGAGAGAGGATAGCCTGCGCCTGTGTACTAGTCGGGTATTTCCGAGCCCACGCAAATAAAAATAAAATTTTTTTTCCATCCTCATCGTCGGCTTTATCATGTATGGACAAGCTTCACAACATTGTGCAACACTGCTTTCACCATTAAGACTATTTTTTTGTTTTCACAGAACGTTTCTGTAATCTTATGGTTAACGAAGATATAAGCACTGCGATAGTGCTTATATCTTCGTTAATATTGTTCTGCATGGCCTGAAGCTGTTTAATGTGAACACTGGGAGCTTTGTATGTTTTGCCAATATCAAATGTCTTTTCAAATATTAATGTGTTATCTTTTCTTAGCTGTTCTTTCTGGAAGTGATTTGGGGGGGGGGGTACTGGCGATATCAAGTTCTATTATCTGTTGCTGTTGTTCACTTTCAGATAGTGAACATCCTCATGTTACTCGTCTGCATCTGTTAACAGAGTCGCTAGACGATTTTGTTTTCTGTCAGCTGGGAGTGTAGTATAGGCTGACTGCACAGGGGTAAGACCCCCCCCCCCTTTAACAGGGCCACCTGTTAGCCGTGAGCGACAACCTGTAATGCCTTAGAACAGGATCCTAATGTTTGAGCAGCTGCTTGTAACACTGCATTCTGGCCCTTACTTGGACTAGATGGGTGATTGAAGAGGACAAATCCAATCAATCGACTGCTCACACCAAACCTCATCATACATAACAATTTGCCTCACCCCCCACTAATACTACTAACTCCCATTCCCAAATATGTGACAGAAATCGGTGACTGAAGGTCAATTAATTGTGAAAACAGGAACTTGAAATCACTGCAATCTGATACATTTGGATAGCAGAAACAATGGAGAGAGAGGGTTTCGGGGACTCCTCAAAACGATATACCTTCCACTTGACCCCATCAAGGCAAGGCGAATCAGTTTCCCCCTTTGCCACGTTCAAATTTTAAACTGTAAGGTGGGTAAGTAACATGGTTGATGAAACAAATTAAAAAATATCCAAGACTCAAAACAACCTTCCAACTTCCTCTATGCACTATAAAAGAAATAAAGGCTTAATCCTTTTAGGCATGATTTTTTACAGAAATTCTACATACTTCATCAAATTTGTTCTTGAACCACATGCCTTCAAGTTGAGCAGACTTCCGAAAAGGTCTGTAACGACTAATAATTGAGGCAAAACATATTCCTTGATGTCCCCGACTCTTACATAAACAAATATAATTGGTCAAATCAAAATTCATGACAACCTTTCCTTGTATTTTTAATTGATGAGTTTTGATGATGTGACTGGCATGAAAAGAGAAACCAATTTGCTATTTTCAGTCTTCAATAAAAATTTAGTTGAAATTTAAATAAAAATGGAAGAAGGAGTGAGATTATCTAATAATCACTTGAGCACTGAGTTTAGTCGCCTGTTGAACTGGGGTGCGATGTGGTGGTGAAGAAAGAGAAGAGAAACTAATGTTTTAAATAACGTAAACATTTAATTTTGTTTAGTTTTTTTGTTCTTTAAGTGTTTGTCGTTTCTCGAAGGAAAACGACGACCATTAAACGAAAACAACAAAAATTAATAGAAACACGAAATATCAAATACCTTGATATCAGTGCAAAGAAAAATATGACACATTAAAAGGAAAAAGATCCAAGCATCACATTTGTGTCATGAAATGCATGTGCCGATAAAAGTGCTCAGGATCAATGGCCTTGTTCCAGAATGATACAGGTATAAAAGAAGGAAAGAAGAAAAAAAAATGACCTTTAAAACAAGAAACAGACGCAAAGGATTTAAAAGGTCAAATGAACTCAAGTGGCCACAAAAAGAATAGAACAAAAATTGAGTCAGACGATTTTCTTTCCGACAGACAGACAGATCAGACATGACGTTTTCGATTATCAATGATGGCGATTAGTCTCATGAGAAAAAGAGACGCCCCCCCCCCCTCCTGATTTCTGTCTTTATCATATTTCTGAATGGCATTCTCATAAATTGTCAGACACAAAAGGTGACTAAAAATCCTCAATAATCGTCTTATTTTTTTTTAGCTGTGTCCATTCCATTAGTGCATTTAGCGATTAAAATAATATTTCTAACTTGTACCCCCCCTCTAAAGTAAAAAGAGATCTTAGTCATACATATCTAATTATTCGCTATTGCTTTGCAAAGTTCTTTTCTTCATTTATCTTTTAAATAAGACTGTAAAGAAATGAAAAGAAAGAAATTAATTCACTGAGCAGTTGTCTGTGTGTGGAGTCTTTTTTTTTTAACTTACAATTTTTTCACTGAATTTAAAAACAATAAAAAGAAACTGATGCCGGGAGAGAGGGGGGGGTGGAGAGCAAGCAAGCAATATCTTTCTTTCAAGTTAGTTTAATATAAATCGCCTACCATGAAAATTAATCAGTAAATATTTTAGCGGGTTTCGTAATTTATCCTATTTTCATTAAATCACTTTAAATAATTACTGTTAATACTGACACAACTATTGCACATATATGGGAAAAATCGGATAATAAAATTACAAATGAATAACACCAAACATTAATTTATTATGAACTGTTTGAAAAAAAGAGTTATGCAAATTAGGCATTCAAATAGGTGTCTTTGAAATACTTTATAGTACGAACCAAAGTATTATAGATTTAAGTAGCAGTAAAACGTTTTGATTGCAATATAGAAGTGATAATGAAAAGAAACTTTCGCATTTATTCATTTAGTTAAAAAAAAAAAAATTTTCCGAGCTTTGTATAAAATATTTAATAAGACTTTGGACTGTCTTTCATGGTTATAATATAATAATATTTCGATTAACCATTGATACCTGCGGTTTTAGTAAGGATGGAAATCTTGCTCGTTGGGCTGAAGAATACCACATGTACTCCATTCTTCAGTCAGTGGTCTAATGATTAAAATTCGGGACTGAAACTCTTCACCGAATTAAAATCAAAAAGGGTTGGAATTGAAAAAATAAACCAGATAGAATACAAAAACAAAAACTGATAAATAAATAAACAATTAAATGTGATTCACATTCATAAAATAGGACAGAGATATAAAATTAGAAAGTAAAAGAAAATATATTCAAAGTAAAAATCAATAAATAAACAAGCCGCGCATGAGTGGTCCCCCTCTGTATGTGACTCGATGTGGCGAGTGTAAAATACAATAAATTTGGGCAATTTGGGACATTTTTGACTCCCATTGTACCCCCTGGGGACGCGAACCAGAATTTTTCTGATGTCAAGGATGCTCATTTTATATCCATAATAATTGCCTCTACATTTTGGCCAAGTTTCAGAAAAATTGAATGGATGGATCAAACGTTATGGGAGAAAAGGGTCATTTTTTGCCATTTTGGGGGCTTTTGATCCCCTGGGGGCGCGAACCAGATTTTTTCCAAGGTCAGCGATACTTATTTTCTATTAGGAACAATTGTCTTCACATTTTGGCCAAGTTTCAGAGAAATTGAATGGATGGATGAAAAGTTATGGGGCAAAAAATGTCATTTTTTGCCATTACAGGGCCTTTTGACCCCTTGGGGGGCTAACCAGATTTTTCTTCAAAAATCGGAGAATGTCACTTTCTAACCTGACAAAAGTTACAACTTCATGCAAAATTTCAGAGAAATTCAATGGATGGTTGCGGAGAAAAATCCCGATGGACGTACGTACGGACGGAAATGCCTCAAAACATAGGTTCCCCGATTTTATAAATTGGGGGACCAATTATTAAATTCAATTAAGTGATGAGATATAAATAAAATAGAAAAGTAAACTAAAAAACAGAAATATATTTCTGTTCAGATATCATGGCCAGATAATCCAGAGGACGCCATTTTCTTGAATTGTCTTTTTGAGTGACTGAATGAGAAAATAGTTTGAAAATTGAAGACGGGTGAAAATAATTTGTCTTTTGTGCGTTTTATGCTTGAAGAGAGATAATTTTGCATTCTAATAACATAAGTTAAATTAATGATCATTTTAAAAGTTCATTTTATTAATTATTATTATTATATAAATAATTTACGTGGCTAAAATATAAAATAGCTGAGAAAATTTCTCGTTCATGACAGAACAGAAATTTAAAAAAATTTTTTAAATCAAAGATTGAAAAAAAAAAATGCTTTTTTGGAATCCGCCGTATCTTATTCATGTGAAAAGACAAATTACTTGTATTTTCATTGCCTAGATATTTCTTCTAGATAGTGTCAATATCTTCTGCCAACAATATTTAGTGATATTTATTCGAGGCAGAGATGCACTATGGATAAACATATTCTAATATGTATAGAGAAAAATAAAACCTGTCAATGTTAATAAAAACTTGAGTGATATATATTTACTAAATAAATAGGAATCGCGTGAAAAGAAAAAAAGAAAATACAAAAAAAAAACTAGCTTATTTATAGAATGGAGCAATTTAAAATAATGAATATTTCTTGCTGGCAGCAGAAAAACAGAAAAGAATTTGGAAAAAACTTATTTCTCACCCACAACCGATATTATCGATGTCATCTGTTTCCAACCATGTAATTTCTGTGAATCAATAGCGTTCGATGCGAAACCGAAAGTTTGCTGCCCTTCTCAGTTTCATTGCACGTGTTCTCGGTTCAATCGGTAACAGAAGCATCTCCCAACAGGCCTTGTCAAGGCAAACATTAACATGGATATGATCGAGTGAAAGTGAAAATATGCTAAAGGATGTCAAATGCCAATAAATCCTACAAAGTTGTCGACAACAAAATTTTTTCCATGCTCATACAACAAATTCATGATAAAACGTGGCCTATAATTGCCTAGGTAACATTTACAAAAATACTTATTAAATATTATTGTGGTGGGGGTGGAGAGAGCATGTGGACATTGGATTTTCCCATCCAAAATGCATAGTGATACGTACACTTGACACAGGTAGCTTCAATTGCCAGTCTCTTATCCATTATTTCCAAGTTTAATTACAGAAAATATTCAGAGTGCAGGACATGTCTTTTTTTTTTAATCTTAGGATACAACTTAAAGAATACTGCAGTACTAAAATATGCAGATGACATTAAGTTGATTTGATTTGATTGTTTGGTTTAACGGCATGTCAACCCTTCTTAGGTCATTTTATGCCAATAAAATTTTGATTGAACAGTGGTTTTAAGATGCCTTCACAAAGTCTAGTTAGAGATTTTATTCAAATTTTTTTTTTTTAACTATATTTTGGTGTATATATTATTTTCCTTAAGAAATTTAATTATTTTATTTGGATCGATCTTGTTAAATAATTTCTTTACATTGTCTATTTGATAGTATTTTTTACGGATTAGGTCAAAATCCATACATTTCACTAGTATATGTTCTGTAATTCTTGTATCACATGCGCAGCACATAGGTGGGTCTTCCCCCTTCAATATGTATCAGTGTGTGATATGTGTGTGGCCAAGTCTGAGTCGGGCCAGCACCGATTCCTCTTTCCTCACTTTTCTGTACCCATTTTGCCATTCTTTGATGTCTGGCTGGATATTATGGAGTTTATTGTTTGTCTGCCTGCTCCATTCCTTTTGCCATTTGTCCATGATAAATTTCCTTATAGTTGGTCTGAAATCGGTGTTAAGTTGGCATCTATGCCATTAATATAGGCAGCAACAAACAGAAGACCAAGAACAGATCCTTGTGGTACTCCATAACAGGGTTGTTACCTCCATACAATTGAAACATTCCTAATACCATAATTTCATTTATTCATTGTTTTTATTTTTTTATTATTCAGGATATTATCTCATCAAATATATTTCTACTACATTTCGGCCAATATGCAGTAGAAATAGAATTATCAACATTGACGAGAACAGTCTAAAGAAATTTTTTTCTCTATTTCTCCAAACATTTTTGGACGTTTTCATTTTTTTAATTAAAAGCTAGTTCTAAAAGGGATATTTTTAGAAAAAAATCCAAATACTGATGACTAAGATATATAGAATTGGTCTGAAAAAACAGTATTTATATTTTTAGCCGCGTCTTAGGGTCTAGAGAGTGTCTGTTCATTGGTCAGTCATGCTAAGTTTGAAATAGCATTCAATTGAATGGACAGAATATTTGAATGAAAATGAGAAGCTTAAATAATGGCAGTGACTTATCATTTTGAAGGAAAGACAAATATCGGAAAACAATTACAACACAGTGAATAAAAAGCAAAGAACGTGTATTGATAGCATAAAAACTCAACGTCAACAGTTTTATAGCAAATTATGTGAAAAGGATTTTGAGGAAAATAAAATACAAAAACAATAATTCCATGTTGTGATAAGATTTTTTGCCCATGACATTGTTACGACCAAAAGTTACTATAGATTATTGGTTGGGTTTGTCTATTTTACGACATCAAACCTTTCTGGATTCTTAAAGCGAAAACATGATCTATTGAGAACATGTCATTGAGTGATTATTTTGGTGCTTTTACACTTTAGCGGATACTTTAAATAAAACTAACTGAGGAATGTTGTTTGATGTACGTACCTGTCACAGGTTGAATAAATCCTATACCAAAAAGCACGTAAATTAATCAAGTATTTTTTTTTATAAAAGAAAATAAAATTTTAGCCATGTACGAAGAGGACAGCCATTTTGAAAGTTTCCAAACGGGGATTCAAAGTTTTAAAATGGGGATAACCGTAACTTCAAAAATTGCTCCATTTGATCACGTGACATCAAGAGATACATTTAACTTTTCCCATTTTTTTTTTAAATGAAAAACACAATTTAAAAAAAACAAAACAATTTCTGAAAGATAACACAGACGTAATATAAGACAAAATGAGATACATTTAACTTTTCCCATTTTTTTAAAAATGAAAAACACAATTTCAATCCCTCTTTGGAAACTTTCAAAATGGCTGTCTTTGTACATGGCTAAAATTTAATTTTCTTTCATAAAAAAAAAAACTACTTGATTAATTTACGTGCTTTTTGGTATAGGATTTATTCAACCTGTGACAGGTACGTACATCAAACAGATATTCCTCAGTTTGTTTTATTTAAAGTATCTGCTAAACTGTAAAAGCACCGTTATTTTTGGCATATCAACCCTTTTTGTGATTACTTAATACCAAAAAAATACATAGTATAAATGATTCACTGAAGGCGAACTGCTATTTTACCTATAGGTGAAGGGAAATTGGGAGTTCATGTCTTTCTGAATGATTTTAGAAATGCAATAGATGTGTTAGCATTTAAAGTTAGCTTAGTGGTTTCTATTGTTGGCTTTTTGTATACATTTTAAGTGAAAAACATAAAATGGAAAAACAGATCATTTTTGGGGGGATGACAATCAGTTGGTTTGAATAGAAGTAGAGGCAGAATTTCAGATCTCTTTACTCATACATGAAAGCAATATCTCTTTCAAACAGTTGACAGTTTCTCTCTCATATGTATATGTATGTACGAGGGGCGTTCAATAAGTAATGCCCCTGACCCACTTCCAGTTGTCTGATCTAGATGAAATTTTGCATGTGTAATGATTTATATCTGTATAGGTTATGTTTGAACTGAGTCAGGTGTGAAATGGAGCCATTTGAGTGTCGCGCAGTGATCCGGTTTTTGTATTTGAAAGGACGCACACCAAAGGAAACTTGATGAAATGAAAGAAACTTACGGTGATGATGCCTCATCATATGACCTTGTAAAACGCTGACATCGTGAATTTTTACATGGCCGGAAGTCTATGGAAACAGCTCCCAGACCTTGTCGTCCCTCTTCTGCCATTGATGAGGCATCTGTTCGTCAAGTTGAGGCTGCCATTTTGGAAGATCGATGCATTTAACTCTACTTTAGACTCGGGTAACCACCCTCTCCCTGAATTACCATTGCGGACTGAAGCCACACTTGATAACCTGGTCATCACCCCATCCCAGGTCAGAGACATTATAAAAAGCCTTGACACCTCTAAAGCTTGTGGGCCTGATCTTATACCTGTAATAGCAATAAAGAAATGCTCTGCTGAACTGGCCCCTGTTCTCTCCAAACTCTACAACAAATGCCTAGCTGAATCTTGCTTCCCCGATAGCTGGAAAATTGCCTCTGTGGTACCAGTCTACAAGAATACTGGGAATAGAACCGACCCTCAGAACTACCGCCCAATCAGTCTACTGCCGATCTTTGCCAAAATCTTTGAGTCCTTAATCAATCTAGCGATAGTACGTCACTTAGTTAATGCTAAACTTCTATCCGACCGCCAGTATGGGTTTAGACAAGCACGATCTACTGCAGACATCCTAACGGTCATCTCTGAACGCATGTATCATACTCTCGACAAGGCAGGTGAAGCTAGGGCAGTAGCGCTTGATATATCCAAGGCCTTTGACAAGGTATGGCATAAAGGGCTTCTCCTGAAAATACGCTCATACGGTATTACTGGGCAACTACTTAATATAATTAGATCCTTCCTAAACAAAAGAAAAATCCAGGTTGTCCTCGATGGCCGTTCATCTAAACAACATGACATAAATGCTGGTGTGCCCCAGGGATCTATTCTTGGACCTTTGTTGTTCCTGATCTATATAAACGATCTCCCTGATGACATAGTGTCTGAGATCGGTTTATTTGCTGACGACACCACGCTTTACTCTCGCCATGTTGGCAAAACGGACGCGATCATATCTGAGGCAATGGCTGCATCCTTAGAAAATGACCTCCAGGCTGTAGTGGATTGGGGCCATAAATGGTTGGTGACTTTTAATGCCGCAAAGACAAAGCTCCTTTCCTTCAACAACTACAAGAAGCCTCTCCAACCACCGATTGCCATGGCAAATAACACCCTACCTGAGAGTTCATCATTCAAACTCCTTGGCCTAACCTTCACAGGTAACATGAATTGGAATACATACATTGAAGACATTGCCAAGGCTGCCGCAAAGAAGGTTGGCTCCCTCTACCGTGCTAGTGGACTCCTTACACCTGACATTATCCTGTATCTCTACAAAGCCACCATTCGCCCATGCATGGAGTATTGTTGCCACATCTGGGCTGGTGCATCATCTACTAGTCTCTCCCTCCTTGACAAAGTCCAAAAAAGAGTAGTCAACCTAATAGGTCCCTCACTGTCAGCTAAGCTCCAGCCCCTGTCCCATCGCCGCAATGTAGCATCCTTGTGTTTGTTTTACAAATACTTCAATGGATTATGCTCCGATGAGTGTGCTGCTCTGGTACCCCCTCGACGTAAATTCACTAGACTAACTCGACATTCTACTAAATCTCACTCATTCACTGTGGAGGTCCCCAGATGCCGGAGAGCATTCTACTCAAATAGCTTCTTTCCTCGTGCTGCTGGCCTCTGGAACTCCCTCCCTGCCCCCTGTTTCCCCGACAGTACTGACATGCAGAAATTTAAAACTAATGTAAACAGACACCTCGCTGCTCAGATCCCAATTTAAGCTGAACCACCAATCCTTCCCCCCCCTTTTCCTTTTTTCTCAGTAGCCCCTTACGTTTACAGTGGCGTCCTGCCTTGTTTGGGGTGAACCATGTAAAAAAAAAAAAAAAAAAAAAAAAATTACTATTCGCCAAATAGCCCAAGATTAGTACAGGGTCTGTGGAAACTATCATTCATGACCATTTGCATAAGGTGTCTGCCAGATGGATTCCCAGGTTGCTCACCTTTCCAGAAGCAAGAACGCGTCAAGTGCTCGAGGATGACTTTGGAAATGTGCCAAGAAGATGAGTCAAAGTTTTTCAAAAGACTGGTTACACAGGATGAAACTTGGGTCCATCACTATGATCCAGAGACCACCTCCAAAGAAGGCAAGGGTGCAGCCCTCAGCTGGCAAGGTCATGCTCACAGTCTTCTGGGACCAGGATGGAGTAGTGATGACAGATTTCCTGGCAAAGGGTACCACAATTACAGGAGTCTATTACACTTCACTTTTGATGAAATTAAAAGAAACTTTCAAAATCAAGAGGCGGGGCAAGATCAGCAAAGATATGCTCCTCCTGCAGGACAAAGTTGTTTTTGAAAGGAAAGCGTTTCTCAGATGATGCAGCCTTGATTTCTGAAGTCACGAACGTGGTTGGAGGACCAACCTAGGGTGTTCTACAAAAACGGTGTCCAGAGCTGCATCAAACGATGGAAGAAATGCATAACTGAGTGGTTCCTATGTAGAGAAAGACTAATAACTGTGCCAAGTTTCATTAATCTACTTCTATGGGAAATGGGTCAGGGGCATTACTTATTGAACGCCCCCTCGTGTGTGTATATATATTTCATACACCATCAATCATCCTTAAAATATACATATTTATTATATGAGGTAGACATTCTGCATTTATTTAATCATTCTTTTCAAAAGTTTTAATAAACTTACGCAAGTAAAGTCAATTTTTTCCCAAAGTTTAATCAAATATGGCAGAAATTAGAAGAGATCCTTTAACATGGAAGAGAAATATGAATGAGGAGATTGCATGATGTAATTGAGTTTTAATAACAGATGAAAATTAATTTTGTTGAAGAGAAATAACCAATACAAAAAAATAAACTAAGCTGATATTTCTTCGATGTTTATAGAAAGTGACTACATTTTGTTTGTAAAAGATATAAAAAAAAAAAAGAAAAAAAAAAGAAAAAAAAAGCTAGCTAGAAAAAAAAAAAAAAGAAAGTATGTGTAATTTTTACGAGTATACAGGGTGTCTCAAAAAAATGTACTCACTCTTAGAATGACGAGAAA
The DNA here is from genome assembly GCA_963556195.1 of Sepiola atlantica. NCBI lineage: Eukaryota > Metazoa > Mollusca > Cephalopoda > Sepiida > Sepiolidae > Sepiola > Sepiola atlantica. The sequence continues at coordinate 102,053,493 of OY744528.1, read as the reverse complement.
ACCTTTATTTATGAACATAGAGAGAAATGAAATAGCTTCAATTACATCTGTCTCATGTATTCGATGCTATTTCATTTCACTATGTTCATAAATAAAAGTTTTCTCGTCATTCTACGAGTGAGTACATTTTTTTGAGACACCCTGTAGATATAACCTGTTTGTGGATATTTTGGTTGGTTCGTTGAACATAGAAGAAAAAAAAAAAACTGGCAGAGATTGTTAGTTTTTCATTAATAAATGTATAAATCTGAGCCATCAAATCATCGTGACTTGATCAAATTTTATGTTTATCGTTTGAAATCAAAATATGACCAATTGAAAGCTGCTAAGAAACTCAACAGTTGAGTTTTATAATAATGAAGGGAATCAAAATGATTCCGGGCATCAACATCCATGTCTAGATCAGCCGACAGACTAGAAATACTTCAGAAAAATAAACTGATAACAAAAAAACTGACATTTTTTTGGATGGATCCACGCATCTCTAGAAAGGCTCTGTCTGTCACACTTTAGTTTCAAATAGGATTTTCAGCACTAAATCGATGCATCTTAAGAATATTCATTAACAGAGATAAAATAATGAAAACTGAATTCATTCAAATTTACTGAAAATCATAAGTAGTTGCATATATAAAAAAAATGTGTGGTCATTTCTAGTGCATGTGTTTCTCACCTTTACGTGACTTATATTTTTTCTTCACTATTAATTGATTATCGCAATAAAAAAAAATTTAATTACCAAATTAAATCCACCAGAATGTATTTGCATTTTCTTTTGTCAACAAGTCAACCATTTCAGTTGTTTATTAATAGTTGGTAAAAAAAAAAAAATTACTTTGTGACCCTTTGAAATTTAAAGGGAATTTAAAAGCATTTAAATTGTTGAATAGAAGAAAATTATTTAACCTGACTTTAAAATTCTTACCAAATCCCAAGTATTAAAAGATTGAAAGTTTTGGAAGCTATTTACATCCCAATAATCTTATAAATACAGATTAAAAAACAACATTACCATAACAATTAGTTATAGTTGTATAATTAATTGATCCAAATTCTTAATCACCAAACAATACCGTAATTAAATTCAACTGATTGAAGAAGGAAAAAAAAAGGGGGGGGGGTGAAAGTAAGAAGACTCCCGGACAATGCCAAATCGGTACACAACCTGGGAAGTGAAAATTTCAAACTATAAAACCATAAAAATTTGCAAACATCTAAAGAAAAAAATCCAACAATCTGTTATTCTCTGATAGATTAAAATTTATTTTTAAAATCATTGATTTTAGAAAAGTGACACAAGTAAATTTTATAGAATCCCATCAACGCGGAGGAAAAGGTGAACTCTGCTACAACAAAACAGATTTTTATGAAAGTGGCAACAGCTTTTGAAAATTTTTTTTGTTAATTTTTTCTTCTTTCTCTCTTGCTTTTCCAAATGATTAAATACAATGATAAAACGGTGGTTGTCACAGAAGTGAAGTTGCCTACATGTCGTATTCCAGTGTCTAGAAACTAAAACATAAATTACAAATACTGACGGGAATGATAGGCCTGAAAAATCAAATGAATGACAATTGTCAGATGATGACATTCTATACAAATCCATGAATATAATGTTAGGTCTAGCTTGATGAATCAGAGTTGATGTTGTTGTTGGTGTTGTTGTCGTCGTCTTCGTTCAACTGATGAAGCGGAGGGAGGAGGGGGAGTGGTGTCTTCAGCAGAGCCAGAAAAGGAGGAGGAGGAGGAGAGGAAGTAGATGTATGAAGAAGAGCATCTTCGACCATCACTAATGATTCTGAAGGATTTCCCAAAGGCAATTGGCTAATGCATTAGAAGATTCTACTGCACTCATAGCTGTATAACCCAGATAAGTCTCATGTTTCTTCAGTAATCTGAAAAAGACAAATTACAAAGAAATGTTGAACACAATTCATATCATAATATATATACATATAAGATTAAATATATACCGATAAAATGGGGAAAAACAGAAAGGAGTGGGGGGGGGGCAAGGAAAACTTTGAAAATAGTTGACGGTTTAATCACTTCACAGCCACTATTTTTTTTTCTCCTCTCAGAAGGAAAACTCCATTCACGGTTCTGTAGAACATTGGCAGTAACAGTTTTCTTTGTTTCTTCATCTGTGTAATACACACGCACTTACAATTTCTACATACAGCATCTCCATAAAAAAAATTTTTTTTAAAAAAAATTCCAATAATTTCAAATGATGGTGACTACGTGATTAACGACGCAGACTGATGACTTGGGTGTGCCGGGTTCGAACCCAGTTCGTTCAGCAGAAACACAAAAATCAAAACCCACACTTGACCTTGTGTCTAGGAGAGGAGGTAAATAAAATACAATAATATGCAAAAGAAAATTCTCCATTGAAATTTAAAATTTTCCTGTGATGAGATTTATTTTTAAATCTGGATATCTAACAAATAAAGTCATCTTGTCATATTTTTAAAGTCAAACCCAAATAACAATCCATCCGACATATCGATATGTGAATAAGACTAACTTATTTTTCCCTTCCACCTTGTTGCAACAAATACATTTTATTTCGCTTCACTTTTCCCCTGAAAATACTTATTCCGATTAAGAAAACTGTTAGAGTAAAGATAAATTTCCCTTACTTACCAAAACAGATTAAAGAAAAGTTATGTGTAATTATACCGATATATATTACATTATGTGACATCAAGCTTATCTTTCTTGGCCTTTCGGCTAAGATCAGAGTGTAGTATCTGTTCCAATGGATGCTACTCTGTAGACCGGTATAATCTTGGCCTTCAGGCCTTGATTCCAACAGTCTGATGTATTGTGTTGTACAGTTCTAGGAAGTCCACCCTCCCAGGTTTTACCTTCTTTTGAGAAGGGGTAAGTTTATTGTTAATCGCCTAGTGCACCCCTTACCGGGGAATACCGATGGGGCTGCTCAGGCATTTTTTGTAGGCCAGAGCGCACTAATCCTAGTGCACTGGCTAACCACACCTGACCTTGTGTCTATCCTCCTGAAGAGAAGGTAAATAAAAATACTTTGACCTTGTGTCTAACCTCCTGGAGGTAAATAACTTGGCCTCTTGGCTAGGAACAAAGTGTAGTATCTGTTCGGATATTACACTTTATCTTTTCTGTCTTTATTCAGTGAAGAAAAATACTTTGAGACTAAAGCAAATTTTATTTTTTTATCACAATCCAGAGTGTCTCCTTTTGGGAAGCTGTATTTTCCTCCCACATTAAAAACCGACATTGTGTCTAACTCTGCCCTTGTGGGGAGGTAAGTAAATAGAGACTTCAGGCTGGCATGCACGTTTTTCACCTCCACATTTACTATAAATAGATTAGTATCAACTACTAAAAAAAAAAAAAAAAAAAAAAAAAAAAAAAAAAAAAAAAAAACAAACTTTAAAAAGAATTCCCATTTCACAAAATAATTTGATTATGAGATTAAAGTCACCAAAATTAATTTACGTTTCTTAATAAACAAGTCAGCCATTTTTTCTTTTATTTCCAGGCAACAACGGCCGCTAGGAACAGTAGGTACATCTATTGATAACTATTAATAACTGATTTCATATTGTCAAAAGTCTCGAATAATAATATATACATACACACGCATATATCAAAAGTTATTGTCAACAAAAGCAGAAAAATGCATTCTATGTTAGGATCAGGTCACTCTGCAGTCTTTGCTGTTAGAGTTTTAGATTCAGTTGCAGAAGCCGCTCATTGTAAATGAACATGGAAAAACCTTGTTCACCATGCGCATGGTCAAACGTTGTACACGTTAGAGGTAAAGAACGCCCTTCAGGTATAGGTTGCAAGCTTGAATAGCATACTCCTGTATAGGTCGAACGAGGGACACTATATATATATATATAGACAAATATGTGGGACAGATTAATGAAGGATCTACGGATGAGGAAGAGAACCCTTCAAACTTTATTTGCAGCAGCAATATATTAAATAGATGGTTTAAAGGAGGTGTCAACCATCACACGTCTGTGGATGATACAGCCCCCATGATTTTGTTGGTAAACCCATCAACAAAGAAGCATATGTTTTTATATAAATTTTGAAAGAAAAAGAGAAGAAAAAAATGTAATTATTTTAATATACCACTTTTGACTTTTACCTAGAAATTGATATAATTTCAAAGAATTCCCATTGGTACATAAAAAAAAAAAAGTGTGAAAATGAACAATTTTGAAATGTTGGCAGGTGGGTGTTTTTTTGTTGTTTTTTTTGCTTTATTGTAATGGTAAAAAATATTCACTGATGAAGCATCTTTGAAAATACCATAATATTTTGTTATCAAGAGAATGTATGTTTGGAAATGGGCAGAAACAATTGTTTGTATTAAAATGTGTTTTTCAAACAAATTCAGAACATATATATATATATGAATTTAGGTAAAAATGGCACAAGTGGATAAATAGAAAAAATGGCGCAAGAAAAAAATATAGTACACATTTTTTTTATTCCCCAAATTTCTTTCTTGGTAATTAATATTTACATATACTTTGGAACATTTTTGTTTATTGGATGACCAACTCAATACACTAAGAGATTGCTTACTTGGAAGAGGCAGGCCAAAGAAGATCACAAATTTGTTGCAATGTACAAAAAGGTTGCTGATGCAGTTAAAAACAATGTGATGAAGCAAACACAGGGTTACAATGATGTAAGTTAATGAAAGTTGAATTTGGGGATGTTATTGACTCTGTAGTAACATACTAAGTCATCTGGATATAGTTCTGATGAAGTCTGGATTTTGTCTATTTTGAGTTCAACTTCTTACCTTCATGGTTTTATAGACACTAATGAAAACAAGGAAATCATTTACATAGGCAAGATATCAGGTTTATAGAACAGTTCTTTAAAAAAAAAATTGTGAAATATTTTGAGATTGTTTAAAAAATTTTTTTTTACATTTTTTTTTATATTTAAAAATAAGAGAATTGTAAATTTTTTAATTTAAGGCTTTTGCTAGGTTCTGCAAACTCTTCCCAGATATGAAGGTGGAACAACCAAAATTGACTGGACAAATTCAACTGACCTTTACGAAAGCTGAAGTAATTTTTTCTACCAAAGGAGAAGTTCAATTGAAAATCTCTTTAGATGCTTCATATGATGCCTATTTTGTAGCTGAAGAATTTTCTGCAATCGGAATCTCATTGAAAGAACTGGACGATGCAGCACTATTCAAAAGAGTTCCTAATGACATCACTGACAAATGAGGCAGTTCTTCAACTTTATTATTATTCAACTAAAAAACAACTAACATTTAACATAATGATAATGTGGCTGAATCACCTTCTGTCTGCAAATTACAATGAAAAATATTTGTTTGTTTAATGTCTCCATTTCAGGAACGAACATCAAGAAAAAATTGCAGATGTTCCTTCTCAAAACAACCATCTGTTGCTGCCAAAATGAATATGACACTTGAACAATATTTCTTTACATACCAAAAGTTTGATAACTTCACAAAATCTACCAATATTAGAAAGAAAACAACCTTCTTTTTTAAAAATTTTCATCCTAAGATTAGTCAAGTATAAAAGTTTCAAGCTTGTATCCTTAATGGGAAACTTTACAAGTTTGGTAAGGTGTACATTTGACCCATTTTTCTGCCTAAGTGCCAAATTGGGCCTCGGGCCATGTTTACATGCTAGAAATCAGTTTTTTTATGGATGTACTAATGAAATATTTTTTTTAGCTTAATCTGTCTGATGGCATGAATCATAATAAGTTTCAATGTGTTAACTGTTAAAATAAAACTTCTATGAATAGTTAATGGTGCTCTTTTGTATTGTTTCTGCAGAATTTTTGTGACGCCATGTAATTTTTACCAATGTTTAAGACTGGGTATTTCTAAGAATTATTAATTCCATCTATATTATCTTTCTTTTAATAAACTATGGCATTATATTTATAAAGATTTTTCACTTATTTGAAACTTATCTTCAGTTATACACTGCTTAAGTTGGCCTTTTGTTCAGTATCACACAAAAAGCGATGTCAAACTAACTTTGAATAGCAATAACTGGTACTAATTGAGATACCAAAATAAATTTGGTATTTTTAAAATATATTGTAGTACTATATATGCATACCTAAAAAGATTTTTGATATATTGAAAAAAAAATTCAGTTTGGGATAACGACTAGAATACATATTCTATCATTCATAATAAGTTGAAAAGTTTAGGATTTTACCAAAAACAAACAAATATTATTGATGACGCTCACGTGCATCAATCCTTTTTAAAAACGTATTATTTAATATAACTGAAAATTTGATGTAAAGAAATCCTTTTCTCTAAATTCTTTGTGTCTAACTTATTTTAAAAGTTTGTGGGTTAGGGTTGGAGGGTTGCGAGTTCAGGTGGGCGCACCTCCTAAATGGTAAAATTCACAAAAATGATAATAATGTGCCCATGTTATTCAGTGTTGCCGAGAATATATATTCCAAAATGCATGTGTGTGTGTGTATATATATATATATATATATATATATATATATATATATATATAGTGTTATAGTGAAATAAATTCCAGAAGGAAATCTGGGTATGAGAGCTCAATGTAATAAACAGAGCAAGAAAAAAATAAAGTAACATGGAATCACATAATCACCGGTGCAATAATTTATTTACATCTCTATCTATATATATAGAGTCTCGGAAGTTTCCCAACCATTAAAACTATATAAAAAAACCCAAAAAAAAACAACATTTTAGTCCCAAGTCCTTCGGTGGAAAATCACTTTTGTAAGTCAATTTACTTTTAGCAGTTACTATATTAGTTTGCTTCCAATAATTTACGCTAGTCTTAACATTATTTAAGGGATCATCAGTTGTTTACCATGAAAAACTGTTTCGGGAATTTAAAAACAAAACAGTATTTTATTTCATGGTTTCCCAGCAGAGTTGATAAGACCCCACTTCCCTTAAAAGGCAAGAACACACACACACATATATATATATATATATATATATATATATATATATAGATAACACATACCTATATAGATATATTTCAATTTATTTCAACATATATATATATATATATATATATATAGATAACACATACCTATATATTTCAACATATATATATATATATATATATACCACATACCTAACATATATATATTAGTGTGGTTTAAGACCAAATCTTATTAATTTAACGAAAACCTTCAGTTCTTTTTAAATAATTGAAACTTACCCTCTTCCTAATGTTGAGTATCTAGAAAGGTTCCTAAGGATCAAAGCTGCAGTCAACCTGATGTGTTTTGTTACAGGTCCTTCTCGTGGCTCCTAAAATAAAAAAAATTGGCTTTTAAATATTGGAAAGCAACATTGTCAGCAGATTCACTATTATAAAGTTCAAATGAAAATTAAAAATGCTTTTAAAATAAAGACACTCAAAAAAATGTGCAACAAAAGACAGGAAATAATTCCAGAAGAAAAAACAAAAAAAACAAAAACAAAACAAAACAAAACAAAAACTTTAAAATAAAAAGATGAAATTATTTGATGAACAAGAACGTGATTTGCCGGATTGTTTTAATCATATACTTTTATTTATTACTTATAGAATAGTTTATCATTACTATAAAAATAATAAACATTATTAAAATGTAGATATTTTGAGTGGGAAAAAATAATCAGTTTTAATATCTGTATGTATGAATGCTTGCCCGATAACTCCAGAACCATTCTGATTGGATTCGGAACAAGAATTGTATGCATCAGTTCAAGTTAACACACACATATATATACATATATATATATAAGGTCTGTAGGGAAGCCCAAATTCCAAAAATATTTTCCTGCAATCTTATCTATAGATAAATGCATTACAGATGACCAAAATGAGAGGAACTTTCAATTATTTTTAGTTCCTATAATGAGGACTAAAAAAAAAAAAAAAAAAAAAAAAAAAAAAATTTGTTTGGTCAAGTGTTCTTGATTGCTTTCAAGTATTTTGAGATCCAACCTTTTGCACTTATCAAAGGTCAAAGAGCGTCTCAGTATTATGGACCTGTCCTGGGATGGGTACTTTAGCTATCAATAATAAAGGTTAATATTAATACTATGCTTAGTAAAGCTATAATAAACGGATGTTGTCTTTTTGGAGTTTTAATCTTTCACCATAGTTCTTCAGCTCGTATCACGTTAATATACTGTTACATATAACATCATATTTGGTTTAATGTCTCTTTTACATGCTGGCATGTGTCGGACGTATATAACCATACAATATTATAATAATAATAAAAAACAAAGAAAAAGCGTCTAAATTAAAGTTGTACATTTTTAATGTTTTCACATCAATCACTAAAACACTTGTAACGACAAACTGCATTTTGAAATAACATAATTTCCCCAGATGTTATCGAACTTGTGTTTAGAATGATGGAAGAGCAGTTCTTACTTTCAAATTCAAAAGAAATAGAACTTTAATAAATTAAGTTTTCTACCTGTACACGTTTGTTTTTTATAATGAGTTATTTTCTTTGGGGATTGAGGGGGGGGGGGTAACAGTAAAACAATTATTGTAAATGATTCATGTTGATACAATTAAACACAAGTTATTTTACTAAAGCTAGATGAAAATTGCCGATTTAGTCCATTCCCCAATGTTATTAGTGCATAGATGACAATTTTACAAGCATCGCGCAAAAGAAAAATGTCAATTTTGTTTTCATTTACGAACACCTTAAGTTTCTAATAAGATAGCTATTGAATTAGAAAATACAAAAAAGTTGAAGATAATTAAAAAAATAAAAATAAAAATATCAAAATAAATTGAAACAGATTAAAAAAAAAAAAAAAAAAAAAATAGGTTAATATTTAAGATATTTTTTGTCAACTGATACCAGAATGACAGTGATGGTCAATAATAAAAAAAAAAAAAAAAAAAAAACGAAACACAGACGACATTTTAAAATATTTCAGTGAAAACTTGTTTTTGAAATATTAAGCATAAAAAAGAAAAAGAAAAAAGGACTTTGTGACTTCTAGGGAAAACACTAAATGTTTTTCTTAAAGCATCAACGATTAATAATAATAAAAAAAACTTTTTTTCAGTAAAAAGTTTTATTTTGCTTTTGCAGCAAACAAGTATGAAAGGAAAACGGAGAATGCAGATGCTACATTAAGTAAAATTTAAACATGATTTTATTAATAGAAAGTGAGGAATCGGCAGGATTAGAGTTCTGCCAGAGGCAATACATCACTTGTTAGGGGGGGGGGGGTACCCATGGCAAAGATATGAATCCACATATCATCACTTCTCTGTAGCTATGTGCAACTCAAGCCTTGGGTAAGTGTAACTAGTCTAGAAGAAAACTCTTTGACCCGTTTGGTGAATATGGCCAAACCGCTATATTGATAGAAGCGGCAGATTCTTCGGAAGTGAGTGAAATCACTGTACCCCACCCCCTTCCCCCATATGATAGGGTACTTTCAAAATAATAACGGCCAACAGTCTCAAATCATTTCAATCACCACAGGGTTTCTCATTATTGCAACCTTATGTACATTACATAAATGTATTACAATAAAACAAATATGTTGATCACTTCGAAGAAAATTTGTAAAATTTATTATGTAATTTTATCTGGGTTCAAATCATCAATGAGCATGTTATACAACAATTCCACAAAAAATTAGTTTAATTCCTTATTATTACTCGAAAGTCACTCGTAAATCTATTTAAACTTCTTCCCTTTTAGCAGCATTTTTTCCTGCTCCAGGTTTGAAAGAAAAAAAAAAAAAAAAAACACTGAAGAAAATTCTGATATAAAATTTGACAAAAGGAAATTAATATTAAAATTTTCTTACACTGTATGAAACTTTTTAAATGCATATGCCTATCTAAATGCATTGGATATTTAGCACATCACTCAATAAGTCCTGAACCTGGCATATAGATGATGTCACTAATAAAAAAAATTCATATGGTCTTTATAAAGTACTAACCTTCAAAGAGCACGTGTCAAAATTTGAGCCCAATCGGATTATTAGTTTACAAATTACAGTTATTTAAGTGAAGCTACTGTTGCAAGTTTTCAAAACAATGGAAAAATCTGAATTTCGTATGTTAATAAAGCATTGCTTTCTGATGTGGAAAAATACTGTTCAAGCAAACCAATGGCTTGACAAGTGTTTTTCGGACTCTGCTCTGTTGGCAACAATGGTTAAGAAGTGGTATGCAGACTTTAAACGCTGGTGTACAAACATAAATGATGGTGAACGTTCAGGCTGTCCAAATTCAGCAATTGTTCTGGAAAACATGAAAAAGGTCCACAAACTCGTTCTGCTCAATCATAAATTAAAGTTGTGAGATAGCAGGTGTTGAAGATTACAGAACGCAGTGTATTCACTATTTTGCATGGACATTTGTCAATGCGAAAGCTGTGTTCAAAGTGGGTGGAGCGTTTGCTCACAGTCGATCAAAAACAACGTGTCGATGATTCAGAGTGTTGTCTGCAACAGTTTCAAGGCAACAAAAAGGAGTTTATGCATCAATATGTGACAATGGATGAACCATCAATCCAAACTTCACTCGGCAGTCAGCTGAGGGGACAGCAACAGGTGAAAGTCGTCTAAAGTGACCAACGGCGAAACATCAATAGTGAATATTATTATATCGGAGTATTAGTGGTTGAAAGAAATCACCAAAATTTGGCCACAAATGAAGAAAAACGTGTTCTTTTATCGAGACAATGCACTGTGTCACAAGCTGATTGCAACAATGGCGAAACTACATGAATTTCACTTCAAAGTGCTTTCGCATCCACCCTATTCTCCAGATCTGCACCCCCCCCCATCGACTACTGGTTGTTTGCAGACTTCAAAACAATGCTCCAGACAAAAAGATTTGGCTCCGATGTAAAAGTGATATCGGAAACTGAGGCGTATTTTGAGGCCAAAAACAAAGCATTCTACTAAAAAGTATTGAATTGTCAGAGAAGCATTGGAATCAGTGTATAGAAAGGAACTATATTTATAGAATATAGTAGAATTTTGCCTAAAAGTTGCTATTTTATTAGGTAAACCTGGGACTTATTGAGTGATGTGTTGAAGATATTTTCAAACCAGAGTGGGAATTTATGCAGTCAACTATCAAGAGACCAGGATAAAAAATGTCTACAGGTTTTCCTTTGCACGTTGTATGGAACCAGTGTTTTGTGATCTGCTATAGAGTTGGTGAAAAATCATTAGGTAATTATTGACGCTCATAAGTCTCCTTTCACATACTTTCCCTGCCCATAAATCAACATCCTGTTTTAGGGGTCGCCATTTAAGCAGGGAAGTGAGGGGGGCAGCATATAATTAGATGTTAGGTGATCAAATTACGCTAGAAGCATTTCTAGGCACAAACAACAAGAAACTAACTCTAAAAAGTTACATTTGGAAAAAAAATAAATAAACAAAAAAACAAAACAAAAAAAAACTTTAAATAATTTCTTCATAATAAAAAATAAAAAACAATTTTAAAGCAAATTCTAAATTCAGAGAACATTTATTTTTAGCCAAATTAATTTGATTTGATTAGTAATTGATAAAATTAAAATATTGATATTTTCAATTTTTTAGTTCTATTTTCTTAGATTTTAATTATTTATAATTTAAAGTAGAAAAAGATCATTTAATTCATAATTTTATTTACATCGAGATTTTGTTACGCAGACAATTTTGCACTTAACACCAACCAAGAACATGAGGAACAAACAAAAACAAAAAAAAAACGAGTGATAACATATTTCTCGTTGAAAAATACTATCATTTTTAAAGGATACCTGTATAATAAAATTAAATATTGATAAAAACAATTCAACAGATATACCAACACTTGGAGTTTATATATCAGTACAATTCTTTTTCTGCTGTGTAAGAATTTGTCAGAGTTGAGAGGGGAAAAAAATAAAAATAAATAAATAAAAATAAAGACTCAACCTAATATATTCCCATGAATTTTAATACATTTAAGAATATATTATTTGGTAAAGAGAATAGCTAAACTTCATCAATAAGTCTGTAAACCAATTATTTAATAAAATTACAAACAATGTGCATTTGAAATATTCATCTATTAACAAACTTTTGTAGAAATAATTTAACCACTAAAAATTAAACACTATAGATCAGTGGTTCCCAACCATTTTCCAATAACTTTTCAATATCATACTTTTTTTTTGCCATTCTACCCCAAAAACGAAACAAAATTCTTAATCTTGGAAGTTGTGGAAATAGAAAGTTTAATTGATTAAATGCTGCATCAACAATACAACTGCAATACTTTTTTTTTTTTAAATTATGAAAAATAAATAAAAATAAAATAAAAATAAACAATTATGCATTTATATACATCCTTTTGACATTCTTAATGGTTGGTATTGATTTTTCCAATACAAACTTAATTTCTCAATCAGCAATGATGTTTCGGATACGAGACAGTGGAGGTCATCTTTAGCATCGAGTTTGCATTTCAAGTTCACTTCATATACATGTTGAAGGAAAACATACGAGAAAGGGAAATAACCGAATTGTGTACTTTCATTTTAAGCAACGTTTTTATCGATTTCTGCTTAGATAAAAATGCTGACCTCAGGGTTGGGAACCTCTGCTATAGACTAAAATTTTGGAATCAAAATTTTAGTATTTACAATATATCAGGCTACAGACTTATTGATTCACTGTGATGGGATAAAATCAGAAAAACCACTTAATGTAAAAGACTTTCAACCAATTTACTCTCATATATGTAAATGAAGTCAGAAAGGACACAATCATTTTGGCCATTTTTTTTTTTTTTTTTTTTTAAATCTCTTCCGATAAGCATTTAAATTGTCTTTGATATTTAAAATGAGAGGCCAATACGTCTGAATCGATTAGAATTACTTGTGACAATAGTATATAGATAAAGCAAGTCTTATAGCCGTACCTTATGCTTTTTGTTTTTATGTGCATAACAGAGAGAGAGTGTAGACAGACTGATGTTTCTTGAACTTGTTAAGGATTCACCCATCATAGAGAAAGCAGTTGGATATGTCTATCCATGGAAAGAAATCAAAGGGGTGACATCATCATCATCATTAACAGAAATGGTATACAGGCCATTATAGGAACAAGAAAACAATTAGAAAGAGAAACTGGCCAAACAAAGCTTAGAAATGGTGGTCCCTAGTGAGAGCACTTATTTATACAGGATGCAGAACAGCTGGACTCTGCGGAGATTATTTAATATCTGTTTTACAATTAATGATTCCAGGTAAAAATAAAGCTGACGGTCAAGAGGTCACAGTTCAATAGTCTGTAAATACAAACTAAAGTAAACACGGGTGTACACTAATAATTAAAAATGGGTTCAATTTTACAATAGGGATGCGATCAAAAAATACTATATTTCTTTGGTCTAGAAACAAAAAATAAAATGTTACTAATGCCTTTAAACTTGAATTCATCATCATCATCATATACTGTTTAATGTCTTTTTCATGCTGGCATGTGTTGGACAACTTTTAGAAACTGACTTCCAAACTAACCTATCTCTGACCAGGTCTTTATCCCTCTTCAAGACGGAAATTACATTCTAATAGAAACTTTGAGAGCTTCAATACAACTTTTGAAGCATAAATTAAAGATTGCCATTGCCATTTTTATCCATTATTTATATGAAAAATTAAAATGTCTGTGTCAGGGATTAATTTATGACCATTCAAAATTTGAAAGTGGCCCAAATACAAATTTGAAAAAGCAAAAGTCAATTACTTAGAGTTTTTTTTTTTTTTTGTTCATAAAAAAAAGAAAAAAAAAGAAAAAAGTATTTTCTGATTGCACCCTTACTGTAAAATTGAACATAAGAATATTTTGGAAACTGTGAATTGTCTTTTTGAAAAGTGATTTAAGCAATCATAGAAAGCTAACAATAAACAAAAAGCTTGTTTCGAAAAAGTTATTGAATAAAAGAAAAATACAGATAATACTGTTAGTAAATAACTTTAAATACAATAAAGATATATTTGTTTTAAAATGGGGCCTGACATGCATAAATATTTATAGAAAAGTTGTTGCTTGGACCAGGAAATTGTTCTCTATATGGCCTTTTAATTGTTATCAGTTATTAATATGCATAAATAAAACACGTGGATCAAATATAAGCGATATATTAATTGTGCTTCATCACAGAAAGAATTATCAATCTTAAATCCGATAATATACTACAGTTGATTTAACAAACTGACTTTGATTTTTTTTTTTTTTTTTTTTTTTAAATTCAGATAACAGGATTTAACACTAATACAACTTACTTACACACAGCAGTTCATATACAATGTGTAAGAGATCGTTAAAAATTATTGAGAGATGAAATTGAAATTTTCGGAACGATGTAACAAAAATATAACAAATGAGTTGAAAAGAATAAAATATTCAAATTAGTCTCAAATATTGATTGACCTTGGATACCAATTCCTATCAAGGATTTGGACAATTAAAATAATTCAAAGATTAAGTATAAAATATGAAAAGCTTGAGATCATGCTACTTTAAAGTAAAAAGAGTATCAATTCCATGCATTGGCATGCATAAATGCAGATCCAGTTTAAGTGGTAGAGTTTGTCTTTTTTATTTTGCCGAAAATAAGTTAGATTTTAATGTTGCCAAGAGTTAAATGTTATAAAGAGAAGAATGAGAATCTGAATTATTGTGAAATTAGAAACAAAAGATAAAGTTATTTTGCTGAAAACAAAATATTAGTAAACAAACAAGACTTAAGCAAAATTAAAATATTTAAAGAAATCTAAAAAAAAAAAAAAAAAAAAAAAAAAAAAAGGCATTTCATAATTTATTTTAAATTGAAAACAATTGTTTTTTAATCCAATATTAATTAAAATTGACGAAAAACTACATTTAAATATATTTTATTTTAGCAAGTATACTACGCAGAAAAACAAAGTTATATCAGGTTGTAACAAAGTTGTGTTTAAGACTTAAAACAGTTATCACGCATTTAGTTGTTAATGTAGTCACATTCTTTTTTGCGACCCATTTTCCAGCTGTCAAACTTTCTAATGTCACCCTTCAAACGCTACACAATAATCCCAAAATCTAGAAATATATACCTGGGAAATTATACACCACTCACCATATTCTTCGGAAGTCACACCAACAGATTACCATCTTTGGAGTAGTTTTCAAAAGCATTTGAATAGATTAACCCATAAATGCTTGATTTTTTATATTGGTTTGAAAAAGATTTCACCATCGAAGATACTGATTACCTATTTAGTGGGTGTGCTGATGCAACATCATACTAATACCTATTCACACTTGTCAACAGGCTCGTTGCAGATTGATACATTTTCGTTGAATATTATATTAAATAGGCATTTTGTTGGAATGTGTCATATTTGAAACAAAATCATCTGAATAGGTTAAAACTTATCTCAAAGGAAAATGACTACCCTCCACCGTCCTCATAAGTAATAAAACTTTGTTCATTCTATTCATCATTTTCAATCCTCTCATAATATTCTTCTCCATTCAAGTGACAATCCATCCATCAGACTAACCCTTATCTTTAAGCGATGACTAAAAAGGAAGGTGGGCTAAAATGAGGGTTTCCATGTTCAGTTCAAACCCGAAGGAATTTTATAAATTAAAATTAAAAAGCTTATTTGACAGAGAAGAATTGTGACTACATCAATGATTAAATAAATTTAATAAGTTTTCTTTTTATTGCGTCTCAAAAAATAAACGGACAGAACTTTTGTTACAACCCAACGCATCATCATTCACGTCGAATGCAAAACAAAACTCTAGTTTGATGATTAAAGAGATAAATTTAGGTGAAAAATCTGCGCAGTCATAAGTACTCATGTAAAAGAAGAATTTAGAATTGGTTTTAAAAGTTGAGATAAAAATTAGAAAATTATTCAAGCATAAATATTTATAACAATTTAGAAATAAATTGAACAATTTTTTTTTATGTTAAAAAAAAGCAATTTAAGATTTTATAGTAATTTTTGGAAAATATTGAATTCATAGCAAAAATGTTAAGAGCCATGTTTCGTGGCCAGCTCTCATCACGTCTGAAAGTCATAAAAAGCATGATTTAGTAAAAGTGAAATTAAAAAACCAAAAAAAAAAAAAAAAAAAACCCACAATAATCATGCATTATGTACAAATATCAAAGAAAGCAGGTGATTATATCGGAGCAGTCACCATAACAATGTATTAATAACATGTACAGGTTAAGAGCAAAACAAGCATTAACATAAAATTGCATGCAGAAAATCAAAGGTTTTTGTCGAGTCAAGTATCAACCAGATGGTCTGAGAAAACTTCCAGTGTGACCAAACAAAATAGTGTAAAGATAGAAAAGCCTTTTCAGTCTTCAGTGATTACGAAATCTCATCAGCAGAGAAGAGTAAAAAAATCTAGAAATTCAGTTGATTGATGTCTTTGTAAAAGAAACCATCTCAAAATCACCACATTAATTCGATTATTGTCTAAGATTGATTAAACAAAAATCTGCATACAACATCAAGATAAATCAACTGTTGTAAGGAAAGCCTAATTTTATAAGATAAAAAAAAGAATTGGGTGCCTTTTACAGGAAGAAGAATAAGAATGATTTTTTTTAAGTGCACACAGGTGATTTCTATGGCCATATACTGACCGAGAGAGAGATTGAAAGAGAGAGTAGGTGAGATGCCGCCTGGGGAGGATGAAGAGAGAGAGAGAGAACTCACCTGAAATACTGGGTTATTGTTGAGCTGCATCTCCATAAAAATACACTCTGGATTTCTTGGTTTGAAATCAAATCTCTGGTAATGGACTGGGTATGGCACCTGATTTGTGGGCTACAAGAGAAGATCCAGCTCGGAATAAGACAGGATGCGTCAAACATGGAGAACTAAGTGAGATTGCAGCAGCAGCAGTAGTAGTAGTAGTAGTAGTAGTGGTGGTGGTGGCAGACTGATGCCGGAGATGGCATAACAAAATGCCAATGGCTACTCCGAATAGGCTGCGCGAGTAATAGTAGTGGGTAGTGTTGGTGGAGGTTCGCACTCACTCGTAGACATTCGCACACAAAATTGGGAGGTTGACAAATGTCTTGAGGCCCAGTAAAAATGACAAAAAAGAGAGGAGCCGAGAATAAAGGAGCAAAGAAACCTTCTTAATGGACAAACTTAAAAAGAAAGGAAAGAAACAGGAGAGAACCGACTTAGAAATTATCTTTCACAAACCAAGAGAAATAAAAATGAGATTATCTCGACTAAAACTAAAAAAATCCAGTAGACAAAGAAATATTCTCTGATTACAGATATCGTCAGCAAAGAAAATCAAAGGGGCGGGGGGGAGAAAAGACCAAAGATTTTGTTATGTTCATGTAATCATGAAGAAAAAAAATAAATACCCCCCCCCCCACAAAAAAAACAACTTAATTTAAAGCATGAAAAATGATGAGTAGAGTGGCCGATATATAATTTTCTGCGTCCATGCATCTATATAAAAACGTCTGCTCATCGGTCAGTCTGTCTCATCCTTCAGTTTGAAATTGAATTTTCATTGCTTAACTCCATAAATTGAATGGGTGCATCACATATCTCTTCTCATTTTCTTACTAGGCATGAATAATGTAGGCATTTGGACTAAAAAAACAACATTGCGATGATTGGCGTAGTAATTCAAAACATCTACAAATTGAGTTTTTATGTTGTATATTAAAATAGAAGAGTCCCATTTTCACTTGCATTGAATTTGATTTACCACAACAAAATATTTATAGATAAGATGTTCATCCAGAAATATTAATAGAATCCAGCTTTATTTAAATTATTTGTGCAAATTTTAAAATATTTAAAATAAAAATGAAAAATGTAATATATAAATAGAGAACAGCTTATTCATATTTCCTCCTACTTAGAGAGGAACATTATCACATGTGGAATTGATGAACTTTTATCGATTTATAAGCATCACAAATGGTAGACTAATTTCAAGAAATTATCCTGATTAAAAACAATTTAGCAAAACAAACACAAATGCCTTTTAAATTTAAAAAGAATATATATATTTCCTAAGTTCCTAATAATTAAAATATTGCAAACATGAAATGTCTTTATTTTATAACTTATTTCTATATTTATAAAGTTGGCCCATTTACTGCACCGAGAGTAAGATTTTATAAAATGTCAAATTTGTATTAACAATAGAAGACCAATAGCTTTCTAATATACTGATCATGTGTATGCAGTTGACGCAAGATTAACTTATTTGCATATTGATGTGCAAAAGGACATCTCATTGATTAACTATTCATTTTTATTGTTTTTTTTTTTTTTTGTTTTTTTTAATTCAATGATTATTTTTCAGTCTACTATAACAGTTCTATTCACAAATATTTTTTTATATAAATTCTTTCTGATCTGGGAGTTGAGATTCTTGGTTTCCGTAATTTTCCCAGGCAACACCAGGACACGGGTCCCTGCTAGTATACACTAAATTACAACACATCCATACATGTTATCAATAAATATTTATGTATGATAACATTTATTGAACTGTTGTATCATTTTGGTCTACTTCAGAAATTAAAATTTCCAATTGTTGAGCACTTTTGTTAAACAGAAAAAATGTAATATATTTTATATAATTGAATGACAAAAACTGTATTTGTTTAGTTGATAAGCATTAAAAAGGGTTTCTTGAACAATTTATTGTTCGACTTATCAATTAACTAAAAAAAAAAAAAAAAAAAAAAAAAAAAAAAAAAAAATGGCTGCCGTTCAATTAGAAGAATTAAAGGAATATACGTGAATATTCAAGATTAAACTATTAGTCAGATTTTTTTCCCTTTTCAAAACCAGAATGATTTTTTGCAAAACATTGGAGCATTTCTCAATTCTTTAAAGGGGAAACTAAAACTTACATTAAATAATAATTTATAATTTTATTTTTTTCCGGAAAAGAAAAACAAAAACCAAATTAAACATCTAAATTTGAAAACTTTAATATTCTAACTGAAAGAGTAACCATAAACTAATTCAAGAAACAAGACTTATTTATATAATAAAAAAAAAAAAAAACTAAAAAAAAAGAAAGATGTTCTTTCAACTTCATGAAAATCATAAAAGAAAATGTACTATTTTCCCAGAAAGAGGAATCTTTTTGAAAACCCTGGAAAATTCCATTGCTTCTGAAGGAGTCTAGATACCCAGACGTAAAAAAAAAAATGTTTTTTTTTATTTTATCACACAGCACATGGATGCATCGATAATCAACAAGACAAGAAGTTCATATGCAACAATGTGAGGCAGACACAGCATGCGACTGACAGTCATTGGGAGCGCAACATAGACAGTTAGAAAAACCAAGTTATAAACATGCTTCAAGGCAAACTTGTTAAGACAGCATCTTGCAACTTATTAGGAAATAAAGCAACAGCACAAAAGCATAAAAAGAAAACGTCCAAGGTTATGAAATAGCCTAGATAAAATATTACTTAGGTTTTATTAGTATGAAAAAGGTTTTAAATATTCCTCAATGTGAGTAAAAACAGAAATAGAAAAGGTGCATTTGTCATTCGAAGAGGGATTATTTGGATTAGATTTGTTGAACTAATAAATTAATTTGGCAAAATAAAAAGGCGTAACGTTAAAAGATTACTGAAATTGACATTTAGGATCTTTAAAGAATCAGATAAAGATTTGGGCAGATTAAATCAATTTTTTTTAATAACATCTTTCTCTTAGCATTTTTAAAAAAATTATTTTTTTAAAAAAATATCTTCTAATTAACTTTTAATATATTATTTATTTTTAAATAGAATAAGAAAAAAAAAATCCAGTTTCAATAAAATTTATTTAAATTAAAAATATTTTTCTTTTACCTAAAGCTAAATTTTAAAATATAAAATGCATGCATAATTATTTAAAATATCTTTTAGAGATAACTAAAAAAAAAAACAACTCAAAAAACCAAACCACTATAGAATAAAACAAATTACAGCTACGTCTTTAAAAACTATTTAAAACTATCAATTTAATAAGTAATTTTAATTTAAGGATTTGAAATTACCAATTTTTTAATATTCTTAAGATTTATAACAAAAATTAAAAAAAAAAAAAAAAAAAAAAAGGAAACGTTTTACGCACGATTCCATTAGGCAAAAAATAAAAGCACAATTAGCTCACAATGTAACACGTCGTTTCCTGACACTTCAATCAAGGCCATGATTTGGAAATTTATTTTTTTATGAGGGATGGAGGGAGAGGGGGGTCATGTGCTTGAGCCAAGCTGGCCATTAGAGTTTAAATCAAAATCATAGCATTTCAAAGCTGGAGCAAGAATTTGGCAAAAAATATATAATCATTTTTAAATAGGGAGAATTTAGTATGAAACATTGTTAAGAATTCTTTAGTTGTCATCTAAAATAAGGATTTTTTTTTGCTCTGTACTTTTCAATCAAATAAGCATCTAAAAGTTTAAAATGTTAAAACAATGATTTTAATTAATAGCATGTGTATGTATATAGATGCATATATATACATATATATATGCACATACGTATACATACAAATATACAAGCAGAAATTTGTCAAAATCTGCTTCTGATAATTCAAACTAGAATGAACAACACAAGAAAATAAAATTTTGCGCAAAGTGATTAAAAAATTGTCGTCTTTCTTAAAGATCATTACTTAGCAACGCTATTTATTGGCGTGTAGCTCGGTTTCTCGGTGGTGGTGTTGGGGGGTGGGGCCTGGATGTTATCTATGAAGTTCTCAATGACCGCAATCATTGGCAGTGATTGAAAACTTACCATTAACTCGGGGAAAGGTGGCCTTGCAGAGAATCGTCTAATAGCTTGGATGGCAGCATCAGGAGGATAGACGAGATTAGCAGTCCCAGGAGGAAGAGCAGCAGCAGCAGCAGCAGCGGCCACACCGGTCCCAACAACACCGCTCGCACCACTGCCCGGGGTGGCAACACATGGTGTACTGACGGAAGCAGCTGCAGCAGGGCTCACCTGGAGAGGGGGAGGAGGAAGAGGTTGTGATTGGGCAGGTGGCGCTGCATGTGCTACTGCACCCGATAGTGTCATCTGAGCAGACTGAATTCGTCGTTGGCTAGACGCTCGCAAAGCTGCGTCCGAGCAATGATGATCCTAAAATAGAGAGGACAAAAGAAAAGCAAACATTAGTACAAAATATAATTGTATTCAATTAATTTTTAAACAATATTATTTGAAATTATATTTTAAGAGAAGGTTTATGTTGTAAAGTAACAATGAAAAAAAGTTTCTTTTAAATTAAAATTAATAACTCTGCAAAATATTAGATTTGAACGAAAAAAGAAAAATGTTGAATCATTAACATTTTTGAGCCTACAACAAAATGTTTTTCACAGAAGTTAGAGCATTAATGTAATGATTTTATTTAAGATGACTTGTACCTACCCGACGTTGCCCAGGATGCAGTAAAGTAATTTTAGGCTTTAATTCTCATTTGTTTGCCCATTTTTTAAAAACTTATACAGAAAAAGAAATAAAATTTTAGTTGTAAGGTAAAAAACTCTTATCGTATTCAATTAAAGACAAGTTATTCCCTTGGCTGATTTTGATTTTTTTCAGTGATCATTTAATTTTTTTATATTGGCAGTCATCTGGGCCAGACTAAGTAATTCTTTTAAATAAATTGTAGCAAAGTATGTCATGTTGCCAATAACATGATACAACAATAACAAATGAAAATTGGCTAATCAGAAGCAAAGTTTGATTTGTCAGCTTAAAGGATATTTGCATCTGACAATATAACTATGTTAAGTGACATGATCCATTCATACAATTTAAAAAGATTTATTTTAGATTATTTTTTTTTTTAAACTAAAATCTCTTTTGTTCAAATTAGCAAAATGCAATAAATATTAAGTTTTCTAATCTTTTTTTTGGATCCAGAATTCCAAATAGGGAGTAGCAGGTGATAACGGTTTCACTAATTAAGTAACAGGGACATTATTACCTAAAAAAGCTTTTTTTTATAACTTTTAGCAAGAAAATCTGATACAACAATTACTAAAGCATTCAGTTTTTCAGTAGGAGTAAAACAAATACATAACAAAAACAAAAAAAACTAAACTTCCTGTTGGATAATGTAATCTTTAATAACAAGCAGAAAGTCATGAGAGGACATCACCATTTTTGATCAGATTATGACCAAACTGCTTCTCTGCCTTTATCAAGTGTCCGTTGTTGTCTTAGTGACCCATTACGATATAAAAACCATATAACAAAATGGAGCATTCACCCTTTATTTCTCTATACAAGGGGAGGCAGGTGCAAGCTATGGATTGAGGTCACTCCTCAGATAGATCAGCCTTGGACAGGCGTGTGCAAACTTCCGAACAGTCTTCGTATAATGATCCAGCCATTGTTCTATCAGCCTTAAATTCCTTACAGCTGGGTCAACTGTACCTGCTGGAATCGACACATTTAATGACTGGGCATTAGAGTGGTGATGCTGAACATTTGGAAATTTCATGGCGAGGCCAATCTCACAAATCTCCAAAAAAGATGGCATCATCTAATGGTGTCTGAATCACATGGCTAATAAAAAAAATAATCAAAATTCTGAAAATGCATTCATTCGAACTGTTCGTTTAGTGATCAAAATGCTATTTAAGACTTTAGACTGAGAGAATCTGTTAGAAAGATGCTCGACCGCATCTACAAAAAAGTTTGAAACCTACAACATCTCCATACGCCAACATATGGAATTTGGAACATAGGTCAGAATGCATCTAAGAATAAAGCAAGAAGAAAAGAAATCCGATTAACAATAAAAAAATCCTTCAGATTAAAATTAAGGTCATAATTTCCCTTTCTTGACTAATTTGTTCTCGTATGCTTGAAGTCTATTCTTTCTATTATATAAACGCTGGAAATGAAATGGTGCTTAAATATGAAGGTAATTTGTGCTCGCAAACAGAGTTCAAACTCCAGAGTTTAATAAAGATTTTTTAAAGACATTTAAAAGCTTCAATTTTATTTGTTTTGTATTTTTTTAGTGTGGGTAGGGCGTTATTCACTATTTATTAGTATGACTGGCAAATGTATATTTGCAAGAACTTGTCACTCAAAAAAGGCAGGATACTTCAACTAATCTATAAATAGGAAATAATTTTGGACAGACGTGAAAGCAAGCGAATACCTTCTATCAAACATCTGCCATACTCTGAAAGTCTTGTTTGCATTGGCTTGGATGTCTAAAAACAGGACTCGGTAAACACCCACAAAATCATTAACCATCTCATCAACAACCCTAAGCACCTTTTTGATCTCCATGTGTATAGCCTACGAAGGCAGAAAACAGCACAGTTCTCATGACTCTCGGAAACATTTTTTCATGCTCAGAATTGCTGAAATATGGGACAAACTGCCTGCATTGGTTGTTGGCTGCTAAGGCACGGCATCCTTTAAAAAAAACCCTGCTTCCCAAAATTCGCCAAAAAATGCACCTGATGCCCTACCCCTCCCTACACACACATGATTAACTCATACACTTTTCATTTCCCTAACAATTGTACATTTCCATACATACTATACACACATTTTTGATGAGTTGCAGTGCACCTGCTGAGCATTGTACAAAATGATTTCATTATTATAGAATTGTTTACCAACAGATGTTGCATCACCTTTGCTTCTGTTATCCGCAACTGTACAAAATGTGTACATCTGCCATCTTTAAGCAAAACCAGCATCGTCGTTGTCAAAATATCAAGAATTCACAGTTCAAAACTATTAAAACTTTGGATAGGGATTTAAAAAGATTTTTTTTTAAACGCAGGTCACGTTCAAAACTGCCGTTTTTATTTTATTTACGAGCATCCCCATAACACGTCTGTATCAGACTGCTATGTACTGGAAGAGATCGCTGATCGTCATGCCATCCATAAAACATAGGATAACATTTGGTTTTAAGTTTTTGTCCATTTAACAGGAAATCAAGCCTTTTTTGGTTACTTTAAGCATAATACTTATTGCAAGTGATTCATTGAACATAAGTGATTACTATACCTCGAGTACGTGGGGGGAAATTGTAAGCTCATAACTTTTGCAACCGTATTAGATACGATTGCAGGCAAAGATGAAACTATTGAAAGCAGAAATGGAGCGCGTAACAATACCCACCTGGATGTGCGTGACAAGAGACCATTTTTTGCGTTCTAATTTTTCACAGCCTTCCCATTTACAAACGCCATCAGATTCGGTGACCACATGTGCACTGTACACGTGACTGTAGACACTTTTACTACTTTCAAAACATCTACAAAAACAAGATTCAAACGTTGAAAACAAATACAAGTTTCAATTTGGCAACATGCAAACCAAATTCTTAAGTGCAAATGAAGGACATTTTTTAAAAGTTTTAGATAAATAAATCTAATTCAAGAAGAGGAATTCAACAATTCACTGAACCTGAATACATGCACATACGTTGAAGTTCCAACTACATACGGCGTCTTCAACTTCATATATAGAAGCTTAAAGTAAATTCTTGCATGAGAAAGTAAAATACAAGATGATCTTCGATTAACTCAGAAGGCAGAGATTTTTATGAACACCTCTTTGCATTATGTCTCAGAATTCTTTTTGATGAGGATTGATTATTTTGTATCATTTAAACTACTATTCTACTTTTTGTTGTTCTATTCACGTTTTGACCAATGTAATCCCAGACTTTATTTGGGTGCATTATAAATAGTAGATACATAGACTTTATTTGGTTGCACTATAAATAGTAGATAAATAAATAGATACATAGACTTTATTTGGGTGCATTATAAATAGTAGATAAATAAATAGACTTTATTTGGGTCCATATTTATAAATAGTAGATAAATAAATAAATAGACTTTATTTGGTTGCATTATAAATAGTAGATAAATAAATAGTTAAAATAATTTTATTTGGTTGCATTATAAATAGTAGATAACTAAATAGTAAATTAATAAACTTTATTCGGGTGCATAAAAAATAGTAGATGAATAAATAGTAGATAAATAGACTTAATTTGGGTGCATTATAAATAGAAGATGAATAAATAGACTTTATTTGGGTGCATTATAAATAGTAGATAAATAAATAGTAGATAAATAGACTTTATTTGGGTGCATTATAAATAGTAGACAAATAAATAGTAAATAAATAGACTTTATTTGGGTGCATTATAAATAGTAGATAAATAAATAGTAGATAAATAGACTTTATTTGGGTGCATTATAAATAGTAGATAAATAAATAGTAGATAAATAGACTTTATTTGGGTGCATTATAAATAGTAGATAAATAGACTTTATTTGGTTGCATCATAAATAGTAGATTAGAACGCAAGAAAAAGTAAGTGCATATAAATAAAAAGTATATATTAGAATTGGTAATTCTGTAGTAATAAGTAGTAATGCTGCATATCAAGACAAGATTTGGTTTTAAGACTCCCAAAATTTTATTTGAATTGTACACATCGACATGTGGCGTAATTGTACACATCGACATGTGGCATAATGATTTACAATCAATTCTAAGTGATAGTCTTCTGGAGGTTGAAATATCAAAACTTGTCAATTCAAGATAATTTCACAATTTTTACTCAATGCACATATTGCATCTCCTACTCAAACTAATATATGTGTGGATTACTACAATCAAAACTAATGGCAATACACAGGTGGTTTATAAAAATATGTACCTTCAGTGCTAACTTGGGGGAAAACTTATTTTGTATTCTCCTTCCCTACACCAGCGTAGCTTTAAGCTCACACTGATAAACTTGAACGAGTCTTTTCTTAGAAAGACTTTTTTTTTTTTTTTAAATTCTAATCTCTTTCAAAAGTAATGAATAAACTTTTTATAAAATACTAGAAGAATCGGTTTCCTGGCGTTGCCGGGAAAAATTGAGGAAACCAAGAATCGCAAACCCCAGAAATAAATTTGTCGGAAAGACTTTTAATCCAAAATGCTAAGCAGTTATCCATGATACAGAAAATTTTCATAAATAAAACGTGGAGGTAATAGTAAAATTAAAACACTCAGCGAATAAAAAAAAAGTTAATTACTGATAGTTTGTTTTGCAAAGAAATATGCAAATTAGTTAACCGTCAGACATTGTTTGCAGATATGACTGAGTATATAAGATATTTATCTGCTAACGTAAACAGAAAGTTATCCTTTCAATCCCACTGTCAGTGCAACAAAAGTTTCAGTTTATTATAACCAGAAGTTGAATTAAAATCAAACTAACCATTCATGACCAATATTGAACATTTTCTTCAAAGTAAATAAATAATACTTTATTGTAGAGAAACATACTGGTGTCCCATAGTTAAAACATACTTTAATCAGTTAATTATTATTTTTAACCACTACTAATATCGATAAGAATTCCATTTGAGACGTCATGTGAAAATAATTACTGTTAACAGAATCTGACCTTTAATAGCACCGACTTTTGGTAAGCTTAATATATTTCAGATATTAAATTTCAAATCTTTTAAAGATATTTTAATGTTCAGACCTAATTCGTTTGAAAAATTAAAATTCAATTTGTTTTCTGTTCAGAAATTAAACTAGATTTGAGGATGAAAACAAATAAGTTGTGAAAACTGCAAACACTAAGTAAATGCAGTTTTATATATTTTTTGATTATATTATACTACATAAGAGTTATTGGAGCTTGTACATAAAAATGTACAGGTGAAATATGAAGTTCCAAATAAACAGGGAAACTCTTTGATATACTTACATATCAGGTAAAAGTAGGTATCTACATAAAAAGAATTAAGGGAAAATTATTGGGTAGAATTTAGAAGAAATATAAATCAGTTTTATCATATTTTTCCGATTCTGTTGATAAGGGCGAAAATAAACGTAAAACAGGGGAGATAAGTCAGTCTGCCATTTGCAAAGGCATAATCAATACAGAATCGGAAAAATACAGAACCGATTTTTATTTTAATTAAAATTCTACTCGATAATTTTCCCTAATTTTTGGTGTAGATACCTACTTTTGCCTGATACGTAAGTATATCAAAGAGTTTCCCCGTTAATTTATTTGGTACTGCCATATTTCACCTGTACATTTTTATGGACACGCAGAGTTATTTTTTTCTATATTTAGTAGTTTCATAAATGCAAACCATTTTTACAACTACGATTTTGTTTCATCATATTCGGTTTAACGTATGTAATTCAAAATATTTGTAAATTGGTTGCAACAAATTTCTAATGAATGTTCAAATATTTTTAAAAACTTAAAAATAAAAGACCTCAATTATAAAAAGTAGGTTAGTACCTTTAGACTTAACTTTACTAGAGACCTTCAAATCAATAATTCGAAATATGAAACAGTTTTATTTTCATCCAATACCTTTTCTCACACTGGAAATGTATTGGCAAGAAAGTTTGTTTTTTTTAAAACTAAATCTAGCACACAATTAGATTTTTTTTGTTGATTTTTTTTTTTATTAAAAGTAATATTTTTCAAACAAATTTAAATGAATAAATGTGAAAGTCGTCCATTTCTTGCACTAACAGAAAAGTCAAAATGCTCTGTTTCAAGTTAATCCAACTTTACACGATAGACGCAGCATCTTTTTATGCGATATCAATCGCAAGGTTAACTAAATTGAATATTGGGTTTAAAAAAGGACATTTTATTAATTAACTATTATTTGTTATTGATTTTTTTAAATTCACTGATTGTTTTGGTTTTAATATAACAAATAGTTCTGTTTCGCAATATTGTTTTATTTCGTGGGCAAATGTTTAGCATTTGTGTTCAAGTGTTCCTTTGTTTAGAGGGACCGACTTGATTTTAAACAAGTTACGATCTATTTATAAATTGCAAGTAAAAAGGTAAATTAATCTTTCTTTTTCTTTCTTTATGGTCACATTTAAAAGATAGATAAATTTGTATTGAAATTATCAAAATGTTACTTTTTATCTATCTATATGAATAAATAAGATTTTGTTTCAAGTTTACAAAGTTATGAATAAAATGTTTATTATTTCAAATAAATGTTTCAAGTAGCGAACTTTGTGAAGTGATAGCGAGCCGTCATGCCAGTTAGTTACTTTTTAAAGTTAAAAATAGCACTTGGAGAATTTAAACAAACTGGATGAACTCAGAAATAATGGTAAAAAATGAATTTACAAAGACATTTTGGGTTTTATCTGCTGAAATTTACTAGAAAATTTGATCTGAATATTCGTATATATTGTAGGTATTTGTGTGTGTCACATTGAAGAGCCATGATACTGTGAAATATCTGTTTGTGGATATATTATATATATATATATATAGTTTTTAAAAAGAAAAATTGTCCCAAGTGCTCAATTATCGGAGTAAGAGCCCCACATATTTATTTGAATAAATACAGATGAGATATTATGAACAAACATGTGGTTTTATACCAAGAGCATCAGTGTTCAGACAGAAGCCATCTGGACGAACACCGATGTCAGTATGAAACCAGATTTGTATATAATGTCCAGTCTCTCTATCTCCCCTCCATTAAACACCAAGCCCATAAACTACAATTATAACAGTTTTACACTAAAATAAGCCCCCTCCCCCTAAATATAACACTTAAACCCTTTAATAGCAGTAATACACCCCCACCCAGTAAATTAATAACAGTTAGACACATCAGAATTTAACCCACTTGCCGACGAATAAATTACACTTATCACGCCATAATATGAATACACGACTGAAACAGGCAAACATACATCTGTAATCAACAATTATATTATATTTAAATAAAATTAAGTTACAATTAGAAACCATACAGCTGTATAGTCCGCCCCCTATTCACTCGGTATTTTCTCCAAAAGGGGCACTTGAGCAAATTCACCAGACAATGAAACCGGTGATCGTTGAATTCCATTTTTTGATTTTCGTTTCGTGAGTAGCTGAGGATTTAGGATGGATTGTAACACTTTTCCAAACAGTAAAGTTTGATCCATGTCAATGAAACCATAGTACGCCTCTGGAATATGTAACGTATACTTTTTAAATTAATTCTTGAAACGCTAGCGTATGCAGGTAAAAATAATTTAATATTATTTATTAAAAATTAATATTTTAAGCCCCATAGGATTAAAGTTGAGCCCTGTTCGGGGAAGTTAAAAATAGATTGACACGTAGTTATAAGGCATATTTCAACAACGTTCGTAGAATCTCTAGTCAGTCTTTCTTGATATGCCGCCCTTCGCATAAATAGAACTTAAATTCCTTTCTTGAATGTGGTAATGTCCCGTGGTCTAATGGTTACAGTGCTTGCTTACGGAGTCTAGGTTGACTCTGTGGCAGGGGTTAGAACCATGCGACTCTCCGAGATTATCATCTCTGCACTGATGAGAGCAAAAGCTCGAAACACTAGTTAATGTATGTAAAAATAATTTAATATTATTTATTAAAAATTAATATATATATATATATATATATATATATATAGTACTTTTTAATTTTTGTTATATCTTGTTATTTTATTTATATCCTTGACTGCTATCCAAATATTTGTGTTGAAATATTAGTTTGTATAAATAAAAATTGTTTTATAAAATTCAAATTATACGGCTCTACTTGTTATTGAGCACTATTAAATAAAAAATGTAAGGTTCATTAAATTAATTTTACAAATGAACATGAAAAACAAAAAAAAGCTACAGTAAGCATAAAAATAACTACCAGTGTCTGTTTAACCTACTTGAAAATGGGAGTCAAAATCAGTTAAACTTTATTCACATGAGAGTGGGAAGAGATTGGTGTGAATGTAAAAAATATTGGCGTATGAAAGGGATGGTAGAATGTTCACTTTCGCAGTTGGCCCGGCAAATTCCTTGTGAAATGAAACAAAGGTTTTTGTGTAGCTTACTTGATATAAGTATATTTTTATACTACTACTACATATTTCTCCTTTTCATTAAGCATTTAAATGGGATTATTGATTCAAATAAGAAATGTCCAATCTAGTTAACTAGCAATACACATCGACCAGAAAATGGTTTGGATAATCACAGATTTCAGGGTAGTTCTATTTAAATAGTCATATCTTAAAAACTAAAGCACTTTAAGTGCTCAAAATACCATCATTTTGTTAGGAAATGAATATCCATTCAGGTGCATTCATGAATAATAATATACATTATATATTTTTAAGAGTTTTGAGCAAATAAAGACCAAAAAATATTAACGCTATTTTCAGCAATTTACGTCACTTTTTTTTTTTTTTTACCCCCGCATCGTTTAAAAGTCTCGTACCGTCCCTCTGTGCGGAATTTCGTCCTGAAATTTGGAAACCAATCAAGGGAAGCATCACTTTTAATGTTAGTTGGTGTACGAAGTAATTCGGCTAATTCATTTTTTTTTAATTTTAAAAATAATCCTTCAACACGACGTCGGTTGAACATTTTCGAAAAATACATTTCCGTCGCCCAATTAGTAAGTAAATGAATCTTTTTACATTTTTATGCATTAAAATTATAATTGTATATATGTGTTCTTTTGGTAGTAATAATATTCCATTACCCTATCCGAAAAAAAAAAGAAAAAGTTTTCTATTTATAGTTTGAAAAACTGACTGTAGTAGTAGCAGTAGTAATAGCAGCTATAAACACAAGGCGATTTTTGTTTATTTTCATTCTAGAACGAATTTTAAAATATGAATATAGAAAATATTGTTACATTTTCCGTACCCCAACTAGTAAATAAATTAATCTTTCATCTTTTTTTATGCATTAAAATTATAATTGTACGTTGTTTTGTCTTTCGGTAATAGTAATTTTAAATTACCTTATCCTAAAAAAATATTCTTTTTTTTGAGCGAAAGTCAATAATGGCTGCTAGTATTGCTGATATAATAAATCAGCAGCAGCTAGTGATAACCGAGTCTTGTAAAGCTTTGTAAAATTCGTTTATAAACTTTTTAAAAGTAAGACAAAAATACTTTTTGTGGTTAAAAAAGTTAATCCTATTTGGTTCTTTTATAAAAAATACTTAAAGAAATACTGGTTTTCACTCAACTTTCAAACTTCTAGTAGTAATGACTTTCTAGTCGCCAATTTAAAAAAAAAATTAAGATTCTACTTTTTTTAGGCGATTACGTGTCAACACCTTTAAAGTCTTGGAGAAAAAAATTTAGAATTTAGAGTGGGGATCAGTTTCACATATAAATTTAATGTAAAATGATCTCCGATTTCCCGGCCATTCTTGCTTTTTAGTGAAATTTATAAAATAAATAATTACTCTACCACTAACTCTAGGTACCTCCTAAAAATGCCTTCTTGAACGTATCGTACCATTAACCTTAAATATGAGCGGCAAACCACCTCCTAAAAAACTCCCTTAACCCTAACACTAAGTCCGAATGGCAACCTCCATCCAAAACAAAAATCCTTCCTTAACCTTATCACTAACCCTAAGTCCGAGTGGCAAGCCCTAACCCTACAAAAAGCCTATTAAAACCCACACACAATCGTCAAAAAAAAGAAAAAAAAAAAAAAACGCCCATAAAAAAAAAAAAAACGCCCATAAAAAAAAACGCACAGGATTCATTTTCCATAGAAAAAAATTGATTAATGCCCTAAAACGCTAGAATGGCCCGGAAATGGTGAATTATTCTACATTAAATATATGTGAAACTAATCCCCCACTCTAAATTCTAAATTAATTGTTTTTTTTTCTTTCTGCTAAGCTTTCAGAGTGTTCACATAACCTGAAGTTCAAGCGGTAAGGCCCCCCCCCCCCCACAAAGACCCTCATCATCGTCTAAAAAAAAACAAAAAAAAAAAAACAAAAAAAAAAAAAAAACACCCAAACAAGAAAAACGCACAGGATTTATCTCCCATAGAAAAAATAATTAACTGTCCTAAAACGCTAGGATGGCCTTGAAATGGGAGATTAATTTATAATTAATTTATGTGAAACTGATCCCCACTCTAAATTCTAAAATAATTGTTTATGTTTCTTTCTTTCTGCCAAGTTTTTCAGGGTGTTAACATGTAAGTGCCTAAATAAAAAAAGTAGAATCTCATATTTTGGGGAGGTAAGGGGGTGAGTTAGTGGAAGGTGTTAATCTACAATAATGCCAAAGAAATCTTGCAATATATTCATTTTGAAACAGTCCTAGTATTAGATTTTTGTTTCTTGTACATAAAATGTATTACTATTTAACTTTGAGTTTTCTAACTTCTTTCTTTTAATGGATTCATGGTATTTTTAAGGTATTGCAGCATATTTATGTGCATTTAGTGCAGATTACTTGGAAACCATTAATTTCTGGAGATTTTCAGTGTCACATTCTGATTCCTTGTACAAAAATACACGTATATGGTAAATTTCATTGCTTAATCTTGTGTTTTAACAAAGATATAACATTTTTACTGAAAAATTAGTGTAAAAAATGTGACGAAACGCATATGGTCTTAAAGAGGGGAAAATATCCAATTGTGCAAGTCATAACTTCCTTATTTTTAGTCAGATTTAAAAAATTAAAAGATTCTTTCTTAGATCATCAAGTTCTTTCTATATATGCCATTATTGAGATATTTTAAGCAATTTAAATTTTTTTCATATGTATTGCTAAGTTAACCAAACATTATTTATTTAATAGTAGAGACATTTTTTTATAAAACAATTTAAAATTTGTACCTATAGATATAAATTCATTCTAAATATTTCCGCAATGTTATTAAAACATTAAAAGTAAATAAACAATTTTAATATGCATGATTTTTTGTTTATAGCTGTAAGCAAATTTTACATTAAGTTTAGAATGAATTACTATATTGAAAGAAAAAGCATAAATAAAAGAATCTTGTAATTAAACTATTTATTCACCCTGTAAGAAATTATATTTTCATATTAAAAATTTGTCCAATAATAATTTAGATTATGGGTGAGATTAATTAAAGAATAATATTTGTATCTAATAGTATTTTACTTGTTGAAAAAGTTTTTTTCATATTAGCTATTATTAAAATTACGTAAATTGGTGAAAATGAAAAATGTTTTCTATGTTTATACAAACTTTGATTTGAAAACAAAACTTTTTTTTTTAACAACTTGCATAAAGATGTCAAGAATTTAAATGTACTTTAATAAATGATATTTAATGTTATAAAAATAGTACCTATCAAGTGAATAATTAAATTCTTTTAAAATTATTTTATTTAGTCAGATGAAAAGAAAAACAAAACATTTTTGCTTTGAGAAAAATGGTAAACATTATTTTTAAATAAAGATATCTCCAAATAAATTTTGCAAACTAAGAGGATATATTTTGGTCAAATTTGTTTGTACATTTTTTTTTTTTTAAATCACTAAAACTTTTAATAGAAAATATACACTATGTTACATCATATATAATAGGGAAATACAGATAAACTCCTCTCAAATATTTCATCAACAATGGCTTTGTAATCTCAGTTTTTTTTTTTACCATTATGTCTGAATTCTGAACATTTTCTAAACTAGTGTTATTTTTACTATTCTCATCTTGAATATTATTCTCACGTTTCTATCAATGTAAACTCAGGAATCCATACAGAATTTTGAGCTGAACCTTTTATTTAATCCACCAGAGTAGATTGTTCAGCCATGACAGAGTAGAAGTGCTAATTAAGTAAATTTTATTTTATTCTTCGTATCGGGTGTAGAAAAGGTTCAATCCTCATTACAGGTGATACTAAGAATAAAATAACATTTACTTACTTAGCACTTCTACCCGATCATAGCTGACGGAATGAGAACAATCTACCCCAGTGGATTAAATAAAGAGTTCAGTTAAAAATTCTGTATAGACTCCAGAGTTTGAAAAGATTCAGCTGATGAAATTCAGATGTTAGATCAGCCGAAACGTTGCGAGAATAACATCCATGACGAAAATAGTAGTTTGAATAATCGAAATACAAGTTGTCAAAGGTCATTTTAAAAATTCTAAAACAATATAAAAATTTTAAACTGGATTAGGTAATTTGTTTAAAATATATATTACTTAAAAAAAAAAAAAGCCAAAAAACTTTATGATCCACAAATATAATATGAAAATTTTAAACTGGATTAGATAATTTGGTTAAACAAAAAAAAGCCAAAAAACTTTATGATCCACAAATATATGAAAATTTAAAACTGGATTAGGTAATTTGTTTAAAAAATGTTACTTAAAAAAAAAACCCAAAAAACTTTATGATCTACAAATATAAAATGATAGCAAAGAAAAATGTTAGCTATATGAAATTAAAAGTTAATAAATTTTGAATCTGATTTTTGTAAAAGTTGTCCAAAGTTATTCAACTAACATTATAATAGGCTTTGTTCTTATAAAGTTAAATTCATACAAAAATAAAACGGCTGTATTATGAGAAAACCCAGTGTCTGATAAGCATTCATTTCCAAAATTCTTTAAAATGCCATCATAAAACCTCAAACTGATAAGAAATAATTGGAAGAAAATAATTATCTACAGGTTTCCAACAAAGTTTGCATGAGTAACAGTAGATTTTGTTATAGGTAAAAGATTTTAAATCCTGATTATCTAAATATCAGTAGATTCCTTAAGAATAATTGATTTTGAACACAAATATAATCCCCCACTCATCATTATATATATATGTATATGAAAACAAAAATATAAAACTAGATTATATGCCAGACAGAAGGTTATCGCAGTCAAACCCTTGATTCCGTTTGTCTGTTTCATGGCATATCAAGCTATCTATGTTATTTAATACCGATGCACCACTTAATGTAAATAATAATTGTCTCCAAATTGCTTTCTTTCATACCAATAATTTTTTTTAAAAACAGTTCACCCCAAACAAGGCACGTTGTCACTGTAGACGTAAGGGGCTACTGAGAATTAGGGCAAAAGGGGGGGGGGGGAGGAGGGTCATCCTAAATTGGGAGCTGTGCAGCGAGATGCTTGTTCACATTAGTTTTAAATTTCTGCATGTCGGTAGAGTCAGGGAAACGGAGCAGAAAGTTCCAAAGGCCGCCAGCACAAGGAAAGATGCTATTGGAGTAGAAGGCTCTCCGGCATCTGGGACTTGCCCAGTGAATGGATGGAATTTAGCTGATTGTCGGATTGGTCGACTGTATTTACGTCGAGGGAGCACCAGACCAGCAAGTTCATCGGAACACATTCCATTGAAGTACTTGTAAAACAAGCACAATGATGCAACATTTCAGAGATGGGGCAGGGGCTATAAGCTAGAGATGGTGAGAAATTGTGGGGTCATTCCAGACAACGCAAGTATCCATTACATAAATAAGCCCCCCCCCCCAATCTCTTTAACAATGTAAAAATCACAGCAGAAAGGTTTGTGTGGCGATAAAGAAGAGATAAATATTTTCATTCGCAATACAAAATAGCCCCTATTTACTTGCCTCCACACAAGGGCAATGTAAACACACTAGGGTTTTAATACATCCAAATCCAGTTCACCTTAAAAGGGATACTCCAGATTGAAAGTTACTAATAGAGCGAAAAAAAAAAAAAAGAAAAGAAAACCCACTTCAATTCAAATTTTTTTACATTGTTGTAAATAAAGTATTTAAGGAAAAAAAGCTTTTTAAATAAAAAAGACATTGATAAAAATACAAAAGGCTATTCAAGAATTTGTCATTTACTAAATTAAAACTTGTAACTTCATTTATTTGAAAAAGTTTATTTAATAAACACTATATTACTTCTACCAATAATAAATATTCCTGCTAGAATCAGATGAAACCAATTGAGGGGAGAAAAAAAATTCCATGCTTTTTGCATGGTCAACAAGAGAAAACTACCCCCCCCCCCCCCCCATTTGTAAAAGTAGTAAGATGCTTCTTAACCACAAATGTGATCGCATTTAAACTATGGTAGCACAAAACAATCACTATTTTGATGTTTGGGTGCTTTGTGAACAATATTTTTATGCTTCTTGCATCTAAATGTCAAATATAGTTAACATTTTGTGCTGCAGTAGTTTAATATAGAAAAAAAAACAAAAAAAAAGGCACCGATAATGATACCATAAAAAATAAATTTGTTTATCAAAATGTAAAGAGTCTAAGAGTTTATGACAATTGAAGTATTAACATAAAAACAAAACAAAAAAAAAACCCAGACTTTCTTCCGGGTTGTGATTTTAAAGAAGCACCGCTATTTTGTTTGGATCAATACCAAGATTTTATTTTAATTATGTTTTGGAAACAAAGAAATATATATTAGAGGGTGAGGTAAGAGAGAGAGAGAGAGATAGATATAGATAGATAGATAGAGATAGAGATATAGATAGATAGAGATATAGATAGATAGAGATAGAGATATAGATAGATAGAGATAGATAGATAGAGATAGAGATATAGATAGATAGATAGATAGAGATAGAGATATAGATATAGATAGAGAGATATAGATATAGATAGATAGATAGATATAGATAGATATAGATAGATAGATAGATAGAGATAGATAGAGATAGATAGATAGAGATAGATAGATAGAGAGAGATAGATAGATAGAGAGAGATAGATAGATAGATAGAGATAGAGATATATATATATATATATATATATAGATAGATAGATAGATATAGATATGTAGATATAGAGATAGAGATAAATATAGATAGATAGATAGAGAGAGAGATAGAAAAGAGATAGAAAAGAGAGAAAGAGATAGAAAAGAGAGAAAGAGATAGAAAAGAGAGAAAGAGATAGAAAAGAGAGAAAGAGATAGAAAAGAGACAGGTGACAGATAAGAGAGAAAGCGTGCAAGCAAGAGTCTATTATGACATCACAATGGAAACCTGTGTTTCAACATGGCAGTTTTATATATTTGCAAATATTTATGAAAACACTTGAATTTCCAAAGGGTTTCCATTTTCATAAATATTTAATAATATATATAACAAATAATGACCTAATGGTGGTCTAGTATAGATTAAAATCATATTCAATGTCTGAAAATTATGTAAATCCAATAAAAGAAAAAATAATAAAATAAAATAAAATAATGTATATATATACCTTTTGCAATTGGCCCATTCACAAACAAATTCAGAACCGGCCGATGAAGAACACCGAGAATCCATACTTCCATTACTGTTCCGAATTCTTTTCCGAGATTTAGCAGACTTGTCCAAATTTCCCAGAATAGTACCACCTTTTGGGGATATGGACTGACCAGGATGAAGAGCAGTATCCTTATTATCTTTACCTAACAGCGTACCTGGTAATCCCTGATTTAAGTTGGAATGCTGTTTATCAAAAGCGTCCTGCACTGAAGAAACACTAGAGCTGTCGCAGCTGATGTCTCCATCCCCAAAATCGGGTGGTGGAGGAACCAACCGTGACTCACAAGTCCTATTTACATAGCTACATACCACAGATGTATTGCTTTTTTCAGATTTTTTCTTCAACGTAATATTATTACCAGTTACCTCCGACTGACGGTGCTTCTTGGCACAAGAGCCGGAAGAATTCAAATTTGTTGCAGTCCTTTCAATATCATTATTGTCCGTTAAAAATTTACAATCATTTATGATAACATTTTCTTGAAGAAGACCATTTACAACACAACCATTTTCTGGAACTCTAGCAACAATGGATGAAGAATTTAAAGATGATAATGACGATGAAGAAGAGGAGGAGGAGGAGTAGGAGTTTGGTGACAACGATGAGACGCTCGCTTTTCGCTTTCGCTCTTTTTGATTCTCTGCCAACACCACTGGCTTAGCGTCTATAGAAGGTTTACACTCATTGCTGCCGAGGTGATTAATAATACCGTTCACTTTGCCTAACCGGTCTACGGGTTTATGTAAAACAGTCTTTTCATTTACACTGAGCGGCTCCTCAGATTTTTGTATCTCGTTCAAATTGAGCTTTGTCTCAGTCAGAGAAGAGGTTGCAAGTCCGTTATGAATAGGTTGCTCAGAAATACACAGCTTGGAAGATTCATCCAACGCTCGGCCATGTGGGCACTGAGACACCGCAGAAGCTGCACCATTTATTTGTGCCACGGGTGCATAGACTGTCCGGTTAGGTTTTGGAGACTCGCACTTGGTGCTGACCATCTGCTTTACGCCCAAATTTTCATTCTCTGCACGATTATCGTACGTTAATGTAGTTTGCTCTTCTTTTTTCATTTGTACCATATTAGAATTTGGACACTCGGTCTTTATAATGCTATCTGCCGTTGCGGCACCTGTCTCCTCTTTTATCTTGGATGATGACAGTGGTCTGTGCAGGTGACATGTGGATGAATCGTGAATGTTATGACAGATGTTGCTGCCTACAAATTCAACATTCCTCTTCGGAACGGGGTCTGTTGAATAGACAAAAGTCACAGGGGGTTCAGCCATTTTGTCCTTCAACTCAGGAATGCTGTGTGTGTGATTATGTAAGAGTTTTTTATGATCAGCACATGGCAATAAGTTATTTTTTGTTACAGAATCTGGCAATTCTTTGGCATTACCAACTACACCTGCGGCTTGTGAAGACTCTGTATTTTCTACATTGGACGGCTCGACTGGCCTATCTAACAGTCTTAGGCATTTATTTTCAACACGCTCGATTCTGGCCTCTGCTCCTTCTTTCACTATATCTTTAGCACATTCAACTTCCCCGCAAACCTCAATTTCGAGAGCTCGTGGTGAGCAAGGGGACAAAGTGTGAGGTATAGTGGAATCAGAATTCTGGGTCAGTTTCTGTTTAGGCACTGTCGACTTGACGATAGTTCGACACGTGTGCGCCATTGTATTCTTGTTAACTGGACTAGTTCTACCTTTCTTGTTTTTCTGCGAATTTTCCAGCTGTATATTTTGACTAGAAGGGAACAGAGGTCCCTGAGACTGAAAAACACACTTTGTCAATGTTTGTGGAGACAAACTGCTGTCTAGGGATGCCTCCCCTGGAGATGCAGGTGACACTTTCGGCAAAGTAGGCAGTGAGCCTGGCATTGCAGATTGGGACACTGGCTGATATTGGATGACCACTTGATTCTGTTGTAGGCCGCTGCTGTTGCTACCATCAACCGGTTGATGTGGCTGTGAATACAAAGTATTAGCATTGGCAGCTGGCAACGGTGATTGACCAAGCAACTGGATTTGATCCTGCCCAAATTGCACAGGGGATTGCTGAGAGAAGTTGGACTGCGGTAGCCCTTCAAACTGTTGATTTTCGGGTGTTATCCCCTGAGAGGCGTCCTCAAGCAAATCATGGATGACAATTTGCTGCTGATACTGTTGCTGTGTTTGAGGCAATGCAGATGAGGGTTGTTGGGCCTGTATCACAAATTGCTGCTGTTGTGGAGGTACTTGAATGACCAACTGCTGAGTTTGCTGGGCAGGAGGTGTGGTCTGGATAACAAGCTGTTGCGCTGGTTGAGCCGCTTGGGCTGGCACTTGGATCAACAGTTGTTGCGGGGTGGGCTGCTGCTGCTGCGGATGCTGCTGCATTAGTATCTGAGAGCCCTGAATTACAAATGGCTCACCTTGTTGGTTCGTGCTAATCGATTGTAGCATATCTTGTTGGTCCTGAAGCTGGGCCTGAATCACTAAATCTTCATTATTCAACCGGTCAGCCGCAGGCTGAATTACAACTTCATGTTGCAAACTCGGCTCTGATCCAACCTGAATAACTAGTTCGGCAGATTTCTGTTGAGGGTTTGTTAATTTTGAAGCAGGCTGCATTACAAGAGGATGTTCTAATGGCTGTACTGCCTGTATGACTATGGACTCACTGGAAACACTCAAAGATTTGGAAGAATCAGGATTTGGCAGTAAATGGGATTGCTGTAGGTTAGGAGTATTCTTCATGGCCAATTCATCTTCTAAATGGGAATTGTGTAGAGAGGCAGAGACTGGAACAGAATTTGATGGCATCAACAAACTTCCATTTGCATGCTGTGTTGTCGATTCAACATCTCCAGCAGACATTTGTGTCTTCAAGCCTTCCTGCAAAGTGAGCTGAGCAGCTAAGGGTTTCGCTTGTGAATTTGACAAAGAACTATCAACTTCCATACTCTCTTCTTGAAAAGAGCTTTCACATTTTATCTCCACCCCCTCCGGCCCTATTTGGTCTTTACTGGTCACTTGCACTTCAGTTGCTTTGGTCTCCATTAATGACTGGTCATCTGTGTAATGAGAGTCTAGACTGACCGATGTCTGTGATTCCATAGTGTCAGACTGGGCTGGAGAATCAATGGGTTGCGAATGCTGGGTCCAACTGACACCTCCGATTTGCAAAGGGGTCTTCGTACAAGGTTTTGTTTCTAACAGCGGAAATGCATCTTGAGATACAGCCGCATCCGAACGTGCTGGAGAGGGCGGGGCATTACAAACAAT
Source organism: Sepiola atlantica (assembly GCA_963556195.1). Lineage (NCBI taxonomy): Eukaryota > Metazoa > Mollusca > Cephalopoda > Sepiida > Sepiolidae > Sepiola > Sepiola atlantica. Next base: position 102,013,066 of record OY744528.1, on the reverse strand, counting down.
GGTTGTTGCACTTGAACCGAGCGATTCATGGCAATGATATTGCTGTCCAATTAAAGGGTTCTGTACTCCTCGATTTTGGTTCAGTTTTTTAGCAAGTAACGACTTGATGAGATTTGTTTCAGAGGTGCTGCGGACACCGGTCACACTATTATTATCTTGGAATGAAAGATTGACATTTTTCGCTTGCATAATTGGTCTTGACTGCTGCCTGAAAGCGCCTTGGTTTGCATTCTGGTCTTGCTCATTATGCAACGCATGCTGAATGCACGGGTAGTGCTGGTTTGGACTAGCAGCACTTTGCTGCGGATTAAGGGCAGAGTCCTGCAATTTTGAAGATTGCTGAGCAATTGGTGATCTTAATTGTTGTTGAAGAACAGACACAGTTTTACCAGCAGGTGAGGAGCCGGAAACCAAGGAAGGGAGTGTGGACACGACGAGTGGACGACTGACAGGTGTTGAGGGAGCAGATGGACTGGCTAAGTTGGTTCGCAATGGGGTCCCTGGCGATTGTAGAAGTTTTGCACAGTGCTTTTGTTGACTGGACTGGACATGGTGGCTCTTTGGTGTAGGAGGGGTGACAGGGTTTGTCATCGTTGCATGTTGAACACCAGGAAGTTGATTTGAATGCGTACTGCTACTACCTGCAGGGAAAGGTGGGCAAGAATCCGGTTGAAGGTGGACTAGAGGTGGTTCCAATAGTCGCTGTCTTAAGGTGGGAGTGTGCGTTAAACACGACTGAGAAGAGTTAGATGTTCTCTGAAAGCCATGCGATGGGTGAATACTAGGAGCTTTATCAACTGAAAGCAAGAAACAGAAGAAAAAAAAAAACATTGCACAGCATAACACTACAACAGCACAAACAAAATTGACAAAAAAAAAACAAAAAAAAAACCAACAAAAATTGACAGAAATCACTAAAATGTTCAATCTAGAAAATTATATGTAAAAATATTTCTATCAAATTGGTCACAGTCAGACCAAAGACAAAGTAGGTTTAATAATATATGAGTTTATATGGTAACATTTCTACCTAGAACAAAATACATAAGTAGTTTTTCTTGAAAGCAGAAAAATCTTTCTAGATAGAACACAAAGTTAGGGAGAAGCTAAAGAACAAAAAGAAAAAGAAAAAAAAAAAACAAGAAAATATTGAGTAGAAAAAAAAAAGATTATAAAGGGTAAAAATTCTTAATCTATACATAAAAGTTTGTTTAAAATAAATATCAGACAGAATATGCTGGTATAAATGAGAATAAGGTAACAATAAAAAAAATTTTTTTGATAAAAATTCAGTATCTCAATTTCACATTGAACTGACTTTTAGACATTGTTGACTTCCTAAAAACTTCCTCCTCCATAAGCCCCCCCTCCCAAACTATACTTTTCCCCCTGTCTGCTGCTCTCCCCTATCGCAAATTCCTCCTTACTTCCTTTATTCGCCCACTCACATGCAACCCCCTTTCTCTACACACCTACTACTTAATTTTCCACGAATCATCTTTTACAAAACAGACAACGTCCTACCTACTATCAACCACAACTCCCTCTAACAGTCCTTCCTTTTAACCAGCTGCCTCTCTCCTACAACCACTTCCAACCTTTTGTATATTTAATCTGAGTGTGCAATAAATGCTTATTCTTGAGAAAGTTTCATAACTGAAATGAAATATCGAATCAAGTGAAGCATGATGCTACTGTGTTAATGTTTTTTGTTGTTAAGTTTGTTCTTTGCTTATTACCCTCAACACACAAACATCATTACTATGGTAGCAGGTAGAAAATACCCATAAAGGTATGAAGGAAACTAATACAACTATTAAATATGATCGACTTGGTCATTTGAGATCACTAGTTTCCAATCAGAAACTTGGAATATGTGTTATTGTAACGATATGTTGAGATATATTTAATACCAAAAAAATGTTGAGTATATCGGTTACACACAAAAACACACAATGCCCAGGATTTAGAAAATAAAAAATGACACCTTTTTTACTAGGTTATTGTAAAGCAGAAAAATTGTAAATTATCATGTGTGTATTTTTAATATTTAACTCGTTCAAAAATATAAGTTATGAAAATGATTAATTTTCAAAGGCTAATATTTACTATTTGAGAAAGGATCACGCAATGTCGGTCTGAACTTAATTTGTAGAAATAAACCTACACTTTTAGTAGCAGTTTCAAATTTTCATCCAATCAAGTGATTCTTAAAACAAACTAATCTATTAAAATAGCAATGAAATAATTTTAATAATCTTACAAGTTTCAATCATTTCATCTGGCCAAAAACGGTACCCCCCCCCCCCCCCCAAACCCCGTAAATTTTCAAAAAGCAAATATCTAACATCTGACATCAATTGGTTGATTAAATAATTTTCATAGTATTGGTTAAAAATTATGAGACGCCACCTCCTATAAAAACAACAAGAAACTATTTTAAATGGATTTAATAATATATATATATATATATATATATATAGATTATGTACTATAATGAATCTTGGAGAAAAAAAAAAAAAAAACCCAAATCAGTGACAAACTATATTTAACACTAAAGTAATCTACGATTATGAACATACACTGAGATACAAAAAACAGTTCATGATCTTCCACAGGTTACTTTAGTACTAAATACCCCCCCCCCCCCCCCCCCCAATTCTTTTTTTTGTAAATGGCCATTTTCAAATTGGCAGGCAAACCAAGAAATGATGTCAGATGTGATGAGAAAAACAACAACAAAATCATGCAATTCCAAGTAAACAACACCAACTGGCAAAAAAGAATGGTATTAAGACAGTAAAAGCATGCAAAGCTGCTACACATCAAACGCATTAGCTTTGAAAGACACTTCCTCTCAGTGTGAATAACCATGAAAAGAATCACATTTCAATCAAGATAAATCATTAAATTTGATGATAAAAAAAAACAATACAAGATTGTGGAATTTTGGATTAAGAAAGTAAAAATGTTTAAAATAGTTTGGGATTTAAGAAAAACATTTATCTACATTGCAATTAAAAAGTTATCAATATAGTAAGCAATTGAATATTAAGTTTTGTTTCAACATTAAATATAAAAACCATATCAAATAGAGAAATTGTACAGAAATAAAAACGTTTATAAAATGTAATACTTCCATAGAAAATATGTACACCATTTGAAATTTTGACATTGTTCCTATATACTTGCCTCCCCACGAGGGCAGAGTTAGACACACAAGGTAGTTTTTTTTATGTGGGGGGGAAATCCAACTCCCAAGAAGGGGTACTGGATTGAAACCAAAATTTTAATTGCCTCAGTCTAGAAGGATTTCTCCATCACTGATCAAGGACAGAAAAAATGAAGTGCAATATAACAGATACAACACTTTACTCCGAATTTTGACATTATTAATTGCATTTTAGATAATGATATACAATCACATTAATTTTGACAAAAATAATTTGATTAGAAAAATTTATATTTGAATTTAATTCACTTTTGCATAATAGCAAAATTTAAAAACTATTACATAAGTATATCAACAAACTTTACTCAAAGGAATGGAAATCATTTTCAAGTATCCAAATTATATATAATAGCAAAATACATTCTCAGAAATTCAGTAAATTTTTCATTACACAAGAAAAAAAGAAAAAACATTTTGTTTAGAAAAGCCCAAGTAATTTTAGCCAATGTCGATTGATGTAATTGGCAATTATAACTAAGTAAATGAGAAACTTAATCTTCTCACTATTTTTTCTTTGGGGGGAGGGGTAAATGTGACTATTTGCCATATCATTATAGGTACATACCTTGCCAAGTAATTGCAAAAGGAAGAGGCGTCTGCCTCTTAGAAAACCCACTGAATTGAATATCTTTATTTCCATCTTTCCTTTCAATAATTTTCTCATCAACATTTGGGAATACAGCTCTGGAAAAGAGAAAAATAAAATTTAAAATAAAATATTACAAAAGAAATTGCTTCAAAATAAAGCGTGTAGAAGAGAAAATGTGCTACTAATAGAGTAGGACCTCAGGCCAATCCACGGTTTCCGCACCATTTTCTAATGTAAACGACTTCTTGAGATATTTTTAAAATGAAAATTTAATATATTTTGCATAAGTATAGAAAAATGTTATAATTCACTAAGTTATTTTTGTCAGATAATAAAAAAAATTTTTTATACTTTTTCTTGCTAATGATTCTCAAAGCAAAACTAGTCAAAAAAAAAAAAAAAAAAATTACCCTCTGCACAAATTGTAAACAAATTTATTCTTACCACTAACGATTAAATTTCACAATTTTTTAATAATCTAATTTCTACAAATTTACCCCCCCTCCCCAGTTTCATTCAAATTTCACTTTATTTTAACTTACTCTTCACTTTTCTTTTACTGCAACTTTCTCTCACAACAATTGGCATATGCAGAAAAACAAAAATAAAAACGATGCCATCAAAATTTTTAGATTAAACTTTCCAAATTTTATAATTAAAACAAAAAACAGACATAGAAATTGCCATTGTGGTTAACACATTTTTCTATCATACTTTTGACAGTTTTACATATTTTCATTGCGTTACCATAATCAAAATAAAAAGACAAATAATTTATACATATTACTTCAACAATAGAAAGAAGATTTCAAAATACTTACTTGACACATGTGTGCAACACAGAGCTATTTAATGGGTTCGGCAAAGAGAATTTCTTACAGAATGATAAATAGTCTGTGTACAATGACAAGTGAGACATGTAGTTTCCATCTTTCAATTCTATATTGGCCCGTAACCTGAAGATTAAGGAAAAATTATTAATAAATTTGCAAGGTAATAAAATTAAACATTTTAAAATAATAAATATTAGTTGTTCATAAGGAACGTATCAATAAAAAATAATCTTTTTTTTAAATTTAAAATTTTTTAAATTTTTTTTACTCTTGATTACTTAATGAAAAGCAAAGCAATTAAGTCCCAAATGAAATTGGAGAAAAAAATGAATTCATAAATAATGGTAAACAAATGAATTCGCACGGAGACATTTTTAAAGTGTATCTAAAATATTTAAGAAAATTTGATCTGTATACTTATATTAAATATTCTGTGAGAGTGTAAATAATTGTGTATGTGTATATAGGATGTTTATGTCTTATATTTATTTGTGTGGCGGTTGCTTCTGTAAACCCTAACTCATTACTTGTCTAATTTCCTTTGTGGTTCATTTCTTCCTCTGCGTGGTTTTTGGTTTGTGCGGTTCATATTTATTTACCTGTATTTGATCTCTTATATTCTGTTACTTGAAGTAAGAAGGCCCAACATTTGCAGGATGTCGACCAGGTTCCTCATGTTGACTAGTAAAGGAGCCTCGCCAATCATGATATTCACATGTTTTTTCTGAGCCTCATGGCTTTAATATTTATTTGTCGTCATTTTTTCATAGTTTTGTGAGTGTGAGAACACTAATCCAAGCCTTCTTTTTAACCTGTGATCCTGTCATAGAGACAGTGCGTATCTATCTCATATTTAGAAATAACAGTGTATTACCACACACACATTGTACATGCTAGATGTTTATAATACAAAATATTGATCAGCATTTGTTTCAATATCCTATAACTCTGCATTTTTGGACCTATGTTTATGAGAACTTTTTCATTATTTACACATATAGAACAGAATCCCAAAGTTTACAATCACCCTGTGTGTGCATTATATATATATATATATATATATAAATAAATAAGAGAGAGAGAGAGAGAGAGAGAGAGAGAGAGAGAGAGATTAAAAGTTTAAATGGGATTGTTGATTAAAATGAGAGATGCCATAAGAGGCATATCTACTTAAAACTCTAGCTATAAGGCATTTTTGTTTTAAGTCTTACAGCATTAAACTCACTCGTCTGAAGAGTTATCTGGTCGTAATGATATTCCAACTATTTATATTAGAATGATGATTTGTAGGCTTTTACCCGTTTCAATATTATAAAACTGCACTTTTTAGTTTTGATGAATAAGCTCGTTTTATGAATTTAGTTATTGAAATATTTGGATTCATTATTTATAGTCAACTAAAAAAATTCAAAGAATAAAATGGTACAAATGAGCTAAGTATAAAATAAAATTTAGTAAAAAAAAAAATACAAAAAGCAGGATTCAAGTGATTTATCTTACCAATTACACGTCGTTTCTATTTCTGGGCTGGGTGGGGCACCACTTGCCGGTATTAATTCTGAAAATATAAGTTCACATTTTTACAACCTTTCATTAAGTTAATTTAAGTGTAATTTTATGACGAGTTAAATTTGAATAGTGGGATTTCTTCTTTTAAAAAATTACTTAAATATTTTCAAGAAAAAGCAAAAAGTCAAAAGTATATTGATAACTTTATGTGATACGAGAATGTTATTTAAAAAAAACTTCAACTGAAATTTTTTTCAAATTTAATGGTTTTCAAATATTGTTTTGATTAAATTTTTACTAATCTTAAAAGTATAGACTTACTGGTGCTCATCACTAAGGGTGGTGGCGGTTGAGGAGGAACAGGTGGCCCAATGGTCGCCCCACCAGATGACTGATGGGGTACAAACTCAACAACTTTGATTCCAATCAAAGAATTTGGACCATAAGACTGAGCTTCTACAGTGACTAGCTGCACCAAAATATCTGAAAAAAAAAGAGGTTGTTATCAAATTAATCAATTGCAGCAGTTTTCATAAATACACTTTAAATCAGGTTAGGAATTGGGATTCAGAGGGCAGAAATTATCACAAAAGTCTGAGTTATTTCTTTCTTTTTTTTTTTTCATCTAATTTTTAAAAGATTGGAGTTGGTTCCAAAAATCGACCCTGGAAACTTTTTTTTTTTTTTCAGCCGACTCTTCACTTCTGGGGTAGGGAGTCAGAATCACCAATTTTTGCACGAGTCTGCTTTTCTTTTTTCAACATACTCCTCACCACTGTTTTAAGTAATTTTATTAAAAGTATCACATGATAAAAACTATAACATTTCAACTCAATCCATATCAAGTGAATAAATTAACAAAATAAAAAAGAAAAAATGTTTTGTAATGAGAAATATGAATTCCTTTACATAAATTTATCATTTTATTGTCAAGTAAAAACTGATTTAGTGATTTTTTTTTTATTGAGAATAATTTTAAATAGTAAAAGGAAATTAGAAAATTATAATCTTTGAATTTGTTTAAATATATAAACAGATAACATTTGAAAATATTTATAATATCTGAAATTTCAATATATCAGACGAGAGATTAAGTAACATCCCATTTTTTAAAGTTATTTTTCAAATAAGATATGTTCTTAATTATCGGACGATTTTCAGTGTTCATATAAAAAACAAAAAGATCTAAAACGAGTTTTTTTTACTGAAAGCTTTGCATCCAATTCATTTGTATAACTAGTTCGACAGAGAACACATACCAACAGAATGCTTGACTGAAGCAATTGCATTTGCAGTCGATTCTCCTAACTCTGACAACTGGTAGAGCGCTTCCAGAGTGTAGATAATCAGCTGAATGTCATGCACAGTCAATAATTTACAGATATCTTCATAAGCTTTGCTCTCAAGATGTTCAGACAGTAGGCTTTCATTTTCTGGAACTTGGCACAATTTACTCAAAATTTCTAATCCTGTGGAAAAAGCAGAAGAAAAAAAAAAGTATAAGAACATAATAATAATAATAATAATAAAAAATGGATTGCTGTAGTGGATGGTGTATTAGAATTATAAGCTTATGTCTGCAGAGGAAGATTAAATCTGGGCAGTATAGGAAGATGATTGCAGAACTGGAGATTCTATTGGTGTGGTCATATTGAAAGAATGGGTGAGAGTTCCTGGGTTAGTAGATGTAGAATAGCTGAGGTAGCAGAGTCAGTTGGCAGGGGAAGATGTGAGAAACGCTAACTCAGTATGTATGTGGGATTTTTTTTTTTAAATACCTGCGGGGGCTCTGAAATACCCGACTAGTACACGGGTGCAGGATTACCCCTATCAGTGTGATGGACTCGTAGATTATGTCAAGTAATCCATCTAGAAGGAAAACTGATATAAAAATTGTTAATGACTACTCACGTCTTGGCAACAAACCATCGTGGGCTCTTTAGTCCTGATCGACAATCTTCCTAGAGCTGGAGTCTCGAACAAAATATCCGGTTTGAAAACCTAAATTTGCTTAAGGAGTAAATGGGCTCTGTCTATTGTCAAGCCTTTGCACTCCTTTGTCTATTAGCCAGATGCAGAGGTATTAGTGCAGGGACACCTCAAAGACACTGACTGATTGGCCTTGTTTCCTGACTAGGACAATGAACGCCATCTCTCTTTCTCTCTATCTGGGCAACTTGGGGAAAAAATAATTTTGTCACTAAGTTTCACATGACTAGTCTGGGTCGGTCTTGTTCTGACAGGTTTAGGGTACAGGTTAGACAGCTTGTTTGGCTACTGTTTCCGACTGGTAGTGCAGGAACCCTAACTCGCATGTAGCGCTAAGAATGGCTGCTCCATCAACAGTCGTATAATATTATAGGTAACTGTACGTACCATGTCGTGCATGGAAAGGGACTCTACAGTTATCCCCGGTGGGCTTTCCCAAGGCCACAACCCTCATGGAACAAATCTCGACTAATGGTCTGGTTATGTGAACTTATTGGCACCAAACAAGAACTCACTTTGCCCTCTCCACTATCAAAAACCAAAATGACAATACAAAGAAAGAAAAAAAAAAACTTAAACACGACACCCACTAAAAATCATCTTCGCCTCTGCCCTTGAGGATAGCATTCACAAATATCTGGGGGCTAAAAACCAACATAAATGACGTAGAAACCTTTCTCCTAGTAAACTCTCCAGATATTCTAGCACTAAGTGAAACAAACCTACAATCCTCAATCTTTTCACAGGACTGAATACCTCCCACTCTACCGTAAAGACCGACAAACATATGCACAGGGTAGGAATTTATGTTCGGAACACCCTCCCCTTGACTAGAGAACATAGGCTAGAATCAGATGATCAAGTCTACATATGCTTTAGATTAACCTTACAGCACAACATTAGTTACTTAGATTTCTTATACCGTTTTCCTTCGACCCAGGACTGTACCATGCTTAATTCTGTCTCTGAAAGCATAGATACAGCACTCTCACTTGACTTGAGTGCTCAAATACATGTATTTCGGGATTTCAATGTACATCACTGTGACTGGCTTGGATTCTCCAGCTATACAGATGCAGCTGGTAACTCCACGTATAGTTTCTCCATAACGCACTCCCTCACAGACTGTAACTTTCCTGACACGCCTCTCCAATTGTGTGGACCAGCAAGCCTCATTTCTTGACCTTACTGCCCGAGGCTTGTAGAGCAAATGCCCATAGTCCACTCACGAACGCTGATCACTTTGTGGTAATGATTTATATCACCCTAGAATCTCGTCCCAAAGTTGATGAGCTGTTGCTCAAAACGACGAGATTCTATTAGCAGGCTGATAAAGATTACATCAGAGACACCTCATGGAGTGAAACCTTTTCTCTCCCTGCTGATCAGTGCGCAAATGCGTTAACTGAATGGATCAAAGTAGGCATTGAAGTACATGTCAGTATGCGAAAATTCTACAACAAGCCCCACTCTCAACAATGGTACATTTCGAACTGTGCAGCTGCTATTGCTCAGAAGCAGCAAGCACTCCCACAATTCAACCGACATAAGTCAACTACAAATAGACAGAAACTTATAGTGGCAAGAAATCATTGTAAGACTGTAATAGAGAAAGCAAAGAGAAGGTATAGAGAGATGACCGACCAGAAAATGCATTCAGTCACAGAAACTAGGTACTCATGATTTCTGGAAAATCTTCAATAGTGTGGTGAACAACGAGCAATCAACAATTCCCCTGCTATCCAACCACAATGATGTCGTTTGCATGGCAACTGATAAGACTGAACTACTTGCTCAGCGTTTCACCTTAAATGCCACTTTGGACTCTGCAAACCACTCCCTCCTAAATTTCCCATTGCGGACTGAAGACACACTTGATGACCTGACCATGAAAACCTTGACACCGCCAAAGCATGTGAGCCTGATCTTATACCAGTAATAGTAATAAAGAAACGCTCTGCTGAACTGGCCCTTGTCCTTTTCAAACTACAACAAATGCTTTGACAAGTCTTGTTTCCTTGATAGATGGAAAATTGTCTCTGTGGTACTAGTCTTCAAAAATCCTGGAGATAGAACTGACCCTCAGAATTATCGCCCCATCAGTCTACTCCCGCTCTTTGCTAAAATCTTTGAATCCTTAATCAATCTAGAGATAGTCAGTCACCTCGTTAATGCTAAACTTCTTTCTAACCATCAGTATGGATTTAGGCAAGCACGATCTACTGCGGATATCCTAACGGTCACCTCCGAACGCATATACCATACACTGGACAAGGCAGATGAAGCTAGAGCAGTAGCGCTTGATATATCCAAAACGTTTGACAAGGTCTGGCATAAAGGACTTCTCATAAAAATCAATTCATGTGGTATTACTGGACAAATATTTAATCTAATTAGATCCTTTCTATCCAAAAGATCCAGGTTGTACTTGATGGCCGTTCATACAAACAACATGCCATAAATGCAGGTGTACCCCACATATCGATCCTTGGTGGACCTTTATTGTTTCTGATTTTCATAAACGATCTCCCTGATGACATTGTGTCCAGGATGGTTATATTTGCTGACGACTCTACTCTCGTCATGTGGGTAAAACGGATGCGCACATATCCGAGGCAATGGCTGAATCCTTAGAAAGTAACTTCCAATCTGTAGTGGAATGGGCTCATAAATGGATGGTAACATTTAATGCTGCTAAGACAAAGCTCCTTTCTTACAACAACTACAAGAAACCTCTTCAACCACCGATTGCCATGGCAAATAACACTATCTGAGAGTCCAATGTTTAAACTCCTCGGCCTAACATTCACAGATAACATGAATTGGAACAAATACATAGAAGACACTGCCAAGGCTGCTGCAAAGAAAGTGGGCTCCCTCTACCGAGCTAGAAAACTTCTCACACCTGACAGTATCCTATATCTCTACAAAGCCACCATCTGCCTATGCATGGAGTATTGTCACATCTGGGCTGGTGCACCATCCACTAGTCTCTCCCTCTTAGATAAGGTCCAAAAAAGAGTTTCCAACTTAATAGGTCCCTCACTATTCACCAAGCTCCAGCCCCATCACCACAATGTTGCATCCTTGTGCTTGTTTTACAAGTATTTCAATGGAATGTGATCTGATGAACTTGCTGCTCTGGTGCCCACTCAACGTAAATACACTTGACCAACCCGAGAATAAGCTAAATCCCATTCATTCATTCATTGTGGAGGTCCTGAGATGCTAGAGAGCCTTCTACTACAATCGCTTCTTTCCTTGAGCGGATGGCCTAACTAATGTGAACAAGCATCTTGCTGTACAACTCCCAAGTTAAGATGACTCCCAAAACTTTCACCCTAATTCTCAGTAGCCCCTTACGTCTACAGTGGCAACTTGCCCTGTTTGGGGTGAACTAAGTTAAAAAAAAAAAAAAAAAAAAAAAAATAGGTTGGTTTGGAAGTCAATTTCTAAAAGCCGTCCAACACATGGCACAGACATTAACTCGAATATCATGAGGATGATGTTTCAAAATTTGAAAAGAGATAAAATATTATGCAAAGAGAATCTCATACACAACTGAACTTAATAAATTTGTATTAGAAATTTTAATTCTAATAATTTGTTTTTATAAATCGATAAACTATCTAAGCATCGCAAAATGTATATAGATAGTAAATCTTACCGCGTACAACTTCACATTTGTCACTTGAAGACAAGCATTTAGACACTAATCGCAATATCAACTGCGTGTCGGGGTGATCAACACTTTGAAGTACCATCTGGAAGATTGAAATAAAATGTTTTAAATAAAATGTTTTAAATAAAATAATAAGTCGATTTTGTTATTCATAACAATTCAGATTTGGAGAGTAAGGGAGATAATTTGATATTCTCAACACAATCGAAAGAATCATCTAACAAAAAAGTTATTATTTATCAACAAATTCAATACTAAAATAACAAATTTATGGAATCGAAACAGATTAAAAAAATATTAAGTTGGTGTTATCAAAAAACATTGCTAACTACCAAAAGAAATGAAAATAAACTTGCAAATATTTTAACTAAGAAAATCAAAATTATTTAAAATCTTTTTATATTTTCAAAAACAAATAAATACAAATGAAAAAAAAAAATGTTAATTCAAAGTGAAATATTAAGTGGCAAAATCTGAGATTAAGAGTTCAAAGAAAACAATGCATTTTTTAATTCAAGTTAAAACAAAAACAAAACAGTTTTCAAGTTATATTTATCCATGTATAACTTATTTGTAGGTAATGTCAACATTTAAAAGTAATTTTTGTTAATGAAATGAAAATCATCAAAAATCGGAACGGTTAAATTACCTGTACAGCAGAATTTCCAAGGGTATCGAGTCCTATCTGCCGAAGTGAGCCATATTTGCTATAAATGCATAGTAACAGAAACCTATAAAAAACAAAAGGTAAAACAATTTATTTACATATAAGCAACGGTTTTAATTTCGATTTTGAAATAGCACAATTTCTATCTCAATATCAGATTCTGAACATATAACTTATGCATAATTTAAATGTACAAACAATTAGTTTATATTAATTAAAGCAGCTTCGTAATACATGCTAATATTTTATTATAATATCATGGTTAATATGTTCAGCTGAACATTAATTCTTAAATTAAAGGAAATAAACCATAAAGATTAAAGGATGATACAAATTTGTAGACTAAATTGAAACAAAAAAAAGAAAAAGTGTTTACACACCTAAATACATTCCTATTGGAGGCTAATACCTGCATATTTTCGTCGTCAAAAGATAAATTCCTGACGATTATTGCCATCTACAAAAAGAAAAAAAAAGTAAAATCAACCGACTGTAGACAAAACAAAAACAATTGAAATTTTATGACAAAATTATTTTCTAAAATAAATTATTCAATCAGTTTGCTAGTTTTCACAAAGTTTAACTTTTTAATGTCACTTGAACAGTTTTCTTTTCAAAAAATTATTCAGACATATTTCTTTGATGGTTTGGTTTGGGTTGTTTTATGGCATAGCAACCAACTATGGTTTATGTAATACCGAATAAAGTTGTCAAATGCAATTCCAATTATTTCACATTGTCTTTCAAGTCAATGAAAAGTGAAATGAAGAATTTGTGATTAAATTTTTTGGAACAGTCTAACTTCCTTGATGAAATCTAAGATTTTCGTCACATTTGTGTTTTTAAATAAATCTTCAATTTTTGGAATCGTAATATTTGCTTCGAGTTTGTTGCAGATCTTGACATTCTATTAATATATGTTTGACTGTGTAAGATTGTTGACATGCTATGCATATTGGAGACTCCTCTCCTTCTAAGTGCTTGTGAGTAATATACGTGTGTCCTATAGGGAGTCTGGTTATTATAACTTCTTCTCTCCTTGCTTTTCTATAGTCCAGGGGTCACTCATCTATAGTTGGCAAAATCTTGTATAACTTCTTGCCATTTTTTTTGATTATCCTGTTAATAGAAGGTCGAAGATCAGTGTATGAGATCCTAGTATTGGTTGGTGTCATTTTTAATGATTCTTTTGCGGCTTTATCCGCTCTTTCATTGCCACGAATGCCGACATGACTCGGTATCCAGCATAATTTTATTTTACATTTTTTCTTGTTATAAATAGTGGTGGTCTTATTTAAGATTTTCACGACTAATGGGGTATCCAGATTCTTGTTCTTCAAAGTTGTGAGCACTAATAGGGAGTCAGAGAAGATGATAAATCTATCAGTGCTACTATCTTCTATTATCTTTAAAGCCAAGTATATGGCTGCAGCTTCTGCACTGAAAATTGACGCCTTGTCAGGTATCCTATATTGCACTTCAATCTCATCTAAGACAGCCGCACACCCAACTCTATCCGATTCTTTGGATCCATCTGAATAGATGTATTTATAGTTGGAATGATGGTGTTTTATGCGTTCAAATTCATCCTGAAATACAATTGGGTTGGTTTTGCTCTTTGAAGCTGCTGCTAAATCAAGGATATAAGCTGGTTGTTCTAATTCCCATGGTGGAATTTTGGAAATTATTGATGCATGTTGTGTAAATTGCAAAAATGGACACATCTTGTCTTTGATTCAGAGAATCTGAAACTGTTTTCTTCAGTCCATTTGCTGGTTTTATTTAAAGTGAGTTGCAACTTACGTTCTGCCAGATGCATATGTTTTGCTCGGCAGCAAATCAAAAAGTCATCCACATACAGTGAGCCTTTGACTGCAGTGTTAAGGTTTTTAACAATATCATTAATCTTGACATTAAAGAGTGTCACTGATAGGATACTTCCCTGGGGTAACCCATTCTCCTGCTCTTTTACGTCGGAGAATGTAGTTCCAATTGACTCTCAGCCACCACATTTTAGTATCTATTTGGGAGGAACAATAAGAGAAATAAGGTTTTGATTTTTGAAAAGAATCAAATTGAATAATACGGTCGGGGATGACGTGACCAGCCGATTGATCGAATCGGGCCTCTCCGACCTCCCGTCTAGCCGAAGTAAGGGCCAAAGTAGAGTGTTGCAAGTCACGTGACCATTTATGCAACCAGGCCACGGGCTGCTCAGCCACCAGAATCCCATCCCAAGACATCACGGGTTGCCACCCACGGCCAACAGGTAGCCCATTTTTCGGGGGAGGGGGGGGGAAGGAGGTTTACCCCTCTGTATGGGGGTGCAGTCGGCGAATTTGCGGCACCGCTGACAGGGCAGACATATTTCTTTGAAAAGTTATATAGTTATAACATGGACAAACCGGTTCCCATAAGATCACTGAAGTTAAGCAACACCGAATCTGGTCAGTACTTAATGGGTATCATTTGAGGATACCAAGTACTCTATGTAACAGAAATCATATTGGAATTGGTGACAAATTCCTTCCTCTCATAATATTCTTCATCATTCAAGTCATTAACCTTTATCCTCGAGTGGCTTTTGGCTTTAATAAGTGACGAGGTATTAGTATTCAAAAGAAGAAAAAGATACAACAGAAGATATATAGGTATTTTTGAGGGGGTAAAAAATTTAATTAATTCACACTAGTATATTCATGTCTTATATACGATTCACAAACTAAATTGAAACGTAGCTGTTAAATGTGTATGACGATTAGAACTAAAAGGAACATCAAAAAGAAACAGGATGAAGTAGCAGTTGTTTAGATTATGGTCATCATAATTGCACATGGGGGAAGGAATTCGTCAAAAGATTGATACTTCTTATAATAGAAAATATTTTTTGCCTTGTTTTCTTAGGATACCAAGGTTTCATTTATTTTAGGAAACATCCGCACAGATTCTTTCACAATCCATAAAAAGGTTTATTTTATATATATATATATATATATATATATATATATATATATATAAGAAAGAAATAGAGATGGCTAACAAAATGATTTCCAAATTCTTAAAGATTTTACTATTTTAAACATAAATATTGCATTCAATTAAACTAAAAAAGTATAAAATTACATTTTTCTTCCTAGAGTTAATGATAAAGAATATTTGGAAAGATGTAAGTAAAGTTTGAAGGAATTATTAATACCTTGAATACTTAAACATATAAAAGCATAAGCCAATTGAATGCTGATTCCGACAAAGAAATTCTCACAGAAAAAGATGTAAATACTTGAATGGATGTGACAAGAAAAGAAATTGGCCATTTTTAAAAAGACAAAATGACAAGATGTAAATTGGTGAGTCTCATAAGATTGTCAAAGATGAACTGAAGAAACTAGTCAAGAAAGATAGACTAAAAGAAATGGAGTTGAATAATTTAGCACCGCAAAAAACAAATGCTGCGTTAAGCCGAACACAAAGACGTAAGATGGGGCATTCAGGATACTAATGGAACAATAATTTCAGATAAAGAAGACATTCTTCAACACTGAAAACATTTTTATGAACGATTGTACGGGAATAACAATACAAATGATAGTGTGATAAACAACTCCACATCTGAAGAACTTCATCCAATATTAACCAGTGAAAAAACAAACAATAAAAAAAATAAAATAGGGATCGACAACATTCCAAACATTTAAGAACAGGTGATTAGCCTCTAACCTTTTCAACACAATTCTACAAACTGAATGGATTCCTTATAAGCTTAAAGAGGCAATACACCGTATTTAGAAATCACAGTATTTTGAAGGTCTATGTGCACTTGGCTTTCTTGTCTAGAAAGAATAGTGGAAGGATGCAGAAAAAGAGGTAAATCAGAGAAGATAGTGTGATAATGTATGTTCCTGGACCTCCAAATCAGTCAGCTAAACAAAGTGGTGAAAAAGAAGGTCTTGAAGAGAGACATGATAGATCGTATTCTGTAGAATGCGGACAAAACGTTTGAAGATATGAATGCGCAACGCACATCAAATAGATTCTTCGTAAATATTACAAAAACAAATAGAAAACTCAAAAACAAAATTGCATTCTTTCACCAGAACTGTCGAAAGAATTTTTTCAGTTATACAAAAATAAAAGTAAAATGTGTTCACCTGTGTAACCCTTTGGCCTTCGACATCATTCACCCCGAGATCTCGGCCAAGATTTAAAACTTCTTCTCCAACCCACTGTCCTGAAAAGAAAAGAAATTTTTTTTTTTTTAAACAAAGTAAAATACAAACAAACGTTTCAACAATAATATTACTATTATAATCATTTCTGAAATTTAATCTTAAAAGAACCAAACTATTTAATATACTACTGAAAAATTAAAGTTACACAAATGAATTTAGTTAAATCACCAAAGTTGGACAATTTTCTAAGAACCAACACCAAAAATAATGGTTTCAAATTCAATCGTAGATCAAAGTTGTTTATACTAAATCATTTTATGCAATTTCTTTGTAAATATTAATCTCTACAATATTATTGGACACAATTTAATGTCACTTTTCACTTGTCCAGGGGTTAGGGTTAGGGTTAGGGTTATGGTTATGGTTTTTGAGTGTTCGTAAGCTCACTCTCCAGTCCTCATCCCCATTAAGCGGATCAACGGTCTCCAAATTCCATTCTGTAAAATCTTGTTTAATCATTTGCTTCCAAGTTTTCCATGGCCGGTCAACCTTCCTGCGATTAAAGACATCCATGTTTATGTAAGGTTAATCCAGGTGGATGAACGTTCCTCATTACCGTACCAGCATAACTGATTCATTCTTAGGATAACCTATGCTGGGCAAATGTAGTACTTTCGGCAAATCATCCGAATTAACGTGTTGGGTTTGGTCAGATTTCACATTGCAGATCCATCTAATCATGAATCTGTCATTGCGCTGCAGTTGGACGATAGAGAATCGAGTGACTAAGAAAACAAAATATATTCTTTATGGCAACGGGGAAGATGATGCACATTTTAAACAAATAGTGTTGAAACAAATGGATACTTCATAACGGTTGCGGTTTTTTCCCATCATCTTTTTCAGATATCGTTTTCAACTAATAATAACCACGCCTCAGAAATTCCTGATTGGCTACAGTATCGCCCCAGGGATCGAAATACATTTTTCTCAATCCTTGAGACAAAACAGAAATGAAACATCAAAAATTCATTGTATTCAGTTTTCTTCTGTTATCGAAGCTTTTAAACAAGAAATCATTATGAGGATATAGAGCAAGGATGTCCAACCTATGGCGGATTGCATGATTACAGGTGGCACACTCAACCCCAGAGATCAAAAAAAAAAAATGCTTCCACATGAAAACAACTTAAACTGGTTTCTAGCAAAAAGTACATCCAGAATTTAAGTAATGGCTGACCTTTCAGCCATTTTGCTAAAATCAATTCTAAAACACCAATTTTTTAAATTTTTTTTTTAGTTGATTTTATTGTTGTGTATCTTAATAGATATGGTCAACATTGCTCAAGTTTAAAAAAAAAAACTAAAGTTAAAACTTATAAAATAAAAATGTCACCTGTCTTGATATGATGTACTTTAAGAACTCTGCCGAATGTATCTATGTTATCACATCACAGTATTTTTATGGCTAACTGATAAAAATATCAATGTTTCTTGAATTCTATAAGTAAATATCAATGCATATTCAAAATTGTCAGTAAATAAAGTTCATCTTGTATGTAAAATCCTTTCTTCTACACCGATATTCTATCCATACTATATCAAATGATTGTATCTCCATATTACCATAATTTAAGAAACTAAAAATGAGGAGCAGCTTGTGTGCGGCATCTAAATTATAAGTGAAAAGAAAAAAGTGTAAGGGCTACAAAAGATGAACCCCGTTTGGACAATATCTTGTTTAGATCAACACAATGACATTTTAAAGGACATTATATTTCACATTTCAAAATAAAATATCTGGTTGCCTTAAATAAAACACACAATATGCAAATTTGATTTTCCTTGCAAAAAGTATACTTACTTAAACGAGAAGCATCTCGCGTATCTGAGATCATTTCACGTACTTCTTTGTCATGAACTGTATCATACCAGAACTAAAAAAAAAAGAAAAGTAAAATAAAATATTAATATTCAACCTCATGCATTAAATAGTTATCACTAAAATTAAAATAGCTTCGATTGTACCAACATGAATACTTTTCCTGATGCTACCTTACGAAGATTAAAATTAAGATATAATGACACTAAACCTTATGCTTAGAATCATTATTCCATTTGTGATCAATATCCATTAAATAATTTTGATTCTAGAAAATTTCTAAAATTTAAAGCTTAAGAGGTCTTAAGAAATTGAGATTCAAAGAATCTTGCTTAATTAGTATCTAATGACTATGGATCAAATTTAATACAAATCTGAAATATTTGAATTTTCAAATGGGAGATCGTGTCCATAGTATAAAAAACCCTTAAAATATTCCAAATAAAATAAAATTTGGGGAATATTTATTAATTGATGTTTAATGACTATTGTTAAAATTTCACAAAAATCTGAGGTATCTTAATTTTCACAAAGGGCTTCCACCCTCTCTTTGCATAACTAAATTAAACTAAATATAGCCCACCATTACCCAGCAGCTGTGTTCCAAAATTTATAATGATTGGTTAATTAGTTTAAGAGTGAATCCTATACATAGAAATATCTAACTTAATATAAATAGAGATATGAAAAAAAAGAAAAAAAAGAAAAGAAAGTATATAATAATGTCCTTGTTACTTTGTTACTAAGACAGTATCAGCTATTAAAAACCAGGCAAAGAAAGATGAAGTAATTTAATATTTATTTGATGTCGCTAATCCATACAATAAATATTTCCAAATTGTATATCCGGCAATGAATGGATGGATATGATGTCATGTTTAATAGTTGTAAATATTAAAATTATTATCTTTAGTTATGAAAAAATAAAAATCACGATCATTCAAAAGAACAAAAAATGGAGTTAATAATCAAATACGTCTGCACAAAATATGAATAACAAATACAGAAACATTTTTATATCATACAATATTACTAATGCAAGCGTCGTACATAAGAGATAATAATTTTCACCAATCTTAAGGAAAACCTAAAATAAAAGTATCAGAGTCAGACCCCAATAGCATTTAAGCTGACAAATCAAACTTTACTTCTGTCTAGCCAATTTTCAGTTGTTATTGTTGTATTGTTATATATATACTAAAAATTTACTTAGCTACTATTTACTTCATTTGGGTCAGATGGTTTAATTCGAAACATTTTTAAATAATCACCTATATATAAAAATCAGCAAGAGGGATAACTCATTCTAAATTGAAGAATATAATAGGAGTTGTCTACCTTGAGTTTAAAAATGTGCAAACAAATAAAAATTAAATTTCACTGCATCAGAATTAAAAGTCACCTTGGAAACACTTATAGAAAAATGATAAAAAATTTAGTTGTTATTTAAAATATTTCAATTTTAAAAACAATTTATTATTAAAAAAAAAATACATTTAAAAAGCATACGTATATAAAAATACTTTTACTTCAAATTATCTGTATAATTATACACCAGTATCTTCATTTGTACATATGTTACCTTCCAAACTCATTTTTTTTAAAATGAAATATTTCGATGACTAAAGAAATTTAATTATTTGATGTCGCTATGTGTCACAATGAAAGATTTTTACTCATTACAAAATGAATCATTCCAAAATCGAATATAACGTCATAAATAGAATTCTGTCATGGTAAAACATTATTGGTACTATCTTCTATCTTGCCTTCGAGCTTGGATTAAAGTGTAGTATTTGTTCTGTCTTCAGAAAAGATAATGCCGAATCTACTTACTTGCCTTTCACAAGAGCGAAGTTAGACACAAGGTCGATTATTGAATCCAGTTCCCTCAAAAGAAGCACTCTGGATGGGAACACAAATACTTGTATAGTCCTGTCCGCACTCCCTCATAAATGAGGGCATCATAGGCAACAGATAATACTCACCCCCCTCCATAAAATATAAGTGGATAAAAAAAAAAGTTAAAGTATTTTTTAAATTATTAATTAACCACGGTTCCTACTAGTTTAATAACATTTAAATAATCATCCTACTATTGTATTTGTAACTGAAAGTATTTTAATGGTCTCTTAACTAGTCAATTATGATTTGAAATATGTGCATACTTTTTAATACAAGTTCTCAAAATGAGTTCGGTCGCATACAGATGGCATTCACTAGAGATAAATCCTAAAAATACCTCATCATTCATTAGAATTTAACTGAATTTCAAGAAGTCTTATAATAAAAGAACACATGCCAAATTTCAGTTGGATCTATTTATACTGGAGGATAGGGAAGATATAATTGACACAATTGTTATTGACAGCATGTAGGATTGTCTGGCAGACAACACATGCCAGCAGGTAAAACAGACATTAAAATTCGAATATGATGATGACAGTTCAAGATTCTGTTATGTGCATTTACACAGTAATACTCCCAAGCTTTGTTTTTTTTTGCTCTCTGTGTGTGTGTGAGTGTCCTGTATAGTATGAAAAACAATGCATAAATAAATCTGAACATATGAGGTTTGCAGCTGAAATCAAACTCCCAACAGGAAGTCATGCAGCCAGTCAAGCCTGACTAGGTCCAGCTCTATCAGTCCTGCATGACCATTCAGTGTGGAGAGCACTCGTCAAGAATGTACTAGACTGTTTGGCCATCTGCATCGCACTTGCATCCAAGGTCGTTGATATGTCCCAGTTCATGCATGTCATATCGTAGGTAATCTTTTTTGCTTCTCAAACGATTGAGCCGTACGCATTCAGAGTGAGGCGAGTTGGATTCACTGGATAACTGGATGTATTTTGTGTAGAACCCTATCATGCCCAGACCAACAACTGACATTCCCACTTGACGTATGAGAACTCTGCGATCGTAGATGCTCTAATGAGTATATGGTCATGTGTAAAATAGCAGCAGAATAGCTTATAATTAATCTCATCAGCATTAAATAAAAAAAAAGGTTGGTATGCCATAAAAGAGAAAAACCAAACACGAACATTTAGTATTAATGTTAAACAAAATATAAAAAAGTAATGTTAAACGTAATTAACAATGCTTTCATTTAGTGAAGAAACCTTTTAGTCAAATAGTGATAAGTCAATCAGATAAAAGTCCATTCAGGTGAAAAGTTTGTTGAAAATTTTTATTTGTAGATTAAAAAAAAAGTGTAAATCGTTGATGTAAGCTTAAAAAATTTGGCATATTTTTAATGTTTTATTTTGATAAAGAAGCTAGTTTATGTTTTTAAATGGTACTGCAAAGCAGCCACTGAAAGATATAAAATAAAAATAACTTTTACTAACTTATGCCGTTTTTAATTTTTTATCATTTAATTTGAAAATATAATTAAGTTTTGAGAGAGTTATAGCATGTTAGTTTTTAACGATTTTAATTTTCTTTTGGAGGTGGCTGTGATAAAGCAGATAACTGGTTGCCCAAGTTCGAATCCAGACGGTTCCATAACATTATTTTCGTTTATGGATGTTGGCAACCTTCACGTGTAAGTACCTGTTTCTAGAAAGAATGAGGGAAACCAATGCCAACAACAGAATCAAGCTGACTAAAAATGGTGTACCAAGTTGATTCATACGAATTTACTTTTATTTTATTTTCTGCCGTTTAGCATCCCTTGAAAATTTAAACAACTAAAGATTTTGGGAGAATTCTCGGAAATCACATCAGCTTTTTCTTTTGGTGGGGCTATTTGAAAGCTTACACAAACCTCAAACAATTCAAGAACTTAACATTTGAACCAAAATTCGTCGTTTAGGACCTGAAAGATTACATACGATAGTGGAAAGTGCTGTGAAAAAAAAAAAAAGCCTGTATTTGCGAGCAAGAACTTGGTCATCTGAGAGATGTTGTTTTTCACACATAGTAGAGAAAAACTCCAACTATATTAGGTATCACAAACCAACCAGTTTAATGTGCAAAAATGGCTAAATCTGGTGAAATTCCATCAATTCCAACTTATGATAACTCGTTTATTTTTTTGGAGTTATTTTGATAAGATTTGGATGTAAATTTTAAAAATCATTTTCTCTTTATAAATGTACAATTCTTTTTCTTGTGTCATTAATAGTTTGTTTTTTTCATGTTACTTCAAGTTAGGTTATTATTTTCAGTGACTGGCGATTTATTTCTTAATGTTGGTATTTTTCAACTTAATGCACATGTGTCTATGCCTCTAAGAAAAAGAGTCACCGATCAATATGATGGGCTTAATAGAGTTTTGTTTTCTTTCACAAAAAAAAAAGAAAAAAAGTCCAAGTTGAAAACTTTAGTTAATGAAATTTTTGCCCTATTATCAAATTGTTTCCCTGTTTTTATAATTTACATGGTTCAAATCAGAGTTAAACAATTTTTTGTTACTATAACTCAGTTTGATCTCTACTCAATGTGTTAGCTGTTCAAATAAATCGTATATGAACAGTCAAAGTTGCGCTTCTGCGTCATTTTTTTACGTTTTTTTTTATAGATAATTGGATTTTGCCCAATGTATAGGTTGGCTTGATCTAATATTTATTGCTTCAATTATGATTAATTTTCATTTACAACAAGATGACATTACATTTGTAAGGATTAAAAATTTTTATTTTTTTTTTTTATTTTTATTTTTTTACTTCATTTGAAGCCTGCATTTTTAGTTATACACTAACAATTGGCTTTTGAATTAATAACACACAAGACAACAAATTGTCTTATTTCCAACAAATTTTGAATGTTCATAATTTGCTGGTTAATTGTGCAATCAAATTAAATTTGGTACGATTGTTTGTTTTGCAAAGGTCTATGTGGCCACATTAAAAGATTTAAAATATAATAAAAATAAAATTTTGGTTTTGTATACCTAATTTTATTTTGAAAAAAAAAAAAAAAAGAAAAGATTAGTTTATTTTATATCCTGCACTCTTTCAGTAAGCACTCTATAGAAGAACCACCTCGCACTGCCTGGTAATGAACGAGGGGCCCTGCGTATTCTTATTCCTTGCCCACAATTCTATATTACCATTTTTATGTTCTGTAATTAAAGTTTTTCTTCAATGACATCATCCTCTCATTCTCTTATGCTGTTGCTATGCTCTATTCTCCTCCTCCAAGCACTCCTCATCTAAAACATACAATGTGTCAAGTTAAAAGTATATTTGACTCTTACCAAAAAAGATAAACTCATTTCTTAAGATCAGTGTACCAGAGTTTTTTTTCCTCCTATTTAAAAGATTTTGAATATGATATATGCTTTACAGAAAAAAAAAATCAAAGAATAAAAAACCCTTTAAAAGTATTCTAAATTTAACAAATAATTTATGTATTAATAATCATCATCTGTAAAAGAAAAATCTAAACGTAATTACTGAAAAGATTTCCTAAGAATTTATTGAAGCTGCTGATATTAATAGATGCTTAATTTGAACAACTTTTGAGTGTGTGGCACATGTTTTTCTTTCAATTAATTGAAATCCTTCATTCTGTTGAAAAGAAGTAGCCACAGTTCTAAGACATAATTCTTCACCGTATGAAATGCCATCTGTTCTTGGTCCCCTTCTGTTTATTCAACATATTTATGGCATAGATGCCAACTTAAAGGCTACAGTACTGAAATATACAGATGACATCAAGCCGTGAGATAAAAAGGACAGATCCTGCACTCTATAAATCTTTCCTGTAATCAGACCTGGAG
The DNA here is from genome assembly GCA_963556195.1 of Sepiola atlantica. Taxonomy (NCBI): domain Eukaryota; kingdom Metazoa; phylum Mollusca; class Cephalopoda; order Sepiida; family Sepiolidae; genus Sepiola; species Sepiola atlantica. Next base: position 101,988,783 of record OY744528.1, on the reverse strand, counting down.
ACAAGATAGCAATGGATCAGATTGGCAATTGAAGCTAGCTGTGGACAAGTGTACCACTATGCATTTTGAGAGGAAGAATCCAATGAGCAAATACTCCCTCCACAGCACTAATATGAGCAGGTCTTCTTGTGAATGTGACCTGGTCATTAATGTCAGCAGTGATTTGCATTGGACAAAGCACATGCCTAAAATAGTCAAGGCATCATGTAACAAGATCTTTTTCAGCCGTTCTCTAGCCATTTATTTAAAACCGTATACAGTTATGATGCGACCACAATTAGAATTTGCAACATCAATCTGGAACACCCGTCTTGCTCAGAACATTGATCACCTTGAAACCATGCAGAAACGTGCAACTAAGTGAAAACCCTTAAGACACCTGACATATCTGAATGGCTTGCTTTCCATTGAAGCTCCGACATCTAGCAACTTAGTAAACACTCACAAAATCATTAGCCATCTCATCAACAACCCTGAGTACCTGTTTGATCTCCATGTGTATAGCACACATGGACATGCATACGAAGGCCGAAAACAGCACAGCTCCCATAACTTTCGGAAACATTTTTTCATGCTTAGAATTGCTGCAACAATATGCCTGTCATCCTTTAAAACCCTTGTGCTTCCCCAAATTACACCTGATGACCCCTCCTCCTGCATACTGTTCATTGCCCTGACAACTATACATCATCTTATAGGTAGTACACATGCACATTTGATGAGTTGTGCACTTGAGCACTGTATACAAAGATTTCATTATTATAAAATATAATTTGGATAACTTCAGTTTTATGCCTGTTATGTTTGTAGTTTTTTAAAATATTGTTTCAAATGCAGTCATTTTTATTTTCAGAGTGAATTTTACCCATTAAATCTGTGCATTTAGTGTTAAATGCTATTTCAAACATAAGTGTGACAACCTCCAAAAAATGCTATTTCAAACATAAGTGTGACAACCTCCAAAAAATGCTATTTCAAACATAAGTGTGACAACCTCCAAAAAATGCTATTTCAAACATAAGTGTGACAACCTCCAAAAAATGCTATTTCAAACATAAGTGTGACAACCTCCAAAAAATGCTATTTCAAACATAAGTGTGACAACCTCCAAAAAATGCTATTTCAAACATAAGTGTGACAACCTCCAAAAAATGCTATTTCAAACATAAGTGTGACAACCTCCAAAAAATGCTATTTCAAACATAAGTGTGACAACCTCCAAAAAATGCTATTTCAAACATAAGTGTGACAACCTCCAAAAAATGCTATTTCAAACATAAGTGTGACAACCTCCAAAAAATGCTATTTCAAACATAAGTGTGACAACCTCCAAAAAATGCTATTTCAAACATAAGTGTGACAACCTCCAAAAAATGCTATTTCAAACATAAGTGTGACAACCTCCAAAAAATGCTATTTCAAACATAAGTGTGACAACCTCCAAAAAATGCTATTTCAAACATAAGTGTGACAACCTCCAAAAAATGCTATTTCAAACATAAGTGTGACAACCTCCAAAAAATGCTATTTCAAACATAAGTGTGACAACCTCCAAAAAATGCTATTTCAAACATAAGTGTGACAACCTCCAAAAAATGCTATTTCAAACATAAGTGTGACAACCTCCAAAAAATGCTATTTCAAACATAAGTGTGACAACCTCCAAAAAATGCTATTTCAAACATAAGTGTGACAACCTCCAAAAAATGCTATTTCAAACATAAGTGTGACAACCTCCAAAAAATGCTATTTCAAACATAAGTGTGACAACCTCCAAAAAATGCTATTTCAAACATAAGTGTGACAACCTCCAAAAAATGCTATTTCAAACATAAGTGTGACAACCTCCAAAAAATGCTATTTCAAACATAAGTGTGACAACCTCCAAAAAATGCTATTTCAAACATAAGTGTGACAACCTCCAAAAAATGCTATTTCAAACATAAGTGTGACAACCTCCAAAAAATGCTATTTCAAACATAAGTGTGACAACCTCCAAAAAATGCTATTTCAAACATAAGTGTGACAACCTCCAAAAAATGCTATTTCAAACATAAGTGTGACAACCTCCAAAAAATGCTTTCAAACATAAGTGTGACAACCTCCAAAAAATGCTATTTCAAACATAAGTGTGACAACCTCCAAAAAATGCTATTTCAAACTTATGTGACAACCTCCAAAAAATGCTATTTCAAACTTATGTGACAGTCATGGCTGTGGAGTTTGAGTGAGTCAAAGCAATGAATTTACTTGGTGTTAAAATTTCAAGAGTCAGAATCAAGCATTCTAGCTACCAACTCCACAGGTCAGCTTCCAGCATAGATCACTTTTCTTTTTTTTCTTTTTTAATTCTTAAGATTTTATTAAAAAACAAAAAAAAACACGAATTCATTAAGCCGTAAAATTCATGCACGTCCACTTTAAAATCTATAAATATATAGTAAACTAGGTGTATGTCCACGGAAGTCTTTCATTTTTCTTTTTAATTATAACTATTTTAAATAAATTATCAAGTGATTTAGTTCTTTACAATTTTACAAATCACACTCACATGTATTTTGAATTACCTACTAGACACCATCCTAGAGTGTCTTCGGTCTCTCTGTACATGGGTTTGTCAGGACAACCTAACATGAGAATACTTCACCCTACAAATAAACCCTGACCAAATATTCAAAATAATATAGTATTCGAAGCCCAAATAAAATCCCCTCAACATGGCTATACGAGGAATAGTACACCTTCTCCAAGTAATGTTACCTCAAGTAACAGCACGTAGCTTGATACTCCACCAGACTAGATAAATTCTTGTCCTGGAATCTAGTAAGACCATGAGACCACAAGAAATATACTGTAACATAATTAACTGGTCAATTAGGAGAGGAAAATTTATGTTCTTAACTTCTTTACTAACTCAACGTTTGAGAGATAAAAGAATTTTAATAGAATATTTGAATATCTATGTATCTCATATAGAGGTCAAGTGTTAGCCCCAGGAAGGGGGCCCTTGATTTGAGAACTTTGACTGAAGTAAAATGAAACTTCAGAGAGAAACATATCTTGTTTGTATAATTTTATAAATATATATATAATTATTACTAGTGGAAAAAAAGATTTCTCAGGTCAGCATTGGACCTCTTAAAATATCAGGAGTCAGAATTTAAGTTGAAGAGTTCTAGGGTACCAACTATTAGTCTGACAGACAGATCAATGGATAAGTCTTTCAAAGTGAAGATTCATTAAAATACAACCTTCAAGCAGGGGTCGAACTGCATGTATGAAAACGATGGCAATTAAAGGAAATACATGTTTCATCTGGTAATGATGATGGCCATTAGGTGATATTGCCAGTTATTTGATACACATACAATTTGACAGGAAAAAAATACATGACATTTTAGTCAAAAATGAAGTTTTTTTGTTTTTTTAAAAGTACTTGTTTAAAAATGTTAACCTCAAATCTTTGAAATTTTCTAGGTTCAATCAAATTTTTGTGAGTTGTTTAGAGCCAATTTAGGATTCTTAAATATATAATTTGTACAGTTGATAACCAGTTTGTGTAAGACAATGAAGACGGACGAGAACTCAGATATGAAGAAAATATATTTGAATGGCAAAGTTATTGAGATTGTTCAGAAATTTTGTTACCCTTGTGATACCATTAGAGCAGAGGAAGGATCAGGTGCTAGTGTGATAGCAAGAATTAGGAGTGGATGGACTAAGTTCAGGGAACTTTGCTATTATTACCAGCAGAGCGTTACAACTATCGACCAAGGGAAGAATATCAGGCATGTGCACGCAGTGATGATGATGTATGAATCAAAACCTGGCCATTGAGGATATGCGTTGCATGGAGAGAAATTATATGATGGATGTGTAGACAGGCTTAAAGAACAGTAGACTTCGATGGCATGGTCCTGTTAAAAGACCGTATGAGAGTTCTTGGGTTAGTAGCAATTGGAGGTAGCAGGATCAGTTCGCAGGAGAAGGCCAAGGAAAACATGGGAGGAAGTGATCAGGATAAACTTGAAAGAAAGAGAGATAAATAAAAACCTGACCAGAAATAGGTTAGTTTGGAAGTCAATTTTCAACATGTAAAACAAACGTTAAACCTAACATGATAATGAGTTGAACTATTGTGAATGTGTCATAGTAGTTGGTCCATTGCGAACAAAGTGTTGTTGGAAACTAATGCAGATTATATTTGTAGATAATTTTTTAAAGTTATGTATCTTTTTTATGTCAGATTTTTTTTAGTATAGTTTCCCACACAATAGAATGTTGGGATTCAAATAGATTTTTGTCTGGTAAAAATCAAGGTTACCACAACTGGTTAGGATGTGTTTTACACTGAATTTACAATCTTGTATGCTAGACATTCTGGTTGGGCCTCTTGCTAGAGTCTAAAGGAAAAACTCTCCTGACCAATGCATAATCTGTTTGGAGGTTTTATGAATCCTAGTTTCCAGTCCCAAGGTGGGTTTTATTTAAAAACTAAAGGATAAGGCAATCAGAGAGGTTGATAGCAAATTTGGTATGAGATGGGTTACTTGGAGAGTTAATTGCAAATTGCTAATTAAAAAAAAACAAAAAAACTGGGGAATACGTTAGCATGTATTTCATGTGATTACAATGTATAGGCAAAAAGCTTTAGGGAAACATACATCAATAAACTCAGCTTTAGTATAATAATAGATGGTTTGTTCATTCAAGATAGTTGCTGCGTTTTTTGGGGGAGGGGGGGATTGGTTAATTTGGGGGTTCAAATCAACAGTATATGAGATTTTGTACATGGGATCAAGGATCAAATATAGAGTTGATTTGACTTTTCTAAATTTATATTATTTAACTTTTTGTTAATGAATATTCAAGAACTTAAACTAGTTGATTATTCATTTTTTTTTGTTTTGTTTTTACTCAAGATCAGGCGATCCTTTTTAATTTTTATTAGCAGTTGCCCAGCATTGCCTGGCTATCAAATATGTTGAACATAATAGCCGAGATGGGTAACAAATTCCTCATTCTGATGATTTATGAGGTAAATAGTACAACTATTGTTCTTCTAATAATTCGTTTATACAAAAATGATTCCCAGCATTAAATGAGCCTAAAAGGTTGATATGCTGTTAAACAAAATTATCCAAACCGTTATTATACATTATACACAGAAACACACTGTGTCACAATTTTATCTGAGAATATCTGTTCAAGTTTTTTGTTGAATATCCATTTCTAAGTCATATCCCAATTGAAATAACTTTCAAGTAATAAAAACATTTAATAAGTTTTGCCTTAAATAAAAACCAACTCCATTGGAGTGAACTAGCAAAGAATATTATCCATATAAATAACAATTGGCAAAATTCTTTTTAAGTCGCAATTGAATGGAAGATTATTTTTATACAGGAAAAAAAAAAGCAGAATTAAATATTTGTATAAGAATAACACAGAACTTATTTTTGCTATTTAATTAACATAATTGTTTTTACTTCAGAATCAGTAAAACTATGACAGAAATAATGATGTCAAAATAATGTATGGCGACAAATAAAAATTCAGAGTTTTCGTATGAGAACCTTTGTGTACTTCTGCTCCCAGCCCTGAACCCTGTATTACCATTTTTATAATTTATGTAATGCAATTTTCATGTTTTTTTATGTCATATTTATTTATGTCATCCTCTTTATGCTGATGCTACTACTCTCTCTCTATTCCCCTCCTCCCACAATTTCTTGTCTTATCCCCTCTTCCTCCTACCAGCTAAACCATTCAATGTGCAAACAAGAATGCAAGATTAGTTTTACGGGGCAGAGATAAGTAAGTATATAGTATGCGCACCGGTATAGACGGTTTATCTAATATATAATATATATATATATATATATATGATCAATTTTAGAGGAAGCATTATTTTAATCAATGAAACAGGCAGGTGGAAAAAATAAAATAAAATTGTTAAAATTACCTTAAGGCCTTATCGTCTGACCCTCTAAGAGGAAACGTCAGAATGGTAAATTAAAAATTAAAAGTCGAATGAGATATGAGCAGAAAAAATTGTTTCAGTTGGAGAAAATGATTGAGAGAGGAAAAAAAAAAGGGTAAATCTGTTATGGTGGCTTTGAATCATTAAAGATCTGTAACTGATGCTTATATATATATACATATATATATATATATTCATTCTTTGGTTATGGCTGGTCTATGATTGTTTTTTATGGATCCTTTTGTCACTTCATTTATAACAAAGGATCTCTTTTCGATATCTCTCACACCCTCTTTAATGAACGATATCACAAGATTATGGCATCATCCATTTAGGTGATCACAATAGAATCTTCCATCAATCATTTCTGTTTTAGTGGATGACAACATCCATTTATGATGTCATCCACTGTGCACGGAGACAGACATCAAGATATGCAGTTTTAGTAGCATACTAAACCCTCAAGTCTAGACGTTATAGCTACAGGTCGTCTAGATAAAGGACCCCATCCCACACTCTTATTTTATGGATGACGTCATCAAGTGTGCACAATGACAAACAAAGATCCAGAGTTTTAGTAGTATATAGGTAGATCAGCATCAGGTTTGTTTTATGGCATATTAATCCTAATTAGGTTATTTAATACAAAATTTATTATCTTAATAAAGGTTTTTATGCTTCAAGTTCTTTATATTTCAAAATATTTATAGACATATTTTGTAAATAGTCTCCATTAAACACACGGATTGGACCAGGTTAGAGTCGACCTGGGAGTAATGGCAACTAAGAGGTGATTACACACTCCTCAAAAGCTCCTACGAACGGTGCTGACCACCGGATGTAGTTGAAGGTCATACAAGAACCAGGTTGGGGGAAGGCAGAATTTGAGTAGTTGATTGGGTTAGGAAGAAGGGTATTGATTTACTCCTCTCCAGAAATTAGGCACAAGGCCAGTTTTTATCTTACTTCCACAAGTAAGATGTGACCCAAGGTCGGGTCGGGAAAGTGGGGTTTAAAAATTGCCTGGGCAGCCCCGTCGGTATTCCCCGGTAGGGGCGCCTCAGGCAGTAAGCAATAAACTTACTCCTCCCCAAAGAGGGGAGGCGAAGCCTGGGAGGGTGGACCTCCTAGAACTGCACAGGACAGACCCATAGATCGGCGTAAATCAAGCCCCGAAGGCCAAGACAATACCAGTCTATGGGGTGCAGTATCCATCGGAACAGATACTACACTTTGATCTTGACCAAAAGAAGGGTAGGCAGAATCATTTATTTAATTTAAAAAAATTTTTTTTTTAAAGTAGAAAGAACTGGGAAATGGCTTTCGATGTGGTGAGAACACCTTGCTCAAGGGTCGAGACTGTTTAGTGTTGTTCCCTGAACCATTATTGGGATCAGAAAACAAATCTTAGTGCTACAAAGAATTCCTCTAATTATTAATTTTTCTAAAATTAGTAAATCAAATACTATTTTAACACAAAAATGTGGCTGTTTCTGTTTAATTAATCTGCCAGAAGTGGACAGTTAAAGATGAGCTGTGTATATAAGTCGACCTACCTTGACAAAATTCCTGTTGGAAAGTGGCCTCCAACCACTTTCATATATACCTTCTAAAGAATATTCACCTGTAAAAAATAAAAAAGAACATTTTAAATGATAGGAATAACACTTTTAGAATACAAAAGTTAAATATAATTTATTATAGAAAAAAAAACAAACCGATTCTCAAGACCTCTTTTTTAATTTCTATTTTCCCCCTTATACTGAAATAATGAATTTAAAATTGCTCATAAAAGAGAGAGTTAAAGTAAAAGAACTACATAATAATACAGACTCATGGGTAGAAAAATTCCCCGATTAGAATAGGGTTTTATTCATGTCATTTATCAGATTCGGCTTTACATGCTGGCATGTGTTCAATGAATTATATTTTTTCCTTCAAACTAATCTATCACTTCATCCCACCTGACTCTGCTACCTCAACTGTTCTACATCTACTAACCCAAGAACACAGAAATGTGTTAATTTTATAAATATCAAGTATGAAATAACGAGTATCACTGATTGAGGGGAGAGGTATTTTAAACATTTAAAATAATTTAAAGAAAACTCGAACATTATCGATCGATTTTACTGAGAATAGAATTTACTTTTAGCTTAATAGAAAAAAAAGGACATTCTATGGTTTAATTAGAAATAATTATCAAGGATTAAAGATAGCCATTTTAAATCTAGAAGAAAAAAAATTGAGAAAGGAGGGAAACAGACTGACAGGGTGAGGGGAAAGACAGATATAGAGAGAGAAAAAGAGAGGAGGTAGAGAAAGATCGACTTCTGTCATATTTAGATGTATAGTTGCAGTTACCATCTATAACAAAGTTATCTTGTCGGATTTTCAAAGTCAGACCCAAATAGCAGTTAAGCTGACAAATCAAACTTTGTTACTGACTCGACAATTTTAATTTATAATTGTTGTCCAGTATTATTGGCAATATAACTTAGTTCGCTACAATTTATTAAAAAAATTGCTTAGTCTGGCCCAGACGATTGCGAATATGAAACATTTTCAAATAATCAACTAAATATAAAAATCGGCAAAGGGGGTAACTCATTTTTAAATTGAAGAATATAATATTAGTTCTCTATCTTAAGTTTAACAACTGCGAATAAATAAAAATTAACTAAAATGACTGCTGCATTCCGGGCAATGCCATGCATCAGTCCTACTAGTTATTAATATAGGAGACTACATTATGAATAAACATTAACTTCAAAATGTATAATAATATTTATTCATCAACTAATAAATACTACATATACACTACAGAGAAACGATTAATTCCTACGCCAATATATAGAACACGCATAGTATAGGTGAGGTAGCATATAAATCACTATCATAAAAATGCTAGCAATTAGTTTCAAATTTTAAAAATATATTCTATTGTTTTAAACAAGATAGCATAAATAAAGTGTGAAAAAAAAAAAAAAAAAAAAAATGTGACAATGCGGTTATTTTGAGCAGTAACAAACCAGGAAATGGTAGGAAATACCGTGTATCCAGCAGTAGTGAACGTTGTGGAAGCAAAATAGGGCAACTGTCCACATGGTCAGAGCTGCGTTAGCAGAGGCAGATACTTGTAGCATTAAATAGAATTTTATGAGAGATTCCAATTTGCCTACACATTCACTCAATTGGTAGCACTAGATTTTTTTAGGAGGGGGGGGGGAAATGGAGGCATGGCTTTAAATGCATAGCAATTAAACAACAGCTTACAGATGGCGTTAAAATGTTGCACAGACTTCTTTCCTTAGCCTTTTGGTTAGGAGCAACGGGTAGTATACTACACTTCATCTTTTCTGTCCTTGATCAGTGAAGTAGAAATCCTTCTAGACAGAGGCAATTTTTTTGTTTTAATCCAGAGTGCATGATTTTTTTTTTGGGGGGGGGGGAGGGGGCTGGATTTTCTCCACATAAGAAAACGAACTTGTGTCTCACTTTCCTCGTGGGGGGGGGGGCAAATATGGGACATTTTCAAGCATTGTATAAAGAGCTAGTGCTTATAATGGAAATATTGGATGTCATTTAAGAGATATATATATATATATATATAGTATATGTATGTATATAATTTAAATACATTAAATATATATACTAGCTGCATCTACCCTGCATTGCTTAGGATACAGTGACGTCATTTTAGTTTTTATTTGTTTGCCCCTTTTTTAAACTTAAGGTAAACAACTTTTATATTCTTCAATTTAAAATGAGTTATCCCCCTTGATGATTTTTAAATATTTTTCAGTGATTATTTAAAAATGTTTCATATTATCAGTTGTCTGGGCCGGACCAAGTAATTTAATAAAATAAATTATAGTGAACTACGTTATTATATTGCCAACAACCTTGTACAAAAATAACACATGAAAATTACAGTCTTATATCTAACTTTATGTTAGATAAAAATGTAAAAAAATTTCTGCACCCAATATTTTGTATTAATAAATTACAAAAATGTATTCACACCAATGGACAACCTATGTCAAACCTACACATATCAGAATTAATATCTATAAAAATTTGTGTTCCATCTATAAAGTATCAACTAAAGTTTTTTTTTTAAATCAATAAACAAATACCAACTGTTTTAATTTTTCTTTCATTCCAAAGTGTCCTTTCTTCCGTAGAAATAATTGCCAGCTAAATATTCTTGAACTAAAACGAATAGGTAGGAAACCTATTTAAAATTGTACCAATTTAAATCTTTAAAATAAATAGTCTCTTTTTATGGTAAAAATAATTATTAGCTTAATTAATTTAAATGAATAAAACGGATGCCATTTTAAATTGTAACAAATGTATATTCAAATTAAAAAAATGCAGAATAGATTTTTTACACTGTTTAAGGATGGCAGGATGATCTTAGAACAATTCATTTTAAAATGGCTAAAGTCAAAATGTTTGACACAGCAGCATAAAAAAATCACTCATTTTTTAAAACCTTTGGTGATCAGACGATCTCATTTGTTAAAATAGGGGTGGATGGGGTGAAGCTACAGGTGTATCATTATACAGATTATTATTTTCTTGTTTTAAAAAGAACTAATATTTTTAACAGAAAGGCAATTAAAATAAGACTTATCTTTCAAAAGAATTAAGAAAACATTTAAAACAATCTTTATATACTACTTTAGATTCAAAATCCAATAAAATCTTTCAAAGTATCAAACAGCTAAATGAGAAAAACAAACACATTCATCATTTAATATAAAATACTTTTTTTTCTATTTATTTACCATTAAAAACTACATTTGTGAAAAGACAAAGATTTTGTTTGAGTAAAAAAGCAAGATTATTAATAATTAAAATAAGAGGAAAGAAATTTCATCATTTTTCTGCTTCACTTCTACCATCAAGAACACTCAATTACAAAAGCAGATAAAGGAGAAATGGCAGATATTGCAGCAACGCATCATACCCCCAAGAGATCCAGTGAAAAGAATCAGTATGACTTAAAATTCCAGGGCCGACTGAAATATCTAGAAAATGGAACTTGTTAGCAATGTACAGGTGCAAGACCAGGAATACCCCCCCCCTTCCTTCTAAACACAAAAGTTCAACAAATGTTATTTATTTGCGTAATGTGAGGTGGTGTTTTTTTTTTGCTTCTGATCCAATAAGACTAGTTACTGATTGAATTTGTCTGATGTTAAAGAAACCTTAGACGAATAATAAAACCAGCAGATCGTTGAAAACTCACCTCAAAACGTATATACTTTTGCAATCAAATGATTAGAAGTCTTTAAACCCAAAGAAAGATACCAAATTTCAACAAGCCGCACATGCGTGGTCCCCCTCTGCATGTGACTCGATGTGGCGAGTGTAAAATGCAATAAATTTGAGCAATTTGGGGCATTTTTGATCCCCCTTTGACCCCCTGGGGGCGCGAACCAGAATTTTTCTGAGGTCAAGGATGCTCATTTTATATCCAGAACAATTGCCTCCACATTTTGGCCAAGTTTCAGAAAAATTGAATGGATGGATCAAACGTTATGAGAGAGAAAAGGGTAAATTTTTTGCCATTTTAGGGGCTTTTGACCCCCTGGAGGCGCGAACCAGATTTTTTTCCAAGGTCAGCGATACTTATTTTCTATTAGGAACAATTGCCTCCACAATTTGACCAAGTTTCAGAAAAATTGAATGGATGGATGAAAAGTTATAGGGCAAAAAATGTCATTTTTTGCTATTTTGGAGCCTTTTGACCCCCTGGGGGGCTAACCAGATTCTTTTTCAAAAATCGGAGAATGTCACTTTCTAACCTGACCAAAGTTACTACTTCATGCAAAATTTCAGAGAAATTCAATTGATGGTTGCGGAGAAAAATCCGGACGGACGGACATGTCTCAAAACATAAGTCCCCCGATTTTATAAATCATTTCTATAAATCGGGGGACCAATTAACTTGTTAGAGATTTGACAAAAGAAATCCATATTCTCAACGCTTTATTCACTGAAGATAAATTCTCAATTTTAAGCCATTGTTCTGTCGCTTTTTACTTGCCTTCCCACGAGGACAAAGTTAGACAAAGTTACTAATGCGGAGAAAATCCAGCTCCCCAAAAAGAGACATGCTGGATGGGAACAAAAATGACTTTATACAGCCCACACAAATAATAGCACCTCAGGCAACCAGTCAATAAACCACCCTTCGAAAGGAGAAAGTAATGCCTGGGAAAGATGGTTCGTTCAGAGCGAACAAATACTACACTGAACAATTTATTTGCAAACAAAACTATAATTCATTTACAAATGAGGAATGAAAATCATCAAAAGTGTGCAAAGGTGATCGTTTGTCATCCTGCCTATCCTACACTTAACTAGACACATTTTGACTCGTCCATTTGAACTCTCTGTCATTCTTTCGACATTTGTCTTTCAATTTTATTTCAACAGTCAATACATTTGGACTACCATATTTAAAATTTTCCTACTGGGTTAAAATCAATTTTATTTACAAAAGATATTTACAATTGCATTAGAAAAAGATGGGGAGTTGCACTACAAAAACACACCAACAAAATAAAAACAAAAGTTACTACACTTTGATCCGAGACAAAAGGCCTACTAAGCCATTGTCCACAGGAAGAATAACAGCAATCTTTACCGATATATTAAATCAGTGAGGATTGATATAACATTTTTTTTGTTTAAATCCTTATTCTTAGAATTATCCATTTTTTGCTATTGAAGACATTCATGATGCGCTGCAATGACAGAGCATAAAAATGAAAATGGTTTTTAGTCTGTATTCGTTCTACATGTATAGAAAATGAATGTTTACTTCTTATAGTCTGTATTTATAAAGAGATTCTATTGATTCTGGTTGGCAATTAACATTAAACTGCAAAGGTAGAATTTTACAGAGCTTCTTTAATGGAGTTCCTGGCCAAAAGTATTTGCTAATCTGCTTTTCTACTCATTAGATAGGCTTTTTCATATCTTCATAATTTTGATATACCAAACAGAAATAAATTTTATGTTTGATGATTTAACACAAATAACAAATCTAGAATTACAATTTCACTAAATAAGGAAAAAGATCACTTATTCGATGTCTAATATAATAAAACTATAAATATTATTCATTTTTTTAAATGCTCATTCAACTCAAATAAAAACAAAAGCCGATGACAAGAAAAGCAAACACTTTCTTTTTAACAATTTTTACTGTCAATATCAGTGATCAAAATTATCAAAAAGTCAAAAGTAATAAAAAAAATAAAAATCTTTTCAAAAGGAGTACACGTAAAAATAGGCTTAAAACAAAACCTTGTCCAACACAGGCCTGCATGTAAAACAAACATTAAAATGAATATGATGACGTCAAAGAGAATCTGAGGTCATTTTAATACAAATTATAACTGGTAATCTTACATATAAAATAAAGTCAGACCCCCCCCCCCCCCCACGTGCACACGCAAACACACTGGAGCTTGATAGCTTTAGTAACAAAAAGCATATACATAAGTCTGTTTTATTAGTGATTTCTAGCTTATACATTGGTCTATGTTATTAGAAAATTTTACTTTTTACTGATTTCTTAATTTTAATATTTAGTCCTGCTTGATATTTTTTCATAAAATAATAAAGTCAGGAGTTTTCACTCTCCCGCTCAGATCTACCACTGTCACCGGGAAGTTATTTTGTAAGACACATACTTTAGTAACACCATTATTATTTCATATTTCTATCTTTCAATTGTATGTTAAATACGGTTTTCGTATATAACTACTCTCTCTCTATCTCTCCACGTTTTCTTTCTGAGACTCATTTTCATTGAATAATCTACATAATTTGTCATCGATTTGACCAATCTCGCTTAACAGAATATGAGAATTAGAGAATCACAAATAACTAATGCACTTTTTGGCTTCATTAATCAAACAAACCAAGTTATTTTATTTACAAATAAAAAGTGAGTTCCCTTAAAAAGGAACTAATATTAAATAAAATTTTACTGTTCAAACAATAGTCATTTCATTATGCTTTAATTTAAGGGCCAACAGTGAACGTATTGAGTCGTTAATAAAAAGGTTACCGTTTCAGATCCACCCAGGGATAATTAATTTTCTTTATTGGTAACCCTTTTCTGATCAAACTAAACACTTACGTCATTTTTTAAAATAAACCAAACTTTTTAAAAATCCTATTTAGAAAAAATTATTTACAAAAAGAAAATTTAATTAAGAAAATAGATCCCCTAGAATGCATCTAGATTTCTTAGAAAATGAGTCAGCTATTTATCATGTATTAAAATATTGAAAGCTTTGGAAACTATATTGAATAATTATAGAAATAGACATTACAGACTATTATCGGGGAACGTGGGATAGGGACAGATAAGTTAAAAATATTGAATATAAAAAAAATATAAAGATTAAAAAAAGGGCAGAACTTTAGATGATTCACTCAACCCCTTGACATTTTTGTTAGCGGTTTGTTCCAAAATATTAGGCACTAAAGTAGAATTTAGTATTTTTTTTATTTTTTTTTTTAATTTTTTTTTTTTAATAAGTTTCTAACTTTTTAGAGATGCAGTTTCATTTCCAACGTTAATTCATTGTAAAATGAGTCTTTACATGAAGATTTATACCTTTAATTCTTCGATGAGTCATTTTACTCTGAAACTTGCAGCAAAAGTCAGTTGATATGACAAATTATTTTATTTACCTCCTCTCCAGGAGGTTAGACACAAGGTCAGGTGTGGGTTTTGATGAAAATGTTTCTGTGGAACGAACTGGATTCGAACCCGGCACATCCAGGTCCTCAGTTCGCGCCGTTAACCACTTAGCCACCGATCTTCATGGCCTGGAAGCAGGGGGTTCATCTTACAAGAAATTAATGGTGGAAAATTTAATTCTCTATAATTGGTACTTTAGAATACAATAATAAAAGAAAATATACATATTTTTCTTAAATCAAAGAGATCAACCATAGTAGGAAGCAACCTTTTCCAAGGATTTACACTCATGTGTAAATGCAATTTGACCCCAGTAATTAAACTAAGACTCATTTATTGACCATTAATGAATGAAATGCTGGGTGGATCAAACATGCATCTTAGTGATCAGTCACTTAACAACAAGTAAAACTGAAGAAATATTTTGAAAATTTCACTAAAAAAAGAAAGAAAAAAAAGCCACCTCTAAAAACGTCAGAAAGTTATATCCCCCCACCCCATTTTAATCACATTTTTGATAATCAAATACAAATAAATCATATTTTCTAAAGAAAACTAAAAGTAATAGGTGAAATACACAAATATTAGACAATGTAAATAGAGCACTTTTGTTCTGCTTAGCAGTATACTTTTTTTTTAACTGTCAATATCAATTGAAATTATAACGATATCCTGTATTATCACATGAAATCAAAAGATATTGAAAATAAATTAAAACAGCCAAGTTTAATGCAAACTGATAAAAAGACTAAAAAGATCTCAAATTGATTAGAACCCTTTGATTAAACAACTTTAGGTGAGTGTGTCATCCATGGACTATTTTGCAGATCTTCAGTGTGGCTAGGCAGGAAGTGCTCCATATTCAAAATAATTAATGAGATTTCTAAACATGGTTGTCGAGTTAGGGTCAGTGAAAGTGATTATTTATATATATATATATATATAACACTACTACTAGAAAAAAGATTTTAGATTGAAGTCTAGCAACTCCAGGGCCTGGTTTCTAAATATAAAACAATTTTAAAAATATCGCTCCTTGCATTTGAAATTTATTGATAAGATGAAAATACTAAATCTATCAAATGAACAGATTTGTTTTCCTCATCTACTAATAGTATTTTGGGAATAAATTACCCAATCAAGTTAAAAAAAAAAATTAAAAAAAAAAAAAAAAAAAATTAATTAAATAGTTTGAATGCAGAAAATGTTAAACGGGATGAATTCAAAAATGGTAAAATAAAGTTACAAAGACATTTTTCTGGTCTATCTGATGAAATATTTAAGAGAATTCGATTTGTATATTCTGTAAGATTGTAATATGTGTATGGACAACCTTGGTGCGAGGAGGAGAAATCGTTCTTGACTGAGACAATTTTTTATTTTTGTCCCAGCCAATGGAATGCTGGATATCTCCCACATAAACAGACCTTGTGTTTAACTTTGCCCTCATGGGGAGGCGGGTAAATAAGGACATTAAACCGAACATGATGATCTTTCCTTTCTTCTGTGTTTATCCTGCTGAAGCGGAAGTTCTACAAGATTTTCCACACAGATTTGTTTTTAATCGCAACAGTTATACTCTAACCAAGGAGTCACTATCTGTAGACAGAGCTCCCAAAAGATTTTATATAAAACACCTGGTATTACAAAATGGTCACCCATTAAGTACTGACCATGTTCAATGTCGCTTAACTTTAGTGATCTTAAAAGATGTGTCAAAGTCATATCACTTTTATTACCCGCTAAAACCATGAAAATATTTATACACATATTCCACTTAGATTATCTTTGCGTTATCCTTTAATTTCATTTTAAATTACCTACCCCCTATGAGGGGGTCTACAGAGAAGCAAGAGTTGCATAATGCCAAATCACACCTCACCTGAATCGATATTGGCAGCAAGTCCAGTATGGCTGGAAATAATGCAGAGATAAGCAGAAAAAGACTGGTATTATTTGAGTTTTTCCTTCTCCTAGACCAGTTTCCCCACCAAGGCTTGAGGGTCTAGTCTACCCTACTATTTAATCCATAGATGGAGGGAGAATTTGGATTCATATCTTTCCCAAGGATATTAGTGATACAGTAGCCCAAATAGAATTTGAACATAAAGTGGCAAGGTCAGCCTGTGCCTGTAACCACTACACGTCACTTCCATACACACATTTTGTTTCGATTAAAACTTGAACTAAAAAGGGATTATCAAAATTAAAGAAATATCTAAAGATGCATAATATACGTGTGTGTGATACATATATACAGACCATAGACGATATTTGTTCGCAATTTTCAACTGGTATGTATATATTTTTTTAGTTTTCAGTCTTATCTTCTGCAAAAGATTTTTTTAAAGATTGATCATAGGGGGACGGGTCTCAGTCTAAGCCCTGATGGCTACATCTGTGGTCCAAGCAAGATAGTAAAACCATGTTATCGAAAGGGTAGGCTGTATGTGTGGCAGAAAGACTCAGTGTCCTGCATAACAGCCGAAGACCCAGGCCTGGCTGTTAGAGAACTTTGTTGACCACACTTCACCTGTCGTCTGACCTCCCAGCTTGTCTGACTGCAACCTTTTAGTGTCTCGTTACAAAGAAATTAACAGATCTAGCTAAAATAGAAAGAACGAGTTAAAGGCCAGGAATCACCAAAGCTTTCGTGATCCTAAGTCGGAAGACAATGACGAAGGCCTCTGGCCAGTTCTGAGGCTGTTATCAGAGCCAAAGTGAAATTGACAGAAAAGTCATGAAGACAAACTGGCCAAAGTTCGATGAATAAATCTAAAAAAAAAAAAAAAACAATAAAAAAACTGCTGTTATTTTTTCCTAGACAGTAATCTTGCAAATAAATATAATCCACATCCTGTATATACATGATCTTAACATACACACTCCCACTGTTTAATCCAATCTGCTGATACAGTGAAGGAGAAAAAAAAAAAAAAAAAAAAAAAAAAAATCAATTTTTACCCCCTTTTCTCTTTAACAGACAATAACCTCCTATTTATTTACAATGTCTTTGAGATAAAAAGAACTTTTTCTTGGGGCTGTTGCACACCTGAAGAAAGTATAAATTGTACCAAAACATGAACTGAATAAAGCAGGTTTAATATAAGATTTTCCAGTCAATATCTATATCACATAAATAACAAATTTGGCTTTTAACATTTTTCTGAATTTGTATTTATGTGTATACCCCCCCCCCCCCACCCCAAAAAAATTCTTGTGCTAAGAGCTTTATTGAGTTTCATACAATTTATACTTTGTTCAGATATGTAAAAAACAGGAAAAAAATGTTTTTACATTAGAGATAAGCTTATAATTTGCATATTTGAAGAAGCTATAAATGATACAATAAGATTTTCCAGTCATTATTTTTATTCATATTTTTTACATACATCATTTTTTTTTGTTATTAAAAATCAAAATGGGATTCGATTAAAATAAGAGATACCCAAAGAGTCATAAAAAATATAGAATTGGTATCAAACACATGCAAACTGGTCCAGTTTAAGGTGTGAAAGCAGGTAAAGTAAAATCTCCAATTTCAACTTGCTTTATCTTATTTATTTTGATAACATTTGGATGTAAACAAAGTTTAATTTCTTCTCTTTATAAAGATATAATTCTTTTTTTCCATTAATAATTTTTTTCCAGCCACTATTTTTGATGATGGGAGTTTGTTTTTTACATTAAAAAAAAAAAGTTAATGTTTTTCAAATTTATTGCGCATGATTTTCTGCTTCTCTACACAAAAATATTCCATCTAAAAGGTAAAAGGGAGACTTGTTGATACGGTGGGCATAAAATAAGTCGTCTTTCACACACAAGAAAATTTTAAAAATTTTAGTGAATGAAATAAAGTAATTCAATTTAAAAAATCCCGAAATGACAACTTTTGTATAAGGAATACTGTCTTTAATAATGTGTTGGTGTCCTATTACTACGCTCATAAATTAAGATGCCCCACAAACAAAAGTGACTGTACTCCCACACATCAAGTACTCTGCGCAGTAACAAAATACCACCACCAGTGCGACACATGAGCAGTGGTAAGTGACAAAATAAGCGAACAAGAATGTCAAAGTATTTGTTTAGTTAATAGATTTATCAATTCTGAGGTGAGTTTAACTCTTTATCGTTGTATATTTAAAAATTCTTGCTTATTTAAAAATTAGCATGAAGGATATTTTTTATTAAAATACATCTGAGAAATTGTTTTAGTTGAATAATGAACGCGTTAAGAATTAAAAAAAAAAAATGCAAATGTGCAATTTTGTAAAACGTGTATCGGTCTCTTATATGAATAATATTTGTTGAGCCAATAAAAAATTAAAATGTACACAAATTTTAAATGTGTTATTCAGATTGTTTTTGATCGAAAAACGTTTATTTTCTACCATTGTTTTGGTTTACTTTAAAAAAAAAAATTTAAAAAAATAAGCATTTTTATAATAACAGTAAATTTTAATCCCTTGAAAAGTTATAAAAAAAAAAAAAAAAAAAAAAAGAAACCTACTTAGGTTCTTATTAAATTCATATAATTTCATCTTTATTAATATTGTAATTGATTTGTACTTACTGTAAAGTCAGCTAGAAAATAATTGGAAATTTCTCTCCTACTTACTGTATGAACAACCAAAGCGAAAATGATATTTCACAAAATCTGCCTTAAAATCCTTTTCCTGTTTCTTTTGTGATACAACAATTGTACAATCTTCAGTTGTCAAATGAGAAGCTCTGGTATTACCTAACGAATCATCTGAAGTTCTGTCTGATGGTCATAATGTGGATATCTCAATCTAATTACAAGAAAAAGCATTTATCCTAAACATAATAAAAACTGGTAGAAGAGAATAGATTAAAACAGAAAGGAAAGGGATAAAGAATTGCCGCGGTTTTTGACTTCACCCTTCCAAGAACGAGTTAGCCTATCTTCCGAGGACAAACCAAATAAGTCAGTCACTACTGAACATCCATCTGATCCGAAAGAATCTGTCAAAAACTGTCGATATCAATGTCCAGTATGTTGACTTCTATCATTATATCAGGCAAATGGCTTTGAATTTGGAATGCTGGATTAACAACCCACATTTGCTCTTCGGGTTAAGATCAAAGTGTAGTATGTGTTCTGTCCTCAGTCAAGAGAAATCTTGCTGACTGGGGCAATTTTTATTTTTGGGAAAAGCCATGCTAATGTTTTGTTGTCTAGCGCAGCTTTGCCGGCTTCGCTGTTGGGTGGTCGATGTTTAAGGCATGACTCGATGATGTGGTCTACTGTCTGTTCAGAGTGACCACAGTCGCAGACAGCCGAGTCCCCACCCTTTCATGATCGCAGCGAAACGGCCGACACCTGTCCTGAGGAGGTTGAGCATTGTCCACTTTGCCCTTATAGAGAGGCAAGTGATCATCATATTCTGTTTAACGTCCGTTTTATATGCTGGCATGTATTGGACGAAAGTAAGCAAATTCTTTGAAGGTATTGCATCTGACCATGTTGGCCTTAAGGGATTCCAAATTTGTCATTCACAAGGTAATCATTGTCACTAAGGTAGAACTGGTAATTTCCAATGGTCTTTGCATTCGTTTAGAAATGGGAATGCCAATTTCAAGTGATGATAGAATTTGGAAGGTTGGATTTGATTTGATTTGATTGTTTGGTTTAACGGCATGTCAACCCTTCTTAGGTCATTTTATGCCAATACAATTTTGATTGAACAGTGGTTTTAAGATGCCTTCACAAAGTTTAGTTAGAGATTTTATTCAAAAGTTTTGTTTTTTCCAACTATATTTTGGTGTATAACTTAATTTCCTTAAGAAATTTAATTATTTTATTTGGATTGATCTTGCTAAATAATTTGTTTACATTGTCTATTTGATAGTATTTTTTACGGATTAGGTCAAAATCCATACATTTCACCAGTATATGTTCTACTGTAATTCTTGTATCACATGCGCAGCACATAGGTGGGTCTTCCCCTTTCAAAATGTATCCGTGTGTGATATGTGTGTGGCCAAGTCTAAGTCGGGCCAGAACCGATTCCTCTTTCCTCACTTTTCTGTACCCATTTTGCCATTCTTTGATGTCTGGCTGGATATTATGGAGTTTATTGTTTGTCTGCCTGCTCCATTCCTTTTGCCATTTGTCCATGATCAATTTTTAATAGTTGGTCTGAAATCGGTGTGTGGTATTTTTGTATTTGATGGATTCATCTCTAGTGCCCTCCTTGCTTCCCTGTCAGCGGCTTCATTACCATGGATACCAATATGGCCAGGTATCCAACATAATATTATGCTTTGTTTTTTTTGTATGTATTGTATTCTATTTATTACTATAGTGGTGAGCGGGTCTGTAGTTTTTTTATTTTTTATTGCCATGAGTGCTGAGATGGAATCTGAGAAGATAATAAATTTAGTATTTTTGTTTTCTCTTATTAAATCAAGAGCTAGGTTAATGGCTGTGATTTCTGCTGTGTATATTGAGGCATTATTTGGTAGTCTTTTTGCGAGTTTTTTATTGCCAAATATGGCAGCGCATCCAACTTTTTCTTTTTTTGATCCGTCTGTATAAATTTGGATGTGATCTGGGTGGCTGTTTATTATGTCAAGCATTTCATCTTGATATAAAATTGGGTTGGTATTATTTTTGTGGTGTCTTGATAAGTCTAATATTATCTTTGGTTGTTCAATTAACCATGGCGGTATTTCTGAAATAATAGAATTGTGTATGATGTTAGTGTTTATTTGGGTTTCTGAAAGGATTTCCTTCATTCGCAGACTGAAAGGTTTTATAGCCCTTTCCTTTCGGTTAAAAAGTTCTGTATATTGAGGATATAAAGTACAATCGTGTGTTGGGTTTGAGGGATATGAAACGAGTTTAAGATAGTATTGTAAACCTAATTTTTGCCTTCTCAGATCCAAAGGCATTTCATATGCCTCTATATAAAGACTTTCCACTGGTGTGGTGTTATAGGCCCCAAGTGCCAATCTCAGGCCTTGGTGATGAATAGTATTTAATGTTTTGAGGTATGTTTTTCTAGCAGATCCATATATAAAGCATCCATAGTCGAGCTTTGATCTTACTAATACTCTATATAATTTTATCAGTGTCTTTTTGTCAGCACCCCAATCTGTATGTGCTACCATTCTCAGCAGTTGTATGGCTTTGTTACATTTTTCTCTTAGTTTCTTTATATGCGGTATAAACGACAGTTTCTTGTCAAAAGTGATACCCAGGAACTTATGTTCATCAACAGTAGGTATTGTAGAGTCCCCAATTTTAAGTACTGGGTCATTATGTAATTTTCGTAACTGACAGAAATGTATGGATTTGGTTTTTTCCTTGGAGAACTTAAAGCCATTCTCTGTAGCCCATTTATTTATTTTGTTAATAGATAATTGGAGTTGTCGTTCAATGGAGTTTATATATTTGGATCTATAACATATCAAAAAGTCATCTACAAAGAGGGAGCAGTCCGTTTCTGTGTTGATGTTTTTAGCAATATTATTTATTTTTATGCTAAATAATGTGACTGAAAGTATACTTCCCTGTGGAACTCCCGTTTCCTGTTCCTTTATATCTGAAAGTGTGGATCCCACTTTCACTGTGAAATATCTTTCTTTTAGGAAGTTTTCTATTATAATTGGTAGTCGACCTTTTAATCCTAGGTTTTTTAAGTCCCTCATGATGCCATATCTCCATGTTGTATCGTAAGCCTTTTCTATGTCAAAAAAGACTGCAGATACATGTTGTTTTTGTATAAATGCCTCTCTTATGAAGGTTTCTAATTTAACTATATTATCCATTGTGCTTCTTCCATTTCTGAAGCCTGATTGGTATTCAGTAATTAGATTGTTAGCCTCTAAGTACCAGATTAGTCTTTTATTAATAATTCTTTCTAGAGTTTTGCAAATGCAGCTGGTGAGTGCTATTGGTCTGAAATTTGATGGCTTTGAATGTTTAATTTGAGATTTTTGGTTATTAGATTGTTCTGCATGACCTTTTGGAATAGGTATTATGGTGGCTTGTTTCCAAGATGATGGGACCTTACCATTGATCCATATGTCATTAAATATCTTTGTGAGATATTTCATGGATGCTTGTGGCAGTTGCTTTAGAAACTCGTATTGGATTTCATCATTTCCTGCTGTTGTGTTGTGTGCTTTAGATAATGCTTCCTGTAGTTCTTCCAAGGAAATTGGTTTGTTATAATGTTCTTCATTATTGGATGTAAAATTAATTTTTTTCCTTTCCACATTTTGTTTGATCGTTAGAAATGTCTCATTTAAATTTTCTGTGGATGAATTTTTGGCAAAATGTTCCGCTAACATATCTGCCATATCTTTTTTATTTGTGGCTTCTTTATTGTTTTCAGCCAGGTATTTAAGTTGTGTCTTATTGTTTTTCCCGGATATTTTTTTTATTGTCTTCCAAACTGTTTTTATTTTGGAATTATTATTTAGTTTTGCCACAAAGCTTTTCCATGTTGATCTTTTAGCTTCTTTTATTGTTCTTCTTGCTATGGCTCGACTATTTTTATATTGATCCAGATTCTCCCTGGTCGGACACACTTGGAATCTTTTCAGAGCTTTGCGACGATTTTTGACAGTTTCCCTACATTTCCCATCAAACCAAGGTTTATTTGGTTTTGAAGTTATAGTGTATTTCGGTATGCTTTCCTCCGCAATTTCCATCAATGCTTTTGTGAAATAGGTAATGTCATCCCCCTGACTGGTATTTATTTCTATGTTTGAACCGAGAACAAGTTTATCAAGGCATAACTTTTTGTATTTGTTCCAGTCAGCTTTGTGCAGGTTCCATCCCGGTACTTTGTCTTCAGGATCAGGAGATATTTGTTCCAGTATTATTGGGAAGTGGTCGCTGCCACAAGTATCCTTGTAGACTTGCCAATTGTAGTCTAGTGCTAAGGATGGGTCACACAGTGTGATATCTATGGCTGTGAATGTACCTGTTGCTGGATGAAAGTGTGTATGAGATCCATTATTATACATGTAGAGATTGTTTGCATCAATGAATTCTTCAATGATTTTTCCTTTTTGGGTTGTTTTTTGGTTGCCCCATAGGTGGCTATGGCTATTCAGATCTCCCATCAAGATAAAGGGTCTTGGCAGCTGTTGTATGAGGTTGTTTAGTTCCATCTCTGATAATTTGTCCTTTGGAGGAATGTATAACGAACAAATTGTAATCATTCTATTCATTGTTGTTGTTATTGCAGTTGCTTGTAAGTTGGTTTGAAGCTGAATTTGTTTATGAGGTATGCTGTTGTTTACAAGCACTGATGTACCACCCGAAGCTCTGTTATTTTGGTTGAAATATGTGTTGTAAGTAGAGTAATTGTTGATATTTATTTGGTCGTGTTCTTTAAGAAAGGTTTCTTGTAAGCATATTATAGCTGGAGTTATGTTCATGATTAGTAATAGTAGTTCATTAAAATTTGCTTTAATACCTCTAATGTTCCATTGTAGTATGTTTTTGGTTATTGCCATGATTATTCAGTCTCCATATCTAGGGGACTCTTTGGAGTCTCTGTTAGTTTTGTGTTTTGTCTATTAGGGGATTTCTCTTTTTGCTTTTCTTTTTTTGGGTCTTGAGGGTTTTGTTCTTGTGTGTCTTGTTCCATTTTTTCCAATGGTTGCTTGTTTGGTATTTCTTCTAGAGATTCTTTTTTACCCGGTTTTGGGTCGGGTCTTGATCTGGATCTTGACCTGGATTTTTGTTTTGTAAGATCTCTTTTTTCAGATTGTTCTTTTTGGTTCGAACTTGTGTTGAAGACTTCAAATCGGTTTTTGGAAACTATTTGATCCTTTTTTTGTTCTTTGGCCTGGCCTTTTGATTTGGAGGTAGATCGTTGGCTTGATCCACTTCGAGCTTTTGGTCTTGGGGATTCTGATTTCCCTGGTTTTTTTTTTTATTGGGGTCTTTATTTGTGAAGGTCCTTCCTTAGAAGTTGATGGTGAAGATTGGTTAAAAGTCTGATTAAGTACCTGCTTGGGGGAATCTTTTTTGTGTATCTGGGAGGGCTGTATGGAAATCTCTGGTTGGCAAGCCGTCGCGGCCGGACTGGGCTTTACATCTCCAGAGTTTAATTCCAGCTTTGGTTTTATTTCTTCGATAAACCTTGGCCAGTCTTCTGGCCCCAGTTGTAATAATTTTTGGATGAGTTCTTTGTATTTATTTTCTTGTTGTTGTGCGTCATTTGTCGTAGTTTGTGCCACTTGGCTATAGGTTTTCTCTTTTCTTGAAGCCTCTATAATTTTTCTGGCTTCCAGAAAGGAAATGTTTTTGGTGTGTTTTAAAGTTAGTATTTCTTTTTCTTTTTTCCATTTTTCACAAACTCTTGCGTATACTGGATGGTCTCCTCCACAGTTTGTACATTTACATATTTCCTGGCATTGGTTTGTTGTATGGTGAGGATCTTTTTCTCCACATCTCCCACATATTGTTTGGTTATTGCATTTCTCTTCGTGATGCCCATATCTCTGACATTTATAACATCGGAGAGGGTTTGGTATGAACTGTTCTACCCTTTCTATGTGGTATCCGATCTTTATTTTTTCCGGTATTTTTGGCTTATTGAATGTCATAATGTATGTATGTGTTTGAATCATATTTCCATCTCTTCTGATAGATATTCTTTTTACATCAATTATTCCTTGGGGTTTTAACTCTTTTTGTATTTCTTCCAGGGTGCATAAGGATAGCTCCGGGCTTCTCACTACTCCCTTGGATGTGTTTAACGTTTGGTGTGGATAAGAAGTTATTTTTTTTGTATGGAAAATCTTCATTTTTAATAGAAAATCAGCGTATTTCTTTTTATCCACTTCAATTAGTATGTTACCGTTTCTTAAGTTTTTAACAGCTATAGGTGTAATATTTGCAGATATTACTTTCTCTATAATAAATGGAGATAATGTAGATAGTGGTGTTTCATCTGTAGCTTCCAAAATTATAAATCTTGGGAATTCATTAGTAGGTTCTTCTACTTCGCTCTCTGAGCTTGAGTCCAAATGAGGACGCTTGGTTTGTTTGTTAGGATTCATAAAAGAGTTTTTGTTTTTTTTTACCATCCTTGCTCCCCACCCACCACGGAGTCCACTTTGGGAATTGCCAAGGGGGAAGCCCATTCGCCTTGACAAGACAGGGATACAAGGAAGCTATACTCGAACTAAATAGTAGTTACAAGCACCCATGTTCCTTTGATTTCGCTATCCAAGTATAGAGAAAAGTCAGGGGTCGCACAGCCATGTTGTAACCATGATCTTCCAGTTCGATTGACCCTTGCCACCGCCTTCTAGCATTTACTTCTTTGTTGAGATTCAATGTTCATCATTAGTGTTTGGATCAGTACATTTGTTGTATGTGATTGAAGGTACTGGTTTTCATGAATGCTAGGGCTTGACATGACTAGCCGATTGATCGGATCGGGCCATTCCGACCGCCCGTCTAGTCCAGGTACGGGCCGAAGTGGAGTGTTGCAGCATACATGATCCCGCAGAGTCATGAACCACTCAGCCACCAGGATCCCTTCCTCTGACATCACGGGTCGCCACTCACGGCAAACAGGTGGCCCCTTTGGGGGACTTCTACCCCCTGCAGAGGTGCAGTCAGTGTATTCTGAGGCTCCACCGACAGGGCTGGATGCAGTTTAGTGTCTTACCCATGACAAGGGGGGGGGGGGGGTGTAGTTTTTGTTTTTGTTTTGCAGAACATGATTGAGTTTTGCAAAGAGAAAAAGAAACATAAAAACATCGATGTAGGTGCATTTTGGGTCAGGAAGCCAATATTCAGACAGCCTGATCTGGTAGCACCAGTGGAAGGTTGGAGATATATTTATTATAGCAATAAGCCTATAAAACAATATGACCACAAATCACTATGAAGAATTGCAGGAGAATCATTAACTCTGCTTTGAAAATATATTACGGCAGTTGAGAAATATTTTTTACTCATTTCAAAGCTTTACAATATGTATTTGTTTGAAAAAATAATGACTTACGACTCCTTTTGTATAACAAATTTTTCAATTGTTGTTGGTCCTTTTTTAGGGAGTTAAAAACTGAATAAATTCACCCAAGTTATTTGTTTCTACAACAAAAGATTTTGATATGATCTTTAAAAGTATAAGGGATATATTAAACGTGAGTGTTAACATATCATTTTCCTCATGAAAAGGCTTATAGACTTACTAAATCCCCAACTCAAAAAGGTTTGATCTTTAATTTTAATGAAATTTCGATAATTTTAAAATCATATAACACACGTACACACAGTAAAATCAATGGCATAAAGTTGGGATTATGTATTTGTAAATGGGAAAAAAAGTTCCCATAAACATAGACATGTTATAAACTATTGAAACAAATACTAATCAACATTCTTTCCTCTCCACAGATATCGTCTGGAGGTCGCAGTCTGGCATTTTCTACTGAACTGTTTCTCATTGATTTATAGAGTTTGAATGACTGGTACAAGGTGACATGTACACAAACCAGAAGAGCGCGGATATACACTTTGTTCATGGTTTGGCAGATGGTGAGGCCGTAGAAGCTCATCATCTGTACCAGGAAAGGTTTCCTAAAAGATGCCCCGATAGGAAAACATTCATCGCCTCATGTGTGAATATGGGGCCTTCAAAGCTTGTGGTGGCAACAAAGGATGGCCAAGGTCAACAACACAAGAACAAGAGATCAAGTATCTTTATAATGTACGGATATTCCTCAAATCAGTACACAACAGGTGGCAAGGCAAGTGGCTATTTCTCATTTGATTGTTTGGAAAGTGTTACAAGAACAACAAGGTTTGTAACCTACAATGTGTACAGCCGTTGTTACAAACAGATTATCATATGTTACGTTATGCCAGTGGTTCTTGAGGCAGTCCCTTTCAAATCCTGATTTTTCTGGGTGAATTTTCTTCACCTATGAAGCACAGTTTACACAAACTGGTATAATGTATTCACTCACTTACTATCCTAGTTTAGCGTCCGTGTTCCCATACGTAGATGATAATCCACATGAAGCCAACAGCGATTCTCACTCAACATCTGAGCAGCAGGTATCCTTGGTGATACATTAGTGAGGTCCCATGTACACCCAAACAAATTGACAGGTGAAGCATATCATCGCTTCTTGGAAACCATGATGTCCGATCCCATGGACAACAACTGCATTTCATGTATGATAGTGCTCCTCTCCATTCGCATAGCCTGCAGGTACCTTGACAGACATTTCCCTGGTCGGTGAGCCACTTAAATGGTACTAACACTTTCTTAATTCTTTGGATTTCTATCTTTCGGGCCAGTTGAAATCAATGGTTTATTCGACTAATTTATAGTGAAGAGGCTTTCCACAATCAAATTGTAGCTAGGTGCGAGACCATATGAAACACGCCAGGAATTTGAAAGTGTATTCGTGCTTCCATGATGCACCGTTGTGAGGCCTGCATTATTGTAGAGTGCACATTTTGCATGCACTAGAGTGTATGCAAAATTATTGTATGTGTTAGAAATCTTTAAAATAAACAATGTTGATCAGTATTTTATTCAATTGATTCTAACTCGGAAACCAAGAGTTTTCCGGACCGTAAGATTTCCATTATTTACACATATCCCGATTTTTTCAAACGCCTCCTCCCTACACACAGAGCATCTCAAACAAAATTTGACATCATTTCGCCAATAATTTTGGCAAGTCTTACTGAAATAACCTCAAATTTTCTGAGAATGTATAGAAAAAGACCAAGATTTTATATTTAATGTTTATTTTTGTTTCAAGTTTAACGCTGCCATTCAATTCCAAAGAGAAGTCATTTTTCGTCTTGGAATATCTTTGCATACAGTCACCCAAAACTGTGCAGCATGCTTTCAATGCAAAATTTGGAAAAACTTCACTAACTGGTAAACAAATCTGGACTTGGTACCAAAAACTTACAGAGGAAGGTTGCTTATGCAGGGCTAAAGGATAGGGTAAACCATCAACATTAGAAGAGAAGGTCGCCCCCTTTTGTGAAAAACTTTTGCAAGACCCAAGAAGTTCGTAAAGAGAACAAGTTTGGAAACCCAAATTTCTCGAATGACAGTTTGGCATATCCTGAGAAGACGATTGAAAATGAAACCCTACAAAGAGATGCATGTGGCGTGCTTGAGATGAAGACAGGTTCATCAGAAAACTGTTCCCGTGCGATTTCGTTTTATGGGAATATGTGAAAAGGACTGGTCTATGATCCTTCTCTTCCTGCTAGTATTTGTGAACTCAGAATCACTTGCGCACTGGATAATCTTACCAGAGACATGCTACAGTGTTTGACAAGAGCTTAACTACCGACTTGAGGTATGCCGTGTAACAGGTAGTGCACATATGTTCAATACCTAAACCATTCAATTTCATTGAGCTGATAGTTTTCAAGATAATTGCTTTTAAAATGATGTGAAATTTTTGGAGACACCCTCTGTGTGTATATATATATATATATATATATATTTTTTTATCTGCTCCCTCACCAATTATTTATGCCATTCATCCTCTCCCACTACTTCTATTATAATTTGCCCTCTATGTCATAAAATTTTTATATATTTTATTTTAATATACCAGTTATGAAAATAGTTTCCTTTGTTCTTTGTACAAAGTTTGAATAAAATTGTACCTGGAATTGCTCGGAGGCAACAAAAATAAAAGTTGAGTGTAACATAACATTTAAAAAAAAAACTATTAGCAAAAGATTAAAATGGACGATTTGTTAATGAAAAAAACTAAAATGTACAATGTTTCTTTTTTAAATTTTATTTTGGTAAACATTCCTATTTTAATCATGTAAATTAATTAGAGTGAAACTCGTTTGAAAAAAAAAAAGTTTGTTTGGTAAGCAACAGAATTATACAAGACAAAAATGTAAATACTTTCTATAAGGAATTTCTTTGTATGGCTATGATTTTTTTAATATTAAACTAATTTCAGCTCGCATTTCAATCTACTGAAATCCAATATGCTTTTATATATACAGATAAAACGGTTTCTATACATTTTATGAAGTTTAATTTTAGTCAATGAAGTAATTTAAATGTATGTTCAGTTTTAGGCTAACACTAATTTGGAACTGTTGGTCTAAACTATACGAAATGTGTATTAGCCAATCCAAACACACCTGAGAGAAAACAAGAACCGGTGCATAAAAAAAATGTCTTATTAAATAAAATCCAGTTACAATGAGTGACAATGGGATGACTTCTGAATGAAAGAGACCCTCTGAAATATTACTAAGCAAAATAAAATATTGATAGGATTAAATATGTAATCCATGAAATCGATTGGAAATACAATTTTTTTTTTAAAGAACACGACCCAATATTTGCCATAAATAACTGGCGAAACAGAATTAAGTATGTACCTTGTATTAAAAATGTTATTAAGCTTTTACATCTGCCAACTTTGTCTGGCTCTACTTTAAATGTCAATACAAGCTGTATTTATCAAAAACTTAAATAAATTCTAATAGTATACAAACTTTTCCAAGATGGACCATGTATATGAACTATTCTTAAATTAGTTTATAAATGTAAACATTTCAATCTAATAAATATAGTATTGTTCAGAAATAACTTTATTTTTTTAGCTTTTCTTCTTCCTCAAAGTCTGGTTATGAACTTATTTTAGTGTATTCTTTCATATAGTGAATACACCCACATTATATATATATATATATATATATATATATATATATATATATTAGTAATATGCATAAATATAGTGAGGAGGAAGAGGCAGGTGGAGAGATAAAAGAGAATAAACTACAAAAGACAAGATGCTGTTTCATTAAAAATAAATTGGTTTGAAAAAAAAAAAAGTTTGATTTAGGTGATTGAACTAGGAAAAGAAAAAAGCCTGCATGAGAGAAGAGTGGGCAAGAGAGAGATCCAAGTAAAAGCTGATAGTGAAACCATACGAGGGAAGGGGGAGGGAAAGTAATAAGCCAACAGAAGAGAAGAGAGAAGGCAGTGATCGAGAGGTAGGAGGAAACAAAGAGGCACCAACCAAGCCACAGAGTGAACAATTAAATCAGTTGAGATTGGCTGACCGCTGAGACATACACAGAAGTTGGAGATTTTTGGTTCAACCCAAAATCGACCTTATATAGAAATTATGTTGCAGAAAACAAATACTGAGTGAAATACTTTGAAAATTAAAACTATGATTGGCTATGAAAATCCAGGGATTCTTATTAGTGTACCAATAAAATAAGTAATTTAAAATACCCCCCCCCCCCCAATCTGAATTTGCACACCTTTTTTCCAACAAAAAAATCAGAAGCAGAAAAAAAGCATATGTCCTGCAGCATGCATACACTCAAAGAATACATAGACCTATCTTTGAGGCATTCAGACTTTGTTTACATGGAGTTTAATGCTCTATGGTGTTTCATCAGACTGGTTTCATGTAATTTGATTACTCCTCAAAGATCTTCCTAAATACTGAGAAGTTTCTCATTCTATTGTAAACATGTTTGATTTTTCCTTTTCTTTTTACAATATAAATAATAGTTATTAATTTGCTTGAGGTTGATTATTGTTGCATATTGCCTTTGTGAATTTCTGACGCGTTTGAAAAGAAACCGCATTATTTTGCTTATTTAAAAATCTTTTCATTGTATCATGCTAAAAACGGTCATAATTTTCACCATAAACTTCCAGTGATTAAATGGCATACCCAGTTAGTCGGGACATAGAGGACACCCCATTTGAGATAGTTGTTACTATATATATATATATACAGGGTGTCTCAAAAAAATGTACTCACTCTTAGAATGGCAAAATGTGCAGAAGATGTCGAGTTTGCACACAAAATTGTGTGGAGCGATGAAGCAAAGTTTTCTCGTGAGTACATTTTTTTGAGACACCCTGTATATATATATATATATATATATATATATATATATATAGCTGGCTTTGCCGGTTCGCTATTTTTTCGCAAAGTTTGCTACTTGAAATATTTGAAACATTAATTAAAAATAATAAACATTTCATTCATAATTTGTTGTAAACACAAAACAAAATCTTTCTCATTTATTCATATAAATATTAACATTTTAATAACTGATACAAATTTATGTATCATATAAATGTGATCGTAAAAAAAGGAAAAGAAATTAATTGGCCTTTTCAATTACAATTTAGAAATTAATAGCAACTTGCTGAAAACCAAGTAAATCCCTCTAAAGAAAGGAACATTTGAACACTAATGCTAAATATTCGCCTAAGAAAATAAATATTGCAAAATAGAACTATTCATATTAAATTTAAAAAAATCATTGTATTAAAAAACTATAACAATAGTTAATTAATAAAATGTTCTTTTTCAAAACTAATATGCAAATTAGTTAACCTTGCCACTGATATCGCATATACATAAGCAGTATATAAAAAAGATGGTGTGTCTATTGTGTAAAGTTGAATTAACTTGAAATAGGAAGTTTTGACCTTACCGTCAGTGCAAGAAATGGGCCCAACTTTCACATTTATTCATCTAGATATATACATGGCTTAGTTTGTTTTACGGCATATCAACCATCAATGGGGTTTTTAATGCCGAATAAGTGGTCAAATATAATTCTATAGGTAGGATACTTATTTTAATTTCCTAGAATGCATTGCTCTTAGAATACATTACTGGTAGAAGGAAATTTCACAGTGACAGTGAGAACATTACTTTTAGAAGGTAATTTTACATAAGAGTTGGAACATTACTCTTTGCCATTGGTAATCTTTGTTCTCAACATGATTGACCCTCAGCCACCGCCTTCTAGTATCTATTTGGGAATAAAAATAAAAAGGAGAAATAAGGTTTTGATTTTTAGAAGAATCAGATTGTATAATACGTTTGGGGATGAACTTATGAATGCTAGGGCATGACGTGACCAGCTGATTGATCGGATCGGGCCTCTCCCGTCTAACCGAAGTAAGGGCTGAAGTAGAATGTTGCAACTCATATGTCCATTTATGCAATCAGACCACGGACTGCTCAGCCACGAGGATCCTGTGTTAAGATAAATACATGAACATCCTTTGCTGAATTAAAGTGTTTAGTCTAAATGTTGAGAAAGATTGTCATAAAATGAGCCAATTGTGATCTCATTCGGTGCGCATTTTTAGTGTGGTTCTAACTTTTTGATAACATTTCATGGCCTAGATCAATTTAACCCAGCCTATGGCACAACCAAGCTTATCACCTATATGTATGCTACGTTTGGTTGAAATCTACTTAGTAGTTTGAGTCTATAGCAGATAAGTAGACAGCAACAGAAAGACGCTTCATTTTATTAATTAGATAAAATAAAATTTCTTTGAAAATTTCTAGAAAAACATTTTCTTTGCAAAAATGTTTTTAGAAACTAATCATTTTTGTTTGAATTTTCAAATCATGTAAAACTTTTTAACATTGAATTTGAAGCTAACTCGTTTTTTTGGAAAGCAGTTAACTGGATAAAATCAGTTATAAAGAAAATCCAACAATGAAAACAGTAAATAGCAATTGTTTTCAGACAAAAAATTCTGCCAAGTAAAAAAAGAATTGAAAATAATGTATTGGCAAAGACTAGAGGATATTTGAAATCACATTGTTACAATGAGGTGAGTGCAAATAAATATTTGAAATCACATTGTTACAATGAGGTGAGTGCAAATAAATATTTGAAATCACATTGTTACAATGAGATGAGTGCAAATAAATTTCAAACAATCATTCCATTTTACTGGTCTGCTTTAATGAAATTCCAAACATTTTTAAAGCTATTGAAAAATATTACTAAATATCAAGAGAAATTGACCCCCCCCCCCCTGAACCGCTACATACAATAGTGAGTTATCTCTTTACAAATTGCTTTATTTACTTGCCGGCATTGCCTGGCCGGAGGAACTAACATAAAAATTGTTTAAAATGAGGACTGATTTCCCGTTTAAAATTTCCTAATTTTGGTAAATTCCGTTTTTTCAACTTTTTCTTTTTCACAAAATTTCTAAGATTCTAAACTTATTACTTTCATCTTCTATAAGATTCGTTGTCTATTCTCTCATGTCTACTTTAGCAGTAAAAAGGTATCCATTCATCCTTAATTTCCTACATCGCTTGATCCATCGTCACCAAACTCGGTCAAAATATCAGTCATGGTCTAACTTAGACCTGATATAATTTTGGAATATCTAGGTCAAGGAAAAGGTGAAAGTCACTTTTCGCAATAACTGGTTCTGTTCATTGTAGAGATTCACTACTTAGCCCATATTATAGCCAATGAAGTTCCGCATCTTATACGACCTTGACCGTGAAAAGTTCGGCCACAGGCAAAATTTTCACAGAATTTAACTTCCGATTTTCCGAAATTTTATGTATCTGATGCTCTTTGATAACAGTAACTACCATGCAAAATTTCAGCCTGATCAGATAAACAGTTTACTTATTAATATTTCCATGGCATAACTTCGGAAATACTTCATAAAATATGGAAAAGTAAGGCCCAGATAAAACATTGGCCCATCCTTACATTGTTAGGCAGTTTCATAACTTTTAAAATTTCATGAAAATCAGAGATATCCGAGTTTTCAGGAAGCACTTGTATAAAACTAAATATAGCTCACATCATCCAACCTTACACCTAGCAGCAGTGCTCCAGAATTAATGACTGGTTAATTAATTTCGGAGTTTACCCCATACAAACATACCTAACTTTATATAATGGAGATATTCTACCTATATAAAAATTTGCTAATTTGTATAAACGAGTGCAAACTTCCAATTGTACGTTTAGACTCACACATGGAGAATTGCACCGTGGGATACATTTTTGTTATAAAAAGAGTTAAAAATTACTTTTGATTTGATAAGTGTTCTGATAAGCCCAGACACTTGTTTGGAAAGACTTAGTTGGATTCACCACTTAACTAGATTTATTTGTCATTGCAACAATTGAGAAAAGGACAATTTTTTCTGCTCTACCATAATTATTACTAATACTTTGTATCATTCTTTTTATTTTTTGATTCTCCACATAATTCGAATTGATTTATACTATTATTATACTTATTGTCATCAGATCTGCTCATTCAATTTTAACACACATTCTTTTTCTCTTCTTTTATCATCTATTTCTTTCTCTAATGCCATATTTAACTTTCTTTAATTAAGATGGAATTTGTCCACATTTCTTTTTCTCCATTGTCCAAAAGTTTAATCTACTAATATATAAATTTCAAATTTTTCCCCTCAACTCATTTTATATACTCTTTTCCTTCATCTAATCCACTGCGTTTGGAGGGGTGGGACACACATCATTACATTTATTCCTGTTGGATTTCATGAACCGATTTAAAAGCAAGGCAATTCTTAATGAAAACATTGTCTTCTATTTTTTTTATATACACTCACATAATCTAACAATCAAGCAACATTTTTTTTTTTAAACTGAAAATTTAATTCATGAATTCATAGAAATTCTTTACTACTTTGTCCCAACTTAAAATTCATTGAGAAAAATAGAAAATATTGAAATGCAAACTAATTATATGAATACTAATAATAGCTTGTAATATTCTTGGTGCCAAACTGGAATGATGCAGGACTTATTTCCATAAAACATTCTCCATGCAAATATATACATTTAAAAAGAATCTGAAAAGGACATTTGGAATCCAATTAACATTATTTGATAATTTAAATAACAGTTCTCGTTAGAATCATTCCTCTACTAATTATGAATGTAATAATATTTACTATTTGTTTTACTTTGGTAATTCTTCCAAATTTGTAAACAACGTTGATTTTAATTAAAATTATCTGATTTTTTTTAAAATATCATTACATAGGATCTTCAGATGATGGAGCTCTTATCAATCAAATTCCCCTCTATAAATAAACATAGAAAATAAATGTATAAATTGAATAAATCCTATTATTTCTTTTCTCTCTATATTTCTCTAAATTTAAAGTTATGTATGTTTGATTTTACTTCAGTCGAAGTTCTCAGAAATCAAGGGGCCCCTTCCTGGGGCTAACACTTGATATCTATATGAGATACACAGATATTCAAATATTCTATTAAAGTTTTCCTTTACCTGTCAAATGTCAAATTAGTAAAGAAGTTAAGAACATTAATCTTCCTCTCTTCAATTGACTATTTAAATATGTTATAGTATATCTTTCTTGTGGTCTCTTGGTCTTACCGGATTCCAGGACAAGAATTTGTATAGTCTGGTGGAGTATGCAGCTTAATGCTATTTGTTAAAATAGCATTACTTGGAGAAGCTGCACCATTCCTCGTATGAGTCAGTGTATAGCCATGGCGACGAGATCTTGTTTGGGCATCAAATACTATATTATTTTGAATATTTGGTCAGGGTTTACTTGTAAGATGAAGTATCCTCATGTCAGGTTGTACTGAAAAACCCTTGTACAGCGAGACCGAAGACACTCGAAGATGGTAATAGTAAGTAATTCAAACTCTTTAGTAGGTAATTCAAACTTAAAAAAATTTTTTTTTTTTAAATCTTTGTTTTTGCTGTGGATGGGGTATCCTACCGGATGATAGACATTCACCTGCTATTTCAGACACTTCAGCTGAGAGATCTTTTTAAGATTCGAACCGTCCCTTTAAGTGCAATTGTTTGTATCTTTCTTGCACTTGGTTCACCAGGTATATTTGCCAGGTAGTTTTTAAAATTCTTTTTCATTAGTCAGGTTGCTCCTATAATTACTGGAATGATGAGACCTTCCAGAAATTTCAGTTATCTGTGTGTGTGTGTGGTTATACTCCCAATGTAAATAACTGATTGTTATGCATTTTGGAATACTGCTACTAGGCATAACGGTTGTTAATGCGGGTTATATTTATTTTATTTAGTTTTATGCAAAGAGGATAGAAAGCGCTTTGCAAAAATTCAGATACCTCCGCTTTTAATGAAATTGTAACCATAGATATTATTCAGCAATTAATAAATATTCCCCAATTCAATTTGAGTAGTTTAAAGGGAGCATAATATAGGAAAAAGCTGCCATTTGAAAATTCAAATATTTCAGATTTCTATTGAA
Source organism: Sepiola atlantica (assembly GCA_963556195.1). Classification (NCBI taxonomy): domain Eukaryota; kingdom Metazoa; phylum Mollusca; class Cephalopoda; order Sepiida; family Sepiolidae; genus Sepiola; species Sepiola atlantica. The sequence goes on along the minus strand of OY744528.1, from coordinate 101,951,977 downwards.
TATTATCCATAATCATTAAACACCAATTAAGCAAGATTTCCTGAATTTCAATTTCTTCTTAAGACCCTTTAAGCTTAAGCCTTAAATTTTAGACATCTTCTAGAATCAAAATCATGCAATGGATTTTGATCAACATAGGAATAAGTATTTTAGACGTAAGATTTAGTATCATATCTTAATAAAATGTTATACTTTGTTAGCAGCATCAGGTTAATGGGTAATAATGTTTTGAAACCCTTATCTAATGTAGATTTTTTAAAAATAAACTCTGATTAGCCTTAGAGTTATTTTATTTTAAAACCTGCATTTATAAAGCTCTCAAAATATTATCATACTGAAGTTGAGTTAATGAACATTTCTTTTCCCATATACTTTCATCATACAAAATACATGTTAAAATATACATTAGTTCTGGGACAGAGTTATAGTTGGAAAAAAAAAAAAAAAAAGTGTTTATATTTATAATTATCTGTAATTTGTAATTAATTGATCAAGTCACTATGTATTTCACTCGCCCTCTCACTATGTTCATTCAACCACTCGTTAATATTTCCTAATGTCTAAGAGTATTTAGAGAAAGAGTGACTCTTTTCAGTGTTTCCATCAAATTTACGTATATGTGTCTGTACATAAACGCATGTAAATTAGATGGTAAAATATTAAGTCTACTTCTACAAAAAGAATGTCTTAACAGATAAGTCCTAGTTTATGAATTTTCGAATGAAATCAAAGTAGAAGGGTATTCTGCTAGTTACGTATATAGTGTGAATATGTGTGCATACTGGGTTTTCAATAAAAAAAAAAAAATGTCAGAATAAAGAAACATTTGTACAACATATGAAAATGATATTTTGAATGAGAAAATATTAAAAAAAAAAAAAAGATTTATATTTCTGGCTTCCAAAAGTCAAGTTTTGAACCAAAGAAAGGAGTTCAGAGTAATTGAATGTATAGAAGACTGGCAAGAACCAACATTATTCAAAAGAAACAAAGGCGATTTTAGAAACGGCTTTTATATAGAGAAAAAAAAAAAAAAAAAAAAGAAAAAAAAAAAAGAATGCGACTTCAGTTTACAATTTGCTACTTAAATGCAACAAAAATGCTCTACTCGTGAAACATTTTTGGCAAGCAACACAAAATAGATACAATTACTGCTGTCATGTGAAACTTGAAGAAATCATGGATGGGCAAGAAAAATTAACAGCCACCATCACAAACAAAAGGGAAGGGGCAAATACTTCATCCAAAGAAAAAGAAAGTGATACTGTGTCAATAGGTATCACAAAACAGCTTTTGCATGTTTTTTCTTCTTTTTTTTTTTTCGGGGGGGGGGGGGGGGGGGGGTAGTTTAATCGAATAATTGCTTCCATTATGATTAATGTTCATTTACCACAAGATGACATTACATTTGTAAGGCTTTTTTTTTTCTTTCTTTTTTTTACTTATTTGAAGCCTGCATTTTTAGTTATACACCGAAAAAAATGGACTTTGAACAGTCATAAATTGGTATCATTGTTTATGCTTTGCAAAGATCTATGAGCCCACATGGAAAGTGTTTAGACATAATGAAAATAAAATTTTAGTTTGGGATACCTAATGTAATATGAGCTCCTTCAAAAAAAGATGTTTGATTGGCATAATGGATATCGTCACAGACTATGACGAGTTAATAGTCAAATTAAATATATTTTGCTCATTAAGGTACTCGTACTATTTAACCGGCAAATCTGACACAATGGTTTGATAATGGACTAGGAGGCTAGTGTTTGATCCTTGGTAGAGTCATACCACATACTAAAAATGATATTTGATGCTCCTTGTTTAAACACACATTATAAAGTGAGGATCAAGAGTAAGTGGAGTAATACTGGTAAAGGGGTGGCGCCCTCCCCTACATCTGTTAATGAAAAGGGAGACTTCAGGTTGCCTTTGACTATGGTCGAACACTTTACTTTTTTTATTTTTACTCTGGAAAAGCTATCAAATCACAATTTCAACCCCAGTTATAGGTAAAATAGCAACTTCTGTTCAAGTAATTGTATACAATGAATAACTTACAATATTTTGTCTTGATATGAAATAACTCCAAAAGGGTTGATTTGCCATTGAAGAGACAAACTAAAACTAAGGACACAATTGATTAATTGTAACATGTCACCCCCCAATTGGACTAAATGAAGGCAAAAATTGACAAAAAGTGCTTATGATCAAGGCATAAATTTAGAAAAAATGTTTTAAATGTTCCATCAAGATAACAATGGAAGATTGCAAGTTTTTTTTTTATAACACATGGATTTTTTGAATTGCAAAGTTGTCACTGATCAACCATATTCAGGAATGACACCTTTGACTTACTATTAATTCTGATCTTTAAAGAATTCTCTCGAAGCAAATGATTTTGATTCCCCGGAAATATGGAAATTGGCACCAAGAGTGACGACGAGAAAGTTGGAAACCTTTTGGGAGGATACAATCATGAAAATCTTTGAAATGCGGAAAGATATCGCTTGTTACTCCTGATTTGGAATTATGGACACAAAAGGATAGAGTTAGTCTATTGATATTTCCATTGTCATTAATTCACACAACAGGATTTTGGTGTGAAAATATAAAATTTTTTAAAAATAAATTAAATCCTTCCAAATTTTTTTATTTTTGGATCAATGAATCTATGGAATCATGTACAATATAATTAGTATGCTAACGTTCTAAGTTTTATGAAAGACATTTCGTTGTCTTTTGTAATAAAACACAATGGGGGGGGGGGGTTAATTAATATTTGTATATATTTCAAAATCCTTCTGTTTATTATTGTTACATTATAAGATAAAATAAAATCTTTTCTTAAAGGTTAGTTTCAAATACTGTAATTCACATATCTAACTAGTTTAGTGTTAATGTAACAAGTGATTATTCTCCAGTTTTGATTCTGAAGAAATAACAATAGCAATAACAAAAAAAAAATGACTGAAGCTGATCAACATGAAACAATATCAATAAGATATATAAACAACTAAATAGCAATATTCTACCTTTGAAAAGCCAACTAAATATAAAAAAAGCTAAAGACAAAATCCAAAATTAGTCTCTTTCTGCTTGCTATATATCTCTTCTCTCTGCAACTATAATTCTGTCTGTAGTAATATTCCTTTTTGTTTATAATGAATTATTTTCAATCTGTTTTTTTCTTTATTACCTTTGATTGGTGATAGAGATAGTCATAGACGAACTATCGATAAGAGCATAAAGGGTGGAGGGGGGGCAATATACAGTGAGAGTGTGGAAGGTAATAGATGTAAAGTTAGTAAGAGATGGCTCACTTGAGTTAATTGCAACTAATTAGAATAAAATGGAAGTTTTTTTAAAAACATTAACTCAATCCCAAAACTGACAAATTTTAGCATGTATTTTCTGTAATTAAAATATATTGGAAAAAATCGTTAGTGAAACAAACGTTGAATTTGTTTACTTTGACATTCATTACGGAAGAGCATACGTGTAAGAATTTAGTTTAAGAACAAGCGAAAAAGTTGATTTTTTTTATTTCTGTTTGATACAAAGATCTTTTTTAGAAAGAAACTCAAGTTTTGATATTATCGTTGAAATCCACGTGATTAACACATGCTACTGCTGTGATACATTACGGGATAATTACGAGAAAAAAAAAAAAAAAAAAATCTTCATAATTTATTAACGAAAGCTGCATATTTAACAATTTATTAAATCATTTCAATTAACCTCATCAAAATACTCGGTAAACATACGTTTTACGTGCTGGCATGTGTTGGATGACTTCAAAATTAATTTCTAAACTAACCCATCTCTGGCCAGATATTTACACATCTTATTCTCAAATTCATCCTTATCACTTCCTCCCATATTTTCTTTGGCCCTACCCTGCTACTTCAACTGTTCTAACCCAATAATTCTCATCAATTCTTTCAATGTGACTAAACCAACAAAGTCTCCTCTTCTGCACACATCTCCCTATACTGTCTTGATGTAATCTTCCTCTGAAGTTATCAAATCCAAGCCTGTCTTTAACATTCTCATATCATTTACCTCTATGCAAAGCATGTTGTCCTCAACTCTCACTGGCCAAGTTGCACTTCCATAAATCACACTGCGTGTACATGGATGATAGACTTCTCTTAGTCAATAGTGTTAACACTCTGCTGGTTAGTAATGGCAGAAGTTCTGAGCTTACTTCATCCACTCCTAACTCTTGCAATCATATGAGCACCAGCTCCTGTGTTCCAATGGTCAAAGCTGGTGTCATTGCAAGAGTTAGAAGTGGATGGAGTAAGTTCAGGGAACTTCCGTCATTACTAACCAGCAGAGCAATGGCAGTTCTTTTAAAAAGATAATATCAGTATAAAGTTGCCTAAAAATTTACCAAAGATAATAAGACTGTTTTTCTATTTGATTATACGATGAAGAAGAAAAAAAAAAAAAAAAAAAGAAGCATTTTCTCATGAAATTAGGCATAGCATTCAGAAACTCCCACGGGTCAGTTTTTCCACAACTCTCTCTCTCAGTTTGTGAAAAAAAAAAAAAAATTTTGCAAAGTTAAAATTAGCACAGAAAAGAAATAATCTTAGTGTTGTGCTTTGTGCACCGTTTTGAGTCATCAGATAAATAACATAAGACTTAGTCTTTCTGTATTTTCCTGACTAAAAGATGAGCATTTTATTTGAATATTGCCATCTATTTGTCTATAGATTGAGGAGCTTTCTGACCACAACAACCTTAATACATGTGTCATTTAGAGAGGCTATTATTCATCGCAAATACTCGGACTACTCAATCTTTCCGCTTTTGTTGTTCACATTGAGCAGTCAGTAGATTTGACAATATTTCTTCTCTTTTTTATGGTATTTAGTTTATGTTAAAAAATAAGAGGGGGAGAGGATAGAAAGAAACCCCTGTTCTCCTATGGTTTATCTCAGCAAAGAGAGTCGTAAAAGGAATCTGCAGAGACATTGTATAAACAACTCAAAATAGGTTTTAAAATATACGTTTAGAACCTTTCAAACATGATAAAGTTTTCGCTACAAATTGAACTGGACACAAAAGACAAATTGGTGGTCAACAATAATTGAAGAAAAATGAGAAACCGAAAATGGTTTAAAATATGTGCTACTAGCAGGACCCATGCGCTGGCGTCGACAGAGGAAACCAAGAAACTCTTGCTTTCACTGATTTGTTGAAAGGAGGTGGGTACCCTGAGAAATTTTTGTTTGACAGCGGTGTGTGTGTTGTTTGGAAGCAGATGATCTTTGTTTTTAATTGACATTTTATAACTGGATCGCAACTTGTTGAAAATCTAGTAAGTCTACCCAGAAGTAAAATAGGCCGAAAAGGTTGTTTCCACTGAAAATGCCCAGCCTTTATTCACAATATAAAAAATAGTTGTAAATAGAACTAGGTATTATATGACACTGAAAATAGAAACAAATAATTAATTAATGAGATGTCCTTTTGCAAAAACCATATCACCTCGGTCACATATTAGAAACTATTATTCTTCTATTGTGCAAGACTGAAATCAGCATTTTAATCTCACTGTGCGCAACTTTATAAGTTTATTACAATATGCATATTTGGGGTCTATTCAAAATCAGAATCCGTTTTATGGAGGAGGAAAAAGTAACCGGAAATCCTAACACGCTAATTTCATTGTAAACTATAACATTACGAAACAAATTGATAAACAGACAAGAATGTATTACTAAGGGATGTCATCATACTTGCAAAGCATACACCTCTTTTATAGGTAAAGCACAAACTATTATGCCGAAAGAGGCATCTGTTAGTAAAAAAAATGTGTTTATATTATATACATAATTAGCTACAATCTCACAGAATGTACAAATCAAATTCTCTTAAATATTTTATAAGATAAACATGCAAAATATCTCGGTAAGTTCATTGTTTACCATTTCTAAATTCACCCAGTTGATTCTTAATTTTTTTTTACATTTTTAGACTAGAAACAAACACACACACACATTATATATATACAGGGTGGGCAAAAATAAGGGTCCTATTTTTAAAAATTCATAACTTTTTTATTTATTGATTTTTTTTTTTTTTTTTTTAGAATAAGTAAAGGACCCCTTCCGAAGCAAGCATGAGCCATATTAGCCCTAAGGAACGTACCCTCATTTAGAAAACATTATTTTTGCTTAAAAAACTCAAAACAGTGTAAAAAACAATACTTTAGTTTTTGTAAGTTTTAAGAAGTGTTTTTCAGCTAAAATTTGTTTTGTTTATTTCAAAAAATCTCGGAAGGGTCAGTCTACACACACATAAAGTTTGGTGAGTTTAACTTTTATTTTGTGGAAGTTATTCAAATTTAAAGATAGGACCCTTATTTTGGCCCACCCTGTATATAGATAGTGTATTTAGGCAGCATTCTTTCATTTATGTAAACATTATTAAACATAACAGAATTCTTCAGCTTGATTATACCTGTTATTTTATCAATTTTTCTAATGATTTTTCTTGTTAAAAGAAATGTTTAAAATTAATATATGTATCACAAACGTTTTTGATTTGTCGAATAATCTTTAGGCGACAAAAACAAATGGAGAGAAGAGAATTTAAAAAGCAGCCGACAATGTGCACGTGAAGTTGGTTAAACATCAAAAGAACGAATGAGTGCAGATCCAGGAAAGACGTTAACAATGTAAATTCCGAAATTCCGACACGCCTGAATTAGCATCACAGGATTTTGACACAAAAGATCATTAGAAAAAATATAAAAGGCATAATCAAGTAAGAATTCTGTTATGCCTAACAATGTTTGCATATATATATATAAAATCAAGTCTGTTGGATTTTCAAAGTTAGACCTAAATCGCAATGCATCTGACAAATCTATATTTGATTCTAACAAGCCATTTCTTTTTCTTCATCGTTGATCCATGTTGTTAAGATAAAAAAAATAAAACTAGTGTATTTTATCTAACTTGATTAGATCAATCTAATTTTGTAGTTGTTTAGTTTTTTGAAATTTCGCTTGCAAATAAATACTGAGTTGTGAGGAAAGACATTCAAATGTGTGTTCCATATTTAGAAACTGACAGCAAACCACAAAGAACTTGTTGGCTTTGAACAAAAAAAATCATCAAAAAGCATTGCAAAATTTCAGTTTGACAATATATAAATAGATTTTATTTCAAGCAGAGCAATAACAAAAAAACCATTGACAACAACGTAAAGGCCAACTCCAATATTTTATTACTTTGAAGAAGAATAGAAAGAAAACGGAGCTTCTGACTCACCGTTAGTGAAGATCCCTATATGTGCCAGGAGAAGATCCAATAGATGTTTTGATTTATCCAAACGTAAAGATTTTTTACCGTCATTGGAAAGTAATGTACACACATTGACAACAAAGTCCACTTCATTAGGTAATCCAGACAGTAAAGCCATTTCCAACTTCTCGTAATCACTAAATGTGACAAACTGGCATGACAGACCAGCATGCTGTCGATTGTTTTCTGGAAACACAATAGAAACAAACATGAGGAAACTTGTAAAAAATCTCATTCAATAAAAAAGCGAAAATAATATTTTATACTAAACAGAATTTGTTTCAAATAAGACTTAATACTTGTAAAAAATAAAAATAAATCACAAAATAAAAAATGATAATAAATGTTATCTCGGAATGAATGGGGTCCCATGTACTCTTACTCCCAACCTAAACTGCATATATACATTTTTTAAATATTTTTTTTTATTCACAAATTGTAAAAGAAGACTTTATCTTGGTAGTTTATTGATGTCCAACATAAGCATCAATATCCTCCCCACATACATACATCATATTATTGTTAAAACCTGCAATACCAATATTGAATTTCTCTTAAAAGGTCATTTAAGAAAATTTAGTTGATCTTGGTATAGGTTTTCGTTTTCAATTTCATCCCCGAACAGGGAAAACACAAGTACAGTACATATTTTGTAATGAAAACAAAGCATTTAACTGAAAAATTTATATTTCTTTTTTTAATGGATAAAATGACCTTATTTAAAAAGAATAATTCTGATCTGCCCACCTGAGACTTTATGCTGGCTGTATTTGTAGGTAAGTGCAACATTGTGTAGTGGAGTGGAAGACTTTTTCCGAGATGGACCATCATCATCATCATCCATAATTTCGTGGTCTGGATCTTCTCCGAGAAAATTAACTTTTTCATATTCATTAAGAAACCTAAAAAACAAAAAACAAAGATTTAACAATATGATAAAAACGATTCTTCTAAACTTCAAAATTTTATTTAACGTAAGAAAAAGCAACAAAATAACGGCTAAATGAAGGACAATTTAATTAGGATTCATTTTGTTCTTGTTAATAAATGTTAATGAGTACAACATGTAAACACAGTTAATAAAAGTAGGTTATTTTTATTAGAATGATAATTAATCAGAAGAGCTTTAAACTAACATTCATCAGGTGTCCTGTCAGAATTTAAGTGGAACGGCAACATTCCAACATGACTCCTCTAATGAATATTAGTTAAAAGAAGATCTATATTTAAAAAAAAAAAAAAGGAACTTTTTATATATTTAATGAAAGAATTAAATAATTGTAAATATATCTAATGATGAAAAACCAAAAATATATAATTCATATAAAGTTATGATTAAAATCCAGTCTGTAAGTATCCCAAGAAATCTGAACATATCACTCATTGAAAAGTGAAATGATGATAGGATATAAATCTGCACCAAACAGAAATAAGTATCATAAAAAAGTGTGTGTATATATATATATTCATCACTATTAGAGGGGGAGGGGATAAATTATATAGAATGTACACATGTTTACACTGTCAAAACAGCAGCTAGGTTTTTATTGTTACAGAGTTTAAATTATCAGTATATAAAAATAATGTTCTTAATACTATTAATAAAGATTAATGTGTTTAACAAAGAAATAATTTTAGTTTTTTTTTTTAATAAAATTTAAAAAAGGTCACATTCAAGCAAGCAACTAAAATACAATGTGTTCTTTAGCAATTTAACATTACCCCCCCCCCCCCTCCAACATACTTAAAAAAAAATTAAAAAAAAAAAATTATTGCACTCATAATAATAATACCCATGTTCTCTTAAATGTTGTTAGGTCAAATTTAAGAGACATTGAAATTGGTTAGTCTGAGTCCTGTAAGCAAAAACAATGTATAAATGGGTACCAGACTTGCTGAGAAGTAGTACTGGTGACAGACTAGTGTCCTGTAACAGGGGTGGTTCAGACCATTTGTTCTGCTTAATGCTATAAGATCAAAGTTAACAATCCTATGAATCTTTGAAAAGAGATTTAATTTACATCTTTAATTCAATTTATATAAGTAAATTTACTTAAAAAATATTTCTGAACAAAGAAAAAATACAATATGGTAATAAGACTATTCAAAATTGTAAATATAATGTGGAAATTTCTTGCAAAATAAATTAACTGGTCAGATTAATTAACATAAAAAAGCTGTATTCATAGAATTGAATATATATATATATATATATATATATATATATATATATATATATATGACAATAAGCACTATGCAAGGGAAATAAATAAAATACATTCTATTTTATTTATTTCAATCTGTATTCTTATTACTTAAGAATTTCATGAAATGTTATAAGTTTGCATGTTTCGTTAATTATTCCTTCAGATTTTTTAGTTACATGATTTTAATTTCTAAAAGTTATGAAAATTGATGTGTTGATTGTGATAACAGTTTTTAATTTCGAGTGACTCAAGAGCTTTGAAGTAATTGCCATTTTCTTTGTCGCTCATAAGTTGGAAATGGAATTTTCATCGTTAAACACGCAGCTTGAAAAGACGTATCTTAGCCGTTGTTTTTAAGACTACCATATTACGGTAATGTTTTGCATTCTCGAATCACATTTAGTATAAAAAATCTTTAATGTATCTGTATCAAGAATCATATGATGAACGTCTATATTTACACAAATAATTTCGTTTTTCATATATTGTAGAGCAAACATGAAAGATGTGATTTGAATGCTTAGCATGTTCGAAAGTCGATGTAGACATGAGTTAAGGAAAGAAGATTGTTTTATGACACGTTCACTTTTCTGGTAGACATTATCAAGTGAGATAAACTCTTTAGCTGGATTATCTGTTGGATGGTAGAGACTGTCCAACAGAATAAGATCAGCAAAATGGCAAAGTGTAATTCAAAGACCAGTTGGGAAGAGTTCACAAATGCATCAATTAACTATAGTGATAATTGCATAAGATTAACATAAAAAAATATTTTTATGAATCAGATGTCTAATGAAAACCAATCTTTAAGTTAAAACAATTGCAAGTTCAATACAATTCAAATACATACAAAATATTATTAAACTTGATGCTTCAAAACTTGACCAAATATGATCAACTTACAAATTCTCTAATAATCATCAACATTATATTCGGTTCAACGTCTGTTTTACATGCTTGCATGGCTTTTTAGAAATTGACTTCTAAACTAACCTATCGCTAGTCAGGAGTTTATTTATCCTTTTTTTTCAAATCCATCCTTATCACTTCTTCCCATGTTTTTCTTGACCTTACCCTTTCAACCAACCCTGCTTTCTCAACTGTTCTACATCTACTAACCCAAACACTCACCCATTCTTTCAATGTGACCAAACCAACAACGTCCTCTGTTTTGCACACATCTTCCATAAAAATATAAATCATTCAGTGGTCGAGGTATGCATGTAAGGTATATTTTAATTAAATGTTTTTTAAAACTATGTTTATTTCATATCTGCTTAGGGAAATTAAAACGAGAAATGTGAAATTTACTGATTTGCAGAATTAACCAATAGAGAAGATTAAATGTGCCAAATGTAATGTTTGATTTGATTCTATGGTATATTAACTGCCATTTTATGCCAACATTTTATTTATTCTTAACGCATGTTATGTGTGCAGCTAATTGTACGCCACTTTCTATATTTCAAATTTGTTTATATTTTATTTTAAGTGATGGCAATTAAACAGTATTCGGTATAGTTGTATGGATTCTATTGTTGCTGGTGAAGTCAGCATTTCAGTGTGGATCTATTTGTGGCTGAAGTTTTCGTCTATAGATCTACAGTTTTGGATAAAATCTCAAACATATTGATTTGCAGAAACGCAGCAATAGCGTACATCAAACATAGCATACTGTAACCAAATAAAGATCAGGAAAATATAAATTCATTCTTTTAAGATTTTTTTTTTTTAAATTAAATATTTATTCAAAGATCTAATGTAATATTATTTGTGAAAAGATTCAAAAAGAATCAGAAAAACCGGCAAGATGCTGAACAAATCTTACCTAATGTATATCTGTTTGAGAGCTTGAATACCATTGGTACATCCTTTGGGAACATTGAATTCCTCAAGAAACTCTTCCCAATTCTGTTCATCGTTAACCTGAAAACAAAAACAATTTTAAATAAAATGTAGATAAAAAGTAACATTTTACAAGTGAAAATGCATTTTTGTAAATTACCTTTCCCTCCATATGAATGACATCTTTAATATATGTACGGAATCTTAAATAATCATATTCGGTTTAACGTCCGTTTTACATGTTGGCATGTGTTGGACTGCTTTAAGCAATTGCTTTATTAAATGAAAACTAGAAATCCTTAAAGATTATGCATTTTAACAAATCATTAAAAATGTGCAGATAAAAATGATTTCCTGTTTAGACTGACCTTGAATACAAAGCTGAATTGAACCATAACATAATAGGCAATAAAAGCATTTCATAAAATGAAATATTAAAAAAGTTTAATTTGCGTTTCAATATTCTCCTTTAAACAGTTAAATTGCATCATCCAATTAAGAAAAGCTTTAACCTTAGACTAAAGATTCAGTCAATTGAATGATGCAAGTAAAATAAAATGACATTTTTTTTTTTTTTACAAATGCAAGATACATGGAGCTGTGCATAATTTTTATATTTATTTAAAGATTATAAACATAGGTTCTTTTATTCAGATAAATGTTTAAAAAAAAAAAAAAAATTTAAATACAAAACATTAACAAATACGTGAAAGAAATCTAAGTAAAAAAACTAAACTTTAATAGACACCACTTTTTCTGTGGCCCAAAACATAAAAGCTGTTCATCTTGGATATTTTCAAAAACTGCTTCCAATGACTGGGATACTTTGTTAGGTGAGAATTATTTTCAATGAAAAAGTTATGTCACAGGAGTGAACCAACCATTTTATAAAAATGCTTCATTAAGAGACTTGTCAACACATTTATTACAAATTCATTTATAGATTAACAAGTTTTAGTTGCATGACATTTAAATTTACAGGAAATAATTGTTTTTAAGTATGAAAATCAAGGAATACAGGACTTGTCTAATCAATATAGATATATCTTTACTGATGTAAAGAATTATTTATGCAACCCCATAAATTCTTCACTACAGCCCAGGCAGTGCAAGGTAGATACAGCTTATATATATATAAATATATATATACTAACTGTATATACCCAGCATTGCCTGAGAGTCTTACTTTAATTTTTTTACCATTTTGTAAATTGTTTTTTTTTTTTAAATAGGATTTTAGAACCTCAATTTAATTATTACGACATCATCTGGTCACTAAATAATTGAACCAAATTGTTATAAAACTATAACTAATTTTGTTAATGTTATGTTAAGTTTGTTATAAAATTATTGGATATAAACAACTTCCAAAACTTTTAATACATGAGGATTTGCTATAAATTTTAAAGCCCAAAATACCCCCCCCCCCCCCATAAAACTATTAACAAAAGATTAAAAGGGCTGACTTGTTAACGAAGAAACTGAAATTTTTAGTTTATCTTAGTCATGGAAATTCCTATTTTAGTCAGGTAAATTATTTAGAATAAATGCACTCTACTCTGACATGCAGAGGTAGCGTAACGTGTGTCATATAAACAAAATTGCTATAAGTGAAGTTATGGCAGCCTCGTGACCATTGCTTCTCTTATTTTGTCCTTTAGTCCTCACATTCCATGAGCGATGTTTCTGATAAAGAGGGAAGAATTGTTTTCTGGGTCGGAATCTAGTTTTTGACCATGAAGTAGATTTTTTTAGCTTTTTACATCAAGTGGCTTCATGCCTTGCCTTGCCTTGAGCGATTTTCATTAAAAATTTTTTTTTCTATTAGAGACGATTAACAACTTTTTGTGTGTTCAGACACAGGGGACCTTAAAGTGGTCACACAATTTTATTAATGCAGAGGATTTAACTTATAATTCAGGGACGCGATTAGTCAGTGGCAAAAAAAGCTGAAATTCAGATTAATTTCCCAACCTGCGGAGGTCATGTCCCCTCCATGTGTGTATTTGCGTACAGCGCAGAAAACAACTTTTTCACGAAACAACTCTAATCAGTTACAACTAAGAAATTCACAATTAAGAGAGACACCAAGGGTGCACACGGCAGTCATTCTTTGAGGAAACAAAAGTCGTCTAACGCCCCTACCCCCTTCATGGCAAAATTAAATTTTTATTTTTCATAGAGAACTGTCTAGAGGGCAAAGGAAGGCAAGACGGAGAGAAAAGAAAGAAAACAAACAGAAAAGAACGAAAGATAAAGCGAGAGGAGAAAAAAAAGAAAAGAAAAAAAATCCCGCCAAATAGCAGCAAAAATATAAGGATGTAAGGCTCTAGCAATTTGGTAGAAATCAGCTATCTGATAAAAAAAAAAAAGAAAAAAAAAAGAAGCGGATTCTAACTAAAAAAACAGAACTCACATCTAGTGATTTAGGTAGAATTTTTTTTTTGCTGGATTAAAAAAGGTGGAATTCTGCTAAAATGGGAGAACTCACATCCATAATTCATATTTCAAGCAAAATTGAAAGTTAACAGTGCATCTACAAAAAGGTTTACTAAAAAGTATTAAGTAGTAGGAAGAGTACATACTTCTTGAGGCAGAGAGGATAAACGCCTCCCACCACCTTTGAATATCACTAAGAAAAAAAAAATGCTGAAGCAGATTAAGTATATTTTCAATAAAATTGATTCAAAATACAATTTTTTCTTCTAAGACATGGCCTGATGCTTGCCAAATATCTATCTTGTACAAGAAAAGCTATTAGGCATACATATATATATATATATATATATATGACGAGAGAGAGAGAGAGCTTGTTAATTACCTTACTTAAAAAAGTTTTTGCAATTCATGAGACACAAATTGTATAAATTGCTTCTGACAAGTTTCTAACATTACCATTTATAGCTAACTAGCTGTACCTACCCAGTATTGACTGGGAGTCAGTTTTTGTCCTCTTTTTAATAAATAGAATTCTTTAAAATTTGTTCTATTTTATGCCATTGCATTTTTTATTTAAATAAATATTCACTAATAAAAACTGTAAGTCACAGAGGCGAGAGAAACACATGATAATTAATACATAGGTTAGTATATTTGTAAACAAATCACACCAGTGACTTGTATATGGGTTCAGACAAGCTTTGATGAAAGTATGACACTTAATGAATGGAATAGTTTCAGGAATAATAATAATAATAATAATAATAATAATAATAATAATAATAATAATAAAAGTATGACGAAAGAAAAATTCCAAACCAATGTTTGCAGCAATAGTTAAAAACAATTATTGTTAGCCTTGACGAGATTTTAAAAATTAGCAAAGGGGTTCATATAGTTCAATAGAAGTCTTACTTCATGATAACATCTGACAATATCTGATTGCTTTTAGCATGAACAGTTTTAAAAATAATTATAATATATACATTTTTAGGGAATCAGTTTTTTTTTTTTTTTTGTTATTCACATGAAAATATACTTAAAATTTATTAATTTAGGAATTAATTACTATAAAATAGGTTGCTATCAATAATTATGGAAACTTTACGACGCTGCCGAACACATACTTCCAAAGAGGATAGTTTGGTAAATTATACTTCAAGAAAAAAACAAGGCTGTATTAGAAATGAGATTTTAACAAGTAAACCATGTGTGGTCACTGTGTGATCATCACTACACGAACAATAATATGTACAAACAAGGTGGTTTGAAAGTCTTTTTATCCTTACCAAAAAGGGACAAGAGAACAATAAGTAATACAACAATACAAGACCTATTCTGGATTCAGTTTATTCACTTTCATTGACATTGTTACACATCGAGAGTGTGTATGAAGACCATTTTCGGGGCTCAAAATGAGACGACGACATTAATGAGATGATATTTTACAAACTTGTGTTTTAGTGATTGTTTCACTATTGCTGTTATTGTAATTTGAGATATTTGTGAAAAACTAATTCGTGGGATATTTTCAACACAGAGGGGGGGGGGGGCAATAGTTTTATCGGAATCAACAGTAATTGCATTAAAATCAAAAACAACCACTGAAAATTTGTGCAACTATTTAAGAATTACATTAATTATAACATTGGATAAAAACTAATGTAAATTTTAGATAATGACAAAATACTTCAAGTTTTGTCTATTTACATGAATCTATGTAAAATTGAGCACAAATTTGAATGTATTTTGTGAAAAAGAAGGGGGGGGCGTATAATAAGTGTGAAAGGTTTCTAATTTCTTGGGGTGGGTGGGGGTCACAAGTACTTGAATCTTGTAAACAAATATTGATCACAAATATTTGGCGATAAGGGGTAAACAAGTCTAATGAGTAATTTTAGATATTGGAGAAAAAGGTTGACTGAATTTTTCGTCCTCGGAGGCAAGCAGAGTGTTCGTTGAGTCACCAATTCTGGATTCATTTTAATAACCATTTGCAATAACTTTTGGTAATTATTGAGCACAAAATAATTAAGAGAATTTTAGGGTATCTTTTATAATGATCAGTACAGTCGCGGACGGGGTCCAAAAAACGAACAATGAGAACGGGGTTATAAAAATAAATATGCAACAAGTGAGTTTAACCTACGTCGAGAAGAGATATTTGTCTACTTACCTATGATATTTGTTTGTATTTTTACGTACTATAAATGGGTTTTTATTAGATGTAAAAAAAAATTCTTGTTCATTTTCTACTCGTATTCTTTCTAGACAAAATGGCGTCTTCTGCTCACTTCCTTACGAGCAAGCGCCATTTTTTTTTGCAATGTTCGTGTGACAAAACTATTGATTTCTAATAAATAGCAGTTGGAACGGTTTAAAAATACAAACAAATATCACAGGTCAGTTTTAAATTAACTTTTATCGACGACAGTTACTTTTATTTGTTGTATATTTGTTTTTTTGAGCGTTTTCAGCGTACTGATCATTCTAAAAGATACCCGAATTTTAGATATCTGCTTTAAAAAATAAAGAACGTTATTTTTTGCCTATCTTTTGTAGAAAAAAATCTGACTCAGTTTCCTAACAAATTGTGAGAAAATTCAAAAGACAAACGGACAATTAAAACGGACAGGTCTTTTCAGATTCACATCACAGAGTGAATATAGAAGACACCTAAATGTGGTCAAACTAGAAATTCACACCTTTGTTGGATAGTAAAACAGAGTTTCACGTGATGCAACAACCTGTTCCCAATGTGATTAAATGAATATTCTACATCAGATTTAAAGGGGGTTTATTAAACTTATATTAGGCATCGCCTTTTTAACTTCAGAATCGTTAATTTCTATTCTAAACCGAATGAAAACTGTAAAATGTTACAAATAAAAAATATTTAATAATATTGCTAAGAAATTTATTCATTTCAGTATTAAAAAACAATAGAAATTTTTTGGATCAGAAAATTTAAGTTGGTTTTAAACTTAGAATTTCAATAGCTTACAGTAAATGGTTTTACATCATTTATCATGAATTAAAATCTTTATAATTGTTTCAGACAACAAAATAAAAGGGCATTTATTACAAATAACGAAAATTTAAATTTGCTTTCGTTTAATGCTTTTATGAAGTGAAATATTTATAAAATATTTATAAAATATTTCAACTTAAGTTCATGATAGACTAAATCTAAAATACCGACAGCCATTATTTAAAATTTGTGTAAACATAATTATTTGAAAAAAAAAATTATTTAAAATGTTTTTTCATAGATGTCAGCAACAAAACTAAAATAGCCAAAGCCTGTTTTTTTTTTTTAGTTTTTAAAAGATCATTTTTTAATAAAATAAAAATCAAGATGTTTTGAAAAAAATCGTCAATATTGGAAGAATCAACAATTGTGAATCGTATTCATAATTTAAACCTACGCAAGTGGAAGACAAGTTTATTAATTTGCGTAGCTTTTATTATTTTGTTTTAAAAAAAGCTAACAGTAATTTAATTAAATAATTTTACAATTTTAAATGAAAAACCTATGAAAGTTGTTTTTATACAGACATTTTAAAACTTTGAATGAGATTAAGCGTATATTGTGTAACATAAAACTACTGATTGAATTTTTTACTTTCAAATAAAAAAACAAAACATTTTTTGTTGTTCCTTGTTCATAAAAAACAAGCAAAAAACTTCCTGCTTTAAAACTTCCTAAAAATGAGGTCATTCAGTTTTTATCGAAATTAACTCCGAAGAAAAAGTTTCATGAAAATGAGAGTTTTTGTCGATAGATGAACTTTCTTCGATAAGTTTGAAAATAAAAAATTAAAAATACATAATGTTTAAATCAAATTTAATTGACAATTTTTCAATAAGAAACGGGAATTTCGTAAATACGAGAAAACAATAAGGAAATTTAAATTATTGCATCGGAGATTTGGTTGGGACAAGACAAAAAACTTTAGCAACAAAAGCTCAAATGAACATGTGTTTTTATTAATAAAATAAAACTGAACCGACACGGCGTTGCCCGGGAAACTTTAAGTTTCTTTCGTCCTATCTTTTTTTAATCAGATTTTGAAAGTTAAATTTATTAGCGTACAGTTTGGTCCCTATTTATTTTCAGAGTTAGACACAAGGTCGGTTTTTAATGTGGATCAATCCAGCTCCCTAAAAGGGGGCACTCTGGATTTAAATTGCCTCAATCTAGAAGGATTTCTCCTTCAGTGACCAAGGACAGAAAATATGAAGTGTAGTATCAGAACAGATTCTACACTTTGCTCCTAGTAAAAAAGCCAAATAAAGTAGCGTTTGATCATTAAATTATTTTAAGTGAACCCATTTTATAAAACTGTAAGGTAAATGTTGTTTAATCTCTATAAAATTATTGCTTCCAAAAGTTTCAATCTTTTATGAGGATTTGTTAAGAATTTTAGAGCCAGTTTAAATGACTTTCTATTCGGCAGCTTAAAGGCTTCCAAATTCTTTTCCAATTTCGAAGGGTCACGACTATTAACAAAAGATTAAAATGGTTGACTTGTTTACGAAGAAACAAACCAAAATGTATTATGGTGGATTTAATTTAACAAATTAGTTTTATTTTGTTATTTCACTTATTTCAATAAATAATTGATTAGTAAATTAAAAATTAATATGTAGAGGCGAGCACATAATGTTAATAATTAGAGATTAAAAACTTAAAAAGATAAAGCTATCATGACGAATTCACTTAAAGTGAAGGTCAGCTTTTTTTTTTTTTTTAAGAGTTAAAAGAAAATTAAAACTAAAAATACAATATTTTATTTTTACTCGTTTCGTTATAAAAAAAAATTACGTTTGTTATGCAAGTTTAGTAAATTGTTTTCAGGAGAAATCAATATTTGAGAATATAACTTTAATTAAATGTTTTAATCGATGGCGATTTTTTTTTCAAAAAAAACAAAAAAAAACTGTCATAAAAAAACACAACTTTGAACTTTTACAAATTTTAACGGAATTTAAAAATCAAAAACTGCTCGGTAATTTAATAATAACAATTGTTAAAGACAAGATGGACGCTATCGAGAATTTAAAAATAAAAGTTCAAATTTATATACGTTAAAAAGCAAATTAGAATTTTATTTCAGGGCCAGAAATAAGAACAATTTAAGACCAAAAATTAATTTTATCTATAATTTGGTTGAAAACCAGCGAGATGCGTTTAATTACGCATCGTTTTTCTTGTAGAAATTAAAATAATGATTTGAAAAAGATGTCGATTATTAATTAATCACTTCAGATTAAGGAGAGAGAAATGGAGAAAAAAAAGGGAAAGATTTACCCCTCTCAATCTATGCCGTTTTTTAAAACCAAATTATTATTTTTTACTTAAGATTTAAATTTAATTAGGGTATCGTCTGTTCAAGTTATTAATTGAATTAAATGGTTATAAAACTATAACTAATTTTATCAAGTTAATGTTTTAATCTATTTATAAAATTATTGGATCCAAAACTTTTAATCTTACATGATTTGCTAAGAATTTTAGAGCTAATTTAAATGACTTTCTATTCGACAGGTTAAAGGCTTTTAAATTCCTTTCAAATTTCGAAGGGTCACGAAGAAATTATATTTTTAATAACTATTTGTAGAAGATCAAAATCACAAATTTGTTTACAAAAAAGTCGAAATGCATTTTGGTGAATGTAATTTCGCCATTAATCTTTTTAAAGTTCGTTTTAATAGATTTTTTGATTTTAATAAATAATTGATAATATACTATTTTTTTTTACTATTAATTTAATAGTAAATAAAAAAAATGTGTAAGTCACGTAGATGCGAGATACATACATACACAACTTATAACTTTTATTAATATAGAAATAAATTGTGCATTGATTTTAAACTTGCCTCCTCACGAGGGTAAAGTTAGACATGATGTCGGTTTTTAATGTAAGGGAAATTCAGATCCCCAAAAAGGGACACACTGGATATTAGGAATAAAAATTACAAATTACCCCAGTCTAGGAGCATGTCTCCCCTTCTTGACAGAACAAATATACTTTTATCCTATTCGGTCTGGGATCAAAGTGTAATATCTGTTCTGTCATCGGAGGAGAAATCCTTTTTATCTCAATCAAGCAGTGTTCCTTTTTTGGGGAGCTGGATATTTCTCACATAGAAAAAACACGACCTTGCCCTTGTGGAGAGGCAAATACATGGAGACATTGTTTTTGTTGGTTATATAGAAATTGAAAAATTAGTTTGTAGTATTTTATCTTTAAGGAGAATTGATTTTTTTAAATTTTCATTCTGAACTTAAAATAACTCAAAAGTATTTAAATCCATTTTTTTAATAAATTGAATTTAGGGATTATTTTTATTGTTGATGTTAAGAAATTAATTGGTGAAAAAAAAACAACGTTTTATTGATTTTTTTATTTGTTTTATAATTTTGCAAATGACTAAGTTAATTGAAAAGAAAAAGGTCTTTATTCTGGTTCAAATATCCTGCCAGGCATGATTTAATTATGAAAACGCTAGTCTAATAATTTAATACTGTCGTTACTATTGAAAAGATGGATTAAAACTGTTCTAATCCGCATTATTTTCGTAATAAAACCGAGTTTTATCACAACATTCGACAGCAGAAAAAAATGTGTCTTCGTAAGAAAAAAAAAGGGAGTTGATTATTATTATGGCCGGTCTCAATAGAGAAAGCGCCCTCCATTGTCTACGTTTGTTTATTAGCTACAGATTTCACCGGCCGACAAAGTTTGTCTTTACAATTTAAGAAAACACAGCACAACTAAACGCACCCATCAAAACAATGAAGTGCACGTTGGAATCCTATCTTGTAGAAAGAAGTGAAATTTGCAAAGGCATTTTTTTTTCTTGTTCTAAAAAAGAATGTCCTCCTCCTCCTCATACGGTTTAACAAACTCCTCCTCCTTCCTTTAAATGGATGAACAATCGAGTACATATTTCAGTTATCCAACATACGTAGTATTATTACTTATTCTAAAACCGTGTATATATATATATATATGTATATATATATATATATATATATATATATATATATATGCACAGAGCGATATAATAAATAATCACGGAATAAGTAAATTGGTGAACGTTATTTTTTCAAATCAATTGAATCTTAAAAATTGTCTGACCATTTCTTATATGTCTGTACAATACACATAACTTACATTCAAAAAATTTTTTTTTTTTTTTTTTTACTATGAATCGAATATTTATTGAAAAAAAATGTATAGTAAATGAACCTAACCAAACTTTAAAAAATAATTTACGAAATTAAAATCAACTAGAATGCACTTCGGCTTCGTAAACAAGTCAGCCGTTTTATTTATTTTTCTTAATAATTGAAAGGAAAAGAACGAATTACTTCGTGACCCTTCGAAATTGGAAAGGAACTCGAGAGCGTTTAAATGGTTGAATAGAAAGTTATTTTTAACTTGTTTTAAAATATTAAAAACAATTTACATTCAATTATTTTATAAACAGAGATTAAAACATTAATTTAACGAAATTTATATAATTCAAATAATTTAATGCGAAATAATTAAATTTCAAATCCTATTAAAAATAAAATGAAGTAAAGACTCCCAGGCAACGCCAAGTTCGTACACACTAATATATATATATATATATATATATATATATATGAGAGAGAGAGAGAAATTGTATTCCAGAAAAAAAAAGAGAGACGGGTGAAAATGACTAGAGTTAAAAGCATTTTTAGAAAGCTTTAAAATAGTTTAACAAAAATTAACAATCAAATTCTTGTCCTTACTTTTGTGTTTTTAAATAACGAATTACTTCAATATTTATTTGCTATTTTCACCAACCAGTAAAACAAATATACACTTTCAACACATTAGATTTATGTCATAAATAATCACAACAAATTCTATTAAATTCCCAAAATGCACTCCCGCCCCATTTTGTTTTTTTAACAATTTGATTTATTATCAATAGAAAAAATATTTACACGGAAACAAAAACAAAATAAATCTAAGTTGATGGACGATCTATTACAATGAAGGACACCCTAATTCTGTGCGTGTCTGACTAAAAGTAGAAAACTACACAAGATACATCGGATTCAGTGTGACCCACTCTCACTGACCCGGTTACAATAAGAAAAAACTAATATTCATTCTCATTCATTCTCTTTGGGTCACCATGGACCAAATTAGTACATTGGGGGGGGGGATACTTTACTTTTATTCTAACTGGTAGTTGTTTCAAAAACAGAACTGAAATTAGGTCAAACAGTTGGTCCGCTTTTTCTTCCTATTATTATATTGAACCAGTTGCCATATGGGGGAGGGAGGTAAATAAAGATGCTACACATTTTTTTTAACGATTCTATATTGTTCTCTATGCCTCCAGTCAACTCCGGATATTCCTACTAGTTTTTGCGAAATAAAATATAGATCACCCCCCCCCCCCCAATAAATAAATTAAAAAAAACAATAAATAAATGAAAATATATCAGTGCAGTTTCTTTGTGAAATGATAAAATATGAAAATAAAATAGACCAAAAAGCCAACGCATATTTTTTTTTTAAACTTAAAACGTTTTTTTTTATCTTCTTTTGTTTATAGCAATGTAAGTAAAAAGACGGATTATTTGTAGCGATGTAAGTAAAAAGGTGTATTAAATGCAAGTAATAAAATGGAAAAATGTCAGGAATTATAGATATAAAAAAAAAAAGTATATAAAATGCTGGCCTAATATTTTAGACATAGTAGTACTACCGATTCTTCTACCACCATTTTTACTATAGTACGATGACTATGGAATTTTTTAAATACAAATTTTATATTATAATCTGATAGATCCGAATTGGATGAACGGTATTTATTTATCAGGTTAACTTCTTTTAGAGAGATCAATGTGGTTAGAGTATTATGATTATATAGATATTTCAGAGGAAGGTAAAATTGCAGTTGGTCTGAAGAGGCCGTTTACTGCGGTTGAATTAAATTACTTAAAAACTAATTTTTTTTAAATTTCTTTTTCCATTTTCTCTCTATATCCAAATGTTACTTTTGATAAATTAAAAAAATACATTCTTTAAAGTAAGAAAAAGGCAACCCCGTCAGAAATAAAGGAGAACCAATTTCCTTTAATTATCACTAAATTTGCATTTCCATTATTTTTTTTTATCTTTAGATTCATTTTTTTGTTGTTTTGAAGTTAATATTCACTTTTTCAGTTAAAAAAAAATGGAAAAAATTATTTTATTGTTTATAAATATAAATTAAAATCGCTTCTAAATAAATTGGTAGAAATAAGAACGCAGGCTGCGGATCGTTTACGATCCGCAAAAAAGTCGGGGATCGGTTTTCAATGATTTTGCAATACCAAACTGATCCCCCAGTTTTAGGCCGATGAATTTTTTTTTTTAAATAACGAGGTTTCGGTGACCGAGAAGTCGGGGCTCAATTTTCAGTAATTTTTAAGTAACATACTGATACCCCAGTTTTGGGCCAGTAAAAACAAAACCGTTTAACTATTTGTAATGGAGAAAAAGGCGATCGCAAAGTAACTAAATAATAATAATATAAATAAAAAAGAAAAATGTTCGGTTAAATTCAAAACAGTCGTGGGGTTGGAGGTTATCTGGATTTTGTAAATAAAAAAAAAGGCACTTCTGTAGACTGCTTTTTTTTGTAGAAAAAACTGAGAAACGTTATATAACTAAGAGGGAGGGTAGCCATGATTGTCGAGAGTTGGAAGAGTAAGGAAGAGAAAAGCAATACTTTTTGGTATTCATTTTTTTATTTTTTTTTTTAAATTTAAATGTTGACCGATTTTTATTTTTTTCATTATTTTTCAAATAAGATATGTATAGAGAAAGTAATAGTGCAACCCGGGAGATGGGTGTGGGTCAGGCGTTAGTGACGAGGGTAAGGAAAAAGGCGACCGACTACACGTGTTCTTCTATAGTAGCGTAAACAATAGCAGAGACAACACTTAAAAGGCACAGACTTAAAAGCGTCCATACCAACCGTTCATCACGACAATGATGATAATGACCCCAAATTTAAAAATAAATATATATATATTAGGGTTAGAAATATCTAATTGCCACATTACAATAAATAAACACAAACAAAAAAAATCGGAATTTTTTGAACAGTGAACAAAGACAAAAAAAAAATCGATCTCTTAACATTCAAATCAATATTAACATTTATACAACTAGTTGTACCTACTCGACGTTGCCCGGGAGTCTTCACCTTAATTTTTTTTGCCCCCCCCCCCCCTTTATAGATTTATAAAATCGAATGCCGAGATTTTTCGGCTGTTAACTACACTGCATAATTGCCGGTCATTAAATAATTCATTGAAGCAAATTGCTATAAACCTATATTTGTTAACATCTCTCTAAAATTGGATGTAAACAGCTTCGCAGTTAAGTGCTTATGTAGATTAGAACCCAAGCTAACTTTTGACCCCGTCGTTAGGGTTAGGGTCAAAGTTAGCTCGGGTCCTAATATGATAAAGTACCACAAGTTTTAATACAAGAAGATTTAAGAATGTTAAAGCCAGTTAAAAGGTTTTCAAATTTCTTTCAAATTTTGAGGGGGGGGGGTCACGAAGTAATACATTTAACATTACAACTACTAACAAAATATTAAAATGGCTGACTTGTTTACGAAGCTGAAATGCATTCTAGCGGATTTAATTTCTTAATCAAATTTGTTTTTTTGTTATTGATAGTTATCGTCCTTGGCCGTTTCGGTGTGATTTCTAAGGAACAATGGCTTCTATTTCGCAATATAAGAGATTTTTTTTTGCTTTCACTACAAGTTTAAATGACTTTTTATACATAATAACAAATCAGAATTGTTTTTAGAGATTTTACTTTTTGTTCGGAATCAAAATTTTCATAGTTGAAAAAAAAAAAAAATTGCATGGATATACAAACGAATATAAGATTAGACTTATCACTAGGTAATAAATTTGGTCAGATCCAATAGTGCTCGATTCTGAATTAGTTATTAGTAGAGCTGGTATACTTTTGTGGGTTGTTTGGCTTACATAGGCAAGTCAGTGATCAGCTCTTACGATCTCCTCAGAGCCAATGCATTATTTTATTCAGTACAATAAGGAATTGGCTCAGAGGAAGTTGTAGAGCCTAAAACCTCGATGTGTAAGCCAAACAACCTATATATATATATATATATATATATATGTTAATATATAAACACTTTGGATGATCGCACTTATCCATTTGGGCTACAGTTGAAACGTATATGCATTTGTCTAGACAGACATGTTTGTATAAATGAACATGGATACTAAATATGAAAAAAATGTAAAGTAAAACAAAACAAAAAAAAACATGGGTCATTTTTTTTTTTATCCCTACCTTTTGCCAACCTCCCAAAGCGATCACCCGACGGTAAAGCAGGTACAAATCGACATCCCTTCCTGCAATTTGGGGTAATTTAATGAATGGAGTCCTGCCAAAAATAAGTACAAGTTTAATAGTACAATAATAATAATAATCACAAGATTTTGCAATTTTTTTTTTTAAAGTAATATCAAAAATAGGAAACTAAAAACTCTGAGATTTATGTAATTAATCTATCTTACCCTCTATTTATGTGATATCCGCGCAATTCCCGTAGAAAAGTTGTATATTCCTGGTGATATGTGAACGGGTCTTTGTTCAAAAGGTTTGCCATCTTGGAAATAAATATTTCGCTGTCGTGCACAGATTCAAATAATTTCAGCGTTACCTTTCCGTTTTTAAATATTTATTTTTATGGTTTGTGACGATGCTATATCGATCGATTGTTTACACGTTCCGGACAATAATAATAAATCAGTCGGTCTCCGCGAATTGGGGGGGAAAATCCGCTGTGAATTTCGGGGATTCCAGTTTTTTTTGTTTTTCTTTTCCTCTCTCTTCCTTCCTCTTACACTCGCACACACACGCACACTTTCGCTCAAATCCGACGAGAAGCGGCCAACTCCGATGGACACTATAACTCCCACTGACGGCGAAAGGCGTACTATTCCCGATGTAACGGTCCATGGGTCAACCCTGCGGACATCTAGCCGACCATGAGAGCACAGAATCGAGCGAGATCCACACAAAAGACATTTTGAAACCTGCTCCCATCAGACCGACTGACTCTACGAAGATTGACATCAGAATCCAAGATGGCGGACGTTCCGGCCTCACAAAAACCTCACATTCACATTTTCTGATTAAGATTTCATCGACTCCGTTTCGCAGTTTACAATAATATTAAACACATTTTATTTCCAATTATTTTTGCCACTATCGTTGTGAAAACTTAGCCGTTACATAGAAAACCGATATTTTTAAATAATAAAAAAAAATAGTTCATTTACTGCTACTGCTGCTGATGACGACGACGCCGTCGCCGCCATTGTACCTTTAAGCTCTTTCTTTCTTTTTTTTTTTTCGTTTTTTTTACACTCGGTATTTTCCGGTAACTTATAAAAATATATTTTAAAAAAATAATAAATTTTAAATTCTTGAATTGCTGAAAATGTTTAATTATTTACATTTTTATTTTCAATTCGTTTTTAATAAAACTGAGTAATATAAAAAAAAAAAATTAAAAATCCCGAACTTGGGTGAACTTGAGAAGGCTGCAGCAGAGACTGACCTACTTTCAGTGTAATCAGCAAGAACAGTAACTCCATGAAAAAAAATTGACAAAGACTTCCACGCTTTCTTTCTCTTCATTTCTAATAGTAAAAAAAGGCTATAAATTTCCATTCGTTTTTATTTCCACCCTTACTTTCTTCCTCTCTTCTAATTCTCTCTATATAAAAGAGGAGAGAAGTGCCTACAACTGGTTTAGTTAATACTAAAGATGCCAGTCCATCTGCAGGTGTGAAAAAAGGAATTGGAAATATTTTATTCGAGAAGTTACTTTGACTAATATATATCTAATGTACGCATTTAATAATAAAATATATTGAAATCAAACTCTTAATTTTCAATGGTGTTCTTCCCCCCCCCTCATTAATCTTTAATTAAATAGATTGATATATTTTTTTTACCATTAGGTAAAAAATGTACTTTAAATGTTTAAGTAAAATTAAATGAATTAGTAAATATGTATTCGTCCTCCGGGCACATATTTTCCCTGGTTGTAGTCAGGTTCATAATTTTAAGCTGAGTAAATATTAGCCTTGAAATGTTTTTTTACCACTTTCATGAAACTTCCGTAGTTTGAGAGATTTTGCTACTTAACTTTTGCAGACATTAATAACATTTTGGAACTACTTCGCATATGAGAATGTTTATTTACTCCTCGCGGAGTTAGGCACAAGGCCAGTTTTATCTTACTCCTACAAGTAAGATGTGACCCAAGATCGGGTCGAGCAAGTGGGGTTAAAAGCCAGCGCTCGAGAGGTGAGCACTCTGGCCATTTAAAAATTGCCTGGGCAGCCCCGTCGGCATTCCCCGGTAGGGGCGCCTCAGACAGTAAGCAATAAACTTACTCCTCCCCAAAGAGGGGAGGCGAAGCCTGGGAGGGTGGACCTCCTAGAACTGCACAGGACAGGCGTGCAGTATCCATCGGAACAGATACTACACTTTGATCTTAGCCAAAAGACCAGACTGTGACATATGAGAATGTATTTAGAATGTATTTGCCTAAATACATTCTCATGTGTGCGTTTCTCGCCCCTCCGTGACTTACACAATTTATTTTATTATTTTCTCTCAATCGCTTATTTATTGAAACCAAACAATGCAATAGCGTAAAATGAAAATAAATTTTTAAAATCCTATTTTAAAAAAGAAATTACGAAATGAAATCCACCGGAATGCATTTCGATTTATTCGTAAACAAGTCAGCCATTTAATATTTTGTTTAATGTTTATAGTTTAAAAAGAAGAGAAAAATCAATGAATTACTTCGTGACTTTTCGAAATGTGAAAAAGATTTGAAAACATTTAAACATTTTAGGATATCGGAATCGGAAAAATTTGAGCCTAATTAACTATTTCAAAAACAATCCGTTTTTTTTAAACTTAATATTTCATTGCTGGTACTAATGATAAAATGATACATATTTATTGATTTTCAACTACCAGTAAAACAAATCTATAGATCATAATAACGAATTTAGGTAAAAATGGCACCAGAAAAAAATGGCACAGGTAAAAATGGTACGAGTGGATAAATAGACAAAAGTGAAAAAAATATAGATGCAAATCTCACAATAAGTTTATCAAAATCTTGAATACAATGCTTAAAGTGAAAACATTAAGAAGTTTTATATTTCTGAATTTTTTAGATGAGGATTGATAAAATTTTTGTATAATTTTGGTTATTCAGACTACAATTTTCATTTTGAGTGTTATCATCACAACGTTTCGGCCGCTGTAACTCCGGCCTTCTTCAGGTGTATATCTTCGAACTCGAATATATTTCTGTTGAACTCGGAAATTTCGACGGAAATTCGAACGGAACTCTTTATTTAATCTACGGGGGTAGCATGCTATTCTGAAGGTTGAAGGTTCAATCCTCAGTGCGGGCGATACAAAGAATTGCGAATTACTGAAGACTTCTCTTAGTCATTGCTGATGGAACAAATAAAGGGTTCCGTTCGAAATTCCGTCCAGATTCTCTCGACAGAACTATATCTGAGTTCGAAAATTATTGTCCAGAACGTGTAAACGTTGTGATGATAATACTCAAGATGAGAAATAATCAATAATCAAAATTATACAAATTAAGAAATTTGTCAAATTAAAAAGAAAATTTTATCTACATTTAAAAGTGTGGACCCTCAGCTACCCCCTTACCCCCGAAAAAATAAAATTCTTAGGAGACTATGCATGATCACTCTGAAAAACCTGGAGAAAAGAAAACCTCAATTATTTTAGAATGGTGATCAGTTTCCCATGGTTACATCTAACATTTAACACAATAACAAAAAAAGAAAGTTTTGAACTCTCCCAACTTAAACAAATCGATGTTATTTGTTTGAAAACAACAGAGTAAATACTACAAGTAAAATATTTAACTCTCCTCCACAAAAAGTCTTAGAAAATTCGATTTTATTTGCTTGAAAACAACAGAATAAATGAAAAAATATGTATTCTAAAATATTTAAAACTACAGGGGAGCGTGCCTCGCTCCCCAAAACTTAGACACATCGATTTCATTTACTTGAAAACAACAGACTAAATTGTTATTTTTACAACGTTTCGGCCGATGTAAACTCTGACCTTCATCGGGTGTGTCTTTTTCAACTTGAGAATCTTTTTTCCTATTCATTCATTTCTGCCACATTTAACTGTGCCATTTCTTCCGGTGCTATTTATACCTGTGTCATTTTTACTGTGCACCGTTGTTATGATAACATCAAAATACGATATAAATTTATTTTACTCATGAAAAAAAAAATGAAACCTTGCATAAATTCACTAAGTATCCTTTAAAAAAATGAAGTTGCATTTACAAGGTTCCGAAAAATGTTTAAAAATTAAATACAAAATCTTTGTCAAGGAAAAACTACTGACAAACATCATTAATAATTAGATTGTAAAAAAAGTTAAATATAAAAAGTGTTTCTTTAATTCGTTTATTTTATGCTGTTGGGATATTTTCCGATTTTTAATTATATGGTGGGCTTTTGTCCAGTGGGCTATTTTCTGATTTCACAGCATTGGCACACATTACAAGAGGTAGGCAAAAGGTGTACAAATTTTTTTTAACATTTTGAAAAGCTTGGTGTGGAGTTCAATTAGGTATCACTGAATTAGTGTATTTAAAAAATTTTCATGTCTATGTTTGAAAAGTCCACATTTTGGCGCCAGTTCTTTGATTTTGAGTTACTTTGTGAACTGGTTGAAAAAAGAAATTTCAAAAGATATAAAATATATTTGAACTCTTTCATTGCACGCAAAGGAGATTTTAGCACAAAAAATAAACTCTAAACATTCTTTTTATACGAAAAGAAACAAGTTTCAACGAAATTTCTAATCCCTATTTACTTGCCTCCCCACAAGGGCAGAGTTAGACACAGAAAATCTAGCTCTCCAAATAGAAGCACTTTAGATTTGGACAAAAATTGACATTGTCTCAATCTAGAAATATTTCTCCTTCACTGACGGAGGACAGAAAAGATGAAGTGTAGTAGCAGAAACGGTGCCGATGGGTAGTCATAAAATTTCAATTTTATATATGTTCAAAAAAAAAAACTAAAATTATATATTATATATTTTATTTCATGCAAACTTGTTATTGTGTAAAAACAATATTTTAAATTTTAGGGAAAACAAGCAAGTATCTTTATTTATTTATTTAAGATTTTCCTGTAGAGATTTGGGCATCCATCTTGAATTTTAGTTTGAATGAATTTTATAGTTTTACCTTCAAATCACTCCATCTTGAAAATGACATGAACAAACTATCAGTATCCTTTTCAAATACCAAACAATTACTAGATCAAAGATTAAATAATTTCAGACAAAAATGACTGCCATTATATGACCATATGTAGCGTCTAACCGTTCCCTTCAAAGTGTCTTGTTTATCTTCTAAGCACCAACCACTGTGACGTCATCAGTAAAACGAGGCAATGGAATGGCTTTCTCTTTACAAATGCAATGGTTCGAGCATCTATGGTGTATTTTATCTTAAAACAACAGCATATTTCTAGACAGAATGATACTTGAATAACTTTCTGTTGCAGACTCTTTAGTCATTTTACCCAGAATGTCAACGAATGTATTAGTACACCTTCCTAGTGAGTGACTTTGTATTTTAGTAATTTTTACACATATGATACTCCATTATTAATTTATGACATGGAATTAAAGTAAAATTAGAATTGTATTTACAGGTTCACTTGCTGTTGTGATGGGATACCGGACTCTACTCAGTCACTGAGTGAACTAGTCTGGAGAATATATATATGACTATGAACGGTGGTATGTGTATTCAACTGCATTCAAGTGTATTCGAGTGTATTATGTTAATCCTATTGGATTACCGGTTCTGCTATTGTTTTGTACAGGATATATACGTTGTAATAAACCATCCTCTTTTAAAGACCTTTACACTCTGGTTATTTTGTTATTATAACTTCTACCAAGATCAAAGTGTAGTATCTGTTCCGATGGATACTGCACCCTATAGACCGGTATTGTCTTGGCCTTCGGGGCTTGATTTACGCCGGTCTATGGGATTGTCCTGTGCAGTTCTAGGAGGTGCACCCTCCCAGGCTTTGTAAGTTAATTGCTTACTGCTTGAGGCGCCCCTACCGGGGAATGCCGACGGGGCTGCCCAGGCAATTTTTGATGGTCAGAGTGCTCACCTCTCGGGCGCTGACTTTTCAACCCCCACTTTCCGACCCGACCTTGGGTCACATCTTACTTGTGGGAGTAGGATAAAACTGGCCTTGTGCCTAACTCCTGGAGAGGAGTAAATAATACTTCTACCAAGTTATATCACTTACAATCTTCCAATTTATAGTTACCGAATTCGGAATTATCCTACCTTCCCAAAATTACCGAATTTTTTGGGCACCACAAACGTTAAGATTATAAGAAAATTAAAAACTTATCTGTTTAATATTTAGATGAGGAGAAGAGGTCAGTTCGCTATGTAAGCTTAATGCAAATTGACCCACAGGTGATATGAGATGACATTCTCTCATGTAAGTTGTCAATTTACATTAAACTAACATAGTGAACTAGATCAACCCCGTGACCATTTAAAAATTAAACAGGTAAGTTTTTCAAAAAGGTTTTTTATAATCATAAAAGTTGTTACTGAATCGAGTGTACCCTATAAAAAATTATGTAATGTGCGTACCTGTGTATTGTGTGTAGGTGATTTTCAGCATAAAATTTGTGAAAAAAAGCATCTATCCATGTAAAATTCACACCCTAAACATTTCAGAATTGCCAGGCAGAAGTAAGTGGTTTTCCTTTTAGTTGTATTTAGCATAATTTCACTTAGTTAAGAACTTACGATTACATTTTTATTAACTCAGTAAATGTAACAGTTTAGTTTAATTTTGTGAAACGTAGATTTCAATATTTTTTTAGAAGGTATGACACGGTTTAGATGTGTCGGTGATTTGGACACACACCACATCACTTCCACAAGTTGTTTTGCTCGAAATGAAAATCAACGCAGTATATTTGTCATCTTCGAAGAGAAAAGAAAGACAAGGGTGAAAGTTTTCTTTCCGTTTTTTTTCTTTTCTCTTTGCAGCATTTTCACTTTTAAAATAAGTTACTAACTAGTCTATTTTAAAAAAAAATTTTTTCCTAAAAATGTGCCTGAAAAAGTTCAAATAACATTTTGTCAACTTACGACGAACTGCTGCAAATCGGCTTTGTTTTAAAAGAGAAATAAATCTTTAGTAGCTTCACTATTTTCAATCAATTATCAGGGAAATCATCTGAGAAAAAATAGTTAGAAAGATGTACTCCTTACAAGTGTATTTTTACTTTTTAAAAAATATAAGTACACATTACAGAGGTTTTACAGTAATCCGAAAATTAAAAAACAACAGCTCTATAACTAAATATTTAGAAATTTAAAAAGAATCTGAATCGGTAATTGTATTGAAATCGGGAAAAAAATTTGAATCGTCCCATCACTAGTTTAAACTGTCGAATAGAAAGTTTTTTTCCTCTTTTGTAGAAAGGTCCTATTTGTAGGGAATGAAGAGTCGTGAATTGTATAAGAAAAGAGTTACTACATAGATATCCATCCTCTGGGTTTGCTGGGTATGAAGAACACTGGATTATGATAGTTTGGTTATAAGGACCAAATCTTTCTTCTATAATTTAAATCAATAACACAACAAACATGGTTGAAAAAGAGTTATGTAGACAAGAATACAAAAATATGTTGAGTTAGTAGATATGCGTGTACTATAAAACTGAGTTTGCGTCTTGGTCTTGCATATGACGCCTTCTCAACTCGACGTTTAAAAACTGACTGTTTAAAAAGAGTGGGAAAAGGTTTGGGCGAAAATACCTCCTACGCAAAAGTGTTCTGACTGGACAATGTATCAATTACTCCGTGAGCGATAACATGCTAGTGCAAAAAAAAAGAGATTGTAATTATATAACTGCTACATTAACACTTACAATTAGGGCACACATCACAATTTCAGCAGAAATATCACTCAGTGGAATGGCTTCGGACAAACTAGAAAAACGATCAATCCAGGTTAAAAGGTAGGAGTAGCCATAGCTGACCGGCCATGATCCAACTAGGTCAATGTGGATATGGTTAAATCGTACATCGGAAGTACTGAAAGTTCCGAGAGGGGCTCGTATATGCCGATGCACTTTAGATTTTTGGCAGGCTAAATAAGAACTGATTCAGGCAGTGATTTCATGTCACATATTCGGCCAGAAGAATCTAGCTGAAATAAGCTTCATTGTGGCAGAAATTCCGAGGTGAGCCAAACTGTGCAAAGAAGAAAGGACACTTTTGCGATGAGCTTCAGGAATGAGAGGTTAGGTGAAATTAAGGAAGTCTCGCACAAGATTTGTTCATCTGCTGTAGGAATAGGAATTTACCGAAAGTTTCCAGTAGCCAATTCTGAAGCTGACAGATCTAAAATATCCAAAGATGGCTGGTCGAAAGTCATTCGACAAAGGTCAATGTCCTCCGATAAAAAAATAACACTGATCGGGAGATGAGACAGTGTGTCTTCAGCAGTATTCTGTGAACCGATATCCGGTGCCATATGTTGCCGGAGAACTAAGAAATGTAAACCAAATGTCTCGCTTCCCAATAGGAATATTTGTCCGTCTAAGCATGTAGCGCATGAACGTAAGGGGACAATGGTCCGTGTAAATGGCAAATTCCCAACCGTCCAATGCATGGCAAAAATGTTTAATTGCTAAGTAAATAGCCAAAAGTTCACGTGAAGGCGTCAATTGACCAGAGAAGTAGGACAATAGTTGAATTTGCTGCTGGTTATGTTTTAAAACTGCATCGACTGCAGAACGAGATGCAACCACGACTAGAGAAAATTGTGCATCAGGTCCATACCTGATGCACAATTTTCTGCAAATGTGACAGCAAAGATGAATCTGTAAGCTTTTTCTTCGCCTCTGGCATTAATTAAATGAAATAGCTTCATCCTTCTTCTTTCTATTTTTCAAAAGCTCGGTTAAAGAAGCAAGGATATCCACACGGTGTGGGATTAAACGTTTGTAATAATTTAATAGTCGAAAAATATGTTGCAGTTAGCGAAGAGAAATTGGTGGCTGGCTGCAGATTTAACTTTTTTCAGGAAGGGGTGAAATTCACTTTGAGCTAATGACATAATCCAAAAATACAAGACTTGTAGCACCAAAAATACATTTAACAGAGTTTATCCTGACATGGTACCGCTGCAAACGTCCAAAGAGAAGACAGAGATGTACCAAATGTTCTTTAGGTTAGCTACTAAAATATCATCAATATAATTGTTAACGATATCTACATTATGTGCTATTTCATCCTTAAAATGCAGAAAAGTACTAGCTGCGTTACATAAGACGAATGGCATGGTTATAAATTTGAACGCTCTGAAAGTCTTCGGAATATCAGCCAAATTAATCAGAATTTGGTGATAAACCCTTACCAACCAGATCCAATTTTGAAAAATTTTACAGCCATGCAAAGACGAAGTAAAATCCTGAATATGAGGGACAGGATAGAGATCAGGAACAGTAATTGTGTTTAAATGACGGAAATCTCCGGAATTCTTCGGAACCATATGCAAAGGAGATGCTCAACAACAAATACTTAGCTGGAGCATGTGATTAAATTCAGCTTTCGACGCCTTTAATTTCTCAGGAGAGAGACGATGAGGACCTGAAAAACACGGGCCGCAGTAGTCTCAATGAAATACATAGTAGAATGATCAGGCTAAAAACACCATATTTAACTTGATTTCATGTACGTAATTGTTTGTTATTAAAACCTTTATCTTTTCATAACAAAATGCATCGTAGAATGAGTAGGCTGATTTATCTCAAAATTCAAATTGGTTAAATCCGGGAAAGAATTTAGTAACAACTAATAAGTGTCTTCAGTAGAGGCTATAAAAAATGCAGTAAGACGAGTAAGTGGTCTAAAAGCTTTCATACCTGGTATTGATAGCTTAGTATATGAATGTACCAGTTTGCGTCTACGGCAGCAAGTTAAAATAGTGGATAAAGTCTTATAGTCTAACCGTAAGAAAAAAAATGTTACAAAGTCAATCCAATTTTCCAACAGATTTCCAGCAGATGGACAGTCACGACATGCGAAGCATCGCATTCTCTTTTCAGCTGGTAAGTGTTCCTCTTTATTGTCAGAGGAAAATCAGCACCTAGGATAGGGTAGAGCATATCTGCAAAAATGAAGATTCACATGAAGTCTCTATGTAGTTGTAAGTCTAACGATCGAGCAACTTGATCAAACGTGGTTTTTCGTACTCTATTAGGTATTATACTGCTACTAACAAAGGATACCTAATTATCTCCCCCTTCCTGCGAGGTGGAGAATCAGAAATGCCGCCATATTTAACTTGATTTCATGCATGTAATTGTTTATTATTAAAAGTAAATAGTAAGTACCAGGACCGAGTGAGCTATTTTACTTGCCTCTCCTCCCGCCGCACTTAGCTCATCTATTCCACTGTTTTTAGTTAGAGCACTTTCTTTTACTTACTTTTGGTTTTCATTTACTGGCCATCTCTCTTATTTTATTTGTCATAGCAATCACGCACTCATGATGCCATTTTTAACTTCCCTTCACAAAAATCCCATTCAAATTTCTTTGTATACCCTTACCTTGGAACCAAACATTTCCCCCTTCTTCTCTCATTGCACTAAACAAAACATTTGAAAACTTCCTAATAATAAAACTTTCATAATTGCCTAATGTATGATCGATTTTTCTTTTTCTCGTTAAAATACAAGGAAAAAAAATAAGCTGACCACCCATAGAAGGATACCCCCTTCCCACCATCTTATTTTTAGATAAATGGTATCTTCATTCTCACCGGGTCATTTGCAAAGTGGCCGGCCTACAAATAATGCTGTCAACACATGTCCCTGAAAATTGAATAGATTCGCCAAAGTTCAGCTAAGTTTTCTTTGCTTGCTTTAAATATGACTGGTATTTTTTTTAAATACCTGCGGGGGCTCTGAAATACCTGACTAGTACACGGGCGCAGGATTACCCCTCTCGGTATGATGGAGATCTTGCCAGGTCATCCATCTAGGAGAAGGAAAACTCTGATATAAAAACTGTGCTACTGACGACTTACGTCTTGGCAGACAAACCGCTGGGGGAGGGATTAGTCCTTATCGAGAACCTTCTTAGAGCTGGAGTCTCAAACAAAATATCCGGTTTGCAAACCTAAAATTGCTTAAGGAGTAGATGGGCTCAGCCTATCGCCCGGCCTTTGCACTCCTTCTTTGTTTATTAGCCAGGCGCAGAGGTACTAGCGCAAGGATACCTCAAAGACACCCAGTGCTTGGCTTTGTTTCTTGACTAGGACAATGAACGCTCTCTCTCTTTCTCTTTCTCTCTATCTGGGAAACTTGGGGAAAATTTTTGTCACTAAGTCTCACATAACTAGTCTGGGTCGGTCTTGTTCCGACAGGTTGTGGGTACAGGTTACACAGCTTGTCTGGCTGCTGTTTCCGACTGGTAGTACAGGAGCCCCAACTCTTAGGTAGCGCTAAGAATGGCTGCTCCATCAACAGTTGTATAATATCGTGGGTAACTGTATGTGCCATGTGGTGCATGGAAAGAGACCCTACAGTTATCCCTGATGGGTTTCCCGAGGCCACAAACCCCATGTATCAAGTCTCAACTAATGGGCTGGTTGTGTGAGCATATTGGCATCAAACAAGCACTCACTTTTCCCTCCCCACTCTATCTAAAACCATAATGACAGAACAAAGAAAAAGAAACAAACCTAAACCAGACACCCACCAAAAACATCTTTGCTCCACTCTTGAGGCTAGCATTCACAAATATCGGGGGCTAAAAACCAACATAAATGAGGTAGAAACATTTCTCCTAGTAAACTCCCCGGATATCCTAGCACTAAGTGAAACAAACCTACAATCCTCAATCTCTTCATACAATTTTGACATGACTAAATATCTCCCACTTTACCGTAAACACTGACAAACATATGCATGAGCTAGGAGTTTATGTTCGGAACACCCTCCAGTTGACTAGAGAACATAGGCTAGAATCAGATGATCAAGCCTACATGTGCTTTAGATTAACCTTACAGCACAGCGTTAGTTACTTATATTTCTTTTACCGTTCTCCTTCGACCCAGGACTGTACCCTGCTTAATCCTCTCTCTGAAAGCATAGATATAGCACTCTCACTTGACTTAAGTGCCCAAATACATGTATTCGTTTCACTTCTCGACCTGTTCTTGACCTCACTGCCCGATAATTATGCGATGAATGTCCATAGGCGCTTGAGAACGCTGACCACCTTGTGGTAATGATTTATATCACCCCAAAATCTCGTCCCAAAACTGAAGAGCTGTTGCTCAAAACGACGAGATACTACAAGCGGACTGATTGAGAATCCATCAGAGATCACATCAGAGACGCCCTATGGAGTAAAACTTTTTCTCTCCTGACTGATCAGTGTGCAAATGAGTTAACCGAATCGAACAAAGCAGGCATTGAAGAACATGTCACTATGTGAAAATTCTACCGCCAGCTCCACTCTCCACAATGGTTCACCTCTAACTGTGCAGCTGCTATTGCTCAGAGGCAGCAAGCATTTCAGCAAATCAACCGCCACAAGTCAACATCAAATAGACAGAAACTTATAGCATCAAGAAATCATTGTTAGACTTTAATAGATGAAGCAAAGAGAAGGTATACAGAGATGACCAGAAAATGCATTCAATCACAGAAACTAGGTACACGCGATTTCTGGAAAATCTCCAATAATGGGCAATCAACAATCCCTCCGCTATCCAACCACAATGATGTCGTTTGCACGGCAACTGATAAGGCTGAACTACTTGCCAAGCGGTTCGCCTTAAACTCCACTTTGGACTCAGCAAACCACTCTCTCCCAAATTTCCTATTGCTAAACTTCTTTCTGACCATCAGTAGGGATTTAGGCAAGCATGGTCTACTGCGGATATCCTAACGGTCATCTGTGAATGCATATACCGTACACTGGACAAGGCACGTGAAGCTAGGGTGGTAGTGCTTGATATTTCCAAAGCCATTGATAAGGTCTGGCATAAAGGTCTTCTACTAAAAATTAATTCATATGGTATTACTGGACGAATATTTAATATAATTA
Organism: Sepiola atlantica; assembly: GCA_963556195.1. Taxonomy (NCBI): domain Eukaryota; kingdom Metazoa; phylum Mollusca; class Cephalopoda; order Sepiida; family Sepiolidae; genus Sepiola; species Sepiola atlantica. The sequence goes on along the minus strand of OY744528.1, from coordinate 101,913,840 downwards.
AATTCTTCCTAACCAAAAGAAAGATTCAGGTTGTTCTCGATGGCCTTTCATCCAAACAACATTAAATAAATGCAGGTGTACCCAGGGATCGATCCTTAGACCTTTATTGTTCTTGATTTTCCTAAAGATCTCCCTGATGAAATTGTGTCTGAGATGGGTATATTTGCTGACGACACCACGCTCTACTCTCGTCATGTGGGCAAAATGGATACATACATATCTGAGACAATGGCTGCATCCTTAGAAAGTGACCTCCCGTCTGTAGTGGAATGGAGTTATAAATGGATGGTAACATTTAACATTTAATGCTGCTAAGACAAAGCTCCTTTCCTTCAACAACTACAAGAAAACCTCTTCAACCACCGATTTCCATGGCAAATAACACCCTATCTGAGAGCCCAACGTTCAAACTCCTCGGCCTAACATTCACAGGTAACATGAATTGGAACAAATACATAGAAGACATTGCCAAGGCTGCTGTAAAGAAAGTGAGCTCCCTCTACCGTACTAGAAAACTTCTCACATCTGACAGTATCCTATATCTCTACAAAGCCACTATCCCCCCATGCATGGAGTATTTTTGTCACATCTGGACTAGTGCACCATCCACTAGTCTCTTCCTCTTAGGCAAGGTCCAAAAAGAGTATCTAATCTGATATCTCCCTCACTATCCACCAAGCTGTAGCCCCTGCCCTATGTTGTATCCCTGTGCTTGTTTTACAAGTACTTCAATGGAATGTGCTCCGATGAACTTGCTGTTCTGATGCTCCCTCGACGTAAATACACTTAACCAAATCAGTTAAATCCCATCCATTCACTGTGGAGGTCCCCACATGCTTCTTTCCTCAAGCTGCCTACCTTTGGAACTCTCTCCTTGCTCCCTGTTTCTCGACTGTACCGACATGCAGAAATTTAAAACTAATGTGAACAAGCATCTCGCTGCATAGCTCCCAACTTAGGATGACCTCCTAAACTTTCACTCTAATTCTCAGTAGCCGCTTACGTCTACAGTGGCAACTCGCCTTGTTTGGGGTGAACTAACTTAAAAGAAAACCCCCCAAAAAACCTTTTACTTTTCACAACAAAATGCATCGTAGAAATGCAGGCTGATTTATCTAAAAATTGAAATTGAGCAAATCTGGGAAAGAATTTAGTAACAATTGATAAGGATCTTCAGTAGAAACTATAAAAAATGCAGGACTAGTAATTGGTCTAAAGCTTTCATACCAAGTATTGATAGGTTAGTATGTGAATCTACTAGTTTGCATCTATGCATATACACCAGCAAGTTAAAATGATGGAGAAAGTCAGTACCTAAATCGGGTAGGGTGTATCTGCGACAATGGAAATCCACATGAAGTCTTAACATAGTTGCAAGTCTAACGATTGAGCACCTTTACCAAACGTGAGTATGGGAAAGTGGTCTACAGCCTGGAGTACAACCGCCGAGGCTGGTGGTTTCTCTTTAAAGAACTTAAGGGGCCAAATGCTACATGCGACACTCGTGTCAACCAATAATTGATATTGAGAAACAAAATCCTTTACAGAGAAGGAATTATAATTAGATAGATTCTAGGGAGGAGATGACGTGTTCATATCTCCTGATTTTCGTTTCCCCTGCTTCGGTGAAATGAAAGCACAGGTTAGGGTAAGGGTTAGGGTTAGGGTTAGGTAAAATGAAAGCACAGGGCTTGTTACAATAGTAGTCTCTTCTACTGAAACGCCCGTGGCAAAAACATAGTTTGTGAGGGCCAGCATTATAATGAGCCAGTGAACGAGGCAAGCGACGATGATGCCATCGAGAAGGCGACTGCACCCTAGGCAATTTTAAAATCTCTACCTGCCTAGTAAGTCGCTTAATTGCCTTCGATATGTCTGCATATGTTGAGTCTGTATCTCACTCAGCAGTGACAGGAAGGGTCTCAACCACAGTATGAGAAATCGCCATTGGAAAAGGGTTCCCAGTAATACTCATGATAAGTAGGGCAGGGAGGTGACGGTGGTTAAGTGGATAATGACACGGACTGAAGACCTGGGTGTTCCAAGTTCGAATCCAGTCGGTTCTGCAGTATCACTTTCACTTAGGGATGTTGGCAACCTTCTCGTGGTCCTTCCCGTAAGTACCCGATGTCTTTCTAGAAAGATTTCTAACTAGAAAAACATCAGGGAAACTAATGCGAACACCAGGATCATCTGATTCACACGAAAGAAGAACTAGGACAAAAGGGAAGAAATATGAAAGTTTATACCTAAGATAAAAAATTTTGAATTAAAAGATGTCTAAACTTTCATGAGAAAAAATTCCTGATAAGCAATGCTTGAAAAAAGTTTTCAAAAATGCTTGAAAAATGTTTTCAAAAATGCTTGAAAAATGTTTTCAAAAATGCTTGCTTAAAAACTCAAATGTCGAAAAGATAAAATTTAGCTACAAAGTGATTTAATTGTGGTAGGAGGAGGTAGAAAAATAATCCTCTGAAGATGGCTGTTTCACCTTAAAAGAACCTATTTTGGCAGAATGTTTCAGTCGCAAAAAATCCTGGCTGCCATCTTTATTCTGATTGCACATGGCCGAAAGAAAAATATAGCGTGAATCAAATGCTGAAGCAGGTGGTGAAATTAATAAAAATTGCAGGAACATCATTAATTGTGAAAAAAGTGGTTCTAACGTTAATATCGACCCCAAATTATTTTTATTTTTATTTGATTAGCATTCAATTACTTTTCTCCTAAATAAACCTCCTATTTTATAAGTTTTGATACATGCCCAAATAATATGATACCCCTCTAATAAAGAAGGGCACAGCGAAAACCCAGTCAAAACAAACATGGAAAAAACGTATTTACTTACGTAAGGTGCAGAGTCATATTCCTTCTTTTTTTTATAGTAATCCCAATAAAGAATGGTCAGCTACGCATTAATTTCTTTTTAATAGTACATAAAAACGGTGCATATGCAACATAAATTTCTCAGCATTCTCCACGTCTTCACTGCTACGTAATTCTATAATAAAACGATTAAAAAAATATGAGATGCCACTTTTCCAAAAAAAAAAAAAGACAAAGTTCGAAGTCGGCATCACCAATTTATAGAAAAATCCATTTTGTAGGGAATTCTTGTGTTTTTGCAACACAATTAAAAAAAAAATACCGTTGGAAAAGGATACTTAGATTTCTGGAAATTATTGAAATTAGATTCTGGGATATTGAAATGTCCTGAAACAAATACGAAATTTTAAGATTTAAATTTTTTTTTAATTATGTGGCGAAAACACAAGAATTATGTTGTGAAACAAATATTTTTATATATGTTTTAATTGTTTTAAATAAATTATTTTTTATATAACTCACTAAAAAGACTTTGCTTCTTTTCGTTTAACCTATTTTCCATTCCCACTTTTTATATCGACTACCGTACATGCCGCTATATTGGAAATAAGCCGATATACTAGAATATTTACTAACTTAAAAAGTGTTTTCTTTTCCTATTTCATATGTAATACTAAATTGATTTTAACTCGAATACATTCAGCATGTCATAATCTTTAAAAAAATCATACATTTTTTGAGCTACCACTTTTCCAATAAAATTATCTGGGCAGGAAACTTCACGTTTACCAAATATGTACTTAAAATAGTTAAGCGAATGAATTATTAATTAATAACAAGCCGCGTGTGCGTGGTCCCCCTCTGTATGTGACTTGATGTGGCGAGTGTAAAATGCAATAAATTTGGCCAATTTGGGGCATTTTTTACCCCCCTTTTGACCCCCTGGGGGCGCGAACCAGAATTTTTCTGAGGTCAAGGATGCTCATATTATATCCAGAACAATTGCCTCTACATTTTGGCCAAGTTTCAGAAAAGTTGAATGGATGGATCAAACGTTATGGGAGAAAAGGGTCATTTTTTGCCATTTTGGGGGCTTTTGATCCCCTGGGGGCGCGAACCAGATTTTTTTCCAAGGTCAGTGATACTTATTTTCTATTAGGAACAATTGCCTCCACATTTTGGCCAAGTTTCAGAGAAATTGAATGGATGGATGAAAAGTTATGGGTAAAAAAATGTCATTTTTTGCCATTTCGGGGCCTTTTGACCCCCTGGGGGGGCTAACCAGATTTTTTTCAAAAATCGGAGAATGTCACTTTCTAACCTGACAAAAGTTACAACTTCATGCAAAATTTAAGAGAAATTCAATTGATGGTTGCGGAGAAAAATCCGGACGGACGGACAGCCGGACAGACGGACGGACGGACGGACGAAAATGCCTCAAAACATAAGTCCCCCCCGATTTTATAAATCGGGGGACCAATTAATTAATTAATGCTCTTAGTGTTTGTCTCAATATGAAATTAACTCTTAAAATATATCATTTTAAAACCATAATTGCATAGGTATACTATTTTTTTATGTTAGTTATTTCACAAACGAATAAATTATTGAATTTGAAAATTTCAACTTATGAGCAGACAGACTCGGTATTGTCTGAGAATGAACGAGGGCCTCTTGTACATTCCTGGTTCCAGCTTTAAACCTATATTACGATTTTATTCCTATTCTTTTTTATTTTATAAAAATAAAGTAAAACTTTTCTCTAATGTTCATATAGATATGTGACGAGAACGCAGACCCCCCATGCTCCCCTCCCTGACTCCTTTTTGATCAAAATGAAATATATTTGTTCAAGTACCCTTGCTAAATGTAGTTTCATAATATATATAGGGTTATGGGTCTTTTTTATATATATATATACTAATGGGTCAACACTTGCCAAGACTAAAAGCCACTCGAGGATAAAGGTTAATTAGATTGTCAGTTGGATAATAAACAATACTATGCGAGGATTGGTGATGGTGGCTAAGTTGTTAATGACGTGGACTGAAGACCTGGGTGTGCCAGGTTCGAATCCAGTTCGTTCCACAGAAACACTTTCATCAAAACCCACCCTTGACCTGGAGAGGAGGTAAATAAAATACTATGAGAGGATTAGAAACGATGGGTTGAAACGGCATAATTTGATTACTTAAGAGGATGACTCGACAAGTATTTGTTGACATTGAACTTGAAGACATCTATGTTGTAATTAGCAGGGAAGCAGTCACGTGGTATTGTGTTCCACAGATGGAAAGAAACTCTGTTCTTAGAAGTTCTGTTTAGTCTTAGGTACACAGAAAAAGAAAGTTCTTTTGAGTGGTGGTAGGTTCTTTGTGTGAATGTTTTACACATAAACCGTTTATGACATGTATTTGTTGACATTGGATTTGAAAACGACCCAGTTGTAGCCCGTAGGGAAGCAATCCCACAGTAACGTGTTCCACAGATGAGAAGCGTTTGGAAAGAAACTCTGTTCATGGAAATTCCGTTTGATGTTAGGCACACAAAGGAGGAAAGAAAAGTTATTTGCAGTTGTGGTTGGAAAACAAGTTCTTGCTGTGAATGCTTTAAAAGAAGGGACCAGAGATTGAAGCTCAGTCGAGCATCACCTGTTTGTTTGTTTGTTTGTTTGTTTGTTTGTTTGTTTGTTTGTTTGTTTGTTCACAAAGATTTTGGAGATGACTCAAGGATCTATTCAGGGTTCAACTCTCTTCCTGATCTTCATCAATGATTTTCCAAAATCATGTTCTGAGACCATTCATTGACATCTATGCAGAGGCCAGCACTGTTTATGGCAGCACTTCAAAGAGCATTGGTGATCAACATCTTGCTGATTCTCTCTCTTTCGACCTAGAAAACATGGTGCAATGCGGAAAAAAAGTGGCTTGTTATTTTTTAACATCTCGAAAAACAAGCTTCTCTCCTTTCGCCACCAATGCTCGGTTCCTCAGTTTGTCTTAGTTTAAATGAATGGCTCTCTCCTGGCCTTGATAATATCCTAGGATTGACTTTCACTTCAGTCCTGAAATGGAAGTTTTACATCAAATCTGTTGCTAAGGTTGCTGGAAAAATGATTGGATCATTCTACCGCTTCAGAAAATACTTCACTCCTGATGCAATCGTTTACCTATATAAGAGTTAGATACATCCTAAGTAAGTAATCAAATTTTACTTATTGCATTCATTATTTTCAATCCTCTCATAATATTCTTCATCATTAAACTAACAATCTATCCATCTGATTAAATTTTATTATCGAGTGGCTTTTAGCCTTGATAAGTGGTGACTTTCAAGTAAAAAAAAAAACAGATAACATGTCATTATTCACTGCTATCTGTCCTTTAGGGTTAAAATTAAAGTGTAGTATCTGTTTTGTTCTCAGTCAAAGGAGGAATCCTCCTAGACTTAGATAATTAAAAAAATATATTTTCCAAATCTAGAGTGCCCCTTTTGAAGAAGCTAAATTTCCCCTATTAAAAACCAACCCCGTGTTTAACGTTGTCCTCGCGGGGAGGATAGCAAATAGGCACTTAAAATATTACTTTAAAAAAAAGTCTTACTTGGTTTTAAAGAACAAAAATTATCTGACATCTGGATTGTCTTAACACACTAAAATTATATTTGGCAAATATAACCCCACCTCCAACCCATAGTAGATGGATTGTCAGTTGAATGATGACGAATATTATGAGCAGATTGAAACTGGTGAAATGAATGAACAAAATTGGATTAACTTATAAGAACGGTTTATGACAAGTATTTGTTGACATTAAATTTAGAGACGACCATGTTGTAGTCGGTAGGGAAGCATTCTTATCTACAGATAAGAAATTTTTAGAAGAAAAAACTGTTCATGGAACTTTTCTATCCTTTCAACAAAACTGGTGAAATAGTCATTTAATAAATAACAAGAATATAAATCAGTTGTGAGACTATACCTCCACTTAACAACGTAAGGATGGGCCAAAGTCTTATCTAGGCCGTACTTCTCCATATTGTATGAAGTATTCCCAAAATTATGCCATGGCAACGTTGGTCACTCAAAAAGTAGTTATCCGATCAGGCTAGAATTTTGCATAGTGGTTAGGGTTATCAACACACATCAGATCCATAAATCAAGTGTGGAAAATCAATTCACTACGATGAACAGAACCATAGTCATTAGACACCAATTAAGCACGATTCCCTGAATTTCAATTTCTTCTTAAGACGACTTAAATTGTAGACATTTTCTAGAATCAAAATCATGTAATGGAGTTTAATCAAAATTTAAATAAGGATGCTAGACATAAGGTTTAATAGCATTATATATTGACTAGCAGGAGTTACCCGGCGTTGCTCGGGGCCAAAGTGTAATAATCTCTCTCTTCCCGATTGTCCTCTCTCCCCATTGCTGGGGAAAACGTGTAACATATTTCTATTATTAAAAATACTATCTCTGTCTTGCCCGGTCGTCCCACTCACCACTGCCCCCTTCTTCGACGTATATCTAAGTCATCGTTTAAAAAAAGAACTTCTAGGTCTTCATTCTCCTTTGCTAACCGTTGCATGAGCAAACAGAGTATAAGATCCGACGAACAATAGGTCACTTGAACGCTTTTAGAATCCAGGGTTTGTTTTGCACGGCACGCATGCACAAATTGTACGGGCGACGAAGAAACGAACAAATTTGAGCACCCCCATCACAGATTTCGTGTCCGCTCTACACGAAGAAATCCATATTTTTTTCCAATTTTTCACTATTATACATCCGAAAGATGGATGATTCAGAAAATGTCAACTTCATGGATCTGTCGAGCATCTCGAGAGCCTTTTGCATATACACAAACATGCACAAAACGCACACACACAGACAACTCTACTTTATATAATAGACTAGCAGGGGTAATCCGGCGTTGCCCTGGGAAAAAAGTGTAACAATCTCTCTCTTTCCCGGTCGACCCCTCATCCTCGCTCCCTCTACATTTCTCCGGCAAAATGTAACAATATCTCGGTCGCCCCCTCACCCCCTCTCCCTTCTCCCCCTTTCGCCGTTGCCCGGGGCAAATTGTAATAATCCCTTTCTTCCCCATCGCCTCCTCTCTCCATTGCCCGGGACGGTCGCCCCTCACCCTATTTTCTTTTCTAATTGTGGGGTTCAAAATTTTTGGCAACTCCTGTCACCTTTTATAACCAAATATGAAATGTCCAATCCCGCAATGAGAAAAGAAAAAAGAAATATCTCTATGTATTAAACAATTTATATCTATCATACTTCTAAAAAAGATGGCCAATCAAACCAGAGGGATTAAATAAACAAAACGATGAGTTGCAGTTATCTGTAAGTGACTTGTTTTTGTTATTTATTTCCTACAATAACATCTTACAACAGAAGTATTCGTGGACAAAAGTTATTAAAATGTATTTTTATATCTACATGGATGAAAACAATCAAAGCAAGAAGAAAAAATAACAAAGCATAAGAATGCAACATCATTCTAACACGTGCTTTTAAAATAGCGGCATTTCTTTACTGATTTTCATAATTTCATATTTGATTGAAAACTGCGACAGGAGTTGCTGTGAATTTCAAATTCAGCTATGGGAAAAGAAAAAAGAAATAAAACTATATATTTAACAATAGATATCTATCTATCATACTTCTAAAAAAAAAGTCGAATCAAACCGGAGTGATTTAATAAAGAAAACGATGAGTTGCAGTTATCTGTAAGTGACTTGTTTTTGTGTTTTTTTTTTACTTATTTCATCGTTAGATGGTGGTTTCAGAATCGGCTCAAGTTTGGGTCCGGTGTTTATGGGGTGTGATTTTCTCCGAATGTCATCTTTAATGTGAGTTTTTCGTGTTTTTGACATGCCGTTCTTTTTCTCAAGTTTTTCTCACTTTTCTTCCTTCTGTTTTTGAATTCTCATCTAAAAAATTCTGAAACGGATAATGTAACATTAACAATAATAAGCGAATATGATATTTATTTTATTGTTAGCCCAACGATGTTATTATTGTTAGCCTAACGGTATTGTTATTGTTAGCCTAACGATGCTATTATTGTTAGCCTAACGATGTTATTATTGTTAGTCTAACGATGTTATTATTGTTAGCCTAACGATGCTATTATTGTTAACCTAACGATGTTATTATTGTTATTCTAACAATGTTTTCATTGTTAGTCTAACGATGTTATTATTGTTAGCCTAACGGTATTATTATTGTTAGCCTAACGATGCTATTATTGTTAGCCTAACGATGTTATTATTGTTATTCTAACAATGTTTTCATTGTTAGAATAACGATGTTATTATTGTTAGTCTAACAATGTTATTATTGTTAGTCCAACGATGCTATTATTGTTAGATTAACGATTTAATACTGTTAGACTAACGATGTAATTTTTGTAATCATAAAGATGTTATTATTGTTAGTCTAACGATGGTATTATTGTTAGCCTAACGGTGTCATTATTGTTAGCCTAACGATGTTGTTATTGTTAATCTAACGATGTTATTATCGTTAACCTAACGACGTTATTATTGTTAACCTAACGACATAATTATTGTTAGCGTAACGATGTTAGCCATGTTTAATGTTTTGTATGAACAAGTAGCGTAACTTCGGACCAATAATCCGCTTCCGAAATGTTTGCGAGCGCATTTTATTTCAAAATACTTTTTAAGTTTATTATTGATTAAAGATACGGGTTAGCGAAAGCAACTTCAAATTAACTTCCCTACATTTAAGAGGAGGGTGGTCGTCGTTTCCAACTTTAATTCATGGTAAAATGGGCCCTTACAATCTGTTAAATTATGGAATGCCTGTTCCAGCAGCAGTAGTAACAACAACAACAACAACAACAACAACAACAGCGCAAGAGAAACGATTTCTGAAACATTCGATATTTACTTGGTTGAAATTCTTGGTACTGATTGGATCAAAATACTCAATCTCGATTGGTTGGCTATATCGGAATTCAACCAAGCGGAAACACTTACTCCCTGGAGTCGGACACCTGTTCATGTTATCTATACAAGCGAACGCACACACGCTATCCTTAGTCAGGGCCAGTGAGATCCCCAACTTCCTGTAGGAACCTATGCTATCCACAGGACTGTGTTAATAACTGCCGCACATATTCTTGGCGCACAAACGAACTCTGGCCGTAGCCTCTGGCTACCAGCATCTCAGCAAAACAACATAAGTCACAGTCATGGACTTACTTCTAAATATAGTGTCAGCTTGTCAGTCTCAAATCCACGTCCGTATCTACATAACATTTTCCGCGTGTAAACCTTTGAATTATACTTTAGACCATTGAACATTTCTTAACTCTTTTCTTTCTTAACACTTTTGGCGATTCAACAAGAATATAAATAAAGTTGATATATTATGGATGGATAGACTTTATCATTACTTTTTATAAATGCTTCTTCTACTACAAACTAACTTCCTGCTGCTTCCGATTTGAGAATAAAGGGATAATTTCACAATTACGTTAAAAAATATTTGTGATACTATACAATATCCCTCTTTTATATGCAATGCCATTTTGATTGATACTACAATATAGCTCGCTCCTGCACATAAGTCGCCACTTTATGTTAAATTTAATTTAGTTTCAAGTGGATAAATACATCTGTGTTACATGCTCTTTTTTTTATAAAAGTAAATTAAATTAGATACAGCACATGTTACCAACCATTACGTCTAACAGATGTATTTTAAAATTAATAATAATCTGTTAATTCGTTCAAGAGTAAATCCTGTACATACAAATATATTAAGCATACCTCTCTAAATATAAATACAAGACGAATACCCCTCACATGATGGGTAAACTGAATTCCTCCAACAGAACATTGTTTTCAATCTTCATTTCCGCGTACAGTATCAATAGATCGTATGCCTAGTATCCTTATTAAAATTATGTTCAAATCCATTAAACGGTTTTCATTCTATGACATGTGAAAAATGTATGGCTGAAGCTTAATCGGTATTAAGAAGAACTTGAAATTCCAGCAATCTTATTTAATTAGTGTTTAATGAACTTGGATAAAATTCAATGCACATTAGCTATATCTAAATTTTCAAATGTAAAGTTGTATGCATATTATTATTCCTAAAGCCTTTGAAAATACTACAAAGAATCTGAAATTTACGGAATATTGATAAATTAAGGTCTTGTACATATTGTTCAAATTTCACAAAAATCGAAGATATGTCATTTTTTTCATCCCCTTTTAACCCGCTTCATATTAAACTAAATTTTAAGTTGATAGACAATCCTTTTTTTAACATTAAAATACTGAAGGGTTTCACACAGTAGCGATTCAGGGACATTAAAAATGAAGCCGCGAAGAACTAGCCTTGATGATGCTATCTAAGTTAGGTTGCATTAAAAGTAAATTCCAACTGATCGCCATGAAGACGAGTGGAGCAATTCGTCCCACCATGCGAGACTTCCTCAATCGCCTGGGTTTATCAATGTTACAACGCATCTGACACCATCTAGAGCTGATTTGGCTCTGCGAACGTCTCTTCATCGCCATTATTCAAGCAAACGCTTTGAGCTTGCGTTCGGCCTATCAAGTCAGCAAGACATTCGATCAAACTTCCTGTTTCGCCTGTTTAAGTTTGATCGTTGAAAAAGATTAGTTAGAATAGAACGACCACAAATTAAATGTTTACATTAACCTTTTAACGTGTAACACATCACTCAATAAACCCCGGGCCCAAAATGTTACTTTATTCATCAACATAGTCATTTTATGGTGATACACTGATTCCACCGCTTCTCTAACAATTCGGTGCCTATTTTGTAGAACGATTTGTCTTTGGCCTCAAAATATGTCTCAGTTTCCGATACCATTTTTTCATTGGTGCTGAATCTCTTTCTTTGGATCATTCTTTTGAGGGCTGCAAACAGCCAGTAGCCGCTGGAGGCCAGATCTGGAGAATAGGGTTGGTTCAGAAGCATTTCGAAGTGCAATTCATGTAGTTTTGCCATCGTTGCGATCGATTTGTGACACGGTGCATTGTCTTGGTGAGAAAGCACTTTTCTTCCTCTTCTTCTTCATTTGTGGCCGTTTTTTTTGCTTCTTTATTCGCTATTGATAGTTCTTTCTTTCTCAAGGTAATCGATGAATAAAATACTTTGTGCATCTCTAAAATATAAAAGCCAAAATCTTGCCTGCTGATGTGTGCGTCTTTGGTCGTTTTGGGCGGTTTTCACCTGCTGTTTTCCACTCCGTTGACTGCCGATTTGACTCTGCGGTGAAGTTGTGCATCCATGTTTCATCCAGTGCCACATATTGACACAAAAAACTTTTTGTTGCATTGAAACAGTTGCAAACAACGCTCTAAATCGTCGACGCATTGCTTTTGATCGACTATGAGTAAACGCGGCACCCACCCTGAACACAGCTTTCTCATTTACAAATATTCATGCAAAATGTTGAATACACTGCCCTTTGATATCTTCAACTCCTCGGCTATCACACGCAAGTTTTTTTGTTTTTTTAAAATAGTTCACCCCAAACAAAGCAGGACGCCACTGTAGACGTAAGGGGCTACTGAGAAAAAATGGAGAAGTTTTTTTTTTGGGGGAGGGGGGGGGTCAACCTAAATTGGGAGCTACGCAGCGAGATGTCTGTTTACATTAGTTTTAAATTTCTGTATGTCAGTACCGTCGGGAAAACAGGGGACAGGGAGGGAGTTCCAGAGGCCAGCAGCACAAGAAAGAAGCTATTGGAGTAGAAAGCTCTCCGGCATCTAGGGGGCCTCCACAGTGAATGGATGGGATTTAGCTGATTGTCGAGTTGGTCTAGTGAATTTACGTTGAGGGGGTACCAGAGTATTGATTTACTCTTCTCCAGGAGTTAGGCACAAGGCCAGTTTTTATCTTACTCCCACAAGTAAGATGTGACCCAAGGTCGGGTCGGGAAAGTGGGGTTTAAAAATTGCCTGGGCAGCCCCGTCGGCATTCCCCGGTAGGGGCGCATCAGACAGTAAGCAATAAACTTACTCCTCCCCAAAGAGGGGAGGCGAAGCCTGGGAGGGTGGACCTCCTAGAACTGCACAGGACAGACCCATAGACCGGCGTAAATCAAGCCCCGAAGGCCAAGACCATACCAGTCTATGGGGTTACCAGAGTAGCCAGTTCAATTTATGTTCAGCCAAAACAAGTTTGTGAACTTTTTTATGCTTTCCGAGAAAACTACCGAATTTAGGCGACCTGCAAGTTCAACATTATTTGCATCTGTACGACTGTTTCTTAAGTCAGCATACTACCTCTTAACCGTTGCTTCCGACGGATCAGAGTCCGAATAACACGTATCCAGCCATTGTTTTGCTTGAACAGTATTTTTCCTATCAGAAAGCAATACTTTATCAACACAGAAAATTTTGTTTTCCATTGTTTTTAAAAATTGCAACAGTAGCTTCACTTAAATAACTATAATTTGTAAACTAATACTCCGATCGGGCTCAAATGTTTGCATGTACCATTTGAAGGTTAGTACTTTATAAATATAATAACTTACTTCGCTATAATTTATTTCAATAATCAATTAGCCGGACCCAGACGAATGATAATATGAAATATTTTCACACAATCACCTAAAAATAAAAGTCATAAGAACTAATTTTAAATTGAAGAATATAATAGGAGTTATCTACCGTAAGTTTAAAAACTGCAAGCAAATGAGAATTAGTGCCTAAAATGATTTCACTGTATCCCGGGAAACGCCGGGTCGGTGCAGCTGGTTACTTATAAAGGCGAAATAGAGGCATGAATACTCGATAGAAAATGATTATTTCAATATATTGGGTTGTTCGTTCAGTTTTATAACTTTATATCTCTAAATGATTTTTTGCGTTTTTAAATAACAACGAGATATGCATTTATTATTCTACGTATATCATTTTGATGAAAAACATGACATCCACCGAGAAAAAAAATCTAAATTAACCATTGTTTATTATGCAGTTCGCCCAACCATCGGTTCTTCTTTTCTTGCAAATGTTACTGGCTGCGCCAGATGAGTTTCCTGTCGATTACATTGAAAGGGAGGTCGATGTCGAAAATAGAGTCTTTTTTTCCAGCTTGAAACGAGAAAGTGGGAAAAGGGTTGGATAGAATGTATGGGTATGATAGTTCAGTTGAATTAGAGGTAGAACCATCATGGGAGGGGAAGAGGAAAGTGGATAGTCAGAGAATAAGCGAAAATAAGGGTATGAGTCGATATGTCTCATATCCAGATATTTCGATTGTGAAGAGAGCTGAAACTAAGAATTAAACGAAGAAACATGCAAAACCCGCATGAACCAAAGGCATTTTTCCGCGAAGAATGGAAAAATATTCGACAAGAAACATGCAATAAATTCGTAGAGGACAACTCTAACCGTCTACATGCTGTAACTAGCAAAAACGGTTACGCTACAAAATATTAATAAATGATTTAAATATATTGTAAACTTTTGCGTCATTAAATATGTTGGTTTCTTTATTGGTTATATTTTAAAAAATCTGATTGTTTGACTAAAGGCTTAAACATATGTATTATTAGAAATAAAAGTTTAATTAATCTGTGTTAAACATACACAACGAAACCTTTTTGTGTGACACTGTATTTCTTTTTGGTGAACGCCATGAACTTCACTGAGAAACATTATTCGCGTCGTATTATTGGACCATTTCTGTGCAATTCGCTTACTGTCTCTGATACATTTCCTGTGGATTAAATTGAAAAAGTAGCAGATGCTGAAATGAAGATTTTTTTAAAACTTTACACTACACCTGAAATGGGAAGGAATACAGTTTTTGCTTGTGTTTTTTTTTCAGCAGATGCTGAAATGAAGGTTTAAAAAAAACAAAACTGTATACTCCATCTGAAATGAGAAGGAATACATTTTTATTTTTACAAACATAGATACAAAGAATGGTAAGCACACATAAATAGGAAGAAAAGAAATCGAACGAACGTTTGTGACAGCCCAATAGTTAAAGATTTAAATTGCCGGGGTTGGTTTCTTTGTTAATTGCAGGGTGTTTTTTTTCTCCGGGTATCTTTTACGACGCTCAGCAGACTAAAAACGCTCAAAAAACAAATATACAACAAATAAAAGTAACTGTAGGCGATAAAAGTTATTTTCAAACTTACCTGTGGCATTTGTTTGTATTTTTAACCCGTTCGAAGTGCTATTTATTAGAAACTAAATTGTTCGTCACACCAAAATCGCAAAATCCAACATGGCGATCGTGGGGGGGGGGGCTATGTAAGAGAATCACGACCGACCGCCATTTTGTTTTTGTGCAAAAAAAAAACAAGAATTTTTTTTTTACATCTAATAAAAACCCATCTATACTATGTAAAAATATAAACAAATATCATAGCTAAGTAGGAAAATATCTATTCTCGACCTAGGTCGCCTTTACTTGTTGCATATTTATGTTTTTAATCACTTTATCGTTCGTTTTCTTGAACCCGTTCACGACTCTGCTGAACGTCGAAAAAGATACCCTTTTTCTCCTAATGCATGGAGTCCCATCACGTGATGACTAGGAAGTCAACTATTGGTTGATTTAGCCACATTACGGCTCATATCAAAGGCGTGACTCAGAAGTCGATTTCCGTTTTTCTCTCTTTTGGGCCTTACTACTAAGGTTGCAACACGTTTGCCAAATCCTTGCACCTTTCCCTTATTCAGTTTAATCTGTAACAGAAGGGGGTGTTGGTCCCTTCTTTACATTTATCGCACGAAATGAATTGAACGAACAACAACCGAGTAACAGGCAACAAAAAAAGGGTTTATTTAACAGAGGGTTGGAACTGTGTCCCAGTGAAGAAAAGAGGCTGCCGGGTCGTCAGCAAATATATTCCCAGTTGAGATGGCTGCTGCTGGAACGATGCCGGGGAAAAGGCAGGAGAGAGATGTTTCTTCGTTGCTGGCCGATTTCTCTCTCTGAATTCTTCAACTGATCAGGTGGTAAAAAATAGTCCATGAGGGGACAGTTTATATCAATACGCCCTGCAAGCCGATTGGTCAGCGTATAACCAATTTGCTCACAGGGGACGAGAAGAAATAGATCCTATTTCAGTCTGCTACAAATCCTTGTTGTTAACGGTTTCTACTTTATCCAGATCAATTTCGTGACATTTGGCCGGTATCCTCACAAACAACAGACCAGTTCTATCGAAGTGGCCCGATACACCTTCGTGTCCACCTTTCCCACGCATTTCGAAGTATTACTTGTAAGCAGAAAATAAATCCTGTTATATTTTTCTAAGTATGTTTTTTAGTTATTTTTTGTTTATCTCTTTGTTTATGTGTAAGAACAATCAAGAAACAAAAATAATTCTTATACCGATTTAATTAGATTTTAAAATACATATTCGGTGCTTTTACAGATAAGCGTACATATGAAAAACGCTGACAATCGCAGTTCCAAATATATTAACCTGAAAACTCTTTGA
This sequence comes from Sepiola atlantica, assembly GCA_963556195.1. Classification (NCBI taxonomy): domain Eukaryota; kingdom Metazoa; phylum Mollusca; class Cephalopoda; order Sepiida; family Sepiolidae; genus Sepiola; species Sepiola atlantica. The sequence goes on along the minus strand of OY744528.1, from coordinate 101,897,508 downwards.
TATACTTATGTATCAAGCAAACATAGGTTTGTACACCAAAAATTAGCATAAATTATCGAGTAGAATTGTAATAAAAATAAAAATCCGTTATATCGTTTAATCAGGTCAGCCATTGATTCGAGCGAAAAACACGAAATTCATTGGGAGGTAACCCAGTCTGTAATATTAACACGTAATAAATCAATGGCAGTAATCAAAATACGATTAAACTGATTTTTATTTTTAATTAAAATTCTACTCGATCATTTTTCCTACTTTGTTGTGAGATTACTTATTTAAATCTGTTGCGTAAGTATTTTATCAACCTCCTCTCCAGGAGGTTAGACACAAGGTCAGATGTGGATTTTGATGAAAGTGTTTCTGTGGAACGAACTGGATTCGAACCCGGCACACCCAGGTCCTCAGCCAACATCGTTAACCACTTTGTGGTATTGATAATTTAATCGGCAACTTCTCTGCACAAAAACCAACTATTCTTTAGGGCACAAAAAGGACATATTACGACAATAACAATGTGCTAAACATTTACTAGCTAACCAATAATTTAACCCGATGTTGGCTTAGACTTATCTGAGTAATCTCTATTGGATTTGAGTTTATTCTGGTCAACGTTAGAGAATGCATTATCCTGTCCGGAAGTTAAAGAAACTCGTTCTTCCCATGTATAGAAATTTCAGAACGAGGCTGTATCTTTCTAGCACGTCGTTCGAAGCGCATTTTCTCTTAGGAGCATGACTACCCAAACCCTTGCAGGCCTGGTTTTTAGGTTACGTTTTTGCTAGCAGTCTCAGAGAGACTCTCAGAAACATGCAACACAAAGTAAGTAACATTTACTTTCAATGCTCATACATAGTTCTCTATATCCGGCTTCGACAACGTCTTTCTTTATTACATATGTTTGTAATTGCAATTCCCCTCCCCCTCGGTTCAGTCTAGGGAGACTGTGGACACCCCTGTGAAGCAAGGGTTGCGCAATTACTAACAGCACTTCTCCTGAGTTGGCACTGCTTGATTCCAATGGCAAGCAATTCAAGACGACTAGAAACAAAGCCGAGATAAGCAGAGAACACATACAGCACCTGGTATTCCCAAATGGTCACTTAACTTCATTGATCTAACGGGAACCGGTGTGTCAACGTGATTTGTTATTATAGCCTTTGTATATCATATTGTTTACCTCGTTACGTGTTCAGTAACCCCTTTACGTTTGTCTTTGACAAACTGTTCATCTGTGAATAACTGTTAGGCATATGCAAATCTTACTGTTTCTTCACTATTATCCTTTGCTCTTTCTTCCGACACACGTGTGTGTTATCCATGATAACACAACACACAAAATGGCAACCACTTGTGCGGGAAAGATTTACCTGAACATGTGGTCGCTAAAAACGTAAAAGTTAGAATATAAAATGTTTATGACTTTTCACCATTATGAAGTAAAGATAAAAGGTTTTATTATTTTAACCCATTTACTGTTTTGTGATGTGTTTGACTTTTTATGTACAGATTTCCGTCCGCACAAACGAATAACTGCAAGCAATGTTATTCCCGTTATTTACAAACAGCTGATACTGGTTGCGACAATTTTACTGCATAAATTTTCTCACAATAAATTTTCTCACAAAAAAATTTCTCACAATAAATCTTCTCACAATAAATTTTCTCACAAAAAATTTTCTCACAATAAATTTTCTCACAATAAATTTTCTCACAAAAAATTTTCTCACAGAAAATTTTCTCACAAAAAATTTTCTCACAAAAGATTTTCTCACAGAAAATTTTCTCACAATAAATTTTCTCACAATAAATTTTCTCACAATAAATTTTCTCACAACATTCAGCAGAAGTCAACTAAGACTATGCGTACATAAAAGTAAACCCATTTTGTTATATAAATAACTTTCTAACAAAAAAATAAATAAATGCAATGAAACAATTCAATCCTTTTTTCGAGAATGATGCTCATTTGCAAAATTGTAATAACAAAGCACCAACAATATCGTTGCCCCAGAATTATCTGAGTGATCTCCCTTACACTGATAACCGAGTTATCTCACTTGAATTATTCTGGTCAACGTTAGACGAATGCGTCCTCCTGTACAGAAGTTAAGAAAACTCGTCCATGTATGTGTAGAAGTTGGAACTAGATTTTATCTTTTTTCTGGCTGGTCCTTCAAAGCTGTCGGACGTGGTTCAAACGGCTGCCTTAATAGCATGACCCCTTCGAACCCTGATCCTGCGTTCACCAGACGATTTTTTCTGGTGGCAGTTGTCTAATCTCTTAAAACATCACAACCAATACAAATGTAAGTAATATTTATTTGGAAAGTGTTCACGTATATTCTCGAACTACAACTTTGGCAACACGGGTGTCTTCATAAATTGTGTTGGGGCTTTAATGTATTCTTTCTTTAGTAGTTATATATGTGGTTTTACCACCATGTATTTCATATTAAGTACTATCTTGCCTATTTCGTATAACCCTTTTAAGTTTGTCTTCGACAAACTGTTTATATTGTTATGTTTTCACTTGCCGATGCGCGTATAAACCATTATAAACCAGTGTCGTGAACCAAGGTTCTATTTGTCTGCTGATAAACCCACTCGAACGCCGATGTTTATGAAAAATGGTTTATTACAAAAAGCAGAACAGTCACAGAAAACATCAGAGAGACAGGCTACTTTCGTACGCGCGCGCGCTGGTGTGCGAGAGAGACAGTTAAACAGATAGATAGACAGATAGCTAGTCTCGCTACACTTCGTTAAATTGTGTGCCTGTCATTGGGGGACGGCACCATGAACACGTGTTTTCTGCTTGAAGTCTCGCCAGCCAAGAGATCGCAAATCTCCGTCTGAAAGTCACGTGATTTCGTAAATTTCCGTCTGGGGTCACCTCTTACCCTCAGGTGTGACTCAAACTTATCTATTCAAACACGACCATCGTTCTATAACAATCTGAGAATAAATGTGTATGCATGTAAACCCAACTGTGCAAATGATACTTGGATGATTGTTTAATGTTTCGTGGTAAAGACGTCTACAATGAGTCAGGTCTAGTTTGATTCTTTGTTGTTGCTGTATTTATTCAATTACTGTATTTATTGTACCTGTTGTAATTCTGTCGATATTTTCTTCCTGGTTTATGACGCCGTTCTTGTCATATCCGTGGGCTTACGGCGCTAGTTATTTAGTCGTATAGTACATATGTATCGGAGGCACAAACGACAACAACAGCGGCAACTACAACGAGCCGCCATTACGATTTTGAATCTATGTCTAATTTCTAAGCTCGACGCTGATTTGTGAAAGCATTTAACTTCCTTTCCGGCTTGCCCAATCAGAGGCCATCTCTCAGACGAGCTGAATACACAGCCGAAGCTGATAAAATGGAGCGTCTACTAAACCCTTTCTCTTCTTAGGGGACCGCACAGCGAGCTGACTCATTCCACGGCGTTCCTACCTACCCCAAATATCTCTCTTGGGACGCAACAGAACACCCGGACCTCTGGCCCTGGCGTTTGACCAGAAGCTCCACGTATCCAACATGGCTACTTCTGCCGCACACACGTGGACTTAATGTAACACACACATACTTACATACATGGATATTGCCTGACTTCCACACCTGTGTACGGCCACATATCCTTCATATATGAACTCTTCTCTCTTCCCTACCAACGGGACATTTATTTAACACCACGTGGACTTTCTAATATTTCTTCTTCGTCCATACTCATAGACGTATTCATTTACTAACGCCCTTCTTTTTCATTTCTCTTTTTATTCACAAGTTTACGAAGAATGTTTTCAATGTTAGACATATATGTTGTCGGCGTCGTCTGCCGGTTTATTCAGTGACGTGTTTACTTAATGGGGAGATTGGATTTCTTTTTAGGAATCTATTCTCTTGTAATTTATGTGTTTTGTACTCGTTAATCGATGCAATTGCTCAAGGATATTTGCATATTTACAGCTGAAAATTGTGAAGCCACAGAAAAGAATCTGTTTCTATGCTTTGAAATTAATGCCTTTTTATTCTACACTAACTAACGTCACAACAGCGTCAAATATCGCCAACCAAAAATACGTGTTTGCAAATGGTATTGTGATACATTAGCAAAGGCGTAGAAATACCTGGTATAGTACCCAGGCGCGATGCTACCCTACTCGGCGAGATGAACTCATAGATTTTATTAGATCATCCATCTAGAAGACGGAAACTCTGATATAAAACCTGCGTTCTACATCGTCTCTCAGTTACCTTGCTTCGACTTATCACTGAAACCAGGCTTTGTAGAAGGAGAGCGTGCTCTGCGTGTCGTACAAACGCAGAGCATGACCATCTACATGTACAGATATCCCTTCAAGTTATTTATCTACCTCCAACAGCGGTAAGATGTGACACAAGGTCGGGAAAGTGGGATTTGATAAACCAGCGCTCGAGAAGTTGAGCACTCTGGCCATTAAAATTGCCTGGGCAGCCCTGTCGGCATTCCCTGGTAGGAGCGCCTCAGTCGATTAGCAATAAACTAACCCCTTCTCAAAGGGTGAGAAGGCAAAGCCTGGGAGGGTGGACCTCCTAGAACTGCACAGGACAGACCCATAGACCGGCGTAAATCAAGCCCCGAAGGCCAAGACAATACCAGTCTACGGGGTGCAGTATCCATCGGAACAGATACTACACTTTGATCCCGACCAAAAGGCCGAAAAAAAACCCCCAGATATCCCTTCAAGACACACGGCGATAAAGACTTGTAAAAATAAATCGAGCCTGCTGAACAATATGCATGATCACAACCGGGCATTGCAATATTTGTAGGGATGGCCTTCTTCTGTAAAGAAGTGGCAATCATCATATATATTGCGATGAACAAAAATGTCTGCTGTCGCTGGTGCTGAGAAAAATACTACACTTTGATATTAGCCAAAAGTCTTAGGAATGATAAAAAAATAATATTTTTATGACTATTTTTAAATGAATAGAACAAAAACTGATTTAATCGGAAACCTATTATTGTATTATCTTTTAATGGGGTGGGTAGTGTAGTATCAGTTCTGTTGTCCTAAGATTGTATTCCCATAGATTACCTTCTCCCTCTTATAGGGGCGAGGTGAATCCTCCCATGTATTACATCCTCCTTCGGAGTACGGATTAATATAATATCTGTTCTGTTGTCATGATACCATACTCGCAGGCATCACTTTTTTATGGGGGTGATCTTCCCAGGTATTACTTTCTTTTTTAGAAGGGGTAGTGTAGTATCTGTTCTGTTGTTATGATACCATCTTACCAGGCATTATCCCCCTCATGATAATTCCTCCCTCGTTTTTTTTTTGGGGGGGGGGGGCAGTATAGTATATGTTCGTTCCTCATGATACTATACACCCAGGATTACCTTCTTTGGGAGATAGGTCAAAACCTAGTTTCTGTTCTGTTACCATGATATCTTTCTCCCAGGCATTAACTTCTCCTTTTGGAGGGCGTGTATTGTTCGTTCGCTATAATATCATCCTCTCAGTTATTACTCCCCCTCCTTGAGAGTTATATGGGGGGGATCATATTTTGTTAGTTAAAAATATAACAATCATTGCGAATATATTTAGTGGTGTATATGCGGCTCTGAAAGTAATCAGTTCACTGAACATTTCGCCTCGTTTTACTTTATGTCTTTTCAACATTGCCAGTAAAAGATGAATAAATAATAAATCGGCAACAAACTCTGGACATGTAGCAGCGTCAGCAGAGAGCCGCAATCGGTCAAAATATGTTGATCTTCTCGACAGATTTGTATTTCAACCGATCGCTGTGGAGACGAGTGGAGTGATAGGCTCTGTCACGCGCGACTTCCTCGGCAGCCTTGGTCTATTAATGACGCACAACACCGGAGACAATCGCGAATCGTCTTGGCTTTACGAGCGCGTATCTATCGTCATTATTCGTGGAAACGCCTTGAGCCTGCTCTCGGCCTGCCAAGCCAGCCGAACATTCGAAGAAAACTATTGACTGTGATACGATTATATATAAAGAAATCGGGATTTCTTGCTACTGAACTAAACAATGTCAAAGTGACGAGTAAAGGAATTTATTAATTAAAATTTTGAAATAAACTTTATTATTAATTAAAAACAAACAAACTAATGCAGCAAGTATCTGTTTTCGTTCTGTTTATTTTGATATAGACATGACCTATTACGTTATTAAGAATATAACAACCATTGGGAATATATTTAGTGATGTCTGTACAGCGCGAATGTGAAACCGCCTTCTCAAGACAGTGCCAACTTTGAGGGCGGGGAATCTATACATGTGAAACCGCCTTCACAGCTTTGATTTACTCATTGTCTTTTCAAAAGTATAGGATAAATAAATAATAAACTAATGCAGCAATCATCTGTTTCCGTTGTTTGCATTTATTTTATAGGGATATTATATTATTTTATAGGGATATTATATTATTTTATAGGGATATTATATTATTTTATAGGGATATTATATTGATTGCTTATGTTTATTTTTTACGTATGAGTTCAGAATTCTTTTGTGTATGAATGAACACTTCCTGATAAAGTAGTAAAAAAGTACTGTGAATTTTAGTTAAAATTACCGAAACATTTAACAAAGAGGCATTAATATTTTCCTAAAACCAGTTATTCAGAATGATATACTATGATATTTACTACGGGAACTACGATGAAAATAAAATGTGAAAGATATAATTTTGTTTTCGGGAAAGGGTTCTTTGAGACACGTAATTTATTTTAAAGCAAATGTATGAAGGTTGAGAAACACTGGTATAACGTGAACTACGATGAAAATGAAATAAATGATATGGTATATACTTTTTTGCGAAGGGATTCCTTGAGGCATGTGATTTATTCTAATGGTTAAGCAAGGGTAAGACGGTTACGAAGCATTGGTGTAGAGAATTAACATGTTCATACGACGATAGAGTTGAGTCCGGAATATTTCGGTTGAAATAAAGTCAGTAAGTGGCTGGCTGCTGCTGATGAGGCATGATCAGTTCAGCTTGTTTATATATTTCTCCTACGAGTTATTTCAAGTAGTGATTATTTGACACGAGATGTGTGTGTGTTGATCAAAATGCTGAACGTCGCCGTATGGTTATCTTGCGGAAATGGACTAAATAAAGAATACAGTTTTTAATGACGTGAATTAAAGACCAGCGGGTAAATATGTCGATTATGCTTTTTATGTTGGTATGATCGTCAGATGTAGATACAATCTTACTACATCAATATGGCCATGAAAGCAACGTGAATCTAATGAACCGTTACTACTTTTGGTACGTCTATGTATTTTTTGTTGTTTGACAGGGATGCGCCGTTGCGTTCAAGTGCGAATATCTACATTCATACTGTGAAAATAATGAAATATTTTTTTACGGCGTAAATGTGGCAACATGGCCTGGAATAATCTTTAGTATTATCACATAATATATCTTTATCACTAAAAGAAACATGAAGCTTTTTAAAACAATTTAAATATGTTCAGAAATGTTTTTTCAAAGAAGTATCTTCGGTTTATTCGTGTGCGATAAATTCAAAATCCAAGAGTTCGTCGATAACCTGAAGTTAAGATAAAAAGTAAAAAAACGTCGGCAACGATATTTTCGTTTCCTAAAATGTGACAAATGTCCGTCGAAAATAATGCGGAGCGAGTACTTGTTATTTTTTAATTAGCGTTATGTTCATGGTAGGTACTCGACTGAGCTCCAATCTCTGCCCATGTACAATATTAACAGCAAGAACTCGTCTAACTACAACCACAACAAAAACACTTTCTTTCCTCTCTCTTTCTCTCTGCTAAAAAGCAAACGGAACTTTCATGAACAAAGTTTATTTCTTAGAACATCCCATCTTTGGAACAATATACCACAAGTCTGCTTCCCAACCGACTACAGCATGGTCGTCTTCAAGTCTAATGTAAACAAATACTCGTTGAACCGTCCTTATGGATAATCAACTCCTCTTAAGTAATCTTCTTCCTATTCCACTCATTGTTTCCAATCCTTTCGTGGTGGCGATCATCGTCCAACTGGCCATCTCTTTAACCCTTATCCTCAAGTGCCCCCTCCCCATCAGTAAAATAAGAAGTTAAAGGTTTATAATTCGTGAATATAATAAACTCTCTACTCTGTAACAAATAACGAAAATGCTTAATAGAAAGATAGAGGTCAGAAGTACTACATTTCTTCCTCTCCTTGGTTTTTGGTTTATGCTGATTATATCTATTTATTTGTATTGATCTGTTGTATTCTGTAACATTTGCCGATCATGACGCTCAGATATTTCTTCAGCTTTTATATTTGTTTGGTGTTATTTTTTTAAATTGTTTTGTTAATGCAACACCAGGCCCAGTCTTATTTTACCTGTGATTCTGACATAGAGATAATGTTTATTCATCCCATATGTAGAAATAACAGTGAACTATGACACACATTGTGCGTGTTAGATGTTTACAACAAAAGAGAATGTTGATCAGTATTTGTTTCAATGGCTTATAACTCGGAAACCAAGCGTTTCCGGACGTATGTACACATATAGAACATAATCCCGAAGTTATGCCATCGATTTTTCCAAACATCGTCAGTCGGTCTGTCACGCTTAAGTTTTAAATAGCATTTTCTCTAGTCTGTCACACTTAACATTTTCAGATGTGTTCTTGTATCTCTATAAGAGACGCCGTCCGTCGATCTGTCACGCTTAACTTTGAAATCTAATTTTCATCGCTAAACGCGTAAATCAAATGGACGTATATCAAGTATTATTAGAAGAATTTAGCCAGAATTAAAAAAAAAAAAGAAAAAAAAGAAAGACGAAAGGACTCAGCGAATGTTTTAATTTTAATTAAGATTTTCTCCCGTTTCAATTTTTTGTAATTAATAGACAACGGTAGTGGTGTTGGCGAGAGTTACTTTTTGCTGACGCGACGCGACGCGATTATGTTTTATTCATCGGAGCCCTTAGTCACTGTGAATATTGCCATTTAGAACGAGCTACTTGATCTCTCAGGGAAAACTTGAGAAATCCATGATTGTGAAGTCAAATATCAGATCTTCGGTTCGTTCCTCTCTCCATCATTACATCTGCAGACGACGCCATGTTCTAACCTACATAACTGGCTGTTGCAATTTAACATTGGAAAATGAAAAATATTACACATCGAAAAAGGAAATCGTAAAAACGGTTATTCATTTCTTTTTAGTAAAATCTGGGATTATGTAAAGATTCCAGTGTTATATTTATCATAAAATTTAAGTTCAATGACGATATATATATACTCTTCAATAACAAAAAGTAAAGTCAACTATGCTATGGTTGTAAGTTGTTTTTCTCCATTTATCACTCCTATATTACCATCAAAACGGGTATCTGTCATTTAAATCAATAATACAACATAGTATTTCGAAATACTGTATATATTGTAGAGACGAAAGACACAAAGACATTTACTTGCCTGCCTAATGTTTTAAACAGTTCATAATAAATCAATGTTTGTTATTCATTCGTAATTATATTGTCCTATATTTTCCATATATATGCAATAGCTTTGTAGATATCAACAGTAATTAATTAAAGTGATTTAATAAAATAATGATACATTATTAAACTTTTTTTATATTTTCTGATTTATTTTCAGGGGAGGTAATTTAAATTAAACTAACTAGAAAAAGATATACAAGGCATAAACAAGAGTCCAGAAAGGGGAGAGGCTGGCTGATTGACCTCTTTCTTTTTCTCACCTTCTATCTCCTTCTCTCTCTCTCTCTCTCTCTCTCTCTCTTTCATTCTCTCTTTCTCGTTATCTCGTTATCGACGCTACAAAAAGAAAGGGTGACTGACTGCTCAACTCCGTTAGCGACCGACGCCACATTTTTAATCGTTTTTTTTTAATTTAGTAGAAAAATTTTAAGTTAAAAAAAAGAGCGCATGCGCACAGACACACACAACATGGCTCAGGCGAATTGATTTTCTTTTTCTCTTCATTTCTTTACGGTCTTATTTAAAATATAAATAAATTCGTATCAAAGTTACCAAAATGTTAGTATCTATTTATATGAATAAATATTAACGTTTATCTATTTACATGAATACATTCGAAAGTTTTTGTTTTGTGTTTACAACAAACTTATGAATGAAATGTTTATTATTTAACATTTTGCTTTAAAGTGTTTCAAATACTAAACTTTGCGCAGCGATGGCGAGCTGGCAGAGCCAGATATTATGTCATATAATAACGATTTATGAGGCAAATAAAGACATGCCACCAGAAGCAACTACATGAAGCAGCAGCAACAGCGAATGTTGTTTTTAAGGATAGACTCTCAATTAGACAAAAGCTCAAATCGGCAGTTTCTTTCAACCAATCACAGACGACAGAATATTCACTCCTACTATAAAAATTCAAACACAGCGTTTTTCTCCCTTTTTACTGCTTTTTCTTCCAGATTCGACACACGTGGGTGCGTTTTCAGAAGGCTCTGGCAGGCGCCGGAAGAACTACTAAACACAGCGACCGCATATACACACAGCTTATCGAACTCGCACACACACAAGTTCATACACGCACACACTCTCTCACTGACAAAACAGAAGCAAACTAATATGTACACACATGAACCCATTTGATGTAAGGAACTAAAAAAATACTACCTCAAGGTAAAAAAAATAGCCAACTATAAGTGTTAAAGGGACAGATTCCGACCCCAAAAACAGCAATTCTTCTTCCTTTGTCAGAAACATCGCTCATGGAATGTGAGGGCTAAACAACAAAACAAAGAAAGCGAGAGTTACGAGGCTGCCGAAAGTAAACCCAAGGTCAAACATCTACAATGTCTATCCCATTTACACATACCGTCACATGTAAACTCACACGGCGCCAACCGAAATGAACACTCAAATTCTCCTTAAAGACAATGCAACTCTTTATTCACCTAGAACGTTCTTGGGACACCCTGAACTGTCTTTCATTTGCCACTTTACTTTTGGTTGCTACAAAAGTTGTCATACTAAATCAAAATATTCCAAATTACACTGACGTTCTTGGGACACTCTGAACTCTTATTCATTACGAACTCATTAATTTTGGGTTGTCTTAACAATTGTCAATAATAATTAATTGTTGTTGTATGGATAGATGTTATTCTTTCTTTTGGTATTGCTTTCCCCTCTATAAGCTCGTTATGGAAACTGAAACATTATTCTGGATATTGAAGAAGGAGTACGAAAAAAGGTCACAAGGATTGTTGAAGGCGATCTTTAAATCCGCGTGAACTTTCTCTTTATTCCTTCGATATCCAGAATAATCTTCCAGTTTCTTTGACGAGTTTTTTTTTTTGTGCCCAGAATTGATAATAGTGTAAAATCAAGGTACAAATTGCTGATAAAATGGATGATTCGGAGGGGGATGAGAGGGCTCGGGTTCGAACTTATTAATGCCCAAGGGTGTACGAAGCAATTTAATGTAATGCCCACGATCACCTCTGATTTTCCCCATAAAATAATACATCTATTCCAAAGGTTTTGTGATACCCAATTTTCCAATATCCCTCAATATCTAAAATTTCTCAATGTCTTCAACAATCTCTGTTAACTTTCTCCGTTAGAAAAGTAGATTATGGCGAGCGGGGAGGGGGGGGGGGGTCCAACACATTGGTCAAGTGTGTACGAGGCGGTTTAGTGCCAAAATGAATTTTGATAACCAATTTTTTAATCTTCTATAAATCAAATTTCGCAATATCTTACACAATCCCCGTCGACATCTCCCTGTTCTCTGTAACTGAAAACATATCTGATTTTCATCCACGAATGCTTGTAGGAGTCATATATACACATTCGCTTTTACTTGTATAGAAATACAAATAAAATCGAATGTGTATATATAACATTGGTATGGACTATAGTGTCGGCGATGCCCACTATGTTGGCAATATCCATGTCAGTTGTGTGCACTATGTGGGCAGCGTCCATGACCTAGACAATAACAGAGGGGGTGGTTTGTGTAATGGAGAATTATTAAATTTTAAATAAATTGTCATCTTTTATTTAATAAATTGTGAATATTTCAAAATGTACCTATCCGACGTTACCCGGGATGCCGGGATGTCGAGAAGTCATTCTAGTTTTTAATTTTTTTGTTTGCACATTTTTAAATAGATCATTCCCTTGCTGAATTTTTTAAAGTGATTATTTTAAAATCATAATAGCAGTTGGTTGGGCCGGAGTAAGTTATTTAAAAATAAAGTACGTTATTACATTCCTAATGACATAAGAAAAGTTCGATTTGTCAGCTTAAACACTATTTGGGTCTGACTTTGAAAATCCAATCAGATAACTTAATGTATCAGTTGTATATGTTAGATAAGGAATATGTGTTTTCGGATTTAGTATCGTATGGATTTTTTAAAGATTGGAATTTCGAAGAAAATTAAGTTTCAGCCAGGTTAAAAACAAATAGGTTATTACTGTTAAAAGATACTATATGATTTTTTTTCGACAACACATTAAGCAAGAGGACAGAAAATAAAACAAAGGAATCCTCCCTAGCGCTGCTGAAACATATCATCCACCTTCCGAAGCAGGCGAAAGGTCGAATGATTCGGAGGTAGGTAGTGACGATTCTTCTTTTCTATACGCATCTTTAAAGGATAATAGTCTCATGTTGGTTTTAATGGTGGAAAAAGTCAATGGAAGCTGATATAAAGGAAAACCTTTCGGCATAAACTGAAAAACTAAAAGAGACAATGAAAAGAAGAAAGAAATAACGGTCGACTAATCCTGGCGATTCATTTATTTGATGCTTTGCCGACGGAATAGTTTTAGTTCCACGTAATGGGAAAATTCTTTGCGAAATGCATCGTGATTCAATTCCACTAATTAATTATGTGTTGAGTTAATTGATTAACGTGAGTAGAGGGGGGGGGGGAATTGATTAACGTGAGTAGAGGGGGGGATTGATTAACGTGAGTAGAGAGAGAAAAAGCTCTTATTTTGCGAAGAACAAACAAAAAATAAGCCTGTTAGAACATTTCATAATCGTTTTGTTTCTGAACGGTACATTTTAGTATATAGTCCTCTCGCAGACAGAAATCGTATAAAATCATATGAAAATCATATCAGCATAGTATCTCTATATAAAGTTAGATAGGTGTAGATGTTTATATATATATATAGTAATTATTCCAGAGTTATCGAGGTTGTTTTGCTATGTGTAAATATACGCGTGCGAAAACGTAACAGAAAAAATAATGGAACGGAAGTTAAGATTTTGCATTTTAAACTCATTTCATTAAATCGCTTAAAATAATATTGCTACTGATAATAATTAAGAAATTAATACGCAGAAAAAGTATTTCGTATATATAATAAAATAGCAGAATCAAATTATTAGTGAATAGTACTGAATATGAATTTATTAGACAATGTTTAAAAAATAGATATGCAAATAATTTATAGCCTTGTGAGTGTTTATTCAGGTCTTCTGTGAGTATATATACGGTATGTGAAAGTATTTTAGTGTATAATTGAATTAGGTAGAGCTAAGTTGTTTTAATATGAATATAGTTCGGATAAATGAAAAAGAACTTTCGCATTTATACACACACACACACACACACACACACATATATATATATATATATATATATATATATATATATATATATATATATATATATATATATTAAATGATAATCCGACGGTATGAATTAAAAAAGGAAATAGCTAGCGGAAGCCCTAAGAACTCAATGTTTCGCCCAACTGTTGCGTGGGCTTTTTCAAGAGCAAAAAAATGCTAAAAGCGGCAAAGAACGAGAAGATCTGCAATTCTGGGAATATATATATATGTTAGTGTTAATAAAATTTACATTCATTTAGAGAGAGAGAAGATATGCAAATATGTACATAAGCACACACACAATATATATATATATATATATATATATATATATTTGAAACTCTCATGGTTGGGTTCTGACGGCCTTGACATTGTTAAAAGGATTTCTTCTTCTACTCAACGTTGTTTTCTGGCAACCATGTTGAGAGTAGTTTACACGACTCGAACCCTTTTCTCTTCTTTTCGTAAGAATGTTTTGCCAGCCATTCAAAAGAATTCTGTTGTTTATAAATTCATGTGTCAGTGTGGAGCTGACTACGTTAGCAAGACATCCCAAAGATTAGAATTTAGAATATCCCAACACATACCACGTGATATTCGCCTACACAAGGTTTCGAGATCATCCGGGAATTTTCAGACACAGGAATCAGCCATCGGTAATCACCTCGTTAGTACAAATAGTTGTTCTGACAACTATTCCGATGGGTGGTTTTCTGTTTTACACAGTGCCAGGTCGAACTACCATCTCAATATTATTGAGGCGTTAGTTATTAACAACGCTCGACCTAGCCTGTGTAGACAAAAGATTTTGAAGCATCAGTTTTAATGATTCAAAGCCACCATAACGTTGAGAGATTTACCCTTTTTTTCCTCTCTCAATCGTTTCCTCCAACTGAAATAAGTTTTCCCCTCATATCTCATTCGACTTTTAGTTTTTAATTTACTATTCTGACGTTTCCTCTCAGAGGGTCAGACGATAAGGCTTTAAGGTAATTTTAACAATTTTCCTTTTTCCCCACTCGTCTGTTTCATTGATTAAAATAATGCTTCCTCTAAAATTGATCCTACGATTCTGTTGTACACGAAATTTACTTACATATATATATATATATATATATATATATATATATATATATATATATATATATATATATATATATATATATATATACTCGCAGCCGTGTTGTTATGAGCGTTTGTCTCGTAATTCTAGCCTGAATCTACGAACTACGTTCGATCCCATGCAACCGCTTGCAACCGCCATTCCTACACTGATGAGAGTAAGAGAGCCCGAAACGACGTCGTCTGTAGGTGAAAAACACTTTAATATTCAAAATAATATTCATAGTTACAAGCCCCTTTGAAGATGCAATAGTCTTAAAATTAGAGCACCGTTTGAAATTGAAAAGTTTGTTGTCATCTGCGATAAGCGAATTCCGCACGAGCGTTGAACACTGTAGACAACAAGACACTTCCCTCGCCTCCCGGGTAAGTGTATCTTAAGTTCAATTACTGTCTGTGCCAATTGCTCGCGGTCGTGTGGTCCTGAGCGTTTGTCTAATTATTCTAGCCTGAATCTACGAACTGCGTTCGCTTGCAACCGCCAGTCCTACACTGATACGGGTAAGAGAGTCCGAAACGACGTCGTCTGCAGTTAAAAAACCCTTTAATATTAAAAAAAGTTATAGTATATATATATATATATATATATATATATATATATATATATATATATATATATATATTAGTACTTCATGTATCCACATAAAATATTATAAGGAGATATAATTTTTTATGTGTCAGTTTTCAGTATTTACTTCAACAGTGCTCGATACGTAAGTAGAGCTAGGTAGTAAGCAATGAAAATATATATGGCAATCAAGCTACACAGAGGCTCCCGTGTTTCATCCCCGGGGGGAATCGTCAGGCTAAATGCATTTAACCTGACGATTCCCCCCCCCCCCTGGGGATGAAACACGGGAGCCTCTGTGTAGCTTGATTGCCATATATATTTTCATTGCTTACTATATATATATATATATATATATATATATATATATATATATATATATATATATATATATATATATATATATATATATATATATTACTATTTTACGTATACACACATATATTATTATAAGATGATATAATATATTATGTATATATAAATTCCAGTATTTACTTCAACAGTGCTCAATACGTGAGTAGAGCTTACTAGTAGTATGAAAATATATCCATGGCAAGTAAGCTACACAGAGGCGTCCAAGTCTCATTCCCACAGAAACTACAAAAAACTAGACACCAACACATATGTCTACATAGATATAATATATACTTAAAGTAAATAAATCACCGATAACTGCGATGGATAGTACAATTAAAACCTAAGGAAGCTTATATATTGCTAAAAGACCACAAAAGCGATTTCAACAATAATCTGAGGACTCACTTAATTAATCTGAACAAACCCGAAATATGAAAGATTAGCAAAACGATTCTCTATAGAATTAACCAGCTATTAAACAAACCGAATTAGACTTAAACCAATGGATCGACACTGCTAAAGCAATTAATACTATTGCAAATAAAAATAAATATACCTTTCTGCAATTCGATATCGTAGATTTCTATCTATATCTGAAGAACTCTTTTACATAAGTCTAGAGTTCACTGGGATGTATACCGACATATCCAAGGATGAAATCCACATTATCAAAAAATGTAGAAGATCAGTTTTAATTAATAATAACGATCGATAGATAAAAACTAAAATGGAAAACTCCTTTGACTTGGCGATAAGTACCCTGGATCCTACAGAGGCATCAGATCTTGTAGGGTTATATATTCCACATAACCTCACAAAAATATTTGATAATACTGGTATCGGCTTATATATAGATGATGGATTGGCTATAATAAGACATTCCAACAAGGTCAAGGGGGACAACTTAAAAAAGTATACATATGGAAGTGAAAAAATTAACCATTTCGAACTATTACTGGGAGTTAAAACAAGGCGGGTGCTCGCCAATAATCGAGTGGAAAATATTATGATAGACGAGTACATGAAGATATTTAGACGAATTGTGTAGATTATGTTTGAATGAGAAGCTAGAAATTTAAAATTTTACAGATCTCCCAAAATTACTAAATCGTAGAAGCAAAATAGTAACTAACTGCAAAGACAGAATAAAGTTTAAGATAAAATAAATAAATAAAATAAATAAATAAGTTAAATAAACTAAATTAATAAAAAAACATACTAAATAAATCTAAAGTAACAAAATGAATGGGAAAGATAACTTATTTAGTCCAACGTGTTAAAATAAGGAATGCGCCAAAACGACCCTCAAGCAGAAAAGGCGTATAACAAAGGGAAGCCAAGCGTTGAGAAGAGTTCGGCCATCGGCAAATAGAAAATAATAGCCCGATTAGTTAGTTTAACTAGAGTAAAAACTACTTATGTATAAAAGCAATTGCAAACAATAAATCCGCGTATTTAACCCAACGTGTAGCGTTCTTGCCATAGATATATGTTCATACTTATATATATATATATATATATATATATATATATATATATATATGTGTGTGTGTATCTTGGCAGCATCTTTTCTTTTATACAAGTATCATTAAAAATAACGGACATCTTGTGTCTGGTTATTTTTTCTAAGATCCTTTCCGTTTTTCTGATTAGGTTCTTAGTTTCAGACGGAAACTGGCTGATAAAATTGCCATAGCTTCCCAAAGCGCTTTCGGACCCTTCCAGGTCCATCGTCAGTGGAGCAATGTAAACCAGGCATAGACCTAGGAGTGAATATATATTCTATTTAGGCGGGAAAATAAAGGACTGTATTTTATGTAAATTTATATTTATAGGCATTTGAGTATATTAGTACTAATAGTATAGTTAATCTTGTTAATAGCTGGTTTTTCTGTTTTAATGTATAGGGCTTCGAGTATGTGGAGTTTAAGTGTATTAGTATTTTGTGCGGCAGATATGCGTAAACTTCTAGTAGATAACTAGATAACACAAAAATCATCGCACAAAATACTAATACACTTAAACTCCACATACTATATATATATATATATATATATATATATATATATATATATATATATATATATATATATATATATATATATATAGTCTCGGAAGTTTCTCAACCATTAAAACTAAAAATAAACCTTAAGTCCCAGGTCGTTCAGTGGAAAATCACTCATGTAAGTCAATTTAGTTTTTACAGTTATTATATTAGTTTGCTTCTAACATTATTTAAGGGATCATCAGGTGTTTACCATGAAAAACTGTTTATATATATATATATATATATATATATATATATATATATTGTGTGTATTTAGGCAGCATCTTCTCATTTATGCAAACATTGTTAAAAATTCGTCTGTTTAATTATACTTCTTTTATTTAAAAAAATTTCTGATGGTCTTTTTTGTAGTAAAATAAAAATAATAATAAATGTTCCATGGGTTTCGATTCTTCGTCTACTCATCCTCAGGTGTCAAAAGCAAATGAACAAAAAAAAGCTGGAGAAAGAAGATAATTTTAAAAAAATAAAACGGCGGAGAAACGCGCATAGAACGTTGTTCGCATTGTTCCAGGAAGTCGTTGGCGATTTAAAATTCAGCAACGCTGGATGGCATCACAGAACAAAATCGCATTACGTTAAGCATTTTAAAATGTGACCACTGGTTTCATTTTAAAATGCTTAACGTAATGCGTAATTATTTGCACACGTGTGCTGTTGCCACGAATGGCCGTATATTACTTTGGTATTAACACATTTGGCTAAAAATGAAAGGCCTGTGGTGAACATGCATTAATAGTTTTTGTTTATACAAACTATAAAACGCTATAAATGATACATGGATTAAACATACAAGTAAACACATACAGATATTTTGGTAAACCGGATTATCTTGCAATTAAACAAGCATGCTGTATTAGTTTGAGTGTCTGAAGAGTCTTGCTTCTTTAAAAGTTACTGGTAGACTTAGGACCGGTACATACCAGTCAGGGATCCGTTCTCAGTCCGACAGAAACTAGACCAACTCGGTGGCCTTTTATCTGTCGAGCTGAAGTATTAGTCCTGGGTAGACCTAGGAGGTTAACCCTCCCAGGCATTGTCTTCCCTCTTTGGAGAGGAGTTAGTTTATTGCTAACTACCTGAGGCGCTCCGACCGAGGAATGCCTACGGGCTTGCCCAGGCAATTTTTAAGAGGCCAGAGTGACCCTCCCCCTCTTTATGGGACGTTGGATTACCCCCCTCCCCATCTTCCGACCTTGTGCAGTATCATACTTATGTGGGAAGAATGTAATTACCTTGTATCTGAAGATAAGTCGATTGAACTGTTTGTGTATGTGCTGTCTGCTCGTCTTTAAAAAAAAATTATTATTCTTTTGAGTCTTGTCTCTTTGAACCTTTTTTGACCCCATTGCTTATCGCAGTCTTCCCGTTTACAGTGATACTCCATCATCCGGCAATTCAGTGATTGTTAAAGATAATCTCGCTTTTGTCTACAACTACAAAGAGTCATTATGAGCCTGGCACAAAACCAGCGGCCCAGAGCACTTCTCTTTCATGCACACGCACATTATCCAGCAATATGTGATATATATATATATATATATATATATATATATATATATATATATATATATATATATGTGTGTGTGTGTGTATGTGTGTGTGTGTGTGTGTATCTAGGCAGCATCTTCTCTTGCAGGCAAGTATTGTTGAATATAAGAGACAACTCATGTCTAGATATCCTTTGGTAGATCCTTTCAATAGTCCGAATCAGGATCTTAGTTTCGGAGGAGCATTGGCTGATGAATTTGCCATAGTTTGGATTTGTCTCCCAAGTACTTTCGGACCCATCCGGGTCCATCTTCAGGGGAATGAGGTTAATCAGGTACAGACCATGTGTTAGTATTATAGAAGGTTTTGGCGGGAATTATGTAATAAGTACGAAACTATATTTAGAGCTATAAACATTTTAGAATATTATTACTGATATTAAAGTTAATTCTATTAATTAGGTTTTTTTTCTTAGGTTTTTATATATAGGGCTTCTAACCCTCTATAATACTAACACATAGTCTGTACCTGATTAACCTCATCCCCCTGAAGATGGACCCGGATGGGTCCGAAAGTACATTGGAGACAAATCTAAGCTATGGCAAATTCATCAGCCAATTCCCCTGCGAAACTAAGATCCTGATTCGGACTATTAAAAGGATCTACCAAAGGATATCTAGACATGAGTTGTCTCTTATATTCAACAATATATATATATATATATATATATATATATATATATATATATATATATATATATATATATATATATATATATATATAGATAGATATATATATATATATATATAAAGAAATTTTCCAGCTGTTATTTCGTGCACGATGCAATGTGCGTATTAGTTAAAATGATACGTATGAATCTGAAACCTGTTTGAAGATAATAGATTGAGATGAATTACTGATTGCTTTATTAGATCGCAACTCAACTATGCAAAGAGGAATTTTATCATCTCTGCGAGCAAAATGATTACATATTCCCAAACGGAGGCAATCAGTAAAAATTAAGTCATGAATTCTTCCAACTGTTTCAGAACTATTCATAATTCTATGCAGTAAATGTTCTATGGCCATCAGTATTACGATAACCGGAGAAGGGAGAGGCGGCGGCGAAAATGTTGCAATGATTACCGACTATAGAAGCGGCAAGCCGAGTTAAAAATCCTGTCAAATCTATTATGTCTAAATTCTTTTTCATGTAATTACGAATCACCGCTTATCAAGGCCCTAAAGCAACTCGACGATAACAATTACTGAGTTTGTCAGGTGAATGATTGAATGATGAAGCAACACCGTGAGGATTAGTAACGATGGTGGAACCTGGGATGAATTTGATTACTAAGGAGGACGGCTCAACAAAAAATTGTTAACATTGGACTTGAAAACGACCATGTTGTAGTCAGCTGGGAAGCAGCCCTGTGGTATTGTGTTCCACAGACGGATAGTTCTTGGAAATAAACTTTGCTGGTGGACGTTCCGTTTAGTTTTAGGTACACATAGGAAGACAGAAAAATTATTTACAGTGTTTGTAGATAGACGAGTTTTTGTTGTGAATGTTTTATAGGGTTGGGGGAGCTATAGATTGGAGCTCAGACGAGCACTTATCATGAAAATAAGGATAGAGTAGAGAAAGACTAGTAATATCTCCTTTGTAAGAAAGGGAGGGGGTATGGACGAGAAGAGGATATCTCTTACTAATTTCGAAGTTGGGTTTGTACTCTGTCAAATCAGGAAAGGGTGTTCTTAGCAGCACCTCCCCAGATGTATCAACAGTACCTCCCCATCTTAGAACGTATTTGAATCTGATACAGGTAGAGGATTGCGTCAGGAGTGAGATACATCATGGAGCGGCACAATGATCGAACCATTTTCCCAGCGACCTTAGCAACGGATTTCATGTAAGTCTTCCATTTAAGGTCTGGAATGAAGGTCAGACCTAGAAGCTTATCAAAGCAGAGAGCTTTCTCAAGGAGAGAGCCAGTCATCTTAATTGGGGCAAAATGAGGATCCGAGCGTTGATGATGAAAGGAGAGAAGTTTGGTGTCTACCTAATAGGAAAGGTATAACACCGCAATTTCCCACCAGCCATTCAGGTCACGTCAGATTGGAAAAATACGTAAGGGGCAGAAGATAGTAAAGGAAATGGTGTAACAGACGAGATATGATAGACGGCGGGAAAAAGATGACTGTAAAGTCGGCGATTTTCGCCCACCTATAAGAATGGCAGAGATGCGTTTATTCTCTCTCTATCCTCTTCTCTTTCTATCTACATGAACAACGTATCTGTACGTAAATATGAGAATAAAAACTATACACATTTAATAAACAAAAATGTTATCTTTTCTTTTACATCAAACGGAAGTCTTGGGGGCGCGACAAGAAGATCTTCCTGACGAAGACATTTCTAGAGCGGATCTTAACTCCAAAAACAACCAAAGTTCAGAAAAGACACCAAAGACTTTTATTTATTTTTGTCCATACTAAGATTATGCTAAAATAAGATATGACCCGTTAGATCATCCATTGACATCGGATGTGAATCAGGAATAAATGAGTTTGCAAAGCCAGTTAAATCAAAAAATCAATAAAAAGATCCAAAATTAATCTTTCTCTTCGCTATATATCCACCTCTATTTCGCTCTTTTTTTTCTCTCTCTCTCTCTCTCTCTCTCTCTCTCTCTCTCTCTATATATATATATATATATATATATATATATATATATATATATATATATATATATATATATATATTGAAGAAGGAAAGATGAAGCTAAAAATTACACAGAATTACATAAAATTACCTAAAATTGATAAAAATGTTATTACATCGAAAGTTCAGATGCAAGGATTAAGGATTAGTGTAACTCCTTGCATCTGAACTTTCGATGTAATTAAACTTGTATCAATTTAAGGTAATTTTATGTAATTCTGTGCAATTTTTTATCTTCATCTTTCCTTCTTTAATTTGATTGCTCTACTCAACGTATTGAGCTTTACTTTATCACGCTAGATCATTTTAACGATACTTCACTTATCGTTAATTCTATTATTATTATTATTATTATTATTATTATTATTATTATTATTATTATATATATATATATATATATATATATATATAGAGAGAGAGAGAGAGAGAGAGAGAAAGAGTGAGAGAGAAAGAGAGAGAGAAAGAGAGAGAGAATCGCGGGCGAAAATAATATAATTAATTAGAGAGGGTGACAGTAATAGTAAAAAATGAGTGACTTAGTCAGTAAATTTAAAACTACGACGAATAAAGACGATTCAAATGGATTTTTAAAAACATAACTAATTCCCTAAAATAAGGCATATGTTAACAAATATTTTTGGTGATTAAAATATATAGGAATAAAGCCATAGAGAAACGAAGATCGATCGACCCAGCTTTAGTATAGCAATATATGTTCGTTTAATTGTACAAATTTGAAATATTTGATACTGGGAGGAGGTAGTTTTGCTAGCTCATGTTCAGATGAGTAGTAAGTCCTTTTAAATCCATTTTCATTTGGTTGTTAGCGTCGTTGGCATTATATTGATTCTACCCTGCTCAGTTTTCTGTGAAAGATACATTACTTTTATGATGTGACATCAGAATGAAACAGAAAAGCTGTAGAAAATACAGATGAGATATTTTTTCGATCCACTTGGTCAAATTCACTTCGTGTTTATGAAATCTGAGGAAAAAACCAAACAAACAAAAACAAGATGGAATCTGATACAAATCAAGTAACAAGACGTTTTCATTCATTTCTTTTTCTTTTTTTTAAACCAGACAAAAATCAATGAAGTAGTCCCTGATATTAAAAGTATATTTTTCTTTTGTTGTTAAGATATCAAATTGATATTGACAATTTTTGTTTGGCCTTTCAGTTAATGTAAACAAGTATATCTTCTTCTGCAAATGTATAAGTTTAGACGACAGCAACCAAAAGTGTTCAGTTAATGTAAACAAGTGTATCTTCTTCTGCAAATGTATAAGTTTAGACGACTGCAACCAAAAGTGTTCAGTTAATGTAAACAAGTATATCTTGTTCTGCCAATGTATAAGTTCCGATGACTGCAATCAAAAGTGTTCAGTTAATGTAAACAAGTATATCTTGTTCTGCCAATGTATAAGTTCCGATGACTGCAACCAAAAGTGTTCAGTTAATGTAAACAAGTGTATCTTCTTCGGCAAATGTATAAGTTCCGACGACTGACACCAAAAGTGTTCAGTTAATGTAAACAAGTATATCTTCTTCTGCAAATGTATAAGTTTAGAGGACTGCAACCAAAAGTGTTCAGTTAATGTAAACAAGTGTATCTTGTTCTGCCAATGTATAAGTTCCGACGACTGCAACCAAAAGTGTTCAGTTAATGTAAACAAGTGTATCTTCTTTTGCAAATGTATAAGTTTCTACAAATATAACCAAAAGTGTTTAGTTAATGTAAACAAGTGTATCTTCTTCTGCAAATGTATAAGTTCCAACGACTGCAACCAAAAGTGTTCAGTTAAGGTAAACAAGTATATCTTGTTCTGCCAATGTATAAGTTCCGACGACTGCAACCAAAAGTGTTCAGTTAATGTAAACAAGTGTATCTTCTTCTGCAAATGTATAAGTCCCGACGACTGCAACCAAAAGTGTTCAGTTAATGTAAACAAGTGTATCTTCTTCTGCAAATGTATAAGTTCCGACGACTGACACCAAAAGTGTTCAGTTAATGTAAACAAGTGTATCTTCTTCTGCAAATGTATAAGTTTCGACGACTGCAACCAAAAGTGTTCAGTTAATGTAAACAAGTGTATCTTCTTCTGCCAATTCATAAGTTCTGACGACTGCAACTATAAGTGTTTAGTTAATGTAAAATAGTGTATCTTCTTCTGCAAATGTATAGCTTCCGACGGCTGCAAACAAAAGTGTTCGGTTAATGTAAACAAGTGTATCTTCTTCTGCAAATGTATAAGTTCCGACGACTGCAACCAAAAGTGTTCAGTTAAGGTAAACAAGTATATCTTGTTCTGCAAATGTATAAGTTCCGATGACTGCAACCAAAAGTGTTCAGTTAATGTAAACAAGTGTATCTTCTTCTGCAAATGTATAAGTTTAGACGACTGCAACCAAAAGTGTTCAGTTAAGGTAAACAAGTGTATCTTCTTCTGCCAATGTATAAGTTCCGATGACTGCAACCAAAAGTGTTCAGTTAATGTAAACAAGTGTATCTTCTTCTGCCAATTCATAAGTTCTGACGACTGCAACTAAAAGTGTTTAGTTAATGTAAAATAGTGTATCTTGTTCTGCAAATTTATAAGTACCGACGACTGCAACCAAAAGTGTTCAGTTAATGTAAACAAGTGTATCTTGTTCTGCAAATGTATAAGTTCCGACAACTGCAACCAAAAGTGTTCAGTTAATGTAAACAAATGTATCTTCTTCTGCAAATGTATAAGTTCCGACGACTGCAACCAAAAGTGTTCAGTTAATGTAAACAAGTGTATCTTGTTCTGCAAATGTATAAGTTCCGACAACTGTTACCAAAAGTGTTCAGTTAATGTAAACAAGTGTATCTTCTTCTGCAAATGTATAAGTTCCGACGACTGCAACCAAAAGTGTTCAGTTAATGTAAACAAGTGTATCTTGTTCTGCCAATGTATAAGTTCCGACGACTGCAACCAAAAGTGTTCAGTTAATGTAAACAAGTGTATCTTCTTCTGCAAATGTATAAGTTCCGACGACTGCAACCAAAAGTGTTCGGTTAATGTAAACAAGTGTATCTTGTTCTGCAAATGTATAAGTTCCGACGACTGCAACCAAAATTGTTCAGTTAATGTAAACAAGTGTATCTTCTTCTGCAAATGTATAAGTTCCGACGACTGCAACCAAAAGTGTTTGGTTGATGTAAACTAGTGTATCTTCTTCTACAAATGTATAACTTTCGACGACTGCAACCAAAAGTGTTCGGTTAATGTAAACAAGTGTATCTTCTTCTGCAAATGTATAAGTTCTGACAACTGCAACCAAAAGTGTTCAGTTAATGTAAACAAGTGTATCTTATTCTGCAAATGTATAAGTTCCGACGACTGCAACCAAAAGTGTTCGGTTAATGTAAACAAGTGTATCTTGTTCTGCAAATGTATAAGTTCCGACAACTGCTACCAAAATTGTTCAGTTAATGTAAACAAGTATATCTTCTTCTGCAAATGTATAAGTTCCGACGACTGCAACCAAAAGTGTTCGGTTAATGTAAACAAGTGTATCTTCTTCTGCAAATGTATAAGTCCCGACGACTGCAACCAAAAGTGTTCAGTTAATGTAAACAAGTGTATCTTCTTCTGCAAATGTATAAGTTCCGACGACTGACACCAAAAGTGTTCAGTTAATGTAAACAAGTGTATCTTCTTCTGCAAATGTATAAGTTTCGACGACTGCAACCAAAAGTGTTCAGTTAATGTAAACAAGTGTATCTTCTTCTGCCAATTCATAAGTTCTGACGACTGCAACTATAAGTGTTTAGTTAATGTAAAATAGTGTATCTTCTTCTGCAAATGTATAGCTTCCGACGGCTGCAAACAAAAGTGTTCGGTTAATGTAAACAAGTGTATCTTCTTCTGCAAATGTATAAGTTCCGACGACTGCAACCAAAAGTGTTCAGTTAAGGTAAACAAGTATATCTTGTTCTGCAAATGTATAAGTTCCGATGACTGCAACCAAAAGTGTTCAGTTAATGTAAACAAGTGTATCTTCTTCTGCAAATGTATAAGTTTAGACGACTGCAACCAAAAGTGTTCAGTTAAGGTAAACAAGTGTATCTTCTTCTGCCAATGTATAAGTTCCGATGACTGCAACCAAAAGTGTTCAGTTAATGTAAACAAGTGTATCTTCTTCTGCCAATTCATAAGTTCTGACGACTGCAACTAAAAGTGTTTAGTTAATGTAAAATAGTGTATCTTGTTCTGCAAATTTATAAGTACCGACGACTGCAACTAAAAGTGTTCAGTTAATGTAAACAAGTGTATCTTGTTCTGCAAATGTATAAGTTCCGACAACTGCAACCAAAAGTGTTCAGTTAATGTAAACAAATGTATCTTCTTCTGCAAATGTATAAGTTCCGACGACTGCAACCAAAAGTGTTCAGTTAATGTAAACAAGTGTATCTTGTTCTGCAAATGTATAAGTTCCGACAACTGCAACCAAAAGTGTTCAGTTAATGTAAACAAATGTATCTTCTTCTGCAAATGTATAAGTTCCGACGACTGCAACCAAAAGTGTTCAGTTAATGTAAACAAGTGTATCTTCTTCTGCAAATGTATAAGTTCTGACGACTGCAACCAAAAGTGTTCAGTTAATGTAAACAAGTGTATCTTGTTCTGCAAATGTATAAGTTCCGACAACTGCAACCAAAAGTGTTCAGTTAATGTAAACAAGTGTATCTTCTTCTGCAAATGTATAAGTTCCGACGACTGCAACCAAAAGTGTTCAGTTAATGTAAACAAGTGTATCTTGTTCTGCCAATGTATAAGTTCCGACGACTGCAACCAAAAGTGTTCAGTTAATGTAAACAAGTGTATCTTCTTTTGCAAATGTATAAGTTTCTACAACTGCAACCAAAAGTGTTCAGTTAATGTAAACAAGTGTATCTTCTTCTGCAAATGTATAAGTTCCGACGACTGCAACCAAAAGTGTTCGGTTAATGTAAACAAGTGTATCTTGTTCTGCAAATGTATAAGTTCCGACGACTGCAACCAAAAGTGTTCAGTTAATGTAAACAAGTGTATCTTGTTCTGCAAATGTATAAGTTCCGACGACTGCAACCAAAAGTGTTTGGTTGATGTAAACTAGTGTATCTTCTTCTACAAATGTATAACTTTCGACGACTGCAACCAAAAGTGTTCGGTTAATGTAAACAAGTGTATCTTCTTCTGCAAATGTATAAGTTCTGACAACTGCAACCAAAAGTGTTCAGTTAATGTAAACAAGTGTATCTTATTCTGCAAATGTATAAGTTCCGACGACTGCAACCAAAAGTGTTCGGTTAATGTAAACAAGTGTATCTTGTTCTGCAAATGTATAAGTTCCGACAACTGCTACCAAAATTGTTCAGTTAATGTAAACAAGTATATCTTCTTCTGCAAATGTATAAGTTCCGACGACTGCAACCAAAAGTGTTCGGTTAATGTAAACAAGTGTATCTTCTTCTGCAAATGTATAAGTTCCGACGACTGCAACCAAAAGTGTTCAGTTAATGTAAACAAGTATATCTTCTTCTGCAAATGTATAAGTTCCGACAACTGCAACACAAAAGTGTTCAGTTTATATAAACAAGTATATCTTCTTCTTCAAATGTATAAGTTCCGACGACTGCAACCAAAATTCTTCAGTTAATGTAAACAAGTGTATCTTCTTCTGAAAATGTATAAGTTCCGACGACTGCAACCAAAAGTGTTCAGTTAATGTAAACAAGTGTATCTTCTTCTGAAAATGTATAAGTTCCGACGACTGTGAACAAAAGTTGTCAGTTAATGTAAACAAGTGAATCTTTTTTTGCCAAAGTATAAGTTCCGACGACTGCAACCAAAAGTGTTCAGTTTATGTAACATAGTATATCTTATTCTGCAAATGTATAAGTTCCGACGACTGCAACCAAAAGTGGTCAGTTAATGTAAACAAGTGCATCTACGCCAAATGTATAAATTACGACGACTGCAACGAAAAGTTTTCAGGTGATGTAAACAAGTATATCTTCTTCTGCCAATGTATAATTTACGATGACTGCAACCAAAAGTGTTCAGGTAAGTTAAACAAGTGTATCTTTTAGTGTGTCAAGGTATAAGTTTCGACGACTGAAACCAAAAGTGTTCAGTTAATGTAAACAAGTGTATCTTCTTCTGCAAATGTATAAGTTTAGACGACTGCAACCAAAAGTGTTCAGTTAATGTTTACAAGTGTATCTTCTTTCGCCAATTCATAAGTTCTGACGACTGCAACTAAAAGTGTTTAGTTAATGTA
Organism: Sepiola atlantica; assembly: GCA_963556195.1. Lineage (NCBI taxonomy): Eukaryota > Metazoa > Mollusca > Cephalopoda > Sepiida > Sepiolidae > Sepiola > Sepiola atlantica. The sequence continues at coordinate 101,869,246 of OY744528.1, read as the reverse complement.
AAATAGTGTATCTTGTTCTGCAAATTTATAAGTACCGACGACTGCAACCAAAAGTGTTCAGTTTAGGTAAACAAGTGAATCTTCTTCTGCAAATGTATAAGTTCCGACAACTGCAACCAAAAGTGTTCAGTTAATGTAAACAAGTGTATCTTCTTCTGCAAATGTATAAGTTCCAGCGACTGCAACCAAAAGTGTTCAGTTAATGTAAACAAGTGTATCTTCTTCTGCCAATTCATAAGTTCTGACGACTGCAACTAAAAGTGTTTAGTTAATGTAAAATAGTGTATCTTGTTCTGCAAATTTATAAGTACCGACGACTGCAACCAAAAGTATTCAGTTAATGTAAACAAGTGTATCTTCTTATGCAAATGTATAAGTTCCAGCGACTGCAAACAAAAGTGTTCAGTTAATGTAAAATAGTGTATCTTGTTCTGCATATGTATAAGTTCGTACAACTGCAACCAAAAGTGTTCAGTTAATGTTTACAAGTGTATCTTCTTCTGCCAATTCATAAGTTCTGACGACTGCAACCAAAAGTGTTCAGTTAATGTAAACAAGTGTATCTTGTTCTGCAAATGTATAAGTTCCGACAACTGCAACCAAAAGTGTTCAGTATGTAAACAAGTGTATCTTCTTCTGCAAATGTATAAGTTCTGACAACTGCAACCAAAAGTGTTCAGTTAATGTAAACAAGTGTATCTTCTTCTGCCAATTCATAAGTTCTGACGACTGCAACCAAAAGTGTTCAGTTAATGTAAACAAGTGTATCTTGTTCTGCAAATGTATAAGTTCGTACAACTGCAACCAAAAGTGTTCAGTTAATGTAAACAAGTGTATCTTCTTCTGCAAATGTATAAGTTCCTACAACTGCAACCAAAAGTGTTCAGTTAATGTAAACAAGTGTATCTTCTTCTGCCAATTCATAAGTTCTGACGACTGCAACCAAAAGTGTTCAGTTAATGTAAACAAGTGTATCTTGTTCTGCAAATGTATAAGTTCGTACAACTGCAACCAAAAGTGTTCAGTTAATGTAAACAAGTGTATCTTCTTCTGCAAATGTATAAGTTCCGACGACTGCAACCAAAAGTGTTCAGTTAATGTAAACAAGTGTATCTTCTTCTGCAAATGTATAACTTCTGACGACTGACACCAAAAGTGTTCAGTTAAGGTAAACAAGTGTATCTTCTTCTGCCAATGTATAAGTTCTGATGACTGCAACCAAAAGTGTTCAGTTAATGTAAACAAGTGTATCTTCTTCTGCCAATTCATAAGTTCTGACGACTGCAACTATAAGTGTTTAGTTAATGTAAAATAGTGTATCTTGTACTGTAAATTTATAAGTTCCGCCGACTGCAACCAAAAGTGTTCAGTTAATGTAAACAAGTGTATCTTCTTCTGCAAATGTATAACTTCTGACGACTGACACCAAAAGTGTTCAGTTAATGTAAACAAGTGAATCTTCTTCTGCAAATGTATAAGTTCCGACAACTGCAACCAAAAGTGTTCAGTTAATGTAAACAAGTGTATCTTCTTCTGCAAATGTATAAGTTCCAGCGACTGCAACCAAAAGTGTTCAGTTAATGTAAACAAGTGTATCTTCTTCTGCCAATTCATAAGTTCTGACGACTGCAACTAAAAGTGTTTAGTTAATGTAAAATAGTGTATCTTGTACTGCAAATTTATAAGTACCGACGACTGCAACCAAAAGTATTCAGTTAATGTTAACAAGTGTATCTTCTTCTGCAAATGTATAAGTTCCGACGAATGCAACCGAAAGTGTTCAGTTTATGTTTACAAGTGTATCTTCTTCTGCCAATTCATAAGTTCTGACGACTGCAACCAAAAGTGTTCAGTTAATGTAAACAAGTGTATCTTGTTCTGCCAATTCATAAGTTCTGACGACTGCTACCAAAAGTGTTCAGTTAATGTAAACAAGTGTATCTTCTTCTGCAAATGTATAAGTTCCGACAACTGCAACCAAAAGTGTTCAGTTAATGTAAACAAGTGTATCTTGTTCTGCAAATGTATAAGTTCCGACAACTGCAACCAAAAGTGTTCAGTATGTAAACAAGTGTATCTTATTCTGCAAATGTATAAGTTCCGACGACTGCAACCAAAAGTGTTCAGTTAATGTAAACAAGTGTATCTTCTTCTGCCAATTCATAAGTTCTGACGACTGCAACCAAAAGTGTTCAGTTAATGTAAACAAGTGTATCTTCTTCTGCAAATGTATAAGTTCCGACAACTGCAACCAAAAGTGTTCAGTTAATGTAAACAAGTGTATCTTGTTCTGCAAATGTATAAGTTCCGACAACTGCAACCAAAAGTGTTCAGTATGTAAACAAGTGTATCTTCTTCTGCAAATGTATAAGTTCCGACGACTGCAACCAAAAGTGTTCAGTTAATGTAAACAAGTGTATCTTCTTCTGCCAATTCATAAGTTCTGACAACTGCAACCAAAAGTGTTCAGTTAATGTAAACAAGTGTATCTTGTTCTGCAAATGTATAAGTTCCGACAACTGCAACCAAAAGTGTTCAGTATGTAAACAAGTGTATCTTCTTCTGCAAATGTATAAGTTCCGACAACTGCAACCAAAAGTGTTCAGTTAATGTAAACAAGTGTATCTTGTTCTGCAAATGTATAAGTTCTGACAACTGCAACCAAAAGTGTTCAGTATGTAAACAAGTGTATCTTCTTCTGCAAATGTATAAGTTTAGACGACTGCAACCAAAAGTGTTCAGTTAATGTAAACAAGTGTATCTTCTTCTGCCAATTCATAAGTTCCGACAACTGCAACCAAAAGTGTTCAGTTAATGTAAACAAGTGTATCTTCTTCTGCCAATTCATAAGTTCTGACGACTGCAACCAAAAGTGTTCAGTATGTAAACGAGTGTATCTTCTTCTGCAAATGTATAAGTTCCGACAACTGCAACCAAAAGTGTTCAGTTAATGTAAACAAGTGTATCTTCTTCTGCCAATTCATAAGTTCTGACGACTGCAAACAAAAGTGTTCAGTTAATGTAAACAAGTGTATCTTGTTCTGCAAATGTATAAGTTCGTACAACTGCAACCAAAAGTGTTCAGTTAATGTAAACAAGTGTATCTTCTTCTGCAAATGTATAAGTTCCGACGACTGCAACCAAAAGTGTTCAGTTAATGTAAACAAGTGTATCTTCTTCTGCAAATGTATAACTTCTGACGACTGACACCAAAAGTGTTCAGTTAAGGTAAACAAGTGTATCTTCTTCTGCCAATGTATAAGTTCTGATGACTGCAACCAAAAGTGTTCAGTTAATGTAAACAAGTGTATCTTCTTCTGCCAATTCATAAGTTCTGACGACTGCAACTATAAGTGTTTAGTTAATGTAAAATAGTGTATCTTGTACTGTAAATTTATAAGTTCCGCCGACTGCAACCAAAAGTGTTCAGTTAATGTAAACAAGTGTATCTTCTTCTGCAAATGTATAAGTTCCGACGACTGCAACCAAAGGTGTTCAGTTAATGTAAACAAGTGTATCTTATTCTGCAAATTTATAAGTACCGACGACTGCAACCAAAAGTGTCCCGTTAATGTAAACAAGTGTATCTTGTTCTGCAAATGTATAAGTTCCGACGACTGCAACCAAAATTCTTCAGTTAATGTAAACAAGTGTATTTTTTTCTGCAAATGTATAAGTTCCGACGACTGCAACTAAAATTCTTCAGTTAATGTAAACAAGTGTATCTTCTTCTGAAAATGTATAAGTTCCGACGATTGCAACCAAAAGTGTTCAGTTAATGTAAACAAGTGTATCTTCTTCTAAAAATGTATAAGTTCCGACGATTGCTACCAAAAGTTTTCAGTTAATGTAAACAAGTGTATCTTCTTCTGAAAATGTATAAGTTCCGACGATTGCAACAAAAAGTGTTCAGTTAATGTAAACAAGTGTATCTTCTTCTGAAAATGTATAAGTTCCGACGATTGCAACCAAAAGTGTTCAGTTAATGTAAACAAGTGTATCTTCTTCTGAAAATGTATAAGTTCCGACGATTGCAACCAAAAGTGTTCAGTTAATGTAAACAAGTGTATCTTCTTCTGAAAATGTATAAGTTCCGACGATCGCTACCAAAAGTGTTCAGTTAATGTAAACAAGTGTATCTTCTTCTGAAAATGTATAAGTTCCGACGATTGCAACAAAAAGTGTTCAGTTAATGTAAACAAGTGTATCTTCTTCTGAAAATGTATAAGTTCCGACGATTGCAACCAAAAGTGTTCAGTTAATGTAAACAAGTGTATCTTCTTCTGAAAATGTATAAGTTCCGACGATTGCAACCAAAAGTGTTCAGTTAATGTAAACAAGTGTATCTTCTTCTGCAAATGTATAAGTTCCGACGACTGCAACCAAAAGTGTTCAGTTAATGTAAACAAGTGTATCTTGTTCTATAAATGTGTAAGTTCCGACGACTGCAACCAAAAGTGTTCAGTTAATGTAAACAAGTGTATCTTCTTCTGCAAATGTATAAGTTCCGACGACTGCAACCAAAAGTGTTCAGTTAAGGTAAACAAGTGTATCTTGTTCTATAAATGTATAAGTTCCGACGACTGCAACCAAAAGTGTTCAGTTAAGGTAAACAAGTGTATCTTGTTCTATAAATGTATAAGTTCCGACGATTGCAACCAAAAGTGTTCAGTTAATGTAAACAAGTGTATCTTATTCTGCAAATGTATAAGTTCCGACGACTGCAACCAAAGGTGTTCAGTTAATGTAAACAAGTGTATCTTGTTCTATAAATGTATAAGTTCCGACGACTGCAACCAAAAGTGTTCGGTTAATGTAAACAAGTGTATCTTCTTCTACAAATGTATAAGTTCCGACGACTGCAACCAAAAGTGTTCAGTTAATGTAAACAAGTGTATCTTCTTCTGAAAATGTATAAGTTCCGACGATTGCAACCAAAAGTGTTCAGTTAATGTAAACAAGTGTATCTTCTTCTGAAAATGTATAAGTTCCGACGATTGCAACCAAAAGTGTTCAGTTAATGTAAACAAGTGTATCTTCTTCTGCAAATGTATAAGTTCCGACGACTGCAACCAAAAGTGTTCAGTTAATGTAAACAAGTGTATCTTGTTCTATAAATGTATAAGTTCCGACGACTGCAACCAAAAGTGTTCAGTTAAGGTAAACAAGTGTATCTTGTTCTATAAATGTATAAGTTCCGACGACTGCAAGAAAAAGTATTCAGTTAAGGTAAAGAAGTATATCTACTGCAAATGTATAAGCTTCGACGACTGCAACCAAACGTGTTCAGTTAAGATAAACAAGTGTATCTTCTTCTGCAAATGTATAATTTCCGACGACTTCAACCAAAAGTGTTCAGTTAAGGTAAACAAGTGTATCTTGTTCTATAAATGTATAAGTTCCGACGACTGCAACCAAAAGTGTTCGGTTAATGTAAACAAGTGTATCTTCTTCTACAAATGTATAAGTTCCGACGACTGCAACCAAAAGTGTTCAGTTAAGGTAAACAAGTGTATCTTGTTCTATAAATGTATAAGTTCCGACGACTGCAACCAAAAGTGTTCGGTTAATGTAAACAAGTGTATCTTGTTCTATAAATGTATAAGTTCCGACGACTGCAACCAAAAGTGTTCAGTTAATGTAAACAAGTGTATCTTCTTCTGCAAATGTATAAGTTCCGACGACTGCAACCAAAGTGTTCAGTTAAGGTAAACAAGTGTATCTTGTTCTACAAATGTATAAGTTCCGACGACTGCAACCAAAGGTGTTCAGTTAATGTAAACAAGTGTATCTTCTTCTGAAAATGTATAAGTTCCGACGATTGCAACCAAAGGTGTTCAGTTAATGTAAACAAGTGTATCTTCTTCTGAAAATGTATACGTTCCGACGATTGCAACCAAAAGTGTTCAGTTAATGTAAACAAGTGTATCTTGTTCTATAAATGTATAAGTTCCGACGACTGCAACCAAAGGTGTTCAGTTAATGTAAACAAGTATATCTTCTTCTGCAAATGTATAAGTTCCGACGACTGCAACCAAAAGTGTTCAGTTAATGTAAACAAGTGTATCTTCTTCTGCAAATGTATAAGTTCCGACGACTGCAACCAAAGGTGTTCAGTTAATGTAAACAAGTGTATCTTGTTCTACAAATGTATAAGTTCCGACGACTGCAACCCAAAGTGTTCGGTTTATGACTTGCAACGAAGACAAAGGAGCAGAAGTACGAGTTCAAATTTCAGAAGAGATGTTATATCTAATATATGAAGAAGAGTCACCTTTTCCATACCGTTGACGGGTATAGCTTCACAACAGCTACATAAGAAATGTTTCGATATAACTTGCTCCTTGTCATTTACCGATTTTAAGATTTACTATTTACTTACACATTTTCAGGTGGCGTATCTGGTATCTACTTTGACTCTACTTATCATCATCGTCGTAATAAATTCATACGATAAACTTTCGATTTGCAACGGCCTCACAGTCGATCGCTGATTGGAAAATATATTTCAATTTGTTCGTTACAGAAAAACAACGATAGCTACCGATTTGTTTTACAATAATTAATAGACCGCTTAAAATATGCTGTGCGCACGTAATCCACGCACAAGAGAGAAGGAAACAGAGAGCTAGAGAGCGAAAGAGAGAAACACAGACGAAAAAATAATTGAAAATCAGTTTTGACGATTATTTTAATTAGATCAGTCAATATATATATATATATATATATATATATATATATATATATATATATATATATATATATATATATATATATATATATATATACATATATATATATATATATATATATATATATATATATATATATATATATTAGATTTCTTGAATGTGAGATGATATATATAATTATTTCCACAGTCAGACAACGCCGCAGACCACAACCTATGAAAAGAAACAAACCGGAAGTCCTAGACTCGAGTTTCGCCCTCCTTTGGGCTCATCAGTAGAACACATCCGAACTCAGGATTCGAAACCCGAAGGTAAGCGAGTACTCTGCCACTGAGCTACCTCGCCACATACAAGAATGTCTATTAATTTACAGAGATTAAGCGAACCGCGGCGATGACCGACTGTGGAATTTACCTACTCTTTTCGACAAGGTGTGTAGTCATCCAACTACTATGAACCCAGGCCGATGTCTCAAAGTAGGATTTTATACTCGCTAGGACGATGTCATCCAACAAGCTAACCAAGCGAGCAAATAAATATTAGATTTCTTGAATGTGAGATGATATATATAATTATTTCCACAGTCAGACAACGCCGCAGACCACAACCTATGAAAAGAAACAAACCGGAAGTCCTAAACTCGAGTTTCGCCCTCCTTTGGGCTCATCAGTAGAACACATCCGAACTCAGGATTCGAAACCCGAGTCACTTGCATGGTAAGCGAGTACTCTGCCACTGAGCTACCTCGCCACATACAAGAATGTCTATTAATTTACAGAGATTAAGCGAACCGCGGCGATGACCGACATCGGCCTGGGTTCATAGTAGTTGGATGACTACACCCCTTGTCGAAAAGAGTAGGTAAATTCCACAGTTGCTCGGGATTGGATGAGGAGCACTACTATGCGCTTTAGTTGTGAAATGATTGGGCTGGAAGAAAGTTAGAATGAAGAAAGTCACTTAGTAGAGTTGGCCGTGTCTGGACGCATCTGACTGGAATGTAATATTGAATAAGAAAATGGTCACCGTCTTCCATGAGAAACACCAAACATCAGCATCAAAATATGACTAAACATTATTCGAAGGAAACACTGAAACATAAAGAGAGTTGCTAGGTCGGCTGGCTTTTGTCACAAACAGAATGTGGTGTCCTGGAGTTCCAAATCTCGCCTGTCCGCTTTTGGCGCAGGACGAGAACAGGATCGGAGGGACGTCTTGCATTGCGAAATCTACTTAGGGACTGATTTGTATCTTCTCGTCGACGAGGTGGGCGGAAACCAGTAAGCTTCGAGTGAGCATATCAGTGTTGCGCTAATCGCCCGTGTATCAATATGCCGACTAAATTACAACTCGAAATAACGCATAATATTGCGCGTACATATAAACAAAAATAGATCTCTCATATAACTTCTACAGTACTTTTTTCACATCATATTACCTTTTTTGTTTTTACTACCCCTCCTTCTATTTTCATCCCCCTAATATTCTCAGAAAAAGCTAGAATGTTGGAAAACTCTCTGAATTAGTGTCTTATACATATGTTTTAAATTTCATTAAAATCGGATATACATATTTGAAGTTTTAAGGGAGGGGTATGCCCCCGTGGGTCAGTTGGGAGGTGCCAGCGCATAGATATTCGGCACATAGAGAGTAAAGTAGAGATTCCGGACCATTTCCATTGTTTTTGCTCGAGAATTTTATATATATGATATAAATTCTATCGAAATAGGATATATTTGAAGTCTTAAGGGGGTTATGCTCTCATAATCGGTTAAAGAATTACTTTGTCTTCCTCGGTACATTTTAAATCTCACTGCACGGCATTGTCACTGTAGCCACGCCCAGAGCGTTTTATTTGGCGACAGTTGTTTCAATGAATTGACAATCCAATATATTTGTTTTTCTTCTCTCAGTGCGACACGATTGCATCTACATGTCTTATTGCCAAGTGACTTTTTATACATGCATCATGTATCTTATCTTTTGACAATCGATCATGTTGTGTTGTTTCTTCCCATGCAGGTGGTCTCTGATTTTTGATGAATTATTTTTATTCAAATGACCTTTTGGTACATCCGATAATTATTTTATCTCCTGATAATCGATCATGTTATGTTGTTTCTTGCATCCCGATGCCTGGTGCAACTCTTCTTGTGAAAATGACTTCTCCGTACACACTGCCTGAATATTTAACACAATTTTAGATTTTCTGTAGACTTTCTAACCTATCTTTCTATATGGAACACACAAATATCACACAAGCACACACACATACACACACACATTGAGTTATATATATATATATATATATATATATATATATATATATATATATATATATATATATATATAGATGAAAGTTGCGTGAACACGTGTTTTGTTTCTAAAGTGAAAACTGAAGGAACGTATTTTTTGTGCTAATGAGTTAGCACGGATCAAGGCTCAAAGGCCACTCGAGGATAAGGATTAATGGGTTTGTCAGGTGGGCGGTGAGACAAATGCCTTGATTGGAGATTATGGTTAAAACAGGGTAAAATTTAATTTAAAAGGAAGACACAGCCATAATTTGTTAACATTGAATTTGAAAACGACTATGTTGTAGTCAGCTGGGAAGCAGCTCCGTGGTATTATGTTCCATAGACGGATAGTTCTTGGAAAGACACTCTGTTCATGGAAGCTCCATTTAGCACCAGGTACACTTATAGAGAAAGGAAAATTATTCACAGTTGTTGTAACTATACGAGTTTTCGCTGTGAATGTTTTACAGGGGAACCAGAGATTGGAGCTCAGTCGAGCACCTACCACGTATATAGCAGTATTGACATTGTATGTACTGTTGCCTTTGACTGTATAAATTGCGTTGATATAGTCGCTTGCATCATTGCACTAAAACAAAATTTTAATTAGGCGGACAATTAAAAATATATTTCCTACAAATAAATTAATATATCTGTCAAGAAAAGATATTTTATAAGAAAGCCCACATAGGTGAATAGCGAAAAATTCCTCCATTTGAACAGTATTCCTAGCCGGAATAAGAAAGCATACTTTTTGAGCTAGGTAGAATAATATCGATTTGTTAGATGCATTCATATTTAAGTATAACTTGGAAAATCCGACCGACTTAATGTTATATCTATATATAGTCTAAAGAAGCTTTGAGTCATTTTAAACAAAGAAAGAAAATACAGTTTAAATTCCCAGGGATATTAACTAAATCCAAAATATCGCAGACATAGCACTTGCACAAGCCGCTGGAAAATTTTCAAATACAGAAGGGGAGTCAAGTATATAACAGTGAAACAAAAAACAGGGGACCATAACTTAAATTGTGAAATATTAAACAGGGATCATCAGCTGTTTACCACACACACACACACACACACACACACACACACACACACACACACACACACACACAAATATATATATATATATATATATATATATATATATATATATATAACTTTCACTGCTCATTGTGTAAACAATTAGAGCTCCAAGGCAATTGACAATGTTTACATTGAGATTTTGCTTACTTTCAGCAGGTGTCAGAAGATAGCTAAGTGGTTAGAAGCACCGAGTGTTGTTTATATGGTGGAATTTCGATCCCGGCTTGAGACACTTGCTTGTATAGCCACACTGAAGAGTTGTGATACAGCGAAACAGTATGTCTGTGGATGACTATATATACATACATATTAATAATTCACACTAATTCCCTTGCAAAAGGTATTAACACATCTCTCCTCTTGTTTATTACTTCAGCAATGGATAAAGTAGTAAAATAGTAGGACAGACTGGACTTGTAAGTCGTGAGAAATAACTTGAGACGTAATGGGTGAAAATTTCAGATTCATGCGAGTAGTATTTTTTTGTGTTCATTTATACATAAATAACACTAAACAATCAAACATTTTGAAAATTTTGCAAAATTCAGAAGATGCAGGCCAATAGTTTTTGGCTATTTTACATTCATGAAAACCCTTTCACAGTCTGAAAATGGTCCTAAATTAAAGTACTATATCAGATTTAACCATCTATATCCATTCATAGCTTTTGAGGATGTTTTAGGACCTGCAATGTCGCATGAAACCACTTTTTCACCGAAAAATGATGGATTTTGAGTCCCGTTGAGCCCTAGCGGCTATTTTTGGCCTGCACCTTCTGAATTTTGCAACATTTTAAAATTGTTTGATTGTTAAGTGTTATTTATATATAAATGAACACAAAAAATACTACTCGCATGAATCTGACATTTTCACCCATTACGTCCCACCCCTATTAAAAAAGTTAAACTCTGAATTTAAACCATTTTTTGTATATGCGTTGTAGTAGCATTATTTGAATTCACATATGTTGACCGTGCCGTCATCTTAGATTTAATTTTCGTAGCTGCTATCTGCATTGGGATACATTGACGACTATGAATGACGTATACTATTTAGAATATTATCATTTGCTAGTAGAGTTACCCGGTGTCGCTCGCGATCCCAATTTTGGTAAATTATGTAGATTAGAGAAAAAAACCCTAAAAACTAAACAATCTGCTAAATATTGTAATTTGTATTGTCTAAGTACATTTTATGACAAAATCAGAAAAAATATAATTATGCCCGGTTGAAGTTCGAACTCACAACCTCTGTCTCTACGTATGGTGTGCTAACCGAATGACCCATTGAGACACGTACGAAATGGTGACGCTATTAAATACATAACTCACTTTTATTACACCCATCTTTCTCCCTATCGCTCATCGAATGTCAGCCAGCCTAAGGCAACGAAAGAAAAGTGGGACAGAAATTAAAGGGAGGATCCGAGATGTTCTTTTCCCTCTTTTTCACCGGTGAAGATCGAAACAAACATGCTATTAAATTATTACCTGGTGATTTAGGTAGCAGTATTAGTTTTTTTGGCTACGATGGTACGAACGCCACTACCTGCATTTGTTTATAACTCATAAAAATATATTGATCAGGATTAAATATAAAAATTGTTGAAATCGATCAGAAAATAATGGGTTTTTATTTAACAACACGGACCAATATTTGCTGCAAGTCACTCACTAAACAGATTTTTATATGTAACTTGTAGCCAAAAATTCTATCAATTATAAAAGTACGGGGAAAATCGACTTTATTATATATATATATATATATAAGATTAACTCTACTTAGCAAACAATCGCGAAATAATGATTTATTTCATACGTTTTAGAGAGGAAAGTGTTATGATATGGACCATAGACAAATGTCATGAAACTTGCGTAGAGTTCTTCGAATAAGATAAAATAATCAACAGACTTTTAAAACCGACCGAGTTATTTCCTTGTCTAATTTTTAATCACATTTCAAAATGTAAATGACTAACTAATCGAATTGAAATCATTACGATTTTTCTGTATTTTTGATTCATAATATTTTAAGAAAATGATTTATTTATTTATTTATTTACATCACTGTAAAATTTCCATCATCCGCTTACCGGAGGGGCGGACGAAGATTGAGCTCCAAAAAAGGTAACTGACAGTTCTCAGTTCAAGCCAAAGACCAAGAACCGTTTCTCTTCTTCACCACGTCTCATCGGCTGACCGACATGATTCTCACTGGACCGAGCTCTCCACTCGGCTTTCATTTTCTTTTGATTTTGTGAGAGTCTTCCATCACAGTGTAGAAATATTTAGATGTTGGCGTGTAAATATAGTGTAAAAAAAATTTCTTGTATTTGAACAAGAAATGAATTAATTCATCTAAATTTCTACTAAATGTCAAGGCTGTTCTGGAAAAAAGTCAGAAAATCGACATTTTATAATGTAAAAAAAAAAACGGGATTTTCTACATAAGGTTAAATTAAACAGATGAGTGGAAAATTCCTTTAAAAGTAAAAATAATATCACATCACGATCAGAAAGCCAGAAATGAGACGTGACGAAGAAGAAAGAAAGTTCTTGGTCTTTGGCCGGTGAACAGAGAAGTGTTTGTCACCTAGTTCGATCTTTGTCCGCTCCTTCGGGGAGCGGATGATAGGAATTTTGCAATGATGTAAAAAAAAAAAAAAAAAAAAAAAAAAAATTGAGCAAGAATATTGTTGGCGATGTTTAAAATTGTTTTCCATTATTACAGCCTCCAGGGAAAAGAGGAAGACGGTTGCTGCTATTATTACAAGCAGAGAAGAAGAAAACAAACAACTCTGTTTCTGCTGTTAAAAGACCATGGCGACGATGGCTACGTCACTTTCTATTGAGCAGCTACTTACGTGTCAAATAAAAAACAACTTGAAGCGAGCGACAGGCAATCTATGGGGATTAACCATGCTATACTACGATGGGATTCTTGCTACCTGCTTCGTTGAACTTAAATAAGTCTTCCGATAAGGTTCCTTATAGGGTTCTCTGAGTCAATTTAAAACAATTTTTTTTTACTAAAGAGTTACCACTTATCAAGGCCAAAAGACCACTCGAGGATAAGGATTAATAAGTGTCAGGTAGACGTTGAGACAACACCGCGATGATTAGAAATGATGGTCGAAATTGGGCAGAATTTGATTATTTAAGGGACGGCTCAACAAGAATTTGTTTACATTGGACTTGAAAAACGACCAATGTTGTAGTCAGCTGGGAAGCAGCCCCGCGGTATGGTGTTCTACAGACGGGTAGCTCTAGGAAAGAAACTTTGCTCATGGAAATTTCGTTTAGTTTTAGGAAAGAGATTCAATTTCCCCAACAGATCGAGTTTCTTTAGTGCCAGCGTTTTAATTTGATACCGAAAACAAAATTAGTCCGTTTAAAGCAAACTTCTAATTATGTAGTTTTCTGAATTTTATGTTTGTTTGTTTTTGTATAAATTAATTTTTAAATTAATTGTGTCTAATTATAGAGCAGGGTGCGTGGAGATGACTTTGAGTTAACATAAATTAATATAAATTGGATTGGCGCCTACTTCATACTTGATTCATAAATGCAAGAGTTGAGATTAAAAGTTTGATCTAAAAAAAAAAATATATTTTCCCGTTAGAAACTACTTCTATTTTTAGTTATTGAATGCAACTCTACAAACTGCGTGAGGGTTCAAAACACTAATTAAGATTTATTCAGATTTAAGATTAATGAGTTCATATATTATTAGCTATAGAAGAATATGCTAGGCCACTTCATGTTCGTTCGTACGTTATTACCTTTCACACACATTTAAAAAATGAGATCGCCCAATTAGCAAAGATGATGATTAGTGATTAATCCGATATCGCTAAAGTATAAAAAAATTCCGATTTTACCTATTTTAAAATGAATTGTTCCAAAATCAAATTATGTCCTCCCTTCGATTAAAACAGTACAATTTTAAATAAATACATTTCAAAAAGTGACATTAGTTTTATTGATCTGAAGAATATTTAGCTGACAATTATTTTTACGGTAACGAGACGGGAGAGTGTGAATCGAAAATTTGAATTTAAATTTAAAAAAAAAAGGCACTGCATTTTACTGGTTTCAAAAACCGTTTCAAATTACAAAATTTAAATGCATTCTATACAGTGGAACTTTTTACTAATAAATAACTAAAGTTTTAAATAAAATAAACGAAGAAGAGACGTATTTATTTTTTTATTTAACTATTATTCAGCTTAAAATGACAATTTTTTTTATAGAACAAGAAAGGGTAATTATTAACAGTAAATTATACAGATTTATGTAGAAAGCATCGTGAAATTCTACGGGATCCTGCTAGTAGTAGTAGTAGTAGTAGTAATAGTAGTAGTAGTAATAGTAATAGTAGTAGTAGTTGTTGTTGTTCATGTTATTTACTCACCAAGAGGTATAACACGATTCATTATCAGTGGTCGGTCGCTCATTGACAACAATCGGTGGTGTTCCCTGGAGTCTGAGTGACAACAAGTCTTCCCAAGTTTACAGTACTCTCCTATTTCTTTCGATAACCGTTGCAAATCTCTTCGCGTTCTCGCAGCAGCTCTTTGCTATTCATTTCTCAGTGGTAGCCACCATTGACTTTCTGTGAAATTTGCGTAGCAATAAGTCTAATCAGGATTCCATTACTCCTCTGGCATTCCAGTCGAAGTCTGAATGGTACTCTCTCTCTCTTCGCCTTTCTATATTCCTTGGCCCTTCACGACCATTGTGTGTGTGTCAGACTATGGGGTTCTTTTCCATATTTAATGTGGGAGTTTCAGTTCCCTCGGACTCCTGTAATGCTCTTTCTGTAAATTTTTGGCTGTGTTTACACAGAATTATTCTATTTCAACTTACCTATGGTTGGTCGGTGTTCATAGCTTATATGGGTTGGTTTCTGAACATAAGGGTTTTTATTAACATTTCAGCTGTTTTCATCAGTATTATGTTTTGTATGAAGTCAATCCTTCCTTTCATTCCAATTTCTTCTAGTCTTTTTTCCAGGGTTTTCAAAACTGTTCCTACTATTGGTATTACTGTAGTTTTATTCATATTTCATATTCCCTTTAGCTCTCTGGGAGGTTCCATGTATTTGCTTAGTTTATCTGCTCTGTTAATTTCACTGGGTAACAGCCAAAAAAAAACGTCAGGCGTTTCTCAGATGATCTAGACTAATTTTGGTGTTCTGAGTCCGAATATCACATTGATTTTACGCTATCAGGTCAACGTTTTAAGATACAACCATAGGCCTACCTGACGAACTATACATATGCTAATATCAGGGGTTTTGAGTTCAATCATATTTTTCTTGAATAATATATCGAATTACAATGCACAGACACGAATAATATTATAAATAATTAATATATTTGTGTTTATCATAAATTTATGTGTATAAATATGTATAGAATTAATTTAATATTTAATATATTTTTGTGTGAATTTAGGCTAACGAGGGTTATACTTTAGCAAATTTGGGTCATTCTTCCCAAGGACTCCGTAGTGACAATATTGCCTCTTAGATTCTCTCTCATATTCTCATTACCTTAACATTCATTGCCTTTGCTTTAAATTAAATCATTGTGAGCTCAGTGTGTGTTTAGACGTGGAAGTTGGTGCACGCCGGTTTTGTTATGCGGGTTCGTGTCTCTGAGAAAATAGTACAATTATGGCATATTCAGTGGCTATAAACTCTAGTACTAATTTATTAAATTTCTATGTTTCAGTATGAGCGTATTTAAAGATTCAGCTTATATTTGTTTATTTTCCTTTTTCGAATTCATCGGGTTTTTAGAACAATAAAGGGAATTCCACAATTAGCCAATCAAATCAATATCTGTCTCACCATTACTCCATAGGAATATATAAATAAAATATAATTCAAAATTTACTTAATTAACCCTTAGCCAATCAAATTGATTCTAAATTTCATTGTCTGACACTCAGCTGCATCTTTCTTTTTTCTTTCAGTTTATTGTGATGGCTTCGGCGCGACGGTCATGCAGGAATAATCCTGACGTGTTCTGCTACATCTGCGGAGAATACACGCTGTCAGAAGACAGGAACAACATCACAATATTTGTGAAGCGCGCCTACGTGGCTATCTTTAAAGTCAAGCTGGGTGACCAAGATAAGTCCTGGGCACCGCACACGGTGTGCAAGACGTGCATGGAAGTCCTCCGGCGGTGGACGAAGGGAGCGAAAACTTCACTGAAGTTTGGGATTCCGATGGTTTGGTGGGAGCCGTTTGACCATGTATCGGATTGTTACTTCTGCACCATTAATACTACTGGCATCAACAGGAAGAATCGGCACAGCCTCCAGTACCCCGACCTTCCATCTGGCCGCCGTCTAGTGGCTCACTGCGAATAAATTCCTGTACCAGCGTTCACACAGCTTCCCGACTGCGACGACGAGGCCACCACTACAGACGAGCAAGGATATACAGAAGAGTTCGAGTATGAAGCACAAGATGGTCCGCAGCTATTTTCACAATGTGAGTTTAATGATCTGGTTCGGGATCTCAGCTTGTCGAAGACTTCCTCCGAGCTGTTGGCCTCCAGACTCAAAGAGAAAAATCTACTTGGCAAGGACGCGCGTATCACTTTCTTTCGTAGAAGTCATGAGGACTACATGGGCTACTTCTGCCAGGAGGAAGACCTCGTGTACTGCCGAGATATCGCCGGTCTTCTTGTTAAACTCGGCGTTCCTCAATACGATCTGAGAGATTGGCGACTCTTCATTGACAGCTGCAGGCGCTCTTTGAAGTGTGTGCTCCTCCACAACGGGAACCAGTTCGCCCCAATCCCTCTTGCGCACTCCACAACTCTCAAAGAGAAATATGAAGCAGTGAAGTACGTGCGCGACAAAATCCAATACGAGCAGCACAAATGGATCATCTGCGTCAACTTAAAGATGGTGAACTTTCTACTTGGTCAGCAGTCCGGGTTCACGAAGTACCGATGCTTTATATGTATGTGGGACAGTCGAGACAGAGCCCAGCACTATGTAATGAAAGAGTGGTTGGCGCGAGAGCAGTTAGTACCTGGGGCTAGAAACATCATAAACGAACCTCTTGTTGACCGGGAGAAGATATTGATCCCACCACTACACATGAAGCTTGGGTTAATGAAACAGTTCACGCGCGCTCTGGACAAGGAGAGGAGGTGCTTCAACTACCTGTGCCGAGCCTTTCCTCGACTGACCATTGAGAAGCTGAAGGCTGGCATTTTCGATGGCCCACAGATACGGCAGCTCATAAAGGACACAGAGTTCCAAAACTCCATGAACACCCTAGAGTGCGCCGCGTGGAAATCGTTTGTGTAGGTGGTGAACAACTTCCTGGGGAACACGAAGGCAGTAAACCACGCCAGACTCATCAGCAGCATGATAGAGGCCTTCCAAAAACTCGGGTGTTTGCTGAGTATAAAGATGCACTTCCTGTTCTCACACATGGAGAAGTTTCCTGAAAACCTTGGGGCGATGAGCGACGAGCAGGGAGAAAGGTTCCATCAGGACATGCGCCAAATGGAGGAGAGGTACCAGGGGAGGTGGGACATAGTCATGATGGCGGACTACTGCTGGTCGCTGAAGAGAGACAACCAAGCAGCTGCTCACACACGGGAATCGAAGAAACGCCGATTTATGCCGTGAATTCTGAACTTTTGTGTCATGTAACGCTCATACTTATACTAATATTATGATAATTATGCTTAGCAAATTTGATGGACTAAATAAAAACTGAATGAATTTGGATACGTTGACTTTTATTTCTTGAGGAAACCGGAAAAAATCGTCAGGGGTTTCTCAGCTGATGATCCGCAAAATTTTTTTTTTTACGAAAAATCGATTTTTAAAAAAATTCTGTAGCAAAAAAAACCTGACCTGATTGAGCAAAACCAAGGTCATTTTCGGACTCAGAGCATCAAAATTAGTCTAATTCATCTGGAAAACCCAGGACGATTTTCAAAACATATTTTTTGTTACCCAGTGTTTTCACTGCTGGAACGAAAAATCAACTATTTGGCATTTTTCAATAATTTTATTCTTGTTGGCTATTATCACGCCTGGTCTCCTTGCTTGGATGAGTTTGTCCGTTTGTATTTTCATGACTCATAAGATTTTGTGCCTTTAATTTTTCCAATACTGCATTCAGCTTATGGTTGTAACATTTGTGTACGCGTTCAAAATGCAGTCGGTTGCACAGTTCCCAGTTAATTATCTCCCCAACCCAATCATATCTGTTTTATACTCTTTTGAGAATAGTTTGCTGCATTCCCTTAATAATAATGTGGTTTACCGTTTCACCTATTTATATTCAGAGTTTACATTTACTGTTTTCCCTTTTGTCTGTTCTGATCGCGTTGTTTTGTGTTGTGTGACTGTCGGTAGCGATTCAGTTTCTCTGTTCAAGTGTCCTTTCCGTAGCCAGTTTCATATGTTTCGTGTACTATTCCTTTGGTCAGTCTTATGAATCGTCCATGTAGCTGCTTTTCTTCCAATTTTGCTTTCCTCGCCCTTTTTCCCCGTATCCGCCTTGTTCGCCATTGTGATACTTTTAGCGGCGTAATCAGTCTCTCTGTATATTATTGTTATATACTTTTCTACTTCTTTTATCACACCGTGCACGTGTTCAACACTTCATTTTTACATAAAGTCGGTCAGCATCATCTTTCAACTGCAGTGCGTTGTATATGGCCATTAGTTACCTAGTTCTTTGATCCAGGTAAACGAGGTCTTCTTTTGGTTCATTTCATTATTATTATTTGTACTCACTTGGAGTTCTCACATAAGTCAGCGTTAATCATCGCTCACTGATAATAACCGGTGGTGTTCCCTCGAGTCCGGATTACAACAAGTATCCCCAGATTTCCAGCACTCTCCACATCTTTCGATAACCATTGCAAATAACTTTGTGTTATCGCAACAGCTGTTTACCATTGATTTTTCACTAGTTCCAGTACTCTCCGTACCCTTCCGGTTGAGGTCTGATTGATGCTCTCCCTCCTCGGTCTTTTTATCCTCCTTGACCTTTCATGACAGTTGTGTGTGGTATCAGTCGAGGTTGATGTCACCACATACATGTGTGTGTGACTATATATTTTGTGGAGGGGGAACTTTTTAGATTTCTGGCTGTCGTCACTTCTTTTGGGTTCGTATGATATTCTTTATATATATTTTTTCTATTTAAAATTATCTGTGAGAATTGAGCGTTAGTTGGTTATATTGGTTAGCGTCCACATTCAAGGATGTTTCCTTAAGATCTCGGCTGTTTTAACTATTGACGTTCATTGCATGGTCTCAATCTTCCCTTTTATTCTAATTTATTTTGTTCTTTTATGCAGTTTTTCTTGGCTGTTCCTAGTGTTCCTACAATTATTGGTATTATAGTGATTTTCTTCATGTTTCATGTTCCTTTCAGTTCTCTGGCAAGTTTCATGTATTTGCTTCGTTTTTCTGCTTCCTTGATCTTCACCCTGTAGTCTGCATTTACGTAGAGTCGGTTAATATCATCGTTTTAGTTTACTGCATTGTGCATAGTCATTAGTCCCATAGTCTTTTGGTCAATTTGCCTGAATTCGTCTTTTGTCAAGCATATAAATGGTTCAGAATATCTTACCAGTTATGCAGTCAGATGTTTATTCTTTTTATCAAGTTTCTACTAAATAATTTTACTAGGGTTCCGTTCAAAATTCCGTACAGATTCCCGAGTTCGACACAAAGATTCTCGAATTCGACAAGATGCATCTGAAGAAAGTCGGAGGTTACATCGACTGAGATGTTGTGAGAATAACATCCGAGATCCAGTAGTCTGAATAATTCAAATGATACAAATTAAGGGAAACTTTTACATGCATTTGTACCAAATTTTAAAGTCCTTCTATAAGGCCGGAATGTATGGAAGCACCTACCTATAACAATAGCACTAATGTTTTTATATGTTGATCGTATCTAAAGTGTATATGGTGTGTACCGTTAACTTTTATAAAGTAAAATAATGGTAAAAATACGACTAATAAACAATCGGTGTTTGCTGTTAAGAAAAATAACTAGTCGCGAACTGTTTAAAACAATTCGTGAGTATTGATTTACTCCTCTCCATGAGTTAGGCACAAGGCCAGTTTTTATCTTACTCCCACAAGTAAGATGTGACCCAAGGTCGGGTCGGAAAGTGGAGTTTGAAAAGCCAGCGCCCGAGAGGTGAGCACTCTGACTATTAAAAATTGCCTGGGCAGCCATGTCGGCATTCCCCGATAGGGGCGCCTCAGGCAGTAAGCAATAAACTTACTCCTCCCCAAAGAGGGGAGGTGAAGCCTGGAAATGTGGACCTCCTAGAACTGCACAGGACATACCCATAGATCGGCGTAAATCAAGACCCGAAGGCTAAGACAATACCAGTCTATGGGGTGCAGTATCCATCGGAACAGATACTACACTTTGATCTTAGCCAAAAGGCCAAGAATCATTCGTGAGTAATATGTGTTAATATTAGAAAATATGACATCCGTATTATTAGCAACTGGTGAAGCGAAAAAAGATGCATTACTAAATAAAATACTCCGGTTTAATAGGCGGCGGGCATAGTAAACTCGGCCTTTCTCTTAATAAGACGAAAACATATTGATCCAGACTAAATACTAAAATCGATTGATGGGATTGAAGATTAGATTTTTTTTTCATGAAACGGATAAATTAATGGCGGAAATGAATGACAAAATAGATCTTTTTTTAATGAAGTCTTTGTTTATTAAGCTATTCCGATCACTGAAATAGGAGAAAATCTCACTTTACTTTATATAAATGAAAAAAAGAGATCTATGTGCGTATTTGTGTGTGTATGTCATCGCTAGAAAGTTTTATGTGCCTGTATTTTATTCCATGTCATGAAAATCATATTATGCTTGCGCTAAAGATTTTATACCTCTATGTATATGTATATGTGTGCGTGTGAGGGGTGGCAGGGGGTGATACCTCCTCAGACATACATAGTGTTAATAATCTTTGTAGCCGTTTCTGTATGGCACGGTGTTTGACTGACACATGCCATAATAAAGAAAAGCAAAGTAAAACTAACATGAAACTGACGTCCGTGTATATCAGTTTTAAAAGAGTGTCTCCCACGTTGGTTTGTGTATGGAGTTGCAAATAATATGTGTGTAGGTGCGTGCGTTTCCATGCGCACATGTAAGGGTTTATATATAGGTATATCTATTATTATACTAGAGCTGAGTTAATCAAAGTTTGTTTCTTAAAGACTTTTTTCATATAGACTTTAATGACACAAAATATGTACTAAAATATTTATTAGTTCTTGGATTGAGTAATGTTTGCATAAAAAGTCTATTTTGATTCTTCTTCTTCTTTCTTGTGCCAGCTCCCTCAAAGCTGTAACTCGGTCTTGGCAAGCCAGGTTCTCATCTCGTCATCAAGGTCCGCTATGCCCTGCTCGCCATTGGGTGGTTTGAACAGCGGGCATTCCGCTATGACGTAACTGTCGGTTCTGTGTGGCCACATTCACAGGCAGAACCCTTTCGCAGGCCCCAGTCTCTCATTGTGGCAGAAAAACGGCCCACACCAGTTCTCAGGCGGTTCAGATTGGTCCATTGCCTTCGTGGTAGCTCAGCCCCTAGTATGTCGTCCGGGTCGGTGATGAACCTGTCCAGTCGGTGTTGGTCAGCCTGTTGCCATTCTTCCCTCCAGCGGTTCTTGGCCCACATCTGCTTTGAGGTGGTGTCTGGGATGGTTTCCAGAAGCTGATGCGCGTGCGTGGCGTGATTTGAGGCGTACTGGTGGAGGGGGTTTGCTCATAATGTCGTGGAGCAGATGTCTCTTGTCGATCTTGGCCTTGCGTGACAGTGCAAGGACAGTCGCTTCTCTTCGGATAGCGGGTGGGGGCAATACCGGAGAGGATCGGTAGTTGGTTTACCGGCGTGGCGCGGAGTGTCCCAGAGACTGTGTGCATGGCAGTGTTTAGAGCTGCGTCAACTTTCTTGGTGTGGGTACTTCGGCACCAAACCGGGGCGCAGTACTCAGCCGCTGAAATCACCAGTGCTTGGGTGGATATCCGCAGGGTCTTGGTTGCGGCTCCTTATGTGGTACCGGCCAGACGACGAATCAGTGCGGCACGTGATGTCACCTTTGCCGTCCCCCTCCACGACAGTACTCTCTATTTTGATTGTTCTAATTAAACGTAATCCGTAATTAATTGAACAAGCCACCAATCTCTGACTTAGCTATTTATGTATTTCTCTCGCCCTTCCTCCCTTAGTTGATTGAAACACTCTCTAATATTTTAATGTCTATGTGGGCATTTAGAAAAAGAGTTTCTGCTAATTCAAATGAAAGTCAGCTCCCA
This sequence comes from Sepiola atlantica, assembly GCA_963556195.1. Classification (NCBI taxonomy): domain Eukaryota; kingdom Metazoa; phylum Mollusca; class Cephalopoda; order Sepiida; family Sepiolidae; genus Sepiola; species Sepiola atlantica. The sequence continues at coordinate 101,846,796 of OY744528.1, read as the reverse complement.
GAACAACATCCTACGGGAACTGATCAACTCCAAGTTGGGAGCCACAGCGCGCGCACACACACACACACACACACACACACACACACACACACACACACACACACACACACACACTAAAATGCACTGCCTTATCTCTGTGCTATTCCTCTGCGGAGTATGTTTGTCCTGTTTGGGAGAGATCAACGCATGCCTAAAAACCTAGACACAGCAGTGAACAACACTTACCGCTTGATCACTGGCTGCCTGAAGCCTACCTACTTGAACAACCTGCATCTCCTCACTAGTATTGACCCTTCAGATGTGAGACGGGAAGTTGCCAGCCGAGTAGATATCACAAAGGCTATCCGTGATGAACGCCATCTCCTTCATGGACGTGAACAAACGGTCTAATGACTGAAGTCAAGGAGAAGCTTCCTCAGCCATGCCGAATTGGTATGACATAGGGATTTATTCTAATCTTTGAGACGCGCTTTAAGAATCGCGTTCTTCTCATTAGGTAATACAACCTCTATTAGATTATCTTTCTTGATTGCAACAAAAATAATTCGTTATTTTTACTGTAAAAATACATTTGAGAAAAGCTTGAGGGTCTATTGGATTTATAAAGAAACTTCTACAACATTTAAGAGAGTATCGCCATAGCAAATCGTATGCCAGACATTTTTAAAGTTATTATTAATGACAAAAAAAAATGGCTGACGCCTTTTTTCTTCATAATGAAAATTTTACAGCCTTTAAAATGTGGAATTGAAAGGAATTTCTGACTTGACTTAAATTCAACTTTAATCCAAACCAGAAAGTAATTTCAATTCCACATTTCAAAAGTTTGTAAGGGGGAGCTTCGGTAACATTCGGAACAGAGTAAGTTGTTTTGTCTTTCTCCGTTCACATTCGTAGTACAGACGTCACGCTTGCTTCGTATTTTTCCTTTCGATTTTGTAGCATTCGTTGTACGTATGTCACGCTTACGTCACGCCAGTTGCTTTTTATGAAACAGTACCAAAAATATATAACTGTATAAATGTGATTGAGAGCAACAAAATTAATTTATGAATGCAAATGTTTGTGTTTTTTTTTGTACTAATGAACCACCGCTTAATAAGGACCAACATCCACTTGAGCATAAGGGTTAATGAGTTTGTCATGATTGGAAACGATGGTACAAACTGATTAAACTTTGACTCTTGTAGAAGATGGTTCAACAAGAATTTGTTAACATTGGACTTGAAAAGCACCATGTTTTACTCAGATAGTAACCATCCCCGTGGTATTGTGTTCCACAGACGGATAGTTACTGTAAAGAAACTTTTCTCATTGGAAGTTCCTTTTAACTTTACGTACACAGAGAAAGAAAGAAAAATTATTGATAGTGGTTGTAGCTAGACGAGTTTTTGTTGTGAATGTTTTACAGGAGGGGACCATAGATTTGAGCTCATTCGAGCACCTACCATGAAAATAACGATAGAGTAGATAAATACTAGCAATATCTCTTCTGTGAGAAATAGGATGTAGAGAATAGAAGAGGATATCCCCACTAGATTTCGAAGTCAATAGTTCTAAAATGGTTAGTGAAATGCTAAATAGCAAGTATCTACAATAATAACTAGTGATTAATATATATATATAGTTTGATTATCAAAATATTAGACATTAATTAGAGAAATGCGTGAAATGCAAAAGTCCGAATACACTATGTATGCGAAAGGAATATATGTATATGTAATATACTTCCAAAAAGTGTGAAAAAGATACTAGACAAGAATATTATTATATTAGATTCAAGTAAAACAAACGAAAACCTGTAAAGTGTGTCTTAAAATGGTAAGTGAAATGGATTAGCGTTTACCGGCATATTTTAGCAACCGGAAAGTTCTAATATTAATGCTGACTCTTCGAATTCTATGCCCAAAAGTAATTTTTCAAATATTACCATCTCCCTTCTTTGGGATGCAACGTGACCAGAGATCCAAGAATGTATATGTTTAAGAGAGCGAAGTGAAAAAACGAAGAGAAATAAATAGTGAGAGGAGAATCTCGTTTAAATAAATTATTTAGCCGCTGGCTTCTGGGTGAACAGTACTCTGCAACTCGAACTTAAGCTTTTTAGAATGTTCTAAAACTATTTTAATTCAAGCAGACATTTTGGCACTGCTGAAGACTCATTCTCTTGTCCTAAACTTTCTAGATCGCTTAACCCTTAACAATTGCTTTCAAATATTCAAGAATTTGATCTCGCTATAATGTGTACTTTACTCTCAGAGTTACCAGTTTGGTCTTTTGAAGATCAAATTTGGTATATTTTACCTTTTTTGAAGACGTTTAACCTTCAAAAAATGTATTTGGCGTTTTTTTTTAAATTTGGTTCAAATGTTGGCATCTTTTAGGATTATTTTACAAAAATATTTATTCGATAATAAATATTAAAGAAAACGTTTTCAACTTGGCCTTTTTTTTTTAGCCTTTTTAAAGTTTGGCTTCAAGCATTTTTTATAGTGTAGCAGTTGCATGAGGGACCTATTTTGTTTGTATGTACGCGCAGTATCTTGAGTTAGATTGAGTCGTGGTTTGGCTTCGCACACGTGTATTCGCGCCTAGACTTATATCTGCGTGGGAGTTAGTACACAACAGCGCAGACTCGAAGTCAATGCGCGCTAACGAAGCTTAGCGCCAAAAATATGATTCAAACCAGTTCCAGGAGTGATCGCCTCATGATACTATGTGCTATCCTGTTCTCGTCGTTTCGCCAGAAGCGGCCTGCTATAATGAAAATCCAGGATACAACATTCGTTTGTCGACAACAGGCCAGCCTACCAAACAGTTCTCGTTATGTTTCAGTGTTCCCTTGAATAAAAGTGGATCCATATTTAGTAGTGGAGATGTTTGTGTTATTTGTTGAAAATGGTGACCCTTTTCTTATTCAATATTAAATTTCAGTCAGATGTGGCCAGACACAGCTAACTCTACAAAGTTACGTTCTTCATAACCAATCATCTAACCAACCAAATAAAAATTAAAATAGTCTAGTGAAATCGTTTGTCTCGCGTACTGATTCCTTATCTTGTCTTGCTACTTGAATACTTAAATAGTCACCAATACCTTAACAATGCTTACTAATTAATTTACATATCACTACGGTTGTTTTGACTTTTGCTCGTTCTCTGCGATTACCAATCTATTTTTAAGTTACATATTCTGGTATACAATCCAACCTATCTCCTAAAATGTCTACTAGCTCCATTGAGTGTGCCAATGTCGACCCATTCACAGTGGTGTGGGACTTTGAACTAGATACTGCTTGTATTCTGATTTTCACGATAATCAAAAGTTCCGAAATATTATGTCCGAACGGACTAAAAGCTGCACGTCTTCAACCGATACCGTCGCGAACAAACATATTTTATCACTAATAACTCTCTAGCAACAAATGCTGTGGATGCCAGAAACGTTCTAAGTTTCCTCTCACGAACAGGCGAATCATCCACCTTGTACGGAGCTTAAAATGACGAATAATTTGTAACTGAGAGGTGAACAGTTCGAATCAGCTTCACTGCATCTCACGCTTTCAAGACTTAAGACTGGTTGCAGTACATTACACTTGCTGCCGTTCGAGGCTTTCATGTACGCCATAGGCGATTCTTTGTTGTTTACTTCGGGGGAGGGAGGCTTTGACCATTACATTATTATTGCTTCGTTGATCGCTATTTCGAACCATGTTTGTTGTCAGTTTAGTTTCTTGATTTTAGTTCTTGTTGCAAAACGTCAAAGCCATGCATTCACAAAGTCCGGGGTTTCAAAGAATAATGCATATCCTATCTGCGACGTCATTCTTGTAAAGTGTGTTTCACATTTATTTCACAGCCCAGTGGTAATCGATAGTCACACGTAAAAGTTCCTCATATCATCTTGCTACTTGAATAGTTAAGCACCCCCATTTCTTCGTCACAAGGATGTGCACAAGTATGCTAAGAGCTACTCCCAACATCTTCTGAAGGCAACACCTTATAAGGGAACAACTTTGTGAACACCTTCATCACATCTCAGAGAAAAAAAAGAAACAGATTTGCTGGTCACCGTTGGAGGGCTAATAATTTAAACTGTCAGCCATGTTCTTTTGTGGATGCCAAAACCAGGGATGTAATTCAGCTGGGAGATCGCACAGAACTTAAGTCAAGCGAATGACAGGGGGAACCTATGAAGACCTACCTCTTGAGATGAAGGATAGAGCGAGATGGCGTGAGAGGGTTAAGAAGATCCGTGACACTAGCGCGACTGGATGATGATGATGATGATGATGATGATGATGATGATGATGATGATGATGATGATGATGATGATGATGATTTTACATATTATGACCAATTAGCTGTACTCATTAAAGGTCCCAATTGTGTCTCATTATTAGTAATCAATTCTTGGGCGACTATTCCATCTAGTATACTATGTGTCTGAAAAGTAACGGGACTGTTGCTACAATTTATTTCAATTCTAAATTTGGTTTCCCTTTTCAAAGCAAGTATTCCCCCCTCAAATCTAATGGACTTTCCCATCTTACTCAATCACGATTCTACTCCGTCATTATGACCCCCTTTGGTGGCTTCCAACACCTTCGAAGAGGGCAACCTAAAACGGGAGACACATATCCAATTTATTGCTAAGGTCTCCCCACAAATAGATCTGACTTCTGGTGTAATGAAGTACTTCTACCACATCTGGGGAGGTGCCACTTAGAGCACCGTTTCATTCCTTGACTGAGTACAAAATCGACTTCAAAATCTAGTGGGGGGATATCTCTTCTGTTCTCTATAGCACGTTTCTTACAGAAGAGACATTGCTATTTTGCAGTACCTCCCCTCAAGGGAAGGCCCACTATCAAATAAGTGTGTGTTATCGAATGCAAATCAACAAGTCATAAAGTACAATTATTTCATACATGATGTCTTGCATGCTCAATAACAGCGATCCTCCGTTACTGAGGACATTCCACCCATAATCGTCTATGAGATCTCTCGTCGTTCTTAGATTTGGAGAAAGACTATTTCATTCGACAGTTAGCGTAGCCTCCCTCTTTGTGAGCTACGACGAAAAGAAACCTCGAAGATGCAAAGTATTAGGGTCTAACCCCTTACTTGGTTTATCGTCGATTCTTAAGTCATTTCTTATCCCGTCTGATCGCATCAAGCTTCAAACTTAGAATTCCCGCTATTTGTGCATATCCTATCTCCTCTGACGTCATTTCCCCTGGCTAGTTTCTCATAGGAGAGAGTGGCCCCCAAAAGCCAGGAACCTGACTCCCCGTTTGACCTTTATTTCCTGCTTACGTGCAAAGTTTCTCTTGCGAATGTGTAATCATCAAATAAGTACTAGCACACACATCTTTACTATTTAACAGTCTTTCTCTACTCTGTCGTTATTTCCATGAAAGATGCTCGACTGAGCTTCAATATCTTTTTCACCCTTTTATGGCATTCAAAACAAGAAATCGTCTTCTACCACCACTGCAAACAGAATTTCCATGAATAGAATTTCTTTCCAAGAACTTCCCATCTATGGAACACATTGCCACGATACTGCTTCCCCGTAAACTACAACATAGTCGTCTTCAAATCTAATGTCAACAAATACTTGTCATAAACTGTCCCCATAAGTAATCAAATTCTGTCCATTCCGTCCATCATTTTCAATCCTTTCACAATATTCTTAATCATTCAACTGGCGATTCATACATCTCACTAACCCTAATCCTCGAGTGGCTTTTGTCCTTTATAAGTGGTGGCTCATTCGTAAAAGAACCATCTAAACTCATTGATGTCCCACTTGAGCATGGGAGAAAGAAAGATGTCACAAGGAGCAATATCAGATGAATATGAAGGTTGTTCCAGTACGGTGATGTTCGTTTTTATTCGTTGCTCGATTGGTTCCTCAGTGCTCATAGCTAGACGACCTGAAAAAGAAAAAAAAACGTGATAAATATTTAAATGGTTACAGGAAGCTAAGATTACAAGTATATGATAACACAACCCACTTATCCCTCTTTTGGCCATAGCTCACACAGCACAGATCGCACCCAGTCCCGTTACTTTTCAAACACATGTCGTGGATAGAATAAAGAACGAACAGTGTTAACTATGCCTAAGGTAACAACGTAACTAGTAAGAGTTATCTCCCTTCATCATAAGCCGGCTTCATAAGAGTAATTCGCCTTCACCGATAAAATAAAGGCTTTTGGTTTGAAATCCTCGCACGTTTACCAGGGGGACTGAATAAAGGCGGGGAGGTTTTCACTATGGCTACCAAAATGAAGATAGCCATGTAGATATTCTCTCTTGAAAATCCATAAACATTATTAGATCATTCCTGCTTGTATGTGCGTCGTGGGGGTGATGGGGGTGAGTAACTCTTCTTCGTTACATCTCGGAGGTATTCGAGCTACTTGACATTTCATTTTAAATGTCTATGATAGGAATACAATAATGCCTCATCTTAGAAATGTAGATAATAGTTATTTGCATTAATACAGTCGGAACGAAATGTAAAGGTAAGTAATAGATTCTTAGATACGTCCTTCCATCCCTGCGAGAGGCTTTGGTCGCCTGTCGGTCACGCTTCGAATTAAAATAGCTTTCTTTGATTGCTAAAGGCGACGATTTAATGGACGCATCTTATTTAAGATGCCTTTAAGGATGTTTTTAAAAAAATTTTTTTAAATACGAGGCTCTGTCCATATGCCAGTCTGTCACGTTTACGTTTTAGATGGTGTTTTCATTGATCTGTTATGCTTGAGTTTGAATAGTATTCTTGTGGCTGAATGCGCAAACCGAATGGATGCGTCCAATCATTCCTAAAAAGGCTCTGTCCGCCGATAGTGTCGACCACTTTTTTCTCGGCCTTTTGGCCGGTATCAAAGTATAGTATCTGTTCCGATGGATACTGCAGTTCTAGGAGGTCCACCCTCCCAGGCTTTGCCTCCCCAAAGAGGGGAGGAGTGAGTTTATTGCTTACTGCCTGAGGCGCCCCTACCGGGGAATGCCAACGAGGCTGCCCAGGCAATTTTTAATGGCCAGAGTGCTTACCTTCTCGGGCGCTGGCTTTTCAAATCCCACTTTCCGACCTTGTGTCACATACTCCTATTGTGGGTAGGTGTTGAATAAACATTTTTAAATTTAAATTGGTGTTTTCGTCGTTAAACACGAAAAAAGAATATACGACCTCTAGTTCACCCCCTCTCTTCTTCTTCTTCTTCTTCTTCTTCTTCTTCTTCTTCTTCTTCTTATTATTATTATTATTATTATTATTATTATTATTATTATTATTATATTTTTCATCTTCATCTTCTTAAACAATTATGTTGTGAGAGGATACGAGATGTTGGGAAGGGGATGTTTCGATATTGCTGGGTTGTTGACTATTTCTATGACCGTGATATTTTCATTTTTCAGTCTGGTAGATTGAGATACTGTTATAGTCGTATCTATTTCTGGTAAGGCCTATTTCTGGCATGATCTATTTCTGGCATGGTCTATTTCTGACACATGTGTATTTATGTTATGGTCTTTGGCATGATCTATTTTTGGCGAGGCCTATTTCTGGCATTGTATATTTCTTACATAGTATGTTTCTAACATGTGTTATTTCTAGTATTATATATTTCTGGTATGATCTAATTCTGGAATGATGTATTTCTGACATCTTTTATTTCTGGAATAATCAATTTCTGGCATGGTCTATTTTTGGCGAAATCGATTTCTGGCATCCTTTATTTCTGGCATATTCTGTTCCTCGCTTAATTTATTTCTAGTATAGTATATCCTATCAAATGTAGTTTTGTTTTCACTTGAAAACCCTCTCTCTATGGTTTTCAAGTTCCATTTACCCATCTTAAAATTTTTTTTTTTTTAGCATAGTTCAGCCCAAACAAGGCAGGACACCACTGTGGACGTAAGGGGCTACTGAGAAAAAAGAAGACGGGAGAAGGTAGGGGCAGTCAACCTAGATTGGGATCTGCGCAGCGAGATGTCTGTTTACATTAGTTATAAACTTCTGCATGTCTGTACTGTCGGGGAAACAGGG
>OY744528.1:101821229-101833729 GCA_963556195.1 Sepiola atlantica | reverse complement strand
TCCTCCTCTTTCTCCAGCTTTTTGGTTTATTTGCTTTTGATACCTTAGGATGATTCGACGAAAAATCGAAAACGTTCGACCTTTATTAATTTTTTTGAATTTAATACAAAAAAGTCCATTAGAAAAATTGAAAAAATAAAAAAGGTATAATTAAACAGACGAATTTAGTTATTTTTAACAATGTTTATATATATATATATATATATATATATATATATATATATATATATATATATATATATATATATATATATATAAAGCCTGGCTTAAGGAAAATTTAACTTGAATAAATTGCCTTTTTGCGGAATATACCTTGCTTTGAACTTTTGAATTGAATTTTGATTTGGCTTTTGCTTTCTCTAATTCCTTTCCATTCTTCTTCATTATATATATATATATATATATGGAAAACGAAAAAGTAAAATTATTTACATAATATATAAATATATATATAAATTTGTATTATATATATATATATATATATATATATATATATATATATATATATATATATATATATTCTTTCTTTCAAAAGTTAAATACATTTTACTTCTATGTTGTTGACACTGAAACATTCCATTATCCTTAAATTAGATTTTATTGCAAATTCCCGAAAGTCAAGTGCGCGGATTGAATCATAATTACCACCACTGGATTCCTCGTAAAATCTTACCAAAGAAAATTTGTGTTTCATTTTATTACATCACTTTATTTTATATACAAACTAAAGTGATTTTCTCCTATTTAATTGACGAGTATAGCTTTCTATCCATAAGCTCTATATGAAAATCGGCTTTGGCAGCTATTTAGGCCAATTTTTTATCCGTGTTTTCGCAAAATATGCTTTCGTTTGATTCTCTTTCAATACTTTTTATGAACTTAGTGTTAGCATATAAAGGTATTTTCTGTAATTAAAATTCATTATAGCTGCTAAGATAACGGTGGGGGGGATACGATACTACCATGCATAATCACGTTGACACATCGGTTCCTGTTAGATCCCCGAAGTTAAGCGACGTCGAGTCTGACCAGTACTAAATGGGTGAACATTTGGGAATACCAGGTGTTGTATGTGCTCTCTGCTTATCTCGGCATTATTTCCAGTCGTCTTGAATTGCTTGCCATTGAAATCAAGCAGTGCCGACTCAGGAGAAGTGTTGTTAAAAATTGTGCAACCCTTGCTTCACAATTACACGCGCAGCTAGTCCCTTATAGGGGTGTCCATAGTCTCTCTAGACTGAACGGAGGGCAATACAAATACAATACATGCTTCCATGCATTACCACCGCCTTTCAGAGAGGGGTATGTTTTACTGCCTGTGAGGGAGTGCCGACGAGACTCACCAGATTCCGTTGGGGCAACATTGACTTTTAACGATCTCTTAGACTATAAATTGTTTTGTGACCAGTTTCATTACGCCCACTGCGTGCGGATAGTTTCCGTTTTTTTTTAATTTTCGTATAGCCACCTAGACTAACGGTAAGTGTTAGAGTTAATGGAGGGCTGGTATTTTTTAAATTCATATCAAATATTACCTTCCTTCCAGTGTTTCTGTACGGACATAATTACTTCCCCCCACCCCCAAAAGTTGATGCGAGAATGCTCTTTTGTAATTATGAAATAATTGACTTGACTTGACTTGGTCCCTTAACCCCCTCCTGGGTCGTAGGGGCGCTGCACCAATGAACTCCACACCAGCTGTCTCCACTTCTGACGGTCATGGGCAATGGACTGGGTTGTAGCGAAGTTGTAGCCCGTCCACTCTTTGATGTTGTCCGTCCATCTTTTGTGTTGTCTACCTCTACTTCTCTTGCCTTGCACTGCTCGTATGAAATAATACGAACGTTTAAAGGTTGATCATAAATTTATAATTACCGAACACTACAATTAATAGTTATAGTAAAGCTATATATATATTATATAACAGTTTTTCACCACTTTTATGTCTCTCGACGAAGATTAAAATCAACATACAATACTACTAAACCTTATGTTTAGAATCCGTATTCTAATTGTGATAAAAGTCCATTACATGATATTGATTCTATTAAATGATTAAAGTTTAAGGGTTAAGCTTTAGGGGTCTTAAGAAGAAATTGAAATTCATGGAATCTTGCTTAATTTGTGTCTAATGATTATGGATAAAATTTAATGCAAATCTGAAATATTTGAATTTTCATATAGGAGTTTGTGCCCATCGCCATAAAAATATTCCAAAGAAATTGAAATTTGAGGAATATGTATTAATTGATGTTTAATAGCTAATGTTAAAATTTAAAAAAATCGGAGGTGCCTAAATCAACCCCATTGCATGAAACTAAACCAAACTAAATATAGTGAACCTTACCTACCCTTACACCTGTGTTTAAAAATTTATAATGATCGGTTAATTAGTTTAGTAGTTAATCCTATACATAAAAATATATAAACATAACATATACAGATACTTAAAATTCTATAAATAGAGATATAGTTATGTATTCTTAAGATACGCCCATCCAATCAACGCGATGAAAATGCTATTTCAAAGATCAGCATCGCAGACAGAATGACGAGATTCACGTGAAGAGAAAAGGAATGAATTATGTAGTTCTGTGAATATTTTTCTTGGAGGAATTCAACTTTTCGAAATGGTGACTATAACTCTGTTCCTCTCCAGAACAACGCAGAATTCCCCTAAGTTGGTCACATGAATCTCCTGAAAATAGTACATGAAGCAACGGTGAAAATGCATTATAAAGATGAGTTGAAGCTCTCCATTCCTCAGCTTCAGAATAATAGGATTTTTATCGATTATTTTAATGTCATCATCCACCGCTTGGGGGCGGTACTGGTAGTGGTAGTGGTAGTGGTAGTGGTGGTGGTGCGGTTTACTATAAAATGATTTCAAGCCTATTAGACAGATCATTTTTCATGTTATATTCCATACAAGCGCCAACAAACAATGACGAGATCATTAGTAGGGGTGGAAGGAAGTGAATCTGGGAGAGTAGTAAGAGTTGGAGATAGCGGTGAGTAGGAGGACAAGGAGAGCGTTGAGAGGCAGAAGGTGGGAGGAAGATGGTGGTGGAGAGAAATTGTAGAAGGAGAGTAAAATCGAACGAGAGTGAGAAGATAGGAGGAGGAAAAGGCGGAGAGAAGAGTAGAGAGAACGAGTAAATAAAGCGGGGGCAGGAAAGAGAGTGAGAAATAGTGGAAAAGAGAGATTGAGAGAGAAGGAGAGAGAAAAACTGGAAGAGGAGATAGAGAAAGAGAATGGAAATGAGAGAGACAAAACCAGAGAGAGAGAGAGAGAGAGAGAGAGAGAGAGAGAGAGAGAGAGTATTGATTTACTCATCTCCAGGAGTTAGGCACAAGGCCAGTTTTTATCTTACTCCCACAAGTAAGATGTGACCCACGGTCGGGTCGGGAAAGTGGGGTTTAAAAATTGCCTGGGCAGCCCCGTCGGCATTCCCCGGTAGGGGCGACTCAGGCAGTAAGCAATAAACTTACTCCTCCCCAAAGAGGGGAGGCGAAGCCTGGGAGGGTGGACCTACTAGAACTGCACAGGACCGACCCATAAACCGGCGTAAATCAACCCCGAAGGCCAAGACAATACCAGTCTATGGGGTGCAGTATCCATCGGAACAGATACTTCACTTTGATCTTAGCCAAAAGGAGAGAGAGAGAGAGAGAGAGAGAGAGAGAGAGTAGGAGAAAGAGAATAAAGAAAAAGGGGGTAAAATAGAGAGCCTCAATTTTTGAAATGTTAAATTTCTTTTCTTCTTCTTCTCTTTCTCTATCCCTCCATTTCATTCTCTCCAAATATGATCTGAGGTTAAGATCGGATTCTAACTCTGCCTGATGAGATCTCAGTTCATAGTAACTGTTGATCGATAACATCGACATGCCAGTGTCGCAGATTTTGTACATGTCTGTGTAAATAAAATTATCATATATAAAGCTCTATTTTGATATTGAGCACTTTTTATAAACCCGGTTTAAATTCTCTGGATTACCACCCTGTGGATATTTTTCACCTAGATTATTACCATTATTATATATATATATATATATATATATATATATATATATATATATATATATATATATATATAGAGAGAGAGAGAGAGAGAGAGAGAGAGAGAGAGAGAAAGAGAGAGGGGAGAGAAATAGAGAGAACGAGAGAGGTGAGAAAGAGAGAGGAGGAGTGGAAAGAGTGAAAGAAAAAGGTATAAAAGTAGGAAGAATGAGAAAGTAAATAAAGAGCGAGCGAGAGATAGATAAATAGATAGAGAAGAGAGAGAGAGAAAGAGAGAGGGAGAGAGAGAGAACATAGTGAGAGTGAGGGTGAAAGTAGGAAGAGGGAGTGAGAGAAAATAAGGAGAGTATGAAAAACAAGCGAAACGAAAAGAAGAAAATAAAAGCTATAGATATAGAGAAAACGGAAAGGGAAAGAGAGAGAGGGGAGAGAGAGAAAGAGAGAGAGAGGGGAGAGAGAGAAAGAGAGAGAGAGGGGAGAGAGAGAGAAAGAGGGAGAGGGGAGAGAGAGAGGGAGAGAGAGAGAGAGAGAGAGAGATGAGAGAAAGAGCCACTATCAAATAAAACAATACATTTGCATTAAGAGTTTACTAAAAATTAACTTGATTTTTTTTTGTAAAATCTAAGTTTTGCATATATAATGAAGATTTTTTTTTAAACCATTATTTTAAAATTTCATTTTATGGAAAATAAATGTTATTTCTTTGTTAAATAAATGTTATTTCTTTGATTCGATTAGTGAATTCCTCCCGTAACTTAATACGTTAATTCTTTAAATGAGTCCTCTCCCCCTCCCCACCCTTGTCATTGTTTTTTTTGGTTTTTTAAAAATAATTTTCCTTTTTTGCTGATTGGTTGTTCTCCGTTCATCTGCTTTTCTTTCTCTTCAATCTTTCTAGTTTTGTTGTTGTTATTTTTGTTGTTGTTTACGGCATATCAACCCTTTTGAGGTTATTTAATGCCGAAGCGCAATAAAGATTATAATTTTTATTCTTATTATGTAAGTAAGGTAACGAAGCCCATTAAACAGATTATCATGACAACAATATATATATATATATATATATATATATATATATATATATATATATATATATATTTAATAAGGAATAGGTATAATAAATACCTTTTTAAGCATTAAGATGCGATATCAATTTTTTTTTCCATAAAAAAAAAAGAAAAACATTAAATCGAAACCGATTTTTTTTTTTCGTTTTCTTTTTTTTATTAAATATATATATATATATATATATGATCTTTTATTCTGCGGTTATCTCGCTAAAGCTGGATCCGCATTGAACTTTTGAATCAAGATGTTTTATTGCGACAGTGATACTCTGACCGATGAGTCGCACCATCTGTCACGATTAAACAGGAAATTTATTTTTTCCCTTCTACGTTTATCCCGTTAAAATGGGTTCAGCACTGGATTTCTCCACGCAGATTTGTTTGATTACGACTATTATTTTTCATGTTTTTTCTTTTTCTATTTTTCATTTTTTTCCATTCTTTTTCTATTTTTCATCCTTTTTTCTTTTTCTTTTTTTTCTTTTTCTATTTTTTCATTTTTTTTCTATTTTTACATTTTTTTCTTTTTTTCATCCTTTTTCTACTTTTCATTTTCTGCTTTTTTCTATCATTCATTTTTTCCTTTTTCTATTTTTCTTTTTTTTCTTTTTCTATTTTTCATTTTTTTTCTATTTTTACATTTTTTTCTATTTTTCAACCTTTTTCTATTTTTCATTTTTTTCCTATTTCTATTTTTCATTCTTTTCTATTTTTCACTTTTTCTTTTTCTATCCTTTATTCTTTTTTTCTTTTTCATTTTTTCTACTTTTCATTCTTTTTCTACTTTTCATTCTTTTTCTATTTTTCATTCGTTTTTCTATTTTTCATTTTTTTCTTTTTCTATTTTTCCTTCTTTTTTCCTTTTTTATTTTTTATTCTTCTGTTCTTTTTCTATTTTCCACCTTCTTCATTTTTTTTACTATCCTTTTCTTTCTTTGAATTTCTCCCCTCTTCCTTCAATTTTCATATCTTTACTTTTTTCATTCTTTATTATTTCCCTTGCTTTCTTTCCTTTCTTATTTTTCTCTTGTCCCAATCTTTTTCTTCTTTTTTGTTTAAAATCTTTTTAATTTTTTAAATTTTTCTATTTTTCATTATTTTTCTATTTTTCATCCTTTTTCTATTTATCTTGTTTTTCTTTTTGTATTTTTTAATTCTTTTTCTATTTTTCATTTTTTCTTTTCCTATCTTTTATTATTTTTCTATTTTTCATTCTTTTCGTATTTTTCATTTTTTTATTTGTCTATTTTTCATTCTTCTTTTCCTTATTTATTTTTCATTATTCTTTTCTTTATCTATTTTCTACCCTTCTTCATTTTTTACTATCTTTTTCTTTCTTTGAATTTCTCCCTTCTTCCTTCTTTTTTCTCTATCTTTATTTTTTCCATTCTTTATTATTTCTCTATCTTTTTTCCTTTCTTATTTTTCCCTTGTCCCAATCTTTTTTCTTCTTCTTTCTTGAAAATCTCTTTCATTTTTTTGTTTCTTTCAGTTCACTCCTATTTCCTTCTTTACCATTTTCTTTTTTTCCATTCATTCTTCTTTCCTTTTCTTTTATTTCTCTGTCGTACTTTCTTTCATTTTTCTTCATACTCTTCCCTTTCTTTCAATTTATTTTCTCTTTACCCCCTCCACGTCCCCTTCTCTCTTTCTCTTTCTTTCTCTTTCTTTCTCTCGTGTTTTTCCGTGTTTCTCTCCTTTAAAAACAAATTTCTATTTTCTTTCATATTTTACTTTCTTTATCTTTTTTCTTTCTATTAACCAATTCTTTCTTTTTTCCCTAACTTCTTTCTCTTCTCCTTTCTTTTTTAAATACGTCCTCGCACTTTTAAGAGAGGCTTTGTCGGTCAATTGGTTTAACCTCCAGTTTGAAATAGGATTTTCATCGCTAAACGCGCAGATTGAATGGAAGCATTCCAGATGTATCCAAGAGGCACTGCTCGTCCATTGGTCTGTCAAACTTACGTTCGAAATAAAATTTTCGTTAGTCTGTCAAGCTTACGTTCGAAATAAAAATTTTGTTAGTCTGTCAAGCTTACGTTCGAAATAAAATTTTCGTTAGTCTGTCAAGCTTACGTTCGAAATAAAATTTTCGTTAGTTTGTCACGCTTACGTTTGGAATACATTTTTTGCTGATCTGTCGTTAACGACAGAACGAAGAGTGGACTGACCAAAGACGGGTGAACATAGCGTCTTACAGACATGCATGGACGCAAATTGTTGATATAAATGTTAGGACATTTAAAAAAAAGTTATGTATTTATTATCTGTTTTCTCTCTCCCCACCCCTCTCTCTCTCTCGTCCGAAAATTTCGAATGGTTGTTAGAAAAATCAAATGTAACAAGTACAAAAGAAACAGAAATGAAAAAGTAGAAATATTAATGTGACTAACGATCGCTCGGTTTTAATACTCATTTAAAATCTTAGCTCCCAACCGTATAATGAATCTGCAATACGCCACAAAGAAAAGAACAGTAAATAATAAATTAAATAGATAACTATGCGATTACTTAACGTCCGGTCGCTTATTATTTAAAATGAAATGTGTTTCCGCATTACTCCATAACACAGCGAACAGATTTAAAAAGCCATTTTCATATACTAATTCAAACGGTGAATCTGTGTAAACTTCTACTACTTGAAGAATTATCGGATAGGATATGTAATCAATTAAATCGATTGAAATTTCTTTTTATCTAAAGGGAACACACTGAAGATTTCCGTATTTCACTTTCAAGGCAGACTCAAATATAGATTTGTGAGATGCATTGCTATTGAGATCCAACTTGGAAAATCAGACTTATTTAATTATATATATATATATATATATATATATATATATATATATATATATATATATATATATATATATATATATATATATATTAAATGTATAAGACATATATAAAATATTTGAATAAACCATTATAAAACAAAAGGGAATGTCAACCACATGTAGTTAACCGTACTTGGAGAGGAAAATAGAAAAAGAGAAAGAAGTGAAGCGAGCAGAAAAAGGTCTTTCTCTCTCTCTCTCTCTCTCTCTCTCTCTCTCTCTCTCTATATATATATATATATATATATATATATATATATATATATATATATATATATATATATATATATATTTCAATACAGGATTTTACCTAGTGCAACAAATGAAATTGGAATACCATGTGCTTATAAAACTGAAAGGTTTGAAAAAAAACAAAAAAAACTTCATACTACAAAACCTTTTTTCGTGTCTGATATAGTGAAACGTATTTTGCAAACAGACTTGTCACTGTAAAATCGTATAGTCGGAAAAAAATAAATAAAAGATCTGAAAGTAAAACCAAGTTACTTTCTTGAATAACTAGTCAATTTGTAATATAGCCATTACTTGCTATTTTGCATTTTCAGCCTACACTGAAAGGCAAACGGACTTATTGGAAAAAAAAGTTCCAGATGCGAACAGAAATACAAATAATTTGTTAAATTAATTACCCAATAAGCCGGATTAATAAAATCGTTTTTTTTTCTCAAGGAACTTAAAAAAAAAAAGTGCCGGTCGAATTCGAGACCCGAATGACGCAGTGATGAGAAGGGGTTGAGTTTGTTATTAAACAGTAAGCATTTTCAAAGAAAAAAATAGTGAAGGACTATTTGTGATTAATTATTTTTCAAGAAAGTATTTCTTTAATCATGGAAGATTTATCGAAACAGATATTGGAGATGATTAAATTTCAATCAGAACAACAGAAGGCAAACGATGAAAAACATTTTGCTCAACAGAAGGCAAATGATGAAAAACTTCAGTCTCTACAGAAGGAATTTCAGTCGCAGCAAATAAGTTTGTTGAAGTATTTTGAGGAAAAGAATTTAGCACAAAAGCGAGAAGATAGAAAATCTTTAGACGAACAATTGATTGGGATAAAAAAATTTACAATTAGGGCAACAGACTCAATCAGAGAGAAAATTTGAACAGCTTGCACAAGCAATGATAAATACGACGAATGACGACAGCGACGCGTTCAACCAAAATGCAATATGGTCAGCTATAGAAACCTTCAACTATGTGCCTGAAGAGGACCTAAACTTCGAATCATGGTACTGTCGATATCAGGATTTTTTCGACATTGATTGTAGCACATGGTCGGAAAAGAAAAAGGTTCGTTTAGTTCTTCGTAGACTAGGTACGGCAGAGTATACAAAATTTGTCGATTATATTCTGCCGAAGAAAACGGGCGAACTATCTTTCAATGAAACCATTAAAATGTTAATGGAACTATATTGCCCCAAAACAAGTTTATTCCACAAAAGGTGGAAACGTATGAACCTAACGCGAAAAGAAAGCCAGGATTACTCAACGTTTGCTTCGATCGTCAATAAACATTGTGACGACTTTAAGTTATCATCCTTGACAGCGGACAATTTCAAAGTATTAATATTTGTTCAAGGGCTCGTCTCGCAAAACGATGCAGAGTTAAGAAAACGTGCAATAAGCAAACTTGAAACCGAGCCAAATTTAACATTGCAACAACTGGCCGAAAGCTGTCAACGACATATTTCCGAGAAAAAGGAAGCTAAAGAAATAGAGGACGCAGCAAATTCTAATATTAAAAATGTTCGTTGTTTTTCAAAAAAATCATACTCTTCGAAGGAAAAATTCAGGAAGGATTTGCCTCAAAGGTCGGATGAAAAATTGCCAAACCACCCTTGTTGGGGTTGCGGGGACCTACATTGGTACCAGAAGTGTCCTTTTAAACGAAAAAAATGTGACAGATGCCATAAAATGGAACACAAAGCCTCACATTGCAGAAGTAACACTAGAAAAAAAAGTTACATAAAAACAACCAGAATTAATGGTGGCAACCTAAACATACAAAAGTATGTTACGGTAAAAATGAACAATCATAATGTTAAACTACAGCTTGATTTAGGGTCTGACCTATCAATTATTAATATTAATACCTGAAAAAGATCGGCAGACCGACTATGCTACGCACAGATAAAGTGGCTCGATCGGTAATCGGAGAGAAAATAAACTTTGAAGGGGAAGTCATTTCAAAAGAGACACTAAAAAATAAGACATTAAAATTACGCATGTTCGTAATGAAAGATACAGGAAATTTGTTCGGTTCAGATTGGATTCAGCACTTCCAGCTCTGGGATTCGCCGATAAGTGCCTATTGTCAACGAATAGAGAACTTTTCTGCCGAAGCAGAAAAATTGAAGAAGGATTTGAAAGAGTCATTCCCCAAGGTGTTTTCTAATGAATTAGGACGCTGTACTACAATGAAGGCGAGTTTTGAACTAATTGAAAATAAGAATCCCGTTTTTAAGAGAAAACGAAGTGTACCATTTGCCTCTCTTGAAAAAATTAATGCAGAAATAGACCGGTTGGTGGAGAAAGGTATTTTAACACCAGATGACTACTCGGAATGGGCGGCCCTAACCGTCTACGTGAAGAAAAAATCTGGAGAGATCAGAGTGTGTGCCGATTTCTCAACCGGTTTGAACGAGGCGCTGAAAGATTATCACTATCCTCTGTCGACTCCAGAAGAGGTTTTCATAAAATTAAACGGTGGAAAACTGTTCTAAAAAAATTGACTTGAGTGAAGCCTATCTGCAAATACCTGTAGAGGAAGATAGCTCTAAGCTTCTCTGTATTTCGACACACAGGGGGCTACTAAAGTTCAATCGTCTCCCTTTTGGAATTAAAGTGGTCCGTCGATTTTTCAGAAGGTAATCGACATGATGTTGAGCGGGCTCGATTTTTCGATCGGCTACCTTGACGATATCTTAATGAAAAGTACGAACGTCGGGGAGCACGTAAACAAAGTATTCGAAAGGATAAGCGATTTTGGTTTTACACTCAAGGAGTCAAAGTGTGAATTCTTGCTAGAAGAGATCAAATACTTGGGACATGTCATTGATAAGAGTGGAAGACGTCCCGACCCAGAAAGATTTATCGCCATCAAGAATATGCCCAAACCGAACAACGTTATCCAACTACAAAGCTTCCTGGGTCTCGCAAACTATTACGAAAAATTAATTCCCAGTATGCACAAATTGCGAGCCCCCTTAAATGAGTTATTCAAGAAAGATAGTAAATGGGAATGGTCCGCCGACTGTCAATCTGCATTCGACAACCTAAAAACGAAGTTAACTTCAGAATTATTTCTTACTAATTTTAATCCAGAACTAAAAACTATTGTTGTAAGTGATGCCAGCTCCTACGGCATTTGGGCGTGCATTTTGCATAGAATGTCGGATGGCTCCATGAAACCCATCGCGCACGCTTCAAGAACTTTACTTCCTGCAGAGAAAAATTACTCTCAGATTGAAAAAGAAGCGTTGGGTATTGTGTTCGCAATGAACAAATTTCACAGGTATCTACACGGCTGTCATTTTATCCTACAAACAGACCATAAGACACTTATCACCATCTTTGGATCAAAAAAAGGCTTGCCAACCTACACAGCAAACCGCCTACAGAGATGGGGTATAATTCTGTTAAATTATGACTTTGAGATGGAATTTTTACCGTCAAAAAAACTAGGACATGCAGATGGTTTATCGCGGCTAATCCCAAAGTACACGGAACCGCTCGAGGATACAGTTATAGCATCCCTTCGGTCTGAATATGACTATAGTAAAGTACTGTGTAACACAATAAAAGAGCTGCCAGTTACACTTGGCGATATACAAAAAGAGGCAAGAGAAGATAATTTTATTATCGAAATTAAAAATAAATTACAAACAGATGATGAGCAAACGGCAGAAGCTTTTTCAGTCTGTTGCGACACATTATTATACCGGGAGCGAGTAGTAATCCCAGCTACGCTAAAAAAAAAAATCCTGAAGGATTTCCATAAGGGGCATCCCGGAGCGACACGCATGAAGAGCCTAATGAGATCTTATGTGTATTGGAAAAACATGGACAGGGACATAGAGACGAAGGTGAAGGTCTGTGCTGGCTGCGCGTCGGCAGCGAAAGCACCACCTATTCAGTACTGTCCATGGCCAAAGGCAGAGCAACCATGGTCCTGGATTCACATAGATTTTGCGGGGCCATTGGAAGGCTTCTACTATTTAATTATAGTCGACAGCTACTAAAAATGGCCAGAAGTTGTTAGATGTAAAAACTCAACAACGGATGTCACGATATGCGCGTTGCATGAACTGTTTGCCCGATTCGGAGTGGTGGACATTGTTGTATCGGACAACGGTACACAATTTACTTCACGAGAGTTCAAAGAATTTTGTGAAGACTTTCAAATTAAACATATCACCACTCCGACTTACCATCCGAGGTCAAACGGACAGACAGAAAAATTTGTTGATACCTTGAAGAGAGCGTTGAAAAAATCGACGGGCACGCCGAGAGAAAAGGCACTCCAGCAGTGGCTTCAAGTGTATAGAATTA
>OY744528.1:101776229-101816229 GCA_963556195.1 Sepiola atlantica | reverse complement strand
ACAGGGAAGTAATCTCGTGGAAATGTGTTCCGCGGATAGGAAGTTCTTCGGAAGAAACTCTGTTTATAGAAATTCCGTTTGATGTTTAGCACACGGAGGAAAAAAGGAAAGTTTTATTTTTAGCCATTCAGCGTTCCTGTTTTGCTCTTGTTATTTTTCTCATACATCGCTCTAGAAGTGTCTAGTCTCTACTCGGCTCAGTTTCTCTATCTTTATGCTTTTTCCATTTACTTATTATTATTATTATGTAGCTACTAGGAGTTCCCACACAGGTCTTCATCAGTGATTGCTCACTTATAAAAACCGGCCGTATTCCTTGGAGTCTGAACGCCAGAAAGTCTCCCCAGATTTCCAATACTCTCCACCTCTTTCGATAACCATTCAAAATGATTTGCGTCATAGCTACATACGCTTACCATTGATTTCTCGCTGGCAACGACCATTAGTCTGCTCTGGGATTTGGGTGCAATAAGCCTCCCCAAGGTCCCAGTACTCTTCGCTCTCTACCGGTGGAGATCAGATAAATGGCCCCGTCCTGTGTATTTACATCCTCTTTGACCCTTCAAGACTAATTTGCGCGCCCTCGACTGAGGCTGAGTTTATAAGTTTTCTCGCACTTTCACTTCCCTCGGGTTCATAGTGTTCCTTCCATGTTTTTCTATTTCTGCTGCAACTTCCATGTGTCTGGTTAGCGTTCGTAGTCTATGTGTATTGGTTTCCCTATTCAAGGATTTTCCTTAAAATATCAGCTGTTTTCACCAATGTCGTCCGTTGTATAGTTTCAGCCTTCCCTTTGATTCCAATTTCTCCTAGTCTTTTTTCCAGTTTTTTTCGGGACTGTTTCTAGTGCTTCCACGATTATTGGTATTATATTGACTTTCTTCATGTTCACTATTCCTTTCAGTTCTCTGGTAAGTTCCGTGTATTTGCTTCTTTTTTTCTATCTCTATGATCTTTACCCTGTTGTCTGCTGGGACGGCAAAATCTTCAATTTGGCAGTGTTTTTCCTTCTTGTTAACTATTATGACATTCGGTTTCCTTGCTTGGATGAGTTTATCTGTTGGTACCTCCATCCGCAGATGATTTTGTAATTTTTGTTTTCCAGTACTATCTCCGGTTTATGTCTGCATGTTCAAAATGTAGTCGCTATAGGGCTAGTCTTTTGCATTCAATTATTATGTGATTTACCGTTTTGTCTCTTTGTTCACAATCTATATTTGCTGTTTTTCTGGGTAGCATCTACTTCAGCTTTAATGTAGTTAGTTCTGACCGCATTGTTCTGTGCAGCTGTCGGTACTTATTCTGTTTCTCTGTTCATATGTTCTTTTTCTTAGTTATGTCCATGTAATTTCGTGACTGTCTTCTTTTGTTATCCTTTTGAATCGTCCATGTAGCTGTTTCTCTTCCCACTTTTATTTTATCGTCTTTTTGTTTCTCGTTTCGCTGCTCCCTATCTTTTTCATGTGGATGGTGTCTCTTGCTGCTGTGATTATCCTTTCCGTGTTCTGGGTTATGTATTTTTCCAATTCTTGCTTTGTGTCATCCACACAGTCTTCTATATTTACCAGTCTTATCCACCCTCCGTCATTTTTCACGTAGAGTCGGTCAGTATCACCCGTTGTGTGTAGAGCATTGTGCATGGTCATTAGTTCCCTAGTCTTCTGTTAAAAATGCCGAAGTTCTTCTTTTGTCGAGTCTATGAATAGATATAAATATCTTACTAGTGATACTGCCCATGTGTTGATTCATTTTATTCTAGTTCTGCTTTATAATTTACTTTCTAAGAAGTTCCTTGTTCTTTTCAGGTGTTATTTTCCAATATTCTTTTTCATTTCTGTTGATTTAATATTGACTGCTTGCAGAACTTCAACATTTTTATAGGTATCATGTTCGCCTAGTGCTCTCATCTCCTCTTCGTTGGGCAGTTCGAACCCCTCCGATGTCTCCAGTTTCCGCTTTTCATTTTTAGCAGTGCACACTTTTCCATTCAAAAATCCATTTGAATTTCTTTGACTGAAGATTCTGGTCGAAGATTCTTCTTCTTCTTCTTCTTCTTCTTCTTCTTCTTCTTCTTCTTCTTATTATTATTATTATTATTATTATTATTATTATTATTATTATTATTATGTGTACTTACTAAGAGTTTGCACACAAGTCATCTCAGTGGTTGCTCACTGATAATAACCGGAGGTGTTCCCTGGAGTCTTAGTGACAACAAGCCTTACAAGATTTCCAGTACTCTCAACCACTTTTCAATAACCATTGCAAATGACTTGCGGTATCGCAACAGCCGCTTACCATTGATTTCTCGCTTGTAACGACCATTCGTCTCCTCTAGGATTTGGGTTGCAATAAGCCTCCGCAAGGTCCCACTACTCTCCGCACTCTTCCAGTGGAGGTATGGTTAGTGGTCTCTCTCCTCGGGCTTCCGACCCTTCTTGACCCTCTACGACTATTTTGTGAGATATCAGTCGAGGCTGGTGCCATAACCCTTTTTTGAAGGGGGGGAGGGGAGTTTATAAATTTTCTTGCAGTTTCTGTTCTTTGTGTTCATGTGGTGGTGTCTTTACTCTGGTTTTGTTTATTTCCTGTTGTAACATCCACGTGACTAGTTACCGTTCGTAGCTCATGCGGGTTGGTTTTCGCGTTCGAGGATTTTCCTTAAGATTTCAGCTGTTTTCTATCATTACCTTTTTCGCCCTTCCATTGTTTCCTGTTCTCTTTCATCCTGTTTACGGTTTTAGCTTATTTTCGAAGTTTGGTGATCCGAGTTTACAGTCTGATTTCCCATTTATGCTTTGTCGGTCTATTTTTTTGGCCAGTCTGTTTTCTCTCTTGAGTTTAGGTATGTGATAGTATCTGTTGAGATGTACGCGAGGAGTCTGTTTACTTTCTTCTTCTTCTTCTTCTTCTTCTTCTTCTTCTTCTTCTTCTTCTTCTTCTTCTTCTTCTTATTATTATTATTATTATTATTATTATTATTATTATTATTATTATTATTATTATTATCAACTCACTAGGAGTTCTCACACAGCACCTCATCAGTGATTACTCATTGATAATAACCGATGGTGTTCTCTGGTATCCGATTGACAACAAGTCTCACCAGATTTCCAGTACTCTCCCCATCTTTCGATAACCATTGCAAATGACTTTGCGTTATCGCAACAGTCGCTACCATTGATTTATCGCTGGAAACGGGCATTGGTCTTCCATGAGATTTGGGTGGCAAAATGCCTCCCTTAAATCCCAGTATTCTCCGAACTCTCCACAAAAAAATGCGGTTGCTTGATGTTCGTCGGTTATGTGGGTAGGTTTTCATTTTTTAGTATTTTCCTTAATATTTCGTCTGTTTGATGTCAGTCCTCCTTTGGTTCCAATTTCTTCTTCTTTTTCTTCTTCTTCTTCTTCTTCTTCTTATTATTATTATTATTATTATTATTATTATTATTAGTAGTAGTAGTAGTAGTAGTAGTAGTAGTAGTAGTAGTATTTACTTTTAGTTTTTAGAGGAGAGGTATATTTACAATTTTCGTGTTGGCACGATCACTGGGCGAACATTTGCAATGAGTGCCCTTCATGCACCAGTGACGTTGTACTTGCACGCTCCCCGTATATTTTTCTCACGGGTGGTCTGGTACATACACGAAGGATAATGGCGACACGGTTTTCCTTTAAATAAATGTTACTTTACTTGACTATGTATAATCAATTTTCCTTAACATTGAATAGCTTCTGGCTGGACCATCCTCACGTAGGTCTGGGCGCCCCTGTTTTGCATGAGGTAACATCATGCCATGTATCTTTACTACCATTTAAAACCAACTGAGAATCTTAGTTGAGATATTTACATTTTTGTATGGAGACATAGCTGACCCGTGCGGCTTAACCTTGTCAATCTATGTATTACAAAATATCAGATCATTTTGCTTGCTTGTTTGCATATTGAATCTTTTAAATGGTGGGAGGAAAGGCGAATGAAACGAACAGTAGTGGGAGGCTGTGAATAGATGGAGTAGTAGTAGCAGCCGCGTTAGCGTTAGGAGTAGAGTAAGAGGATGCCATAAATATTTGGACGTGAACAATGGATCAACCTGTAAACCATCGTTTGTCTGGTCAGTCACCATGGCAACAAGGGTTTTGATTTGATGACGTAAATAAAGCATATTCTCTAGCATTAGACAACGGTAAAGCAGTATGTTTATTTCTTTTCGTAACTGAAATCTCGCCAGTTTCCTTTAAATTGAAAGCAGACGATAACTTTATCGTATTACTTTCTTGTACTTTTAAAATATCTATCTATTTATCTTCACAATCAGTTAAGAGGTACAAACATATGCAATAATGTGCAATTCACCCGCATTAACCCAAACGGGGCACGAGTAGTATAATTATACCTAATAACTTGGCAAGTTATTTGGTTGGTGTATAATTATTGAAGCTTTTTTTATCAAACTTTTCAGCAAATCGGTAAAATTCGGACACGTTCGAGATTTAGTAGAGATCGACCAAACCAATTTCCATGCCTTTTTTAGCGTTTTGATACGAACGATGGTCGAATGGTCCACATTGAATTTGTCGAGGAAAAGCAATGAATGAATGACAAAGACTATTCAGACAAAGTTAATAAATTTAAATTTATTTATAAACTCGGTTTAAAAAAACAAAAAAAATGAGTGGAGTCTCCGTGAAAAAAAAAGAAAAGCACCAGTATTTGTTCATTGAAATAAAAATGAAAAGTTTGGAATTTCTTATCATCAGGAGCAGCTTTTGTGCGCATGCGTTGTTTGCCCGCAAAACGGTTTAGTAGTAACTGCTGATTGAACAGTATTGTCACAGAAACATCGGCAATAATTTGTACGGGGGCTTTAGACTGACTGAATAAGTTTTGTGCGAATATATACTTGCATTTTGTCTAGTCAGTGTACGTGTAAACATTTGCGTGAGTGTCTTCGTGCATGTTTCTTGGTTGTCTACCGAGAGCCTATGACCTAGTAGCCAAGACTAGATTCAAGTCTGACCGACAGAAGTTTAGTAGTAGTTGATAATACCGCGTTGTTTCTGACAAGGGTTACGTTTCTCATTGTTGGCTGCTTTTGCGTTGTCGCTTAAATAGCCAGAATCAAGCAGTACAGAGAAAACTTTTTCCGATTGGTTTAAGTCCGATTTCGGTACCAAGTCAAAATTAAGTATTTTGTGAAAACAATCAGAATTAAGTATTTAATAAAATTGTTTTGCTGCTGCTGCCGCTATTGTCGCTAACTGCTTCTATAACAGGATACCGCAGAGTCTTTGACCAACATTATCACTGTGAAGCCTTCGTCCTCTGTCACAGCTGTCGATCGAAAGTAGCTGGTCGTTGAAATTAGATGGTCGACCTATTCTGTCTTTATCTGCGAGCTTGAACCATCTTTCATCTTCCTGAATCATATTCCTGAACCATCTTTCAACTTCCTGAATAATATTCCTGAACCATCTTTCAACTACCTGAATCATATTCCTGAACCACCTTTAATCTTCCTGAATCAT
Source organism: Sepiola atlantica (assembly GCA_963556195.1). Taxonomy (NCBI): domain Eukaryota; kingdom Metazoa; phylum Mollusca; class Cephalopoda; order Sepiida; family Sepiolidae; genus Sepiola; species Sepiola atlantica. The sequence continues at coordinate 101,810,700 of OY744528.1, read as the reverse complement.
ATTCTTGAACCATTTTTAAACTTCCTGAATCATATTCCTGAATTATCTTTCATCTTCCTGAATAATATTCCTGAACCATTTTTTAACTTCCTAAATCATATTCCTGAACTATCTTTCATCTTCCTGAATCATATTTCTAAACCATCTTTCATCTTCCTGAATCATATTCCTGAACCATTTTTTAACTTCCTGAATAATATTCCTGAACCATCTTTCATCTTCCTGAATTATATTCTTAAACCATCTTTCATCTTCCTGAATCATATTCCTGAACCATTTTTCATCTTCCTGAATCATATTCCCGAACCATCTTTCATCTTCCTGAATCATATTTCTGAACCATCTTTCATCTTCCTGAATCATATTCCTGAACCATCTTTCATCTTCCTAAATCATATTCCTGAACTATCTTTCATGTTCCTGAATCATATTCCTGAACCATCTTTCATCTTCCTGAATCATATTCCTGAACCATCTTTCAACTTCCTGAATAATATTCCTGAACCATCTTTCATCTTCCTGAATTATATTCTTAAACCATCTTTCATCTTCCTGAATCATATTCCTGAACCATTTTTCATCTTCCTGAATCATATTCCCGAACCATCTTTCATCTTCCTAAATCATATTCCCGAACCATCTTTCATCTTCCTGAATCATATTTCTGAACCATCTTTCATCTTCCTGAATCATATTCCTGATCTATCTTTCATCTTCCTAAATCATATTCCTGAACTATCTTTCATGTTCCTGAATCATATTCCTGAACCATTTTTCATCTTCCTGAATCATATTCCCGAACCATCTTTCATCTTCCTGAATCATATTTCTGAACCATCTTTCATCTTCCTGAATCATATTCCTGAACCATCTTTCATCTTTCTGAATCATATTCCTGAACTATCTTTCATCTTCCTGAATCATATTCCTGAACCATCTTTCATCTTCCTGAATCATATTCCTGATCTATCTTTCATCTTCCTGAATCATATTCCTGAACCATCTTTCAACTTCCTGAATAATATTCCTGAACCATCTTTCAACTACCTGAATCATATTCCTGAACCACCTTTAATCTTCCTGAATCATATTCTTGAACCATTTTTAAACTTCCTGAATCATATTCCTGAATTATCTTTCATCTTCCTGAATAATATTCCTGAACCATTTTTTAACTTCCTAAATCATATTCCTGAACTATCTTTCATCTTCCTGAATCATATTTCTAAACCATCTTTCATCTTCCTGAATCATATTCCTGAACCATTTTTTAACTTCCTGAATCATATTCCTGAACCATCTTTCATCTTCCTGAATTATATTCTTAAACCATCTTTCAACTTCCTGAATCATATTCCTGAACCATTTTTCATCTTCCTGAATCATATTCCCGAACCATCTTTCATCTTCCTGAACCATATTCCTGAACCATCTTTCATCTTCCTGAATCATATTCCTGAACTATCTTTCATCTTCCTGAATCATATTCCTGAACTATCTTTCATCTTCCTGAATCATATTCCTGAACCATGTTTCATCTTCCTGAATCATATTCCTGAACTATCTTTCATCTTCTGGAATCATATTCCTGAAACATCTTCCGACTTCTTGAATCATATTCCTGAACTATCTTTCATCTTCCTGAACTATATTTCTTAACCATGTTTCATCTTCCTGAATCATATTCCTGAACTATCTTTCATCTTCCTGAATCAGATTCCTGAACCATCTTCCGACTTATTGAATCATATTCTTGAACCATCTTTCATCTTCCTGAATCATATTCCTGAAACATCTTTCATCTTCCTGAATCATATTCCTGAACCATCTTTCATCTTTCTGAATCATATTTCTTAACCATTATTCATCTTCCTGAATCATATTCCTGAACCATCTTTCATCTTCCTGGATCATATTCCTGAACCATCTTTCATCTTCCTGAATCATTTTTCTTAACTATTTTTCATTTTCCTGAATCATATTCTTGAACCATCTTTCATCTTCCTGAATCATATTCCTGAACTATCTTTCACCTTCTTGAACAAGATTCCTGAACCATCTTTCATCTTCCTGAATCATATTCCTAAACCATCTTCTATCTTCCTGACTCATATTCCTGAACCATCTTCCGACTTCTTGAATCATATTCCTGAACCATCTTCCGACTTCTTGAATCATATTCCTGAACCATCTTTCATCTTCCTAAATCATATTCCATAACCATCTTTCAACTTCCTGAATCATATTCCTGAACTATCTTTCATCTTCCTGAATCATATTCCTGAACCATCTTTCATCTTTCTGAATCATATTCCTGAACCATCTTTCATCTTCCTGAATCATATTTCTTAATCATCTTTGATCTCCCTGAATCATATTCTTGAACCATCTTCTATCTTTCTGAATCATATTTCTTAACCATCTTTCATCTTCCTGAATCATATTCTTGAACCATCTTTCATCTTCCTGAATCATATTCCTGAACCATCTTTCATCTTTCTGAATTAGATTTCTTAACCATCTTTCATCTTCCTGAATCAGATTCCTGAACCATCTTTCATCTTCCTGAATCATATTTCTGAACCATCTTTCAACTTGATATCGCAAAATGAATGTGTTGCATTTTAGCTTTCTCTGGAAGTAGTAGAACATAATATGACGAATGTTTATATGATTTATGGTACGCAGTCTGGGAGAAAGCTTGAATGCCTACTAGACATCATCCTCAAGTGTCTTCAGTCTCTCTGTACAGGGGTTTGTCAGAATACCTTTTTATCGGGATACTTTGCCCTACAACTAAACCCTGACCAAATATTCAAAATAACATAATACCCGAAGCCCAAATAAGATCCCCATCGGTATGGGTACACACTGGCTAATACGAGGAATGGTTCACCTTCTCTTAGTGATGTTACCTTAAGTAACAACACTAAGCTAGATACTCCACCAGACCAGATAGATTCTTGTCATGGAATACGGCCAAACCAAGAAAACACCATAAGAAAGATAAACTATAACATAGATCGTTAAGAATGGGAAGTAATATTCTTCACTGCTTTACTAACTGAAGCTTTGTGAGTTTGGGAAAATCTTAAATGAACAATTGGATATCTATGTATCTCATAAAGAAATCAAGTGTTATCCCCAGAAAAAGGGTCCCCTTGATTTCGAAGAACTTACTGACTTAAAATAAGAAAAAATGTAAATATTGTTCATCTTAACATATTACTGCAGTTTCATAGAACAACCGGGAATGTATTAATATTATTATTAACGTCTGTACACATTTGAATACAAATTTGAACTGGCCAGAAACTGAATTCTGAAATAACTTGCTATGTAATATTTTCATTTTGTATTGAAATATGTAAAGAGATTACCGATTTAATTAATGCACTGACAATTGGATGGTCTGTAAAGCTGCAGCAAAGTTTTAGGTCAAGTAACATTTCTTATTAATTATTGCTATGAATCACGATCTAAAAAGTTATCGAACGCTTTGTGTGTGCTTTATCTGCGGGTTTGATTTCGCTCTGTAACGATTTTGAGACCTGTGAAGCCTCACCGAAGAAGATAAATGAACAAGAAAGGGAGGGTTATTTTCACGAAACAAATTTTACAAACCTCAAATTTGTTATTGTTTTCTTTTTTTGGCGAGTAAAGGTTCTTGTAAAAACGTCGCAATAAGTATGTACCAAAAAATATCTACACTCAATTGCAAAACATAGCATCCTTAGAAGTTGCTATTTCAATTAATTTATGAATAATATCGTATAAGTCGCACTTGATGAAAAATGACCTCAGGCTAATTTATTCAAATAAATGCTGAATTATGGGAAGAAAGCGGAGACGAATTTAATTGGCAATATAAATAAAAATTGATTTACCGAAATCGATTTCTCGCTTCTATATTATTAATTAAAACCAGCCGTGTGAATAATTGCAATGATCGTGGCAGGTCTTTATTGGATTACATCTTCGATACTGAAAACCTACATCTTCTATTATGTAAAGGGCAATTGTGTGTGTGTGTGTGTGTGTGTGTGTGCGTGCGTGTGTGTGCGTGCGTCTAACAAAAACTCTAAAACTACAAAAATCACCCACAAAGTTGGTATTTTCTTGATCGGCGTTGCCCTAGATGAAATATATCTAAAATTTAGAAAAAAATTTATTCTTACTTTGACTCTAAACTGGCTCAGATTTCGTCAGGGGTGTGGTCTGTTTAACAGCCACTAACTAAAGGGGAGTAACTCTGATTTTTTTAATGAGTTATTTCTCTTACACCGATTTATTCCTAGAGTAGTCTATAAAAGTGTGTGTGTGTGTGTGTGTGTGTATGTGTGTGTGTGTGTGTGTTTGTGTCTGTCCAGAAAGAGGACTGGGCTAGGCGGAGAAAAAAGCGGGGATTGGGAGAGAGAGGGGAAAAACGGGAGAGAGATAGAAGTTTTTATAGAAATATGTTACTCTTTTGCCCCGAGCAACGACGGATAGCCCTGCCGTCCATATATAAAAAAATTGTCCGTCTGTTTTATATATTTCTTCCTGTTTGTTTAATACAGTGGTTGGGAAGATGTGGCTTAAAAACTACTTCTATATTGAAGTTTATGACACTCGCAGATTGGTTATTAGTTGTTTCATTTGTTTCTTTTACAGGTTGCGTGAATTGACCAAAAAGGTAACCCAATCACTAATTCCTTGGGGTCACCTGATGCAGTCTACATAAACTTAAGCCCGTAGAGTTCCAGCCTCTTTTCTCCTTCCCCAGATACCTTACCATTTTGGACAACGGTTTGATAGCATGAAGGCTGTTACAGGCAGCCATTCCTTCTTTTCCCATTTCTCCCCATTTCGGTTAAAGTCGGGCTGACCACATTGCGACAGAAGCCTTAGAAGATAATTTGCAGGCAAAAGCCATTCCTTCCACGACGGAAAGAGTCAGAATCATCAGAGCCAGGTGGACGAAGATGTTACCAGAACGACTTTCATTAAGATAAGTTCTCGCAAAAGCACATTTTTGCAAAACTCCTCATGCTCTATATTTACCATTTTATCTTGTATATCATTTATGTAAAAAAAAAGTATTGAAAGCGAACGAAACAAACGCATATTTTCCGAAAACACGGATCAAGAATTGGCCTAAATGGCTGCCAAAGACGATTTTTATATGCAGTTATATGATACAAAGCGATAACCGTCAATTAAATAGGAGAAAATCACTTTACTTTGTATATATAATAAAGTGATGTAATAAGATTAAACACAACTTTTCTTATGTAAGATTTTACGAGGAATCCAGTGGTTGTAATTATTATTCAATCCGCGCACTTGACTTTCGGGAATTTGCAATAAAATCTAATTTAAGGATAATGGAATGTTTCAGTGTTAACAACAATGAAGTAAAATATATTGAACTTATATATATATATATATATATATATATATATATATATATATATATATATATATATATCGTTAAATTCGACGGAAAATTGATATTTGCATATTTGTGTCTTAATCTTTTCTAATTCTCTGATGTATTTCTATGTTTAAAGCTGAAACTGGCCGATGTATTTGCCATATTTACTTATAACCCTTGTACTTTCGGACCCATCTGGATCCATCTTCAGGGGTGCTGAGATATTTATAGGTCATTTTTATCCGGGAAACACGTGTTAGTTACAGTATTAATAATGTACTTATGTTAGTATTATAGACATTTAGTATGTTGTCACTATTATTGGGATTTATTTTGTTGATAGTTGGCTTTTTTATTTTAATGTGTAGGGCTTCTAATATATGTAATTTTTGTTTGTTAGTAGTGTGTTCTAAAATGGAGATGTTATCTACAAGAAATTTTCGGAATTGAGAGCAGTGGCAAGAATGTTCGTTTATTAGATGTTAGGTTATAGCGCTGGTGTCATATAAGTGCATAGTTAACCTCTTCGACAAGTTTGTGGTGGTCAAACCTATGTATATGCTTTTAAATAGAATTGTGTTTATTACTTTTCCAACTTAAACTACTAAATTAATATGCACGGATTTTTTTCCTTCTCTCCAAAAACTGTCGCTCCCAATTTGAGTTCTAGCACTTATCTTCCAGTATAATCCCTACTTTCTCACGCGCGAGAATTTAACTTTTTTTCAGGGATAAAAAAAAATCGCCTCATTTCCGCCATTATGTGTGATCGTTTGACTAAATCCAAAATTTTAACAATGTTATTTCATTAATATATTTCTTCCCGTCTCAAAACCCATCATTCTATATATTTACCATTTTCTCTTGTATATAATTAATGTAAAAAATAGTATTAAAAGCGAACAAAACAAAGGCATATTTTCGGAAAACGCACATCATAAATTGGCCTAAATGGTTGACAAAGCCGATTTTAATATGCACGTGGGAGGTGACGGTGGTTAAGTGGATAACGACACGGACTGAAGACCTGGGTGTTCCAAGTTCGATTCCAGTCGGTTCCATGTTGGCAACCTTCTCGTGGTCCTTCCCGTAAGTACCCGATGTCTTTCCAGAAAGTATTCTAACTAGAAAAACATCGGGGAAATTAATGCCAACACGAAAGAAGAAGAAGATAGAAACGTTAAAATGTACGTATTCAAAATTATTCTCTCCGGCTGACCACCACAATTAACAGATAATTTAATCGTAAGACCTACTAAGGTCACAGATGACCCATCTAAAGAATCAGTTGAAACTGTCGACCCTCCATGCTGCAATCAAATATTCAAATGTTTTCCATACAACAAAATAAATAAAAGGTTAGTTAACCTCAGAATTTTTTTCTTCAGTTTTAGTTAGTTAGCAAATAGTTAGAATTTTGCAAAATAATGTACAATTTTAAGTTTCTTGGTTGCAGCCTTATTATAAATTCCCACTAACCTAAAACAGCTTTCTAACATGAAAAGGTTCCACAACTCTTTTCCAGCGGTTATTATTTCCTAAGACCCCACGTGGTACCAGGTAGCCATAATGGAATCTGCTATCTTAATGGGAATTGCTTATTAAAGAAACGACAACAGTGAAGACTATTCAATCTTGCAATCGTTAATCAATCACACGTTTCACTCCTTTAACATCCCCTCGTACGTCTTTAACTGACCACCCTTAAGCCGGTTCCTGTCCCCCTGTCCTAGTGTGGCGATTCACCCTTCGCGGGTTGTAAGAAAATATTAAATACATAAGCGGTCCCCAGTCACACGTATATCCTGCTCAGGGGAAATGGTTTTGACGACGCTAATTTTTGCAGTCTAATATTTCAAAATAGTCACCCCTCTTGTACTTGCCAGGATTAACGTTGCTTAACTTCGGTCCCCTGACACACGACCTATATCCACTAATCATAATATAACATCTGCCTGTTTATCCGACTTTTACTCTTTACCCATCAAACGCAGACATAAACGCAATATCAATTCTAATACACCGTATCACAAAGATTGTTTTTAGCACCCTCACAATGTTTTGACTACCGTGCCCCTCGTCGCAGTATTGATCCATTTTTAGTCTAAACACGGGACCTTGATATTAGGACCTATTAAAAACATGAGGTTTCATTAACTAAAACTGCACACAAACTCTTTCTTTCCCTTTTGCTTAACGAATACTTGATTTTTCATATTCAAATTTATAAACTCACAGTTCCTTTTTCTCATGAAATAAAAAGCAAAACACAAACCAAATTAAACACAGCTCTTATTACCGATACATAAAAAGTTATATATTTGGGGGATTTTCAAAAAACTGCCCCTAATGGCTGGAGAACATTCTCAACTTGACTTTAAATTAGGGAAACCCAGTATAGACGCGTTATAGTTTACTCAAATTAGATCTCTTTCTGATTTATGATACACATAAATATTACCTTACAGAATGTGAATAGTCCGAGAGAGAGAGAGAGAGAGAGAGAGAGAGAGAGAGAGAGAGAGAGAGAGAGAGAGAGAGAGAGAGAGAGAGAGAGAAGGAAAATGCTTTTTGGGCGCAGGGTCTCCCCTATCTCTCCCGATCCTGAAATAAATGATTAGAGAAAATGTGGATTAAAGAACGAATGACGGATGTTGTTTTTCAAAGGAAACTGTCCAATCAGTGATCCGATTTTCTCTTATAAGTAGCGCCTGTCCACCTTCGTCTCTCAACCCTTACGCTGGAGTGAATGGATGCCAATATTTATCATGAGTTATTGTGTGTGTGCGTATGTGCGTACGAGTTCAAGCGTGCATGCATGTGTGTGCGTGTGACCGTGTCAGTGCGTTGCATGGAGTTTGCGCATAAACGTTAAGGCAACGTTAAAACAACCCTTATGTAATGTTGTAGCGACGTCATTTTGTCAAGATTGTCATTTTGTTATGACGTCATTTTGTAACGTCATTTTATAAGGACGCTATTTTGCAGTGACGTCATTCTGTAACAGCGTCATTTTGTAGCGACGTCATTTTGTAAAGATTGATGTTTTGTAGCGACGTCACTTTTAGCAATGTCATTTTGTAACAACGTCATTTTGTAACAACGTCATTTTGTTAGCTGTTTTAGGCCTCCCTGTTCTCGGTTGGATTAGGCCCTGTCAACCCCAATGATTTCATAAGCGAGTTACGATTCTAGCGGCCATCGAAACAATGCATCCAATATTTATCAAAATGAACATTACATACATTCATTACAGATGATGAATCATGTCTCTCGATCCATGGAACGAACAAAAGACTTGGTACTCAGCCAAATCTGTCATTACTGATTCTGGCAATTTTGCATTTGCTAAAACAACGGCGCGGTTGGTGGCAGATACAGTCCTCTCTCTTCATTACCAGGACCATAAGTTTTTTGGTCTATACATTCTTTTTACGTTAACCATCTTTCTTTTTCTTAAGTGATCCAAAAATGGAATATCTAAATTTCTATCTCATAAGTCGAGAATCAATGAAACATGAAGTCATAAATGCTGTAAAGACCACTTGGGTGCTAAAAAGGTTATGGGCAAAATGTTGGCCCGAAACGTAAACATCGTATCATTTAAACGTATCACGCACATATTTTCCCGAAACGTAAACATCGTATCATTTAAACGTACAACGCACATATTTTCCCGAAACAAAACATCGTATCATTTAAACGTATAACGCACATATTTTCCCGAAACGTAAACATCGTATCATTTAAACGTATAACGCACATGTTTTCCCGAAACGTAAACATCGTATCATTTAAACGTATAACGCACATATTTTCCCGAAACGTAAACATCGTATCATTTAAACGTATAACGCACATATTTTCCCGAAACGTAAACATCGTATCATTTAAACGTACAACGCACATATTTTCCCGAAACGTAAACATCGTATCATTTAAACGTATAACGCACATATTTTCCCGAAACGTAAACATCGTATCATTTAAACGTATAACGCACATATTTTCCCGAAACGTAAACATCGTATCATTTAAACGTATAACGCACATATTTTCCCGAAACGTAAACATCGTATCATTTAAACGTATAACGCACATATTTTCCCGAAACGTAAACATCGTATCATTTAAACGTATAACGCACATATTTTCCCGAAACGTAAACATCGTATCATTTAAACGTACAACGCACATATTTTCCCGAAACGTAAACATCGTATCATTTAAACGTATAACGCACATATTTTCCCGAAACGTAAACATCGTATCATTTAAACGTACAACGCACATATTTTCCCGAAACGTAAACATCGTATCATTTAAACGTACAACGCACATATTTTCCCGAAACGTAAACATCGTATCATTTAAACGTATAACGCACATATTTTCCCGAAACGTAAACATCGTATCATTTAAACGTATAACGCACATATTTTCCCGAAACGTAAACATCGTATCATTTAAACGTATAACGCACATATTTTCCCGAAACGTAAACATCGTATCATTTAAACGTATAACGCACATATTTTCCCGAAACGTAAACATCGTATCATTTAAACGTATAACGCACATATTTTCCCGAAACGTAAACATCGTATCATTTAAACGTACAACGCACATATTTTCCCGAAACGTAAACATCGTATCATTTAAACGTACAACGCACATATTTTCCCGAAACGTAAACATCGTATCATTTAAACGTATAACGCACATATTTTCCCGAAACGTAAACATCGTATCATTTAAACGTATAACGCACATATTTTCCCGAAACGTAAACATCGTATCATTTAAACGTACAACGCACATATTTTCCCGAAACGTAAACATCGTATCATTTAAACGTATAACGCACATATTTTCCCGAAACGTAAACATCGTATCATTTAAACGTATAACGCACATATTTTCCCGAAACGTAAACATCGTATCATTTAAACGTATAACGCACATATTTTCCCGAAACGTAAACATCGTATCATTTAAACGTATAACGCACATATTTTCCCGAAACGTAAACATCGTATCATTTAAACGTATAACGCACATATTTTCCCGAAACGTAAACATCGTATCATTTAAACGTATAACGCACATATTTTCCCGAAACGTAAACATCGTATCATTTAAACGTACAACGCACATATTTTCCCGAAACGTAAACATCGTATCATTTAAACGTACAACGCACATATTTTCCCGAAACGTAAACATCGTATCATTTAAACGTATAACGCACATATTTTCCCGAAACGTAAACATCGTATCATTTAAACGTACAACGCACATATTTTCCCGAAACGTAAACATCGTATCATTTAAACGTACAACGCACATATTTTCCCGAAACGTAAACATCGTATCATTTAAACGTATAACGCACATATTTTCCCGAAACGTAAACATCGTATCATTTAAACGTATAACGCACATATTTTCCCGAAACGTAAACATCGTATCATTTAAACGTATAACGCACATATTTTCCCGAAACGTAAACATCGTATCATTTAAACGTATAACGCACATATTTTCCCGAAACGTAAACATCGTATCATTTAAACGTATAACGCACATATTTTCCCGAAACGTAAACATCGTATCATTTAAACGTACAACGCACATATTTTCCCGAAACGTAAACATCGTATCATTTAAACGTACAACGCACATATTTTCCCGAAACGTAAACATCGTATCATTTAAACGTCTAACACATATATTTTCCCGAAACGTAAACATCGTATCATTTAAACGTATAACGCACATATTTTCCCGAAACGTAAACAATGTTTCATTTAACTGTCTTCAACAAAACCTGATACGAAATATAAATTTCGTATCATTTAAAAACGTATCTAACAAATACTGGCACTGAATGTAAACATCGTAGCATTTAAACTAAACATATACAAAAATACTGACCCGAAACGTAAACATCGTAGCATTTAAACGTACGCAACAAATACTGACCCGAAATGTAAACATTGTTCCATGTAAACCTATTCAACAAACACTTACCCAAAACGTAATCATTGTAACATTAAACGTCTCCAGTAAATACTAGCCCGAAACTAACTACTAAACGCCAATCATAGCGGTAACTTCACATGCATACATTTTCTATTAAATATTAATTCGATTAACGCAAATACTTTATATTCCGATGATTGTCTCAATGGCTGCGCTACGCTAAAAACAAGACAAGACAAGTTGTAGGTATAAGTTGTGCTAGTGTGTGTGTGTGTGTGTGTGTGTGTGTGATACCGTCGTAGCTAACGACACAAACGCCGTTTGTTGATCGTTGTATGGTCGTGTCGGCCCGAGTAACAATCTTCTTTGTCTGACACCGAGTCGTTGACTTTCGGACTATCTCAGCGATCTCTCGAACCGAACTTCTCTCAACAGCCAGTACCCCAAATATGTTTACTCTTGACCGGAAATCTTAAATGTCCAGTCTTCCTCTCGGTCATCCTCAGCCGACCACTGGAACTGTCCATATCCCTTTTTTCTCAACTTATCATTATCCGGCCACGCAGAAACTAACAACTAACTGTCAGGGCGCCATCCGGTCTGGGAAGTGCAAATGGATTCGCTGTTCACTTTTTTGACTTCCTCATCATTTTTCGGCGGTCCTAACTCCGTGTGTGTATTTATGTGTGTATGTAGGTTGGGGGGCAGACCATAATGTTAGAACGTCACACATGAGTAAGTAAACCAAAAATAAATTGTTTTAAACTAATTTCCCAATTATATTTTCTTTAAGATGTTTTATGTCGCCAACAGTTACGTTTACCAGATATAAAATAACTGCATATATCAACATTTTTTGTAGAAAATGATTGATGAAACGTTTTGCGCGAGATTCGCTACTATCATTCATTTATACTTTTGTTGTTTGTGTTTTTATCGTTTATAGTAGCTTAATCACGTACATTTTGCATTTCTTATATTTTGTTATAAGTTTTATAAGACAAACCGAGTGGAATAAGTAAGCAAAAGTCTTTTTTCACACATGAAATTAATGATGAAATTGACTTTTGGTGCTCAACGTTAATTATTGCCCAGAAAGAAAAAAAGCTGATTTAATTATGAAGGTAATTGATGGCGTCTAAGTAATGAAATTATTGTATATTTTTTGTTTTAGAACACGCAAACTTTTTTTTAACATAGTTCACCCCAAACAAGGCAGGCCGCCACTGTAGAAGTTAGGGGCTACTGAGAAAAAGGGTGAAAGTTTGTTTTTTGGGGGGAGGTGGGGATGAACCTAAATTGGGAGCTGTGCAGCGAGATGTCTGTTTGCATTAGTTTTAAATTTCTGCATGGAAAACAGGGGGCAGGGAGGTAGTTCCAGAGTCCAGCAGCGCGAGGAAAGAAGCTTTTGGAGTAGAAAGCTTTTCGGCATCTGGGGACCTCCACAGTGAATTGATGGGATTTGGCAAATTGTCGGGTTGGTCTTGTGAATTTACGTCGAGGGACACCAGAGCCGCAAGTTTATCAAAGCACATTCCATTGAAGTACTTGTAAAACAAGCACAAGGATGCAATATTGCAGCAATGGGGCAGGGGCTGGAGCTTGGTAGATAGTGATGGCGACTCGTTTTTGGACCTTGTCTAAGAGGGAGAGACTAGTGGATGATGCACCCGCCCAGATGTGGCAACAATACTCCATGCATAGGCGGATGGTGACTTTGTAGAGATATAGGATAATGTCAGGTGTGAGAAGTTTACTAGCATGGTAGATGGAGCCCACCTTCTTTGCAGCAGCCCTGGCAATGTTTTCAATGTATTTATTCCAATTCATGTTACCTGTGAAAGTTAGGCTGAGGAGTTTGAATGATGAACTCTCAGGTAGGGTGTTATTTGCCATGACAATCGGTGGTTGAAGAGGTTTCTTGTAGTTATTGTATGAAAATAGCTTTGTCTTTGCGGCATTAAAAGTTACCATTTTTTATAACCCCAATCCATTACAGACTGGAGGTCATTTTCTAAGGATTCAGCCATTGCCTCAGATATGTGCGCATCCGTTTTGCCCACATGACGAGAGTAGAGTGTGTTGTCGTCAGCAAATATTCCTATCTCAGTCTCAATGACATCAGGGAGGTCATTTATGAAGATCAGGAACAGTAGAGGTCCAAAGATGGATCCCTGGGGTACACCAGCATTTATGTCATGTTGCTTAGATGAACGGCGATCGAGGACAACCTGGATCTTTCTTTTTGTTAGGAAGGATTATATTAAATATTTGTCTAGTAATACCATATGAGTGCAGTTTTAGAAGAAGCGCTTCATGCTAGACCTTGTCAAACGATTTGGATATATCAAGCGCTACCACCCTAGCTTCACCTGCTTTGTCCAGTGTATAATATATGCGTTCAGAGATGACCGTTAGGATATCTGCAGTAGATCGTGCTTGTCTGAATCCGTATTGATGATCAGAAAGAAGTTTAGCATTAACTAGGTGCCTGACTATCGCTAGATTGATTAAGGATTCAAAGATTTTTGCAAACAGCGGGAGTAGACTGAGTGGGCGGTAGTTTAGAGGATCAGTTCTATCTCCAGAATTCTTGAATACTGGTACCACAGAGGCAATTTTCCAACTATCAGGGAAACAAGATTCAGCAAGGCATTTTTTGTATAGTTTGAGCATTTCTTTATTACTATTACTGGTATAAGATTAGGCCCACTGGCTTTGGAGGTGTCAAGGTTTTTTTATAGTGTCTTTGACCTGAGATGGGGTGATGACCAGGTTCTCAAGTGTGGCTTCAGCCTGCAATAGGAATTTAGGGAGGGTGTGGTTTCACATTTTGAAACCTGATGTTCTAACTTAAATTGAATGTTGTAATGGCTAGCGGGTAAGTTATAAATTATAAAGATTTTTTGGCCCTGTACAGGAAAAATCTGTTCACATTTTTAATGTTTGAAAAGAGAAAAATATATTTGGGCTTTTGTATTTATAAAATGCAAGATGTAAATTATAATAAAAAGAAAACGAAGAGGTTTTTGCATTCGTCAATAAGTTAGTAACAATATAGTAAAATTGGAATAAACGTGAAATTCAAATGTTGTTCGTGTCGGCTTAGAATCGGGTGCTGGAAAAGCAGTAAAATAATTGCTGGTAAAGCAGTTGGAAATAGTAACGTAGCAATTTGTTATTATTAACGGACTTAGAACTGTTGAAAAATAAGTTGTAACGACATAAACATTGTGTAGTGCATAATAACGATGTTAATAAAACGTAATCATGAAGTTAATGATTTATCTGAATATTTAATAATTACTGATGTAGTTTAATACATACTACTTCATAGAATACACGATGAAGTTGAATACATACTAATTTATAAGAAGATGCAGTCATAAAAAGAAGCGCGTGATGCAATCGACTGCAGGGTCGTCATTTTCTGATACGCACACGGAGACGAACATGGCCATTCTTAATAAGTTTATGTTTCGGAAGAAAGCTATTTGGTTGTATTTATTATTAATAATCTGAATAAGTACCGTTATTATGTTTTTTTTGTTTATTAGCCGGTTATTGTTAGGTCGGTGGAGTGATACATCTGAAGTTAGCTAACGCACGGTGTAAGACAAAAAGATAAAGTTAATTGGATTTTCTCTTATTTCCTTACGGTGTAATAGGTTGCGGTAAGAATAGCTTTACTGAGAAATAATAGGGAGAGAGAGTTATCTCCACCGACTCCCTCTTTGACATCAGTAATCAAAACAAATAGGGAGAAGGATTAGATACAAAAACAGATAAATCAAATGAAAACAAAATTAAATATCTTCCTGACACAAAACTTAGGTAAAAAATGATTGATGAAACATTTTTCGGTATATATCATTTGTTTATGGAGCTATACCGGTGAAGAAAATAGAAGTTATTTATCTACCTCCCACAGCGGTAAGATGTGACACAAGGTCGGGAAAGTGGGATCTGATAAACCAGCGCTCGAGAAGGTGAGCACTCTGGTCATTAAAAATTGCCTGGGCAGCCCCGTCGGCATTTCCCGGTAGGGGCGCCCCAGGCGATTAGCAATAAACTAACCCCTTCTCAAAAGGTGAGAAGGCAAATCCTGGGACGGTGGACCTCCTAGAACTGCACAGGACAGGGGTGCAGTATCCATCGGAACAGATACTACACTTTGATCTTGGCCAAAAAATCTCACTAATATTTTTATATAAGATATGTGCATTCCTCAACATAATATTGTGTCTTTGAGTGCTGGAAAAGCAGTATAAATAGTTACGTAGCCATTTGCTGTTAACGGGGCCTGTAATCGTTGGAAAAGTAGTCTTAACGACACAAAAAGTGCTAATGTTAATAAAACGTACTTATGCATACTGAAGTAAATACGTAATAATTAATAGTAAGTTAATGATAATGTAGCAAAAAATTAGATAAGATTTTGTCTATGGATCTCCAAAACCCTTTAAAAACGTCTTGGCTCAGAAATTGTGAAAGATTAACCCACACCCCTTATATTTTATGCTTCCATGCCATCCCGGACAGGTTTTAGTAAAAAGATTTTTACTGAAGGTTTTTAACCCTCAGTAAAAAAATGCGTTTTTTTAATAAAAGAAAAAAAATTCATCGTTATTCGTAAATGTTCGAAAGTGTAATTCGAAAATGACGCTAGAAAATCGGTTGGTGGCGTTTTGCTAAATTAATTCTTTAATTCTTTCTTTCGTTCTTTCTGTCGTAATTTTTTCTTTCTTGCAAGTCAAAGTTTGTGCATGAAAGAGCGAGAGGGAGAGAGAGAGAAAGAGAAAGGGGGAGAGAGAGATATGTAGAAATAAAGAAGCAGAGAGATAGCGACGTAGAGATATATGAATAGAGGATGAGATAGAAAAAAAGAAATGTATATATATATATTGAGATATCACAAAGCAAACATGAGCGTTAAACTCAAAAGCACGTAACACAAATGTCTGACATAAATTTCAATGTTATATATATATATATATATATATATATATATATATATATATATATATATATATATATATATATATATATCTTTTCAAAATTTGTCCATATTATATATATATATCTAATATATATATATATATATATATATATATATATATATATAAGCAGAATGCAGATTCATTATTTGTGCTTACATACATATGTTTCCAAAATTTAAATTGTATTATAATCTACATTGATCACTGCAAAATAACGAATATGTCATAAATTTGCATACTACTAAGTCATAATATATTAGCTCTGTTTGACTCTAAGAGTAAACCATTGAGCTAAACTTTATATGCAGTATTTATTTGTATCCTAGGCCTTTGTGACATTAATTTTATTTCTATTAAGAAACATTGGTGTCTTATGATCTCTTTGTGATACAACTAAAGTCATAGGTATTGAACTAAACTTTTCATTATATATATATATATATATATATATACAGGGTGTTTCAAAAGTCTTGGGAATATAACGTTGTATAACGCATTTGTAATGTTCCCAAGACTTTTGAAACACCCTGTATATATATATATATATATGAGGGATGAGTAAGTTAGAAGGTTTGGATTCGTGGTGAATGAAGATGTGTGTGTGGGGGGTGTATGCGGAGACATGTGTGTGAGTATAATTGAGATTGAAGAGAAAAATGGAGGTTATCCATGATCTGAGTTGAGTTTTTGTTCAGTAAGGATCATTTTGCTTATTAAGGGCGATAGATTATAGAAGCCATTTCGTTGTTTGACTGTGTTGGAGGCAGTTATTAGTGCGGTTTCCAGTAGTCTTCGCTGAGCTTTGTTATGGATGTATTTGGTGATTTTGGCTTGTTCAAATTTGAAAGCATCATCGTGCTCTAATGCATGGGAGAAAAGTGCACTGAGAGAGTTATTGTTTTTTATGTCCCTTTTGTGTTCACTCAATCTTTTTTCAATTCACGTTGCATATATATATATATATATATATATATATATATATATATATATATATATATATATATATATATATATATATATATATATTGTGTGTGTTCATTCTGGCAGCATTTTTTCATTTAAACAAACGTTATAAAACATAGCATAATATATGGCCTTATTTATGAAGAGTTCAAATGTAAAATGCGATAAATTAGATTTCTATAAATTGCGAAATTAAACGATAAAAAGACGAACATATCAAATCTACCAAAAACATTATTTTAATTGAAATCAAAAAGAAAATTAATCAGATATCACATTATATAAAACATAATTAAGAGGTGTGCTAAACGTTGAACTGCAACACTTTTTGTAGTCATACTTTCGCAATTTTTTAAAATGACGTTTATCGCGTTTTACATTCGAACTCTTCATATATATAATACGTATACATAAAATAATATATATATATATATATATATATATATATATATATATATATATATATATGATGGATAGATATATTGTGAATGTGTGTTAACTCAGCATTCTTTCATTGAAGCAAACATTGTTATTCATAATAGTATTTTATTGCTTGATTATACCTTTTTCACTGAATTTTTCTAAAAATCGTTATTGTTTATAAATCAAAAATAATAACCTTTCTATACGTAAGTTCGATTCTTCGTCGAATCATCTTCAGGTGAGAATTAAAAAAATCATAAAAAACGGGAGAAAAGAGAAGAATAAAAAAAAAGTCGAAAACGCCATATGTGAAGTCGTTCGACGTCAAAAGAACAAAGCGATGCAGTTATTTCTTCTATAATACTGAATTACTATGTATATACATATATATTTGTTCATTCGCAGACAGCCAGTTTCGCCGAATCTTCTGTGTGGCCCAGAACGGCCGAATGCATCAAGCCTATGTTCGAAGCCCGATTACTTTCTCAGTTGTCTACAGATATCGGCTGCGCCACGAGTTAGGGAATATAATGCTTAAATTTTAGTATTATAATGCTCCCTAAAATGCTCTATTCTTTGACGAAAAGATGTGTATTTGCGCTAAATGGAGTTCAGTGATCTCCCTTGCCAACGAGCTCAACTCACGATGGGTGGTGGGAGCAAGATAGTTCGAAGGAAAAAAAAAGTCATGATTCTGTATTCGTTTGAACTACTTTGCTTCATTTTTTTTTATTTGCTAGTGTTTATTCTCCAAGAAACTCATTTACGGTACAATTAATTATTTTCCCAGCAAGCCGTTAGGACGTTCTGATGATACACTTAATTGCCAAGTGCTGGCCATTTCGAAACATTCAGATTGAAGAGCTACAAATTTTGCACCTGTGTCAATAAAGAACATGTTTGTCTATCTTTCAAGAAGTCAACACAGTCGCTACAAAAGGGGATTATCGTCTACTCTCAACCAATTGCCCTTGTTTTTTTACTAGTACACACGCATATAATATCTCTCATATATATATATATATATATATATATATATATATATATATATATATATATATATATATATATATATATATATATATATTAAGCTATGAAAATATATTTATGGCAATTAAGCTACACAGAGGCTCCCGTGTTTCATCCTCGGGGGATTGGGGGGAATCTTCAGGTTAAAATGCATTTTAGCCTGAAGATTCCCCCGGGGATTAAACGCGGGAGCCTTTGTGTAACTTAATTGCCATAAATATATTTTCATAGCTTAATACCTAGCGCTAATTAAATATCGAGCACTGTTGAAGTAAATACTGAAAATTGATACATAAAAAATAAGATCTCCTCATAAAATGTTATGTGAATACATGAAATACTAATTATATATCTGGTGAAATAAAATGAGCCTCTATAATATTGATATGTTTCTTAGAAAGTAATACCGACATCAATTTCAGATTATTTAAAAAATGTTGAAATGAATAATATGGGCACAACCCTCAATCTCAAAATTCAAACTAGTGATACCAGATCAGGCTGCCCTGTGGCTCCCTGAGACGAAATTCACCTACATTGACGTTTTTTTTTTTTTTTTTTTTTTTGTTTGTAAAACTTAATTATGTTCTACAAAACCAAAACCAAAAACAACAGCCCCTCTCCCTTTCTCCCTCCCCTTTTTTATTTTTATTTTTCCTACCCTACTCCCGGTCCTGGATATGACCTTAAACTACATCCGATGGTGAGATCCGGCTTACGGACTTTGGGGAATGTGGAGCCTCCTCTTAATTACCATTGCTCCCAGGTCCACCCTGACCCGGAGTGGTAGTACCTGTTAGGGTCCCAACTATGGGTTAAATAGAAACAGATATTAAAAGGGGAAAGAAACAAAAAAGAGAAGAAAACAAGACCAGATTCGGCATTAAATAACCCAAAAAGGGTTGATATGCCGTAAAACAAAACTACCAAACAAAACTACCTAATTATATATATATATATATATATATATATATATATATATATATATATATATATATATATATATATATATATATTTAATTCCTTAAAAATATTATTTCAAATATAATTTCATTAAGGAATATTAGGTTGAAATCTACAAAATAAAATTCCTATTTTATCAATAGAAAACAGAACTTTTAACAAAAAACAAATTTCCAATCGATTACATTGGATTCCATATTTAATTCAGTAAGCAGTTTTTTAAAAAATTAATAACGTTAGAGAGAGAGTGTGTCAGAGGAGATAATCCTCTTACAGTCTCAAGTCCTCCTCTCACCAGTGACACCGAACAGAAGTCTGGAAAACACCTTAATTAGAGCAATTTGTTATCCAACCAATGTACCAACCGCGAGGCTCGAACACAGGACTTTTTTCACGACTTAATGTGAAAATCCGACGTTTTAGCTGTCTCAGCCAGTTTGCTAGTTTATATAATGTAAGAGAAATTTTACCGCATTTAATTACACAAATCGGTTTCAGTAAAGGATTCAACTCCGTGCAGGGAAGCATCTCGCATATTGGCTCATGTAGAAACATTATTTTTCTTACATCAGGGTTCTCTCTCCTATTGGATAAAATATATATTATATAAATATTAATATGCCAACAGCGTCCGCCTCTTAGTCAAGTTGTTAGAATAGCTTACTATCAACTAGATGGTTGTAGGTTCGATCCAGGCTTGGGGCGGATACTAGACTAGCCGCACTGGAGGGAGACAGTCTGTTTGTGGTTAAGCACTGTCGTTAGTGATGTCACTAATAGTAGCAACTGGCGATATCCACAGTCATCCACAAACAGACTGACTTATCACAGGTGCGGGATTGAACCTACAACCATTTAGTTGATTGTCGGCGATTCCAACCATTTGACTGTGAGGCGGGAACTGTTGGCAAGTGATATCTCAGGTTGCCCGTGTGTACGCGTCTTTGCCAAGCTGATAAAAGAGGACTTCTCCTCTAATTCTCGTCAGTCACATGGGTTCCCGTTCAAGTCTCGGGGCCTTACGTTAAATGAAGACGTTCATATGTAACAACAATGGCCTCGTTCTGATAGTTTCTTCTTCCGATAAGATTTTATTTGTTATTGTTGTAGCATATAATTTGCAATAAAATAACGTACCCACCTACAATTTATTTAATAAAAGTACTTACTTCTGGACGACTGGAAATTCGCCACTTATTATTTATAAAATACACTCGGCGTTCGCTTTACACTGACTTGTTTACAAAAATTCTTTTGGACAAAAAAACGGGATGTAAACGCTGTAGCGTCTACCATAATTATTTATATATTTAAGAGTTAAAAAGAAGAGTTTCAAAGGTCATTTTTTCGAAGATCTACGGTTAATTAAAAAATATTTATATTTTGTTGAGAAATACTAATGCAAGTACAAATATTCCCGGGCAACATCAGATCGGGTCAGCTAGTATGATAATTAAAAAAATCTTACTCAATATGAAAGTAATTGGTCAATAAACAAGTATTGAAGATTGAATTGAAGTCAGATAATTGTCTCATTATTGGTATTTTTAATCTGTTAATTTTGTCAATATTTCAAATTATAAGCGCTTAGTTCGATTTTTTTTTAACATAGTTCACCCCAAACAAGGCAGGCCGCCACTGTAGACGTAAGGGGCTACTGAGAAAAAGAAAAGGGGAGAAGGTAGTGGGCAGTCACCTAGATTGGGATCAGCCCAGCGAGGTGTCTGTTTACATTAGTTTTAAATTTCTGCATGTCTGTACTGTTGGGGAAACAGGGGGCAGGGAGGGAGTTCCAGAGGCCAGCAGTACGAGGAAAGAAGCTATTTGAGTAGAAGGCTCTCCGACATCTGGGGACCTCCACAGTGAATGAATGAGATTTAGTTGATTGTCGAGTTAGTCTAGTGAATTTACGTCGAGGGGGCACCAGAGTAGCCAATTCATCGGAGCATAATCCATTGAAGTATTTGTAAAACAAGCACAAGGATGCTACATTGCGGCGATGGGACAGAGGCTATAGCTTGGCTGACAGTGAGGAACCTATTAGGTTGGCGATTCTTTTTTGGACCTTGTCAAGGTTTGGATTTATTATTTTTTTTTGTACTAATGAGTCACCGCTTATGGACCCACTCGAGGATAAGGGTTAATGAGTTTGTCAGGTAGGCGGTGAAACAACACCTTGAGGGTTGGAGGCGATGGTTAAAACTGGGGAAAAATTTGAATAGTCAAGAGGACGGCTCGACAAAAATTTGTTAACTTTGGATTTCAAAACGATCATGTTGTTGTCAAATATTTACAGTGGTTGTAGCTAGACGAGTTTTTGCTGTAAATGTTTTTACAAGGGACAGAGGTTGGAGCTCGTTCAAGCACCTGCCATGAAAATAAAGATAGAGTAGAGAAAGACTAGCAACGTCCCTTCTGTGAAAAAAGGGCCGTAGAGAATAGAAAACTACGTCTTCACTAGATTTCGAAGTCGATGTTGTACTCTGGCAAGGCAGGAAGGAGTGCTCCAAACGGCACATCCCCAGATGTGGCAACAGTACTCCGTTTTAGGACGTGTATGATTCTTATACAGGTAGAGAGTTGCGGCAGGATTGAGATACTTTCTAGCGCACTAGGATGATCCAACCATTTTACCTGTGACCTTAGCAACAGATTTGATGCAAGACTTCCATTTCAGGTCTGGAGTGAAAGTCAGTCCTAGAAGCAGGGGACTTCCTCAAGGAGAGGGCTATTCATTTCGACTGGGGCAAAGTGAGGATCCGAGCGTTGGTGGTGAAAGGAGGAGCTTGAGTTTAAGTGTATTAAAAGTAACCAGCCGCTTTTCCCCCATTGCACTAGTACTCCACGTCGAAAGAGATAGAATACGAAGATCTTGATTATTAATGCTCTTCGAAGTGCTGCCATAGATAGTTGTGTCATCTGTATGCAATTGACCAATTGCAATTGACGAATGATCTTAGAACGTGATTTGGGATATCATTAATGACAATCAAGAAGAAGGAAGGGCACGCTGGCGTTTATACTATTTGCTTCAGACTTCTGCCTACCAACGACTACTTTTACAAACCTATCAGAAAGAAAGGATTTTATGTCTGAGAGTCCATTTCCAGATATTCCATAGCTAGCCAGCTTGTGTAGCAAACTTTTGTACCAAACCCTATCAAAAGCCTTTGATATGCCAAGAGCTATTGCTCTAGAAGTGTATATATTTAATAGCTGATGGGAGGGGGTTGGAAAGAATCATCTTGCAGGGGAAAGATTTCTGATTCTTGGGAAGAAAAACTTAAATTTAGATTTGTCCTCGCATATTTCCGAGAGACTTTGTCCGTCGGGCCGTTTGTCACGCTTCAGGTTGAATTAGTATGTTCATCATTAACCGCACAGATTGAATGGACGCATCTTAAGAATAGCTGTTCCTTCTGTCTTTTTCACAGATTTTAATATTTTTAAGAGTATTTCTGTGGGGTATATATTAATGGCCAACATTTATATGATAATACTCTTAAGCGTATCATGTCCGTACGTACATTATCACTTTTCACACACATTTTAAAAAATGAGATCGTCCGATCAACAAAGATTGTGATTGGCGATTAATCTAATGTCCCTAAGGTAAACAATTTTGACTTTACCCATTTTAAGATTAATTGTTCCAAAATCAAATTATGTCGTCCCGTCAACTAAAACAGCACAGCTTTAAATAAATACATTTAATAAAGTAAGATTTGTTTTATTGGGTTGAAGAATATTTAGCTGACAATCATTTTTTTAAAAATTGTTTCATTTTAAAATAAATGAATAAATAAACAAGCCGCGCGTGCGTGGTCCCCCTCTGTATGTGACTCGATGTAGCGAGTGTAAAATGCAATAAATTTGGGCAATTTGGGGCATTTTTGACCCCTCTTTGACCCCCTGGGGGCGCGAACCAGAATTTTTCTGAGGTCAAGGATGCTCATTTTATATCCAGAACAATTGCCTCTACTTTTTGGCCAAGTTTCAGAAAAATTGAATGAATAGATCAAACGTTATGGGAGAAAAGGGTAATTTTTTGCAATTTTGGTTTTTTTTTTACCCCCTGGGGGCGCGAACCAGATTTTTTCCAAGGTCAGTGATACTTATTTTCTATTAGGAACAATTGCCTCCACATTTTGGCCAAGTTTCAGAGAAATTGAATGGATGGATGAAAAGTTATGGGGCAAAAAATGTCATGTTTTTGCCATTTCGGGGCCTTTTTACCCCCTGGGGGGCTAACCAGATTTCTTTTCAAAAATCGGAGAATGTCACTTTCTAACCTGACCAAAGTTACAACTTCATGCAAAATTTCAGAGAAATTCAATTGATGGTGGCGGAGAAAAATCCGGACGGACGGACATGCGTCAAAACATAAGTCCCCCGATTTTATAAATCGGGGGACCAATAAATAAATAAGAAACGTATTTGTTTTATTTATTTAAATAATTTTTGTCTGACAATCACAATTATTTTTACGGAAGAAGAAAGAGTAATTGCCCCTTAATAGTATTGGCCATGACAGACATTTATTATTTCAAAGGGAATATTATTTTTAACAGTAAATTATATAAATTGATGTAGAAAGCACTGTGCAATTTCCACGATGTCCCGCTATTAATCTATTATGATATTCAAGCTGGTTTAACCAGTGTTAGTTTATCTAAAGCAATATTCTTATATATTATAATCACACAAAATACATGCTAAAATATTCATTGGTTTTGCAATTGACTTATGTTTGAAAAGAAAACTTCCATTTTGATTGTTATAATTAGCCATCATTTGAAAATAATCAATCCAGTGAGCCATCTCTTATTAGCTATCATTTTCACCCTCTCTCAATGTATATTGTGTGACCTGTCGCTCATTTTCTATACTGCAATACGATGAACCGTTTATTGTGACGTAATCTTGAAATTCCTGAGCATCCATGCATAACATGACATAAGTGATCGAGATGCAACGGTTATGGATTTTCAGGTCACGCTACACGCGATTACATATGCATGTTTCATTCTTTTTGTGGTCTTTTTTTTTTGTTGTTGAAAACTAAAAATATAGCGCGCTTAATTTTGTAACATCCGAATGTGTAAGAATTTACCTGCGTTTTTTTTTAATATGTGTGTTGACGTGAGTACAAGACAAAACGACAAAATTAGGAAAGTTGCAAGTGGACCTTGTGTTTACTTGCAACATCCTTATAACTTTCGCTTCCCTTATTTTATTTTTTTTTAGTCCTCACATTCCATGAGCGATGTTTCTGACTAAGGGGGAAGAATTGCTGTTGTTTTGGGGTCGGAATTTATCTATCTAACACCTATCGTTGGCTAGTTTTTGACCTGGATAGTATTTTTTCTCCTTACATCAAGTGGCTTCATGCTTTGTCTGGAGCGATTTCCATAAAAAACGAAAAAAAAAAAGAAAACCTGAGTTAGTTCAACACTAAAAAACTGATAACATTTTGAAAAGGGCAAATGTCATTTACCTAATATATATATATATATATATATATATATATATATATATATATATATATATATATATATATATATATATATATATATATATATTAATGCGGATGGTGCGTGTTTTACTTACTCATCGCAGTTGTCATGGAAACTATACTTCAACTCAAATCCCCAAATGATTCATCCCATGTATACTCATGTCCCGAGAAATACTTCTGACATTTATTTTTATGCAAATATCTAAAATGGATTCCATATGAATCAATAGAAGTCACATTTCTCAACAGGCTGTAAATGTATAGGACAGACGATGCGAGAGATTTTGAATAAACGATAAACAAATACAGATGTAAATATCTATCTTTATAAAGACAGATATTTCTATATATAAGTATGTGCAGGATTAACTCGTAAACTTATTACCTAATAATTATGAATTTTGAAACACAGCCGCTAGGGGTCCAAATATGGGCCATATTTTGTTTAATTTAGTTTTGAGCAAAGTGTTTTTCTTAAAAATTAGCATAAGCATTCTAGACATAAGGTTTAGTATCATTATATCTTGATTTTAATCTTTGACATAAAAGCGGTGCAAAACTGTTCTGTTCCCTGGAATTAATTTTATTCCTCTAGTATTTGTATAATGTATGCTATAATATATATATATATATATATATATATATATATATATATATATATATATATATATATATATATATATATATTAGTACTTCATGTATCAACATAAAATATTATAAGGAGATATAATTTTTTATGTGTCAGTTTTCAGTATTTACTTCAACAGTGCTCGATATGTAAGTAGAGCTAGGTAGTAAGCAATGAAAATATATATGGCAATCAAGCTTGATTACAATTTATATTTTCATTGCTTACTATATATATATATACATATATATATATATATATATATTAATAACATATGCTAATATATATATATATATATATATATATATATATATATATATATATATATATATATATATATATATATATATGGTAGTTTGATCTGTACCATTGGAGAGCCATGCATATAACTGTCCTGTTTTTAAATCTCCGAAACAGTTACATGGTAAACAGCTGATGATCCCCGTGTTAATATTAGATGCTTACGTTAAGGTCTCCTGTTTTTGTTTCACTGTCAGATACTTAATTCCCCTTTTTATTTTATTTACTTACTATTATATATTTTATTTATTTATGAATTTTCCAACGAATGTTAAGTCTGCACTATTTTAGATTTAGTTAGTTTCTGTGGGAATTTAAACTGCATTTTCCTTCTTTTTTTTTGTCTTTTTGTTTAAAATAACTCAAAGCTTCTTTAGACTATATATATATATATATATATATATATATATATATATATATATATATATATATATATATATATATATATGAAAATAAAAATTGTAAACGGAAAAATATTTATTGAAATATCAAATAGTTTAAACAAGAAATATATAAATACACTTTTTTTCCTTTCCTTAACCCATGGATTTTCAAAAATGCAAGCTTTTATAATCAGAAGAGATCATAGGAATGAAACAATAGAATTTTATTTTACTGTTAGCACATATTTTAAAATATAAAAGAATATACAGAAATACACAAAGTTTTGGAGCAAAGAGAATCAATTTTCATGGAAAATGTAACATGTCAAAAAGGTACACCCAGAATGATATAAATGTTCAGCAAATATAGTAGAAAGTCTTCCAGAAATTCGAATAATGAAAAAACTTTGTTAGGAAAATATATAGATTCAGATCCGATGTTAACGGTCATTGGCAACAAGAAAAAAAAAAGAAAGAATGCGTGACTCACCACATGGAATACAAGTATATAAATCTAAAAAAACAACTAAATTCAACAACTTTCATTTTAATATTGCTCTATCTTGTATATTGAGCATTGACTGTTCAAGATAGGATTATTTAAAAGATAAAATGTCATCTTTATTATCCCTCCATATATATATATATATATATATATATATATATATATATATATATATATATATATATATATATATGTGTGTGTGTGTGTGTGTGTGTGTGTGTGTGTGTGTGTGTGTGTGTGTGACGAGTGCTCATCGCCCGCTCGGAAACGCTGATGACATTGTGGTAATTATTGATATCACCCTAAAAAACTCGTCCAAAAGCTGATGAGCCATTGCTCAAAGCGACGAGATACAACGAGCAGGCTGATTTTGAGTCCATCAGAGATCACATCAGCGACGCTCATGGAGTGAAACCTTCTCACTCCCTGCTGATCAGTGCGCAAATGAAGCAACTGAATGGGTCAAAGCAGGTATTGATGCACATGTCAACATGAGAAAATTCTACAGCAAGCACCACTCTCCACAATGGTTCACCTCGAAATGTGCAGCTACTATTGCTGAAGGGTAGCAAGCATTTCGACAATACGGCTGCCATAAGTCTACTACGAATATACAGACATTTGTTGAGTCAAGGAAAATTGTAAGACTGTTAGCTGAAGAAAAGAGAAAGTATACAGAGATGACCAGGAAATGTATTTATTCGCAGAAACTAGGCAGTCGTGATGGAAAATCTACAATAGTGTGGTAAACAATGGACAATCAACAATTCCACCACTATTCAACCACAATGATGTCGTTTGCACGGCAACTGACAAGGATGAACTGCTTGCCCAGCGTTTCGTCTTAAACTCCACTTTAGTCTCCGCCCTCCCTAATTTCCTATTGCGGACTGAAGTCAAACCTGTACGAATTGGTAATCACTCCATATCATGTTCTGGACATCATAAAACACCTTAACACCTTCAAAGCATGTTAGCCTGGTCTTATACCGGTAATAGTAATAAAGAAATGATCTGCTAAACTGACCACTGTCCTCTTCCAACAAATGCCTTGCTGAATCTTGCTTCCCTGGTAGCTGGAAAATTGCCTCTGCGGTACCAGTTTTCAAGAATTCTGGAGATAGAACTGACCCTCAAAATTATTGCCCCATCAATCTACTCCCACTTTTCGCTAAAATCTTTGAATCCTTAATTAATCTAGCGATAGTCAGGCACCTTGTTAATGCTAAACTTCTTTCTGACTGTCAGTATGGCTTTAGGCAAGCACGATCTACTGTGGGCCTGATCTTATACCAGTAATAGTAATAAAAAAAATGCTCTGTTGAGCTGGCCCCTGTCTTCTCCAAACTATACAACAAATGCCTTGCTGAATCTTGTTTCCCTGATAGTTGGAAAATTGTCTCTGTGGTACCAGTCATCAATAATTCTGGAGATAGAACTGATCCTCTAAACTATCGCCCAATCAGTCTACTCCCGATCTTTGTTAAACTCTTTGAATCATCAATCAATCCAGCGATAATCCGGCACCTAGTTAATGCTAAACTTATTTCTGATCATCAATACAGATTTAAACAAGCATGATCTGCCACAGATATCCTAACGGTCATCTCTGAACGCATATATCATACACTGGACAAGGCAGGTGAAGCTAGGTCGGTACCGCTTGATATACCCAAAGCCTTTGACAAGGTCTAGCATCAAACACTTCTCCTAAAAATTCATTCATATGGTATTAATGGACGAATATTTAATATAATTAGATCCTTCCTATTCAAAAGAAAGATCCAGGTTGTCCTCGATGGCCGTTCTTCTAAGCAACATGACATTAAAGCTGTTGTACCCCAGGGATCCATCCTTGGACCTTTATTGTTCCTTATTTTCATAAACGATCTCCCTGATGATATTGAGACTGAGTTAGGTATATTTGCCGACGACACCACGCTCTACTGTTGTTATGTAGGAAAAACGGACGCGTACATATCCGAGGCAATAGCTGAATCCTTAGAAAATGACCTCCAGTAGTGGAATCGGGTTATAAAAAATGGTAACTTTTAATGCCGCAAAGACAAAGCTACTTTCCTTCAATAACTACAAAAAAACTCTTCAACCCCCGATTGACATGGTAAATAATACCCTACCTGAGAGTTCAACATTCAAACTCATCGGCTTAACATTAACAGGTAACCTGAAATGGAACAAATACATTGAATACATTGCAAAGGGCTACTGCAAAAAAGGCAGGCTCCCTCTACCATGCTAGTAATATTCTCACACCTGACATTATCCTATATCCTTACAAAGCCACCATCCGCGCATGTATGGAGTATTGTTACCACATCTGTGCTGGTGCACCATCCACTTGTCTCTCCCTCTTAGACAAGGTCCCAAAAAAGAGTCGCCAACTTAATAGGTTCATCACTATCCACCAAGCTCCAGCTTCTGTCTAATCGCCGCAATGTTGCATCCTTGTGCTTGTTTTACAAGTACTTCAATGGATTGTGCTCTGATGTATTTGCTGCTCTGGTGCCCCCTCGACATAAATTCACTAGACCAAATCGACAATCAGCTAGATCCCATCCATTCACTGAGGAGGTCTCCAGATGCAGGAGAGCCTTCTACTCCAATAGCTTCTTTCTTCGTGCTACCAGCCTCTAGACCCCCCCCTGATCCCTGTTTTTACTGACTTTATCGACATGCAGAAATTTAAAACCAATGTGACATGCATCTCGCTGAACAGCTCCCAACTTAGGATGACCCCTAAAACTAACACCCTGATCTTCAGTATCCCCTTACGGCTATAGTGGCAGCCTGCCTTGTTTGGAGTGAACTATGATTTTATATATATATATTTTGAAAAGCCTGGCTTAAGAACAGAAAAAAATAAATGTTCTTTTATTGAATATACCTTGTTTTGAACAACTGAAGACGTAATAAATTTATCATTCTCACATTTTTACTTCTATTCTTCTATTTGCCTGTATAATTGCTCTATCCCGTATATTGTATACGTTTACTTATATATATATATATATATATATATATATATATATATATATATATATATATATATATATATATATATATATATACTTAACTTTTTTAGTGCGATCGAAACCAATTAGATGCCGTGCTTTGTTGTTGATCAATTGTCGTTTCTTTCTTCTGCACTCTACTGCAGTTCATTGTTATTCCGGATTAATTGTTTTGTTGATTGTTGGTAGTTCATATGCGACACAAAAAAGAAAATACATACAATTCTCCATTGAGAATTCATTCATGTTTTAGTAGTAAGACTGTTACGGGACTCTGTGGTGCATGCCACTGACTACACTCGAACGGCATGTGTACTTGCTTCTGTTGTCGGCCGTGAACTTACGACCGTCGTGTTTGTGTATACCTGGCATTTAACGTATTTTGTTTTTATGCTGAGTGAATCATTTTATTCCGCTTTCACTATGTCTTGTTTCTTCTCTGTCTGTCTGTCAATTTAACTATATCGATTGCGTCATTATTCACGTATATATAATTCCGATTATGATATTTTTACGAATTCCAGTTGTTCACCAAATTCTAATACACAGTTCGACCTACATTAAATCTCTTTTGTTTAATAGATTCTAGTTGTCCATTGTCCGTTGACTGATGTTTCTATTTATTTTCCTCTCCATGAGAGCAGCGTTAGACACAAGGTCATTTTTAATGTGAGGAAGATCTAGCTCCACAAAAAGGGCATTCTAGATTAGGACAAAATAATCCTAACAGAAAATTGCGTTAAAATATTTTTCAAATAAACTGCGTTTCAATAATTTTTCGACTTTATATTTTTAATAGATTTGTCAGTAGTTTATGCTAAATTATTCGTCTATCCTCTCATCGTGTTATAGTGATAGTAGTCAATAAGAAGGGAAAACATACCAGATCCGTCCCAGAAGATCACAGGTGAAAATTAAGTAGGCAGAAAAACATGTAGCTAGCCAGAGAACTGAGGCGAATATAGAAGATGAAGAAAAACCCTGTAATACCAATAATAGTAGGAGCACTAAGCAACAATTCAGAAAAACTTAGAAACAGGTTTCAGAGAAATTTGAGGCAAATTGAGGATGGACACCATATACAGCACGGCACTGATGAAAACAACTGAAATATTTAAAGAAACTCCTCGAGTGCAGAAACCAATTCACATAACCAGAAACGGAGAAGGGTCATGATATTGCATTGCTGCTTACCTTCTCTCTGGATACCCGAATTTTGTCTTAGTTGCTCGGTGCATCTCAAGCTTCGTCGCTGCTGGCTTCTGTCCTTCAACCGTGATCAGCAAACACATAAAGTTTCATTGAACGTACAACAAAGAGACGGAAATTATTGCATGTGCACGAGGGAACGAGAGAATGAAGGAATTAGAGAGAGATTTTGTTAAGACATTTTGGGCGACTGCACCCCCTCCCCCTATTTTTCACGTCTGCTTTTGTTGGCGAGTCAGGAACAAGAGACCGAAAAAAACCAAACGGACGTGACGTAATTTCCGCCTTCCGCCTTCACTTCTCCCACCTTTCAAGGCGTCCTCCCACCTTTGGCACCCCCACTATCTAGCAATTAGATGAAACCAAGGAAACTGTAACTACCAGAATAGATAAGAAAAATCACATTATTCCCCCCACCCCTAAAAAAACACATGTGGTGGCACCGACATCTGATGGTGCCAGAAAAATGGTTGAGAAGAGTCAAGGAGAATGGAAAAACCGACGATGGGAGAGCACCATTAAGGCTTCCATTGAAAGGGCACGAAGAGTATTTGAATCCTGAAGAGGTTTATTGTCACTTAAATTCACAAGAAAACCAACGGGCGTTATAAGCGAGAGATCAATAGTAAACGACTATTGCGAGAATGCAAAGCGATTTGCAACGGCTATCGAAAGAATCAGAGAGTACTGGAAATCTGGGGTGGCGTGTTGTCACTCAAAACTCCAGGGAACACTACCTGTTGTTGCCAATGGACGATAAATGATAATGACTCGTGTAAAAACTAGCAGTGAATAAATACTAATAAATAACATGACTGTCGGATGTTGGATGGTAAAGTAAATTTGAAAATGCAAGGAAATAAACTTTCAAAATCGATATTAGACATGCGGCAGATGTGGCAACACGAGTCAATCAAAAGCAATGGCTTTCCTCATTCCAGCTTCTTTTTTATTCTGAATTCCTCATTTGTTACCTTCTTCTTCTTCTTCTTCTTCTTCTTCTTCTTCTTATTATTATTATTATTATTATTATTATTATTATTATTATTATTATTATTATTATTATTATTATTA
This sequence comes from Sepiola atlantica, assembly GCA_963556195.1. Taxonomy (NCBI): domain Eukaryota; kingdom Metazoa; phylum Mollusca; class Cephalopoda; order Sepiida; family Sepiolidae; genus Sepiola; species Sepiola atlantica. The sequence goes on along the minus strand of OY744528.1, from coordinate 101,778,272 downwards.
TTTTATTTTATTTTATTTCCTTCTCAATCTCTATATTTATCACTTGCACTTTTTTCAATTTGTTCTTGTTGCTGCTTTTGTTGTTCTGGTTTTTCTTGCTTTTGTTTTTGTTCTTCTATTCACTCTTCCCCATCTTCCTCTCTATATTAATAATTTTCTCTTTTTTCAACTGATTGTTGTTGTTGTTGTTGTTGTTCTTCTTCTTCTTCTTCTTCTTCTTCTTCTTCTTCTTCTTCTTCTTCTTCTTCTCTGTCGTCGTCGTTGTTTTTCGTATTCTTTTCCATGATAGTTTTTCCGCCATTTTCTTTTTGTTTTGTTTTAGGATCCCCGATCGTAAATACCCTAGGCGAGCAGGCCATTATAAATTCGATCAGCTCTAGATGCATCATACTTTTGGCCTTTTGTCGAACATAACCTGCTTGCTGCCGTAGATTTATCCGTGAATTTTCGAAAAAAAAAAGAACATAGCACTCTAGGCAGCTGATAATGCGTACATAACAAATAAGATGACTCTCGTAGCTTGAGTTGATGACAAAACGAAAGATTCTGTCTGTTGTTGACTCTCCCCCCCCTCTCTCTCATATATATATATATATATATATATATATATATATATATATATATATATATATATATATATATATATATATATATATATATATATATATATATATATATAATTTGTTGTTGTTGAAAAAACCATGACAATGTGTGGTGTTAAAATAAATAAAATTTATTTTAATCTTAGCTTTCGAGAATTGCAATTCTCCTTGTCAAAGAGTGTTTTTCTTTTTCTTCTTCTTTTTCTTCAGAAAAGCACGTTATGTCTGAAGGCGAGGTTGCGCCAATTTGAATTATGCCTTCAGACATAACGTGATTTTCTGACCCAGAAGTCCATTACTATCGGGCGATGAAGAAAAAGAAGAAAAAGAAAAACACTCTTTGACAAGGAGAATTGTAATTCTCGAAAGATAAGATTAAAATAAATTTCATTTATTTAAGCACCACACATTGTTATGGTTTTTAAAAAAAATATATAATACTATTACGAAACAATGGTTTAAAAAATATGTCTAAATACCCTTTCTAATATATATATATATATATATATATATATAAAAATTCCCGAAACAGTTTTTCATGGTAAACAGCTGATGATCCCTTAAAATAGTGTTAGAAACTAACTAATATAATAACTGTAAAAAATAAAATTGACTTACATGAGTGATTTTCCACTGGAAGACTTGAGACTATAAGTTTTTTTTGTTTTTTTTTTTATATATTTTTTTTTATATAGTTTTAATGGTTGAGAAACTTCCGAGACTATATATATATAATTATTAATGACAATATATGTATTAGCATATACTATCAGTTCTTTTTACTTTGTAGTCTCTTTAAAAGATTCAGCTCAATGATTGTCAATTATTGATAACAGAGCAAATATAAGTCAGTTCATATTATATTCCAATAACCATGGTTTTATTTTATTATTTTTATTTTTTCACATTTCTAAAAAACATAATATTTCTGTGAGATATATTTTTTACGGTCCGTTTCATTTGCCTTGGTCAAAACAACATTTTTATATCAATACCGTCTCTGCAACATTACAAAATCATCAGAAAAAAATTCACAAAGAGTAAAAAGTTCTTGGATTAAAGTGTCTTGAAAAAACCTACACTATACAGTAGTTCATTTTTGGGTGAAAACAAACAAAGAACAAAACAAAAAGAGAGCAAAAACTCACACGTGGGGGAACCCACTAAAACGCCATTTTGAATATTTCGTTCAAAGCTAGTACATCCTAAAAATTGTGCGAACAATTATAAATTTTAATTCAGTAATATTTCTTAAAATAGTTAATAAGTTCTATAATTTATTTATAAAAATTCTAATTCATTTGAGGATAATTTTTTCTTACTAAAGTTACATCAATGTCTATTTAGGTCATTTGGATACGAAACTGATTTAAGTTTAACAGTTTAGAGCTAGTTTCATAATGTCAGCCGTCCATTTAAGCAACTATTAAAATTGTTATAC
>OY744528.1:101688729-101771229 GCA_963556195.1 Sepiola atlantica | reverse complement strand
ATTTTGGCCAAGTTTAAGAAAAATTGAATGGATGGATCAAACGTTATCGGAGAAAAGGGTAATTTTTTGCCATTTTGGGGGCTTTTGACCCCCCTGGGGGCGCGAACCAGATTTTTTCCAAGGTCAGCGATACTTATTTTCTATTAGGAACACTTGCCTCCATATTTTGGCCAAGTTTCAGAGAAATTGAATGGATGGATGAAAAGTTATGGGACAAAAAATGTCATTTTTTTTGCCATTTTGGGGCGTTTTGACCCCCTGGGGGGTTAACCAGATTCTTTTTAAATCGGAGAATGTCACTTTCTAACATGACAAAAGTTACAACTTCATGCAAAATTTCAGAGAAATTCAATTGATGGTCGCGGAGAAAAATCCGGACAGACGGACGGACGGAAATGCCTCAAAACATAGCTACGGTCCGCGCTGCTACATAAAGGGGGCCACGTTCCCACCCACATATATATAATATTTTGAAATAGTTATATATATAGTACAAACGATCGATCCAAAACCTAATTAGCATAACTATTTTTAAACAGTTCATAACAGATCACTTTTATTGTCCTATATATATATAAAATAGATTTTGTTGATATTAACAGTAACGAATTAGACATTGCTCACCGCCGAGAAGAGAAGAGAGGGATAGGGTCACTGGTTGGTTAGCTCGCTTTCTTTCTCGCTCTATCTGTCTGTCTGTCTGTCTGTCTGTCTGTCTGTATGTATGTATGTATGTATGTATGTCTATCTGTCTCTCTCTCTGTCTCTCTCTCTCTCTCTCTCTCTCTCTCTCTCTATATATATATATATATATATATATATATATATATATATATATATATATATATATATATATATCTTTCTCTCTCCCGTTAGCGACGGTATATTTTCTTTTTTTTATAGTTTTTAAATTTGATATTTGTTTTTTTATCTCGTAGACAAAACGTTCGCATTTGTAATTACACGTTCCTTTGTACGTCCATTTGGGTGGCCTGACTTGATTTTCAACCATCTTCTAAATTGCAAGTTTAAAAAATAGCCCCTCCCTCTACACCATCGTTCAGGGGAATTTATTTCTTCTTTCTTTTGATTTCATTACGGTCTAATTTAAAACAATACATAAATTTGTATCAAAATGTCAAAAATAAATATTAATGTTTAGCTATTTATATGAATACATGCGAAAATGTTAGTATCGTACTTACAAGAAACTTATGAATTAAATGTTTATTATTTAAAATTTTGGTTTCAAGTATTTCAAGTAGCGAACTTTGCGAGTTGGCAAAGCCAGATAGTATTATGTCACCCATTGAGATTGTGTTAAATTGTTTGAATCAGAAAAAAAGTAAGTTTGCAAAGCCGGTTAATATAACAATTTAAATAACATACTTAGAAATTAGCCTCTTTCTGCTCGCCATACCTCATCATTTTTCTTTTTACTTCTCTCTCTTTTTACTTCTCTCTCTTTTTACTTCTCTCTCTTTCTAATTCTCTCTCTCGTTACTTCTCTCTTTCCAATCCAACTACAGGTTAAATAGAATTATTGTCTGTGTGATCATATTCACTTTCGATTATAGTGGATAATTACAATTTTTTTTCTTTCTAATTTATTTTCGACTGTTAATAAACAGAGAGAGAGAGAGAGAGAGAGAGAGAGAGAGAGAGAGAGAGAGACAGAGACAGAGAAAGAGAGAGAGGAGGGAGGTGGTAGGTGGTAGGTAGGGAGACGGAAGAGAAGCTATAGAAACTTATATAATTACATTGAAAAGTAAGAGATGTATCACTTGATGAGAAAATGACAAATGATGTCTAATTAGAACAATTAAAATTTAAGTTTTCAAAACATAATTCAATAATTGACGAATATTTTAGAAGGTATTTTGTGTGATTAAAATATATAGGAAAGAAGCCCCAGAGAAACAAACGTTAATTAACTCAGCTTTATAATAATAATAATATATATATATATATATATATATATATATATATATATATATATATATATATATATATATTTGTAGGTACAAAGTTTTAATAAACAGTGAAATAATGTTGGACGCACTGCCATTATTATCTATAATGAGGATTTTTTTTAATGATTTATATTATAAAAGAGGAAAAAAGAAACAGGAGAAGGGGAACAAAGATGAATCACTTCGTAACTTTTTCTTCTTTCTCTATGAGGATTTTCTTTTCCTTTTCCAAACGAGTATTGAGTAAAAAAAAATACTCGTTTGGAAAACGAAAAAGAAAATCCTCATAGAGAAATAGTTATGAAGTGATTCATCTTTGTTCCCCTTCTCGTGTTTCTTTTTTTCTCTTTTATAATATAAATCATTAAAAGAATCCTCATTATAGATAATAATGGCAGTGCGTCCAACATTATTTCACTGTATATATATATATATATATATATATATATATATATATATATATATATATATATATATAAGGAGAGATAGATAGATTATTTCACTGTATATATAAATATATATATATATATATATATATATATATATATGTAGAGAGAGAGATAGAGAGAGAGAGAGAGAGAGAGAGTGTGTTGAAGCAAAATCTGATACTTGACAAAAAGAAAACGAAATGGACAATAAAAACTAAAGTTATACATGCAGAGACTAGACCGTAAATTTGCAACAGTTAGAGTTACATACTACATTATTTTTCAATGTAACCGCCGCCGACGGAGACGCCCCTCTCAATACGAGTGCGAAATGAGTCATATGCTTTGACGAACATGCCCTTGTCTATAGCGGCGAACGCCTCCACGATGGCAGCCTTCAGAGAGTCGACCATTATGTGGGCGAGCTTGTTGGTCTTGGCTTCGATCACGCCCCAAAAAGAAATAGTAAAAAGTGTTGCAGTCGAGTGAAGAGGGCAGCCATATGTCCGGTGTCCAGTGACGAGGAACATTGTTTGCAGAAGCGGAGTCCTGTCGGAAGAGGTAGGAGTGTCGTGCGTTGATGTCGTCCATCCAGGCGTTCACCACGCCCCTCAGCCCTTCCTGGTATTTTGTATACTTTTTGTCAAGTGTCGGATTTTGCTGCAACACCCTGTATATATAAAATTAGGTATGTGCATATATATAAATATATTTCTATGTATAGGATTAATTCCTAAAATAGTAAATTGATAATGAGTAATTATGGAATATATATTCTAGGGAACACAGTAAGAAACGTGGGCACATTACTTTTTGTAAACTTTTTTTTAAATGGGAGGAAGGTGACCCTAAACTCGTACCCTCGATTAAAAAAAACAAAAAACCCAGATACCAAACATTTTATACGGAAAAGAATTGCTCTACATCAAACTATAACTTATACTATTATAAAATTTTAACTGGATCAGTACATAGAAAACCAATCTTTTCAGGTCTGTATCTAAATTGTATTTTCCTTCGATCCTAAATCAAGAAAAAGTAATCTTATTGGTACTCTTATTCCTCGAGCACTTATGATTTGTTCCTCAACCCGACTCAATGCGGAACTTGGTGACATTACAAATATTTGTTTTGCTAATGAATATCCCATCAATATCATAAAAAGTACCGTTGCACGTTGCTATATTTAATGGTGATACATTTATTGGCCAGTCACGATGTCCTATTTGAAACTTCCACGGTTAGGTCCCAACGGCCTTGAAATTATCAAAAGGATTTCTTCTTCTACTCAACTTTTGGCTAAGATCAAAGTGTAGTATCTGTTCCGATGGATACTGTACCCCATATACTAGTTTGTCTTGGCCTTCGGTGCTTGATTTACGCGGGTCTATGGGTCTGTCCTGTGCAGTTCTAGGAGGTCCACCCTCCCAGGCTTTGCCTCCCCTCTTTGGGGAGGAGTAAGTTTATTGCTTACTGCTTGAGACGCTCCTACCGGGAAATGCCGACGGGGCTGCCCAAGCAATTTTTAACCCCCACTTTCCCGACCTGAACTTGGGTCACATCTTACTTGTGGGAGTAAGATAAAAACTGGCATTGTGCCTAACTCCTGGAGAGGAGTAAATCAATACTCAACGCTGTTTTCCAGCAACCATGCTGAGAGTAGTTTACACGACTCGAACCTTTTTCTCTTCTTTCCGTGACGATGTTTTTCCAGCCATTCAAAAGAATCCTGTTTTTTATAAATTCCTATGTCAGTGTGAAGCTGACTACGTTGGCAAGACATCCCAAAGATTAGAAATTAGAGTAGCCCAACATATACCACGTGACATTCGTTTACACAAGGTTTCGAGATCATCCGGGAACTTTCAAGCACATGAATCTGCCATCGGTAATCACCTGGTTTGTACAACTACTTGTTCTGACCAGTATTCCGATGGGTGATTTTCTGTTTTACATAGTGCCAGGTTGAACTATCATCTCAATATTATTCAGGCGTTAGTTATTAATAATTCTTGACCTAGCCCGTGTAGGAAAAAGATTTTGAAACATCAGTTTGAAATATTCCATGATCAAATAACGTTGAGAGATTAACCCCTTTTTTCTCAATTCATTTCTCCAACTAAAACAATTTTCCCCTCATTTCCCATACGATGTTCTTACTTTTTAATTTATCATTCTGATGTTTCCTCTTAGAGGGTCAGATGATAAGACCTTAAAGAACATTTTTAGCATATAATATACAGTCTAAGTCAGCGATATGTTAGATTTAGTTAGTATCCCTGGGAATTTAAACTGCATTTTTGTTCTTTGTTTAAAATGACTTAAAGCTTCTTTAGACTATTTTTTAAAACTTAGTTCACCCCCAAACAATGCAAGTTGCCACTGTAGACGTAAGAGGCTACTGAGAATTAGGTTGAGAGTTAAGGGAATAATCCTAAATTGGGAGCTGTGCAGATAGATGTTTGTTCACATTCGTTTTAAATTTCTGCATGTTGGTACAGTCAAGAAAACAGGGAGCAGGGAGGGAGTTCCAGAGGCCGGCAGCACAAGGAAAGAATCTATTGAAGTGGAAGGCTCTCCGGCATCTGGGGACCTCTAGTGAATGGATGTGATTTTGCTTATTGACGAGTATTGACGAGTTGGTCTAGTGTATTTACGTCGAGGGAGCACCAGAGCAGCAAGTTCATTGGAGTACATTCCATTGAGGTACTTGTAAAACAAGCAGAATAATGCTAAATTGGGAGCTGTGCAGATAGATGTTTGTTCACATTCGTTTTAAATTTCTGCATGTTGGTACAGTCAAGAAAACAGGGAGCAGGGAGGGAGTTCCAGGGGCTGGCAGCACAAGGAAAGAATCTATTGAAGTAGAAGGCTCTCCGGCATCTGGGGACCTCTAGTGAATGGATGTGATTTTGCTTATTGACGAGTATTGACGAGTTGGTCTAGTGTATTTACGTCGAGGGAGCACCAGAGCAGCAAGTTCATCGGAGTACATTCCATTGAGGTACTTGTAAAACAAGCAGAATAATGCAACATTGTGGTGATGGGACAGGTACTGGAGCTTGGTGGATATTGATGGACCTATTAAGTTGGCGACTCTTTTTGGAATTTCTTTAAGAGGGAGAGACTAGTGGATGGTGCACCAGCCCAGATGTGACAACAATACTTCATGCATGGGTGGATGGTGGCTTTGTAAAGATATAGGATAATGTCAAGTTTTCAGGCACGGTAGAGGGAGCCCACCTTCTTTGCAGCAGTCTTGACGATGTCTTCTATGTATTTGTTCAAATTCATGTTACCCGTGAATGTTAGGCCGAGGAGTTTGGACGTTGGACTCTCAGGTGTTATTTGCCATGGCAGTCGTTAATTGAAGCGGTTTCTTGTAGTTATTGAAGGAAAGAAGCTTGGTCTTTGCAGCATTAAATGTTACCAACCATTTATGACTCCATTCCACTATAGAATGGAGGTCACTTTCTAAATAGTCAGTCATTGTCTCGGATATGTGCGCGTCCGTTTTACCCACATGACGAGAGTAGAGCGTAGTGTCTTCAACAAATATACCCATCTCAGACATAATGTCATCAGGGAAGTCGTTTAAAAAATTCATAAACAATAAAGGTCCCAGGACCGACCTCGGGGCTACACCTGCATTTATGTCATGTTGTTTGGATGAACCGCTATCGAAGACAACCATGATTTATCCTTTGGATAGAAAGGATCTAATTATATTAAATATTAGTCCATTAATACCATATGAATTAATTTTTATGAGAAGACCTTTATGCCAGACTTTGTCAAAGGCTTTGGATATATCAAACGCTATCGCCCTAGCTTCACCTGCCTTGTCTAGTGTATGGTATATGCGTACAGAGATGACCGTTAGGATATCCGCAGTAGACTTTGCTTACTTAAATCCATACTGATGGTCAGAAAGAACTTTAGTATTAACAAAGTGCCGGACTATCGCTAGATTGATTAAGAATTCAAAAATTTTAGCGAAGAGCGGGAGTAGACTGACGGGTCGATAATTCTGAGGGTCAGCTCTATCTCCAGAATTCTTGAAGACTGCTACCACAGAGCCATTTTCCAGCTATCAGTTTAGCAAGATTCGGTAAGGCATTTGTTATAGAGTTTGGAGAGGACAGGGGCCAGTTTAGCAGATCATTTCTTTATTACTATTACTGGTATAAGACCAGACCCACATGCTTTGGAGGTGTCAAGGTTTTTTTATGATGTCATGGACATGAGATGGTGGGATTACCAAGTCATCACGTGGTGCTTCTGTCCGCAGTGTGGAATTTTGGATGGGAGTTGTTTGCGGAGTCCAACGTGAAGTTTAAGATGAAACGCCGGGCAAGTAGTTCAGTTTTGTCAGTTGCCAAGCGAACGACATTATTGTAATTGAATAGCAGGGGAATTGTTGAATGTCCATTGTACATCACTTATGGCGGCTGTATTGTCGGAATACTTGCTGTTTCTGAGTAATAGCAGTTGCACATTTTGAGGTTAACCATTGGGACATGTGCGTCAATACCTGCTTTGACCCATTCAGTTACCTCATTTGCGCACTGATCAACATGGAGAGAACAAGTTTCATTCCATGGAGCGTCTCTGACGCGGTCTCTTATGGAATCAATACCAGCCTGCTTATAGTATCTCGTCATTTTGAACAACGGCTCTTCAGCTTTGGGGCGAGATTTTGTGGTGATATCAATCATTACAACAAGGTGATCAGCGTTCCCGAGCGGGCTATTGGCATTCCTCGGCCAGTGAGGTCAAGAGCAGGTTAGAAGTGAGGCTTGCTGGTCCACACGATCAGGGAGGCAGGTCGGGAACGAGGCAGTCTGTGAGAGGGAGTGTGCTATGGAGAAATTATATGTGGAGTTACCAGCTGCGTCTGTATAGCTAGAGAATCAAAGTCAGTCACGGTGATGTGCATTGAAATCCCCGAATACATGTATTTGGGAACTCGAGTCAAGTGAGAGTGCTGTATCTATGCTTTCAGAGACAGAGTTAAGCAGAGTACAGTCCTGGGTCGAAGGAGAATGGTATAAGAAATATAGGTAACTAACGCTGTGCTGTAAGGTTAATCTAAAGAATATGTAGGATTAATCATCTGTTTCTAGCCTATGTTCTCTAGTCAAGGAGAGGCCGTTTCGAACATAAACTCCTAGCCCGTGCATATGTTTGTCAGAGTCTTTACAGTAGAGTGGGAGGTAATCAGTTATGTCAAAATGGTGTGGGGAGATTGAGGATTGAAGGATTGTTTCACTTAGTGCTAGGATATCCTAGGAGTTTGTCAGGGGAAAGATTTCTACGTCGTTGATATTGGTTCTAAGTCCCTGGGTATTTGTGAATGCTAGCCTCAATGGCAGGCGAATATGTTTTTGGTAAGTTTCTGGTTTGGGTTTGATTTTTTTTACTTTGTATTGTCATTGTGGTTTTAGATAAAGTGGGGGGCAAAGTTGGTGCTTGTTTGGTACCAATAAGCTCACACACTCAGTACATTAGTCATGACTTGGTCTATGGGTTTGTGGCCTCGGGAATAACTGTAGGGTCCCTTTCCATGTGCGACATGGCGCATACAGTTACCCATGATATTATATAACAGTTAGTGGGGCAGCCGTTCTTAGCGCTACCTAAGGGTTTGGGCTCCCGTACAAGCTGTCTAACCTGTATCCTCAACCTGTCGGAAAAAAAGCGACCCAGACTAGTCATGTGACGAAAAAACTCTCCCGAAGTTGCCCAGATAAGGAGAAAGAGGGACGGCGTTCATTGTCCTAGTCAGGCAACAAGGCCAAGCACTGGGTGTCTTTGAGGCGTCCCTGCGCTAGTACCTCTGCGCCTGGCTTAAGAAAATCAGGAAAAAGAAACTAATTCGGAAAGCAGCCAGGCTGCGTTATATTTGAAAAATATATATGACCCCGCCCTACTACGATGGGTTTAATAGTACAAGAGTGTTTATACACCTCTTTTAAATATTATCATTGACAAATGAAAACAAAAGTTTAGTAATCCTGATTTGTCCAACTTACAAAAAAAGGTTTTAGATTGTGTGTAGTATATATATATATATATATATATATATATATATATATATATATATATATATATATATATATATATATATATACTACTCAAATCTTGACATTAAACAGTCTCTATTAAACAGCGGGGGGGGGGGGGTCCACTTCGGTTCTCGCCGTCGTGAATCAACAACGAGGAGAAAATAAAAAATAAGCAATGTCTGATTTTCATTGAAAAAGATCTGATCGATCTATATTTGATTTATTGTATATAAAAAATCTTGGCATCGATTTGGCTTTAAAATAATATAAATAATTATATTTCATATATATATATATCAAATCATTAGGCAATTGGCCTGATGATTTCTTCTGGAAATGAAGCATTAACCTTTTAGTATATATATATATATATATATATATATATATATATATACTACCACTATTATACTCTACTCGAGTATTGAAGTCAATGCTGAAAAAATAAATACGTAATATATTTAGTTGAGATATTTTCCGACAAAAAACAAAATATCTCATAAAAGGAAAAACTAGTTCTTATCTAAAAAAAAAACATATACGTAATATATTATATTATTTTATAATATGATAATATATGTGTATATACATGAAATAGTAAAATATACCGTTGACTCAACCATTGTGTATTTATTTATATATATCTTAATATATATCCGTCCCATGGCACAAAAGTTAGCGAATAAAAAACTGCCGGACGAAATCATTTCAAGTGTTATTTGTTTCATCTCTTTCCAAAACTTCATGTAACTTTACGAACCGTTTCGTCTACAAATGAACAGACAAATTATATACATATATATATATATAGAGATAGAAGAAAAAAGAGTGATAAATATGAAACGATTGTCCAAATTTATTTCAAATTTCAATTAATCCTTGTATGAGATCTTACCGTTTTACTAGGCCCGGAAGAAAATAAAAAATGGCCTGTTTTCCTCTTCACAGCCTCTTTTAAGTACATCTGGACTTATCTACTTTTGAGCACCTTTTCCAACCTGCTCCCATGCAAAGTGTTTTTCTTCACTTTCTACAATTTCACCGAACCTTTTCAACGGAAACTTACCACCCGGACAATTGTATATCTTTTTCACGAAATTTTCTTTTCATTCAGTACGTTTCTTGACAAAAATTATTTTAATAATTTTTAAAAATAATTCTCATATTTTTCAAATATTTGAACTTTGGTTTTTTCGAAAACCAACTTATCCATCTGTATTTCTCCTCTGATGATAAGATTTCGATCTTTGAAAAGCCTTGGCTTAAGGAAAGAAAAATAAACACTAGTTTATTACTGACAACCTTGCATTGAACAATTGAAATTTGAAATAAATTTGGACAATCGTTTCATATTTATCACTCTTTTTTCTTCTATCTCTACTATTGCTCTATCTCGTATATTGAGCTTATCCTTTTCACAATAGGTTCCATCTACTAAAAGTTTTCACTTTGGTTTATTTTGATCCTATATATATATATATATATATATATATGAAGAGACAAAATGGTGCCACACTACAAAATGAATAATGAATAATATGGGGAAAACTTTATATAAGATGAAATAGAAAAAGAAAAAAAAAAAGAGAAAATAATTTTATATAAAACAAATATATATATATATATATATATATATATATATATATCCAGGATTTTAACATACGTGCGACTCTTCAGAAGTGCCAAGAGCGTTTTTGATCAACATCAAAAAAAAAAGACAAAGAAATACTCACATTGATATAGGATACATAAAATACATTTTCAAAGAGAAACATACGTTTTTCTAATAGTTATTAGACGCCATCTTTTATACGAACAGAGCTAGGAAAAATACGTATAACTTACTTGAATGTTGTGCCGAAAAATTATTTAAGTAAATAAATGAATAAATATATAAATAAGTTAAAAGAAAAGAGATAAGAAAAAGCGAGAAAGAAAAAAAAATCTTTTATTTTCAAAGTACGAAAAAAACAAACAAACAAACAAGTTAATACGTTAAAATGTAATTAGTGATTAAGCTAGAAAAAATGCGTATAAATCGAAAAAAGTCGTAAGTGAATAAAGAGAATTTTAAAGTGAAATTAGAAAAATAAAGATATTTAAGTAAATTTTTTTTTTAATTTATAAAGTTTTTCTTTCGTTTCTTATACTTTTTATCTATTAACTTATTTATACATTCATTTATTTCTTTACTTAAATATTTTTTATTCTTTCATTTTATAAATCTTTTTATGCATTTTGATGTGGAATTAATTTTGATAATTAATTTTTTTTACGAAGATATTAGAAAATGAATTTTTTTTTTTAGATTTTTGTTTTGTTTCTAGTAGAATTTGTGACTTTTTGAACATGGTTCACTGTATTGTAAACACTGTCTTGAAACATATGTAAAGAACTATAATAACATGCTCTTTATTTAGAACTTGATTTAAAAAAATGATGTAAACCATCAAAATACATACATACACCCCGCCTACTTTCAAATTATCTTCATTTCTTCAAATCTTTTTCTAAAACTATGATACTACCTACATACCAAAGACACAGAGTTTCCCCCTTCCCTCCTCTTTCCCCAGCCCCTCAAAATATATGCTACACCTCACCCCGACAAAAAACCTCAGCACCCCTGTTTCACTCACAGCCATCCACATGCATTTCACTCTCTGCCACTGACTGACTTCTCCCAGCCCGGACCTTGGTCCAGCGCTCTCAGTAGCCACGGCTACTACTTTTTCTCATCAACCCATCATGTCAACCCAATATTTCGATGTACTTGCATGACATTTTTCTTAAAATTATCATCATGAGGAAGTCTTAAAATAAAGATGAAACGTTGATGAATATATAAAAAAAATATCCCTTGGTTTTTCCTTTTTCATCTCCCATTACGTCGGATTACTCTTATCCTTCCTTTCTCATACATTATATACATATATATATATATATATATATATATATATGTATGTATTTAACATGTATCACAAGTTAGTGTAAAAAAGTGTTCGGTTATAGGTTCTACAAGAGCTAACATAAAATATTTTATTTAAAAACTATACATTACAGTGTCTGTTGGGTGTATCGGGGTTTCATCGATCTGACAATGCCGTGTCTGGCTTAGAAACCGGCTTATAGTGGCAGACCGACTCTCAAGCACCGTTCAGAAGGCGAAGACTTCGAGAGAAGAGGGAAAACACACACACACACACTTACACATGCATATATAGAAGCAACAGTCGGTATTTATATAACTAGACATTGTAGATATAACTTACGAGCGCTTCTCCCGTAGCCTAATGGTAAGAGCTGTCGACTGTCAACTAGATCGTTGAAGACTAGCGGTGCTAGTCTAGCCGCACTGAAGAGTTGTGGATATCTATATACCCCCCCCCTGTCGTTGGGTGATGTCTCCTGCTGCTTCTTAGCGTAATGCTAAGCTCTTTGTATATAAACAAACTGAGCACCGAAGCGGCGAGTGGTGTTTATATAAATAGATCGCTTTCCCGTAGACTAATTATAACAGCTGCCGACTGTCAATTGGATGGTTGAAGGTTCGATCCCTGGCTTGGGAACGGTTCTTGACTAACTGAACTGAACTGAACTGAAGTGCTGTGATACAGAGAAACATTCTGTCTGTAGATCACACACACACACACACACATATATATATATATATATATATATATATATATATATATATATATATATATATATATATTACGTGGTGTCTTTGTAACTATTTTTGTTAGGTTATGCAGAGGATAAACTGATGTCTTTTTTATATTGAAGGTGTTACGCTTGGATGGTTAAATGTGTCAATTGTTACTAGAATTTGAGCGGAAATCTGATTTGGGGAACAAATAGCTCAAGTGTTTTGATAAAGACGTAGAGGGGGGATGGGAATAATATTTTAGTGACGTTCTCGCCTTCAGATCATTCCAGACATCTTAAGATACACGACTTTGTCCGCCTATCTGTCAAGATTAAATGTAAAATAGCACTGTCATCGCTAGACCCCTGTATTGACTGGACGCATCTTATTTTAGATACGTCCAAGACATTGGGTGTAAAGGAAACACGAGAGAAAAAGGCTCTGTCCGTCGATCTGTTAAGCTTAAGTTTTTCTTTTTAAGTTTATTTAATATTATTATTTGGGTACCACTTATCAAGGTCAAAAGCTACTCAAGGATAAGGGTTAATGAGACAGGAATGAGTGCCACCCGAAAGATGAGGAACACTATGAGAGTACTAACATTGACCAATAGTATGAACTGCGTTTGATTGCTTATGGGACGGTCCGTGCTTTGAAAATGACCAAGTTGTAATTAACAGGGAAGCAGTCCCACGGCAATGTGTTCTACAGACAGGAAGCCCTTGCAAAAAAGTTCTGTTCATGAAAATTTCGTTTGAAATAAAATTTTCATCACTAATCGCGCAGATTAGATAGACGCATCTAAAGTTCATGTTTTGTGTGTGGGGTGGGGTGGGGGATTAAACGATGCATCAATTTTATTTTCTTAACTGAAAGTTACTGATAAACTCACATAGTAATGCACACAACAAATCAAATATTTACCATTTTAAAATGGTTCCTGACTCTACGTAGTAGTATAGAGAGAACAATTAAATTACCGAATCACCAATTATCAAGGCCGAAAGCCACTCGATGATAATGATAAATGAGATGGATGCACTGTCAGTTGAAAGATGAAGAATATTATGAGAGGTTCGAAAATGATGAACGAAATAAACAAAATTTGATTACACATGAAGACGATTTATCACAAGTATTTGTTGAGATTAGATTTGCAGACGACCATGTTGTAACATGCAGGGAAGCAGTTCCCTTCAATACGTTTTTATGATTATAGAACAATACTAAATAATGAAATAGACTTGCGTAGATATACGTTTCAAACAAGTGGATCTTTCATCCCCTTCATTTCTGTAACCCCCCCCTCTCCCAAAAGGTCACTTACGTACTCCCTACGTCCACCCCGTTTCCATATGACACAAGGTTGGGGTTTAATGTGGGAAAAATCCAGCTCTCAAAAAGGGGAACACTCTGGACCGAGAAAATAAATTAAATTTACCTCCATCTAGGAGAACCTTGCCTCCCCTTACTGACCACAGGCCAGATAT
Organism: Sepiola atlantica; assembly: GCA_963556195.1. Classification (NCBI taxonomy): domain Eukaryota; kingdom Metazoa; phylum Mollusca; class Cephalopoda; order Sepiida; family Sepiolidae; genus Sepiola; species Sepiola atlantica. The sequence goes on along the minus strand of OY744528.1, from coordinate 101,757,624 downwards.
TGCATCCCAATCCCACCCGAAGGCCAGGTAGTTCCAGATGCACACAGCTATTTATGAACCGTTTAGTGGAGCGTCCATTTTTAGAGGGTCGTTGACGGGTTTTCAAATTGCTGCTCCCCTCGATTCTCTCCAATCGACAGCTATGACTGTGTACTCATGTGGGGAGAGAAATAAAATGTATAAATAGATGAGACAAATATTCCTATCTTTATTTCCTTCTTTTTCGTTTATTTTCGGTCTTTTTCTTTTCTTTTCCTCCTTCCATTCGTTTGTTCTTCCTTTTTTTTTCTTGTTCTTAGTTTATTTCTTCCTTTCTTTTCCCTCTATTTTCATCATTTTTCTGTTCTTCTTTCCTTCTTTCATTTATGTTCTACTTTATTTATTAATTACCTTCTTTCTTCCTGTTTATGAAGGTAAACAAAGAAAGAAAGAAAGGGAAAAAGATAAAAAGATAGGAATAAAAAAGAAAGAAATACTTAGAAGAAGAAGAAAAATTAAAGAGAGAAAAAGAAAAGCAAAATAAACTGGAAAATGAAGAGAGAAAAAAAGAAAGAAAAAGAAAGAAAACGGGTAGAAAAGAGAAAATAAAAAAGGAAAGAAAGCGGGAAAGAAAAAAGAAAAAACGAATGGAAGAGCAAAAAGAAATTGATTTTTTTTGTTTTTAATTTTTCTTCTTGTAAGTCTTTCTTTCTTTTTTATTCCTATCTTTTCCTTTTCTTTCTTTCTTTCTTTCTTTCTTTCTTTCTTTACCTTCATAAACATGAGTATATGTATTATGTGAGCATGTGCACGCGTTACTTTCTTCAGCCTCTGTTTATGTCTGTCTCTCCGGAAAATGGCTCTTGGATTGAATTTGAAACTGACGGTACCAATGTTGTTCTGATATTCTGGAATACATATATAAATAAATATTACGCTCTTATTTCTAATTTTTCTTAAGAATAGAGCACTCTGCTGGGGGTCTCTCCTACTTACCTTACACACACACACACACACACACACACACACACACATATATATATATATATATATATATATATATATATATTCGTTGTGTTTTAATTCTTAATACTGATATAAATAATGTTGTAATTTTTTTAATTTCAAATTACTTCATATATATATATATATATATATATATATATATATATATATATATATTCCTGGCGAGGAGAAAATTGAGCTCCTCGAAAAGGGGCACTTTGAACTGGAAACAAAAATAATCTGTATAGTCTCGTCGGCGCTCGTTCGCGAATGACGCCGACACAGGCGACGAGCAATAAACCTTCTCCCCTCCAACAGGAGAAGGTAATGCCTGGAAGTATGTCCTCCCCTGACACCGAACATATACTTTAACATATTACACGTTAAATAAGCCACCATCTTTGTTCGCTTCTCCTTCTTTTTCAAACGAAAGAAAAAAACAAAAACAAAAAACAAAATAAAAATAAAAACGTAAAGAAAAAGAAAAGAAAAAAGAAAGAAAAGTACATTCTTAAGATGCGTCCATTCATTTCACGCATTTAACGATGAAAATGTTATTTTAAACTTGTTATGGCGACAGTGACAGACCGACTGACGGACTAACGCAAACCTCTTCTAAATATGCACAGATGCGTTTAAAAATGCGGTTAAAAACAGAGACAGACGGGCGCGTCTAAAATAAGATGCGGTCATTCAATATGTGCGTTTAATGCTGAAAATACAGTTTTAGGTAGATGCGTGACGGATTTACCGACCGACGTAGAAATAAATAAAGCCGATCGACAACATGCATAAATTCACTGAACGCAAAGAAGAAGAAGAAGAAGAAGAAGAAGAAGAAGAAAACGGTTAAAAATACAAATAAGAACACTCTTGCAAAATTGAACATACACGACGCAGCTTGCAATTAAACGAACACGCGTATCGATTTTTCCAATTATAATCACAACCTACAAATGTAATTACTGTTCGGAGCTAACAGATTCGAATCTATTAAATTATGATCAAATTTGATACCAACTCGCACGTCATAAGTAAAGCCTCTTCAATCGTAGATAGAGACAAAAGCCGATACACTGAGAGATTTAATTTCTCTTAAATTTTCTCAAACTCCTACCAAAAACATGACGTTTTCAGTCGCGTAAATACGAATGCATTGTTTAAAAAAATGTAGAGATCAGTTGCCTACTGTGAGAAATGATAGCTTATATTGAAGTCTTTGATGTGATAAAATATAAACAAATATCTATATAATAATACGCTAAGGCATTTCATGTTCGTTCGTACGTTATCACCTTTCACACATATTCAAAAAATTAGATCGTCTGATCAGCGAAGATGATGATTGATGATTAATCTGATTCATTCATTTCGTATAAATCAGGATTCTTTCTAGAAAAGATATCGAGTACTTACAGGATGGACCACGTGAAGGTTGCTAACATACTAAGTGAAAACGTTTCTGTGGAACGAACTGGATTCGAACTTGGCACGCCCAGATCTTCAGTCCGTGTCGTTAACCACTTGGCCACATTTCAAACTTTACCTATTTTAAAATGAACTATTCCAAAATCAAATTATGTCGACTAAAACAGTACAATCTTAAATAAATAACATTTCAAAACGTGGCATTCGTTTTATTGATTTGAAAAATATTTAGCTGACAATTATTTTCTACCGTAACAAGACAGAGAATATTTATGGAATGCTTTAAGAGCAAATATTATTGGTAAACTTTCTTTATCTAGTTTTTGATTTTAGTTTTTGTTGAGAATAAAAATCTTGAAGTATGTATCTCTGGCTTTATGAAGAATTACAAACACAATGCCATATTCATTTGCGTTCGAAACCACAGCAATCTAATGTTTCGTATCAAAATGTATGAAAATATTTTTTATTTTGTAAAAAAACATATTGAAATTCCACAGACCATTCCGTTCTTCAACAGATTGTTTCGAGGCGCTCTTAACTTACGCATGTTAGATATCTACACGCCATAATATAGTGCGAACCCTAATGGAAGTTAGACAGTTGGGGATTTAGCATGCCTTTTATCGACTCAGCCCTAGAAGAGTTTGGTCTTCTTCCATTTGAGCCAATAATTTTTTCTTTAAACTTTATCTGCGACATAAAACATTCTGCACGTTTCAGAGTTAAATTTTAATCCTTATTCGGTACTGATATCGATCTTGACCCAGTTTTCGCGAGTTTCTTGTTGGAAGCGTTTGGCTGTCCTACGCAAACGCCCGAGAGTTGACGAGCCGATTTGTACCAGAAGACAATTTTGATACGGTGCTGCGTCCTATGATTTTAAGTTATATTTTCAAGAAATGTTCTAAAAGAAACAAAAAAACAAGCAAAACATAGCGAAGTTACTGTTATCAAATAATTTTTTTTTTCTTATACGTTGCTGCGTCCTATAATTTTTAGTTATATTTGCAAGAAATTTTTTAAACAACAAAACAAATAAAACAAACAAAACAGAGCGAAATTACTGTTATCAAATAAATATTTTTTAACCCTAAACCCTAACCCTAAACATACCTCCTACACCCTAACCCTAAACCCTAACCCTAACAACAACAAAAACAAAACAAGCAAAACATTAAAATCATAGGACGCAGCACCGTATCAAAATTGTCGTCTGGTACAAATCGGCTCGTCATCTCTCGGGTGTTTGCGTAGAATAGCCGAACGCTTCCGACAAGAAACTCACGAAAACTGGGTCAAGATCGATATAAGTACCCCTTATTCTATTACCCTTTCGAATATTTTAATATGATCACAGTGTTGCTTTTGATTTTCTCTCTGTATCAACCTACTGTTGAGTTATGTAATAGTTAAATTAAAACCAGCCAGGATAGCGCCCATAATTTGTTGAAAAAAAAAGTAGGCTTGACCGATATCTCAAGCGGAAAACGATTAAATTTATGTAAGCCCTTATGAGTGGTCAACAATTTCTTCGACTTATATATGGAGCTATGCATCTGATACATCCAGCTTAAAAAATTGTTTCCACCATTTAATTTTGCATAAATGTCCGCAAGTGTTCATAATGGCTAGATGTGAGCTTTCAGACAATCATGTACGTCAGATTAATAATCAGCACAAACGCGTATTTTGTGATTTCTCTTTTGTTACATATATTTTTGGAAACGCCCAGTCTAGATATTCGACTTTTTAGATGACACCCAATTTTCGAGTCGCTCCAATTCTTTGTTTATTGACCCAAAGCAACGCATATCTTTTAGGCCTGGCAATAGGCTCAGCATTTTTTCTTGGCTGCAAATTTCGCCTTTGTCCTTGTGCATCTTCTAAGTCTTTCTGAACGTATTTCAGGAAACCTACTTTTCATTTCTTTCATTAAACTTTCCGGTACTGATATAGAATGGGACCCAATTTTCGCCAACTTTGCGTCGGCATTTTCCAGCAGTTTACGGAAACCGCCGGAAAAAGCCGACGCGAAGACTAACCAGCGAAAAGGACACTGCTACTTCAAGTAAATACATTTTTTGTTTGTTTATATTTAGAAAACTAAAAATAAACAACTGGTCACAATTAATTTATATATATATATATATATATATATATATATATATATATAACATGAATAAAAATAGCTAAACAACTGTTAATAATCACATTTTCGTTTCAAGAAAAGTTTTTTTTTATGTATAAAACGAAGAAAGCATAGCTAATCAACTGTTAATAAACAATTTTTTTTCAAGAAAAGTTTTTTTTTTCAGATGAAATGATTTGTTTTTTCAAATAAAATGAACAAAACATATTTAATCAACTGTGAATATTTTTTTCCAAGAAAAGTTTTTTTTTAGATGAAATTATTATTTTTTTTTTAATAAAATGAACAAAACATATTTAATCAACTGTTAATATTTTTTTTCAAAAAAAGTTTCCAATAACGTCTTTTTTTTTGGGGGGGGGTGTCTAAGAAATAAAACATAGTTAGCTGGTAGACAGTCTATTTTTTATTTTATTTTATTTCAGTACCTTAGCCAGCTCCATTTTTGCTTGAGAAAAGAACGTGTCCTTCCTTACAGATGCCCACGCTCTGCAGTTAGTATTTGTGCATCTCCATGCATATTTGTCCGTTAGCTTGCTCCGTGGAGTAAAACTGCAAATATATTCGCTGTTTCTGCATTTTATTTTCTTGGCTATTAGACGTCGTTCTTGGCAGAAGGAGATGACTCGTTCGCGAGATTGAATTCGCTCAGCTAGATCCTTACAATTCATTTTCTGATTTACTAAATATCGAGATTTCTTAAATTGATCGTCTGCTGACAGCTGATTGGCTAACCTTGTCTTATCACCTGCCAGTCTTCGCGTTGGCTTCTTCCGGCGGCTTACGTAAACTGCTAGAAGATGCCGACGCGAAGTTGGACGAAATTGGGCCCCATTCTATATCAGTACCAACTTTCCGTCACCCTGGTCGTTCTAGGAGGAATCATCAATTTTATTACACAAAGAATTTATGGGTTGTTTCCATAAATCAAATAAAACAATCCAATCCGTTCCAAATAAATTTGAACGCTTTTGTAACACAAAAACTTTTGACTTTAGTATCTTGAAATACTACAAGTGACTTCATCTTTACAATTCAATTTCTCCTGACACTCTACGTGCAATCCTATTTATTCTTTTTACTAACAGTTTGACAATTTATTTCTACGTTTCTTCATTTATAATTGAACTGTTGCTTCCGGTGTCAATTTGGAGTTTAAATGTTTTCATTGTTAATTAATAGATTGGAACAGAAATTAAAATTGCCTCAGTCAAGAAGGATTTCTCCTTCACTGACCGAGGCTAAAAAGATGAAGTAAAGTATCAGAACAGATACTACATTTTGCTCCTAGCCAAAAGGCCAAGGGAAATCTCTACATGGTTTTCGTGCGAAAATAAGAAAGTTTGTAACGAAAACGAACCTCAATATTAAAAAAAAAAAAAAACAGTATCACTCTTGATTAAATATTTTCGGAGAAAAACAACAAAAATCTTACTTTGAAGAAAAAGTCAAGAGAAAATCCTTGAAGTCAGCAAGTTTTTTTTTTCTTGTCCACTTTGATGAAAAGAACCAAGATGACCGCTATTTGAAGAAAAGCTAGCAGTTACGTATATTGTGTAGGTGTAGTTTCGGATTTCTTGTCGCCATTTTTTGTAATGTGCGACCGAAGATGATTATTAAAAGAATACAAATATATATATTTTTTTAACAAGGATTTCTAGGAATATGTATTTATATGAAATATTTTGAATGGTCGTAAAACACAACAATCAGACTAATACCGGAAATGATTATATACAATCTAAAATTGTCCATCGTTGCTAGTTGTTTTCTACTATAATAGCTAAAACAAAACAAAATCTGTTAATTTCGACAGAAGAACTTAATAGAATGTTTAGTACACACACAGTGTTTGGGGAAAGGTTAATTTTGTTGTTTTGTACTAATTGCATTGACAACTATGTTACAGCTGTGTTGGAACCTTTTGTTTTTAATACCTTGTCTGTGCTCGGTAGTCGACGCTAGCCAAAAAATCATTCGACAACTTTCAGCCTCCCGCGATCAAAGAACGTGCTATGGGGGCGAAGGAATGCAGGTCATGTCAATCGGTAACCGGACGTAACGATGGACCACGGCCGAGAAAACTGAAACCCTTAAGGTTTAAACCCAATCTCCTCACAATACTAAACAATCACAGAAGGTCGCCATACTCTAGAATATTGTCCGAAATAAATAATAACAAATTGATCTACACGTGCCAACACACGTGATCCTGAATTAAGTAAGTTATTCATATTGAAGACTGTTTTAATGGAATTAATAATATAGTTGTTTTTTTTAGAATATGCGTACAAATCATCACGAAAATAAGGAAGGATTCTTCTGTATAATATGATTTCTTTATTAAATAATGAAATCTGTTCTCAAACGCGTCACGCACTCTAGATTAAGACAATAACGACGTTGAAATGCCTCCTAATTACCTACTAGACACCATCCTCGAGTGTCTTCGGTCTCTCTGTACAGGGGTGTGTCAGGACAACCTGACATGAGGATACTTACCCCTACAAGTAAACACTGATGAAACATTAAAAATAACATAGTATTCACAGCACAAATAAGATCCCCCCCCCCAACACGGCTATACACTGGCTCATATGAGGAATAGTGCACCTTCTCCTAGTGATGTTACCTCAAGTAACACCACGTAGCTGGATACTTCACCAGACTAGATGAATTCTTGTCAGAGAATTTGGTAAGACCAAGCGACCACAAGAAAGATATACCATAACATAGTTAACTGGTCAATTGGGGAGAGAAAAATTATTGTTCTTAACTTCTTTACAACTGAACGTTTGACAAGTAAAGGAAGAACGTCAACTGAAGTAAAATGAAACATATATATATAAATATGATTTCACTGACGAAGGCCGAAGGATCGCGGCCGAAAATTTTGTTCTCCTTTTAAGAAAAACTTTTTTATTTTTTTATACATAAGGGACAATTGATATTCCTACACGTCAAAATATGGAAAATAAATCAAAGATATATTAAGATATATACTTTTCACATTGATTTTTTATACAAACATAAATATATATATATATATATATATATATATATATATATATATATATATATATATATATATAAGAGATTAACGTAGTTTGGACAGGTTTACCGGCTACCATGCTCCAGCTATGTATAAAAAGCATCAAGAAAATTGCATTCAAGCAATATAAAAAGGACGGACATCAAAGAGATTGATCGACCAGATAAGGGTTGAGACTGGCATGCCGCCCATGGAAGCTCAAAGAAGGGCCCAAGACTGTGATAAGAAGCGGAATTTTGTTTTCAAGCAAGTAGCGGGACTTTGGAGTATGCAAATAAGTCATATATATATATATATATATATATATATATATATATATATATATATATATATATATAGTAGGTTATAAAATATATTTATGGCAATTAAGCTTCACAGAGGCTTCCGCATTTCATTCCCGGAGGGAATCGTCAGGCTAAAGTGCGAAAGCTTCTGTGTAGCTTAATTGCCATAAATATATTTTCATAACTTACTACCTAGCTCTACTCAGTATCGAACATTGTTGAAGTAAATACTGAAAATTGATACATAAAAAAGTATATCCCCTGATAACATTTTATGTGTATACATGAAATAATATATATATATATTTTGAAAAGTCACACAATTTGAAGCGTTGGGTGGGTGGAAATAATAAAGATATTTTTTTTATAAAATATTTAGAAAACCTTGCACAACGCAGATTATTTGTTTTTAAAATAAATTATTTATTCATCTCAAAAACATTTTTTTATTTATGTTTTTAAATTTTTTTTATTTTTTATTATTTTATTTATTTTTATTTTTTTAATTGACAACACTTTTGAAGCACCCATGAAAATGTATTTAAGTGAAATATTTTTGTAAAATCAACACATGGTTCAATTTAAATGAAAAAAATCATTTATTTAATTTTTTTTTTTGCAAGCTTTCGTTGTAAAATAACTTTTTTAAGCGAGCCTGTCTTATAGCGTTTTTCTTTTCTTCTTCTTTTTCTTCTTCTTCTTCTTCTTCTTCTACTTCTTCTTCTTCTTCTTCTTCTTCTTCATTTTGATGGTATTAACCCCGAGGGGTCGAATCACAGTAGAGGCAGAAAAACATGTCAAGTTGTAAAAGACGTTAGGATAAGTAGAGTCCGCTCGATGTTATGCGCAGATTGGCGCTTTTTGAATAAGGAAATTGACAACATCTTTAAAATTTTAAATTTAAATGAAAAAAAAATCATTTTTTTTTCAAGCTTTCGTTGTAAAACAACTTTGTTAGGCGAGACTGTCTTATAGTTTTTTCTTTTCTTCTTCTTCTTCCTCATTTTGATGGTATTGTATATATATATATATATATATAGACACACACACACACACACACACACACACATATATATATATATATATATATATATATATATATATATATATATATATATGTAAAATGAAAGAAGGAAAACTCAAAATATTGTTTACTTGTGTGTTATTTCTTAGAAATTAATCATCCTGGGGAAGTCTTAAAATAACTCGATACAATTTCTAGACACACTTATAATAAAATCCAACAATAATCTATCTTTTAAAGTGCATAGCAAAACACCACACAAAAATGAATATATTGCCTCTTTAAACCACTTATCTGCACTTCCTAAAATTGGATAAAGTTCAACCTATTTACCCAGACATTATTGGCTTCTAATTCACAATTAGCATAGTCACGCTGTTCACACCAACCCCGGCGTCTCCTATTAGTGTAGTCTTTGTTACAAGCGTAATTTTTATAATCATGTTTTTTTTTAATCTTAAAATAAAATATATCGCATGTTTGTAGTTTGTAGTTTGTAGCAATTTCGTTTCTATTTCTTTGTGGAACATGCATACAAGCCAGTACAGCTACATAGATTGATGCGGATGTTACCATCTTCTTCCTTCCATTTCAGCCATCATCAACAATGATTTATTCGTCTCTATGTCTGTTTGATAACTAATTTTTCGGTTATTAGACCTTCGGAATTCAAATTTTAGTACGAATCGATCGATACCTATACAAATTGTTTTAAGAGGGTGGACATATTTATCTGTTTTATGGAGGCTTCGAGCGAGTATAAACCCTGCTGATATTTTGAGATTTAAACCGTAGTTACATTCCACACAATTAAGTAGATTCTACGAAATGAGAGCATTTTGACCACTTTAAGACCCTGTAATGGGTCTTAGCTCCACAAAATTAAAAACTATTCTAAGCTCATTTCAGTTAGATCAGCTCTGGTTTGACATAGTTTTCAATATAACAGCATGTTTTGATTGCGTTGAATTATTTGGGGTGGGGGGTCACACCTCTTGAACTTTTCAAAGGATTCCTTGACGGGGCCATTGTTTTTACCCCATAAACGTAACATTATAATGATTCGAAAAAGTTGAGAGAATTTCGCCCATTAAAGTCTTATGAACTTCGCAAAATGAACTTTTTTCGTAATCAATAGCACCAGTCATGCAATCTGTAGTTTTACATCCTTTTGGCCATATCGATACGTTTTTGATTGTTTGGGAGCAGTGGCGTACCGAGGTCTGGTAATGCACTAGTGATGTATTGGTGATGGTCGGAGCTTACTACTTGATCTTAAAGACCTAAGTATAAGTCCTAGTACCGAGAAATGTTATGAGAAAAGGGAGGTAGTTTAAATATAAGTGGATGCCTCCCTAATTTTGATGCTAGAGGCCACATCCCCGTTACCCCCCCCCTCCACTCTGCACGTCACTGCTTGGGAGTATTTTGGGGTCCGTCTAGCCTCTTGCACTAAAGTTTCCAAGTGTGAGTCATTTTTATGGAGCCGTTCTATTCCATCTAGTCATTGAATATATTTCTATGTACCAAGCATGAAACTGGTACTAAAAGAATGAGAATGGGAGAGAGATGGAGAGAGAGATAGAGAGAGCGTTCCTCACACACACACACACACACACACACACACACACACACACACACAAACACATATATATATACACACACACACACGTCGTCACATGCCTGTTCATTTACTCGTCCAAGCACATGCGCAGTAAGACTGCAACCCCTGACGATAGAGATGCCAAAACGAGGCTGGTTATGTAGAGCGTGGGCAAGAGCAACAATTCACAGCAGCATAACCAATTCTCGGTGTCTTTTTTAGCCGCCTACAACTCGAGTAAAAAAGGGAAAAACACACACACAAAAAAAAAAAAATAAATAAAAGCCGTAACTTCATTCATAAAGTGCTACTGCTGTTGTAAAATCAATGCTACGTCCATTGCATAACAATCTCCAGAAACCTGCACATATGCATACACGTACAGCGAATGCGCGCGTGCGTGTGTGTGTGTGAGAGAGAGAGAGAGAGAGAGAGAGAGGGGGAGAGAGAGAGAGAGAGAGAGAGACAGAAAGAAGGGAAGTCTCAGCTTTAAAACGCTTCGTAAATATACTAAATCACAACTAGATCCGTACCCAGCTAAGGGGCCAAGGGGCCGATACCCCTCTCACCACAATCTATAATACGGGATCCCTACATGCGTTTTTCTTGGCCTTTTGGTCAAGATCAAAGTGTAGTATCTGTTCCGATGGATACTGCACCCTATAGACCGGTATTGTCTTGGCCTTCGGGGCTTGATTTACGCCGGTCTATGGGATTGTCCTGTGCAGTTCTAGGAGGTCCACCCTCCCAGGCCTTGCCTCTCCTCTTTGGGGAGGAGTAAGTTAATTGCTTACTGCTTGAGGCGCCCCTACCGGGGAATGCCGACGGGGCTGCCCAGGCAATTTTTGATGGTCAGAGTGCTCACCTCTCGGGCGCTGGCTTTTCAAACCCCACTTTCCCAGCCCGACTTTGGGTCACATCTTACTTGTGGGAGTAAGATAAAACTGGCCTTGTGCCTAACTCCTGGAGAGGAGTAAATAATACTCATTTTTAATTACTTGGCCTTTTGGCTAAGATCAAAGTGTAGTATCTGTTCCGATGGATACTGCACCCCATAAACTGGTATTGTCTTGGCCTTCGGGACTTGATTTACGCCGGTCTATGGGTCTGTCCTGTGCAGTTCTAGGAGGTCCACCCTCCCAGGCTTCGCCTCCCCTCTTTGGGGAGGAGTAAGTTAATTGCTTACTGCTTGAGGCGCCCCTACCGAGGAATGCCGACGGGGCTGCCCAGGCAATTTTTAAACCCCACTTTCCTGACCCGACCTTGGGTCACATCTTACTTGTGGGAGTAAGATAAAACTGGCCTTGTGCCTAACTCCTGGAGAGGAGTAAATCAATACTCATTTTTAATTAACATATGTTATTTGTTTGATTACCAAAACAAAAAAATCAAAGAATTATCTAATTTTTATTACATTTTCAGTAATTATATATCGAATTATATATTTTATCAAGAACACAAGTAAGCAAAGTAAACCGATTTTCAAAAATGTACGTTTGACGGAACTTTTAGCCAATGCGCAGTAATGTTTTATTTAAATATGTTGTTACTGTTAAAAGCAACTCTAATTATTTTTCAGAGACTATATAGTAGTTTTAAAAAGTAGAATATATTAAAAAAAAAATAACTTACTGGCTGAAATTTCAATTCCATCTTTTGAAAATTACAATGATGTTTATTTTAGAAATGTGTATTCCTTATAAAATGTATAATTAAAATGTGTATTCCTTATAAAATGTGTATTCCTTATAAAATGTGTATTCCTTATAAAATATATAATTAAAAATAAACAAAAAGATTGACCGTAGTCAAGGGCGATCTGAAGGCTATCTTTTCATCGGCTACTACACCGAGATGTAGGGGAGGGTGTAATTCTTTCAACCTGGATTGATCCTCTTACCCTTAATCCTCACTTTATAATGCCAGGTGTTCAGCAAGGTGGCATCAAGTATAATTTTTCTTTAGTTTTTAGTATGACTCCACTGGGGATTGAACCTCGGTTTCTCGGCTCATTAGCAAAGCACTCTAACCAATAAATATTGAATATTGTGTACATCTTATATTTCTTCTGCTCTTATCTCGTACAGCGGCGTCTGCACTGGATTTGTTTGTTTCCGATAATTGTACTCTGACTGACGAATCGCGCCATCTGTCGCCAGACCCCCGGAGAGGAAAGCTACTATAATAGACAAATGTAGTTACCAAGGTTTCTTTTTTTTTTTTCCAAGGTTACATCACATTTAGCGTTTGACTTCTTCCTTAATTTTTTAAAATTAAAATTGGATATATCTCTGATTGGTTTTGATTAAAAGAAATGATCACGTATACAATGAATCATTTACGATGGGCAATGGCGGTTGTAGTATAAAGGTTGCTAGGCTGCAGAACCGTCAAGTGAAAATGACAGTTAATATGTCTCTTCTATGAAAGTGTTGTATCAAACCAACAAATGATATTCAAATCTAAACTCATTTTAAAATATACGTAATGTGACACAGGTAAATATGTCTAGTTAGCAACGATCGTTTAACGATACGTTTTGTTCGATCTACAAACCTTTGTTTCGTTGCGCGGCATTCAGCAGATATGTATAGGCTCATCTTGTGGTTCAAGTCAGGGCTGAATTGACCATTAAGCAAAAAAAAAAAAAATACGTGCTTAAGACATCAAGGGAAGGAGGCGCCATAGTTTCATCATTCATGCCGATTCATCAGTCAAAAATATCAAATATTAAAAATATAAATACATTTATTTTTTTATTTCTCTTTTTATTCATTTTTTTTTTTGTCGAAAACCAAAATTCAAGATGAAACGTGTTCAGTTCAAATCGCGCACCAAAACGAAAACTAGCAAAAAAGAAATAAGAGAACACTTTTGGTTTATCGGTCAATACACACAAAATCCACTAGATTCAGCGATTTCGGTTTAAAACAAATCCCGTCATCGCGAAATTCGATAAGTTCCACTTTGATTGCTTGAAAATAAAAATATGACGAAAGCGCTACATGTACAAAAAAACAAAAACAACAACAACAATAACAACAACGTAACGTTAAAATAATTGCAAACGATGACGGCTTAGTCGATCGTAGTAATGATTGTGAAAACAATCTCTCTAGCAAAGATGAAGTAAATCACAATTTAGCAATGGATCCAGGTTTGCGGGACCAGTTACTGCCCAAATCACAAGGGACCATTTAACAAGTCTAACTGCATTTTAGTAGTGGAAAACCAGTAAGATTTTGTTTGCAGACACTTTTTTGTTGAGACAAATAAGGCAATGGTGAGAAATACAAATTCATTATTGCTTCGGTTGGAAACTGTTTGCTTGAAAAAGTTTCTCTAATTTTGTTACAAGAGAAGGGTTCAGGGACTGGAGAAATACTGTTGCACTTGATACTCATGAAGACAAACACTAGAAGTACTCACCGAGTATTCTAACATACTTAACTCGCGGACAACGTGTGGGCTTGAGGCAAAAATTGGAACAACACATTCAAGAAGAGTATGATAGTGCACAATTTCCGCATGTTGTATTATATTGATAACTATGTTGTTGTATTATATTGATAACTATGTTGTTGTATTATATTGATAACTATGTTGTTGGATTATATTGATAACTATGTTGTTGTATTATATTGATAACTATGTTGTTGTATTATATTGATAACTATGTTGTTGTATTATATTGATAACTATGTTGTTGTATTATATTGATAACTATGTTGTTGGATTATATTGATAACTATGTTGTTGTATTATATTGATAACTATGTTGTTGTATTATATTGATAACTATGTTGTTGTATTATATTGATAACCATGTTGTATTATATTGATAACTATGTTGTTGTATTATATTGATAACCATGTTGTATTATATTGATAACTATGTTGTTGTATTATATTGATAACTATGTTGTTATGGTACCGTTGTCTTTTGTATTGTGTGTATCTTGCGTGTGTTTTCTTTTCTTTCTTTACTTATTATTATTGTTATTATGAACAATAATTAAATTAGGGAGTTGAGCGGAAGAGTACCTCATAAGTAATTCCTTGTATTTTTTATATATGTTTTGTATCTGAAAAAATATATAATAACGACGTTTTATTATTATTAGTAGTAGTAGTAGCAGTATTTTTTTTTAACGTAGTTCACCCCCAAAACAAGGCAGGCCGCCACTGTAGACGTAAGGGGCTACTGAGAAGAAGAAAAAAGGGGAAAAGGTTGGGGGGTCAACCTAAACTGGGATCTGCGCAGCGAGAGGTCTGTTTACATTAATTTTAAACTTCTGCATATCAGTACTGTCGGGGAAACAGGGGCAGGGAGGGAGTTCCAGAGGCCAGCAGCACGAGGGAAGAAGCTATTTGAGTAGAAAGCTCTCCGGCATCTGGGGACCTCCACAGTGAATGGATGGGATTTAGTTGATTGTTGAGTTGGTCTAGTAATAGTAGTCTCAACTTTTGAATGTTTTTAGTTTGAGTTTTCTTTTTTTTTAACACCAAGTCAATTCCCTTGACGTTAGACATTCAAGCTATACCTTAACACTTTCGCTTTTCCTAACAGTAGAATTGGAAAAGAAATTGTCTTGTCAATCTGTTTAAGCCATTTATGGTGGCTTTTCGTTACGGTTCCAAGCGTTCCAATTACAACAGGAATCACCTTTACTTCTTTACATTTCCATAGTCTAACTAATTCCCATTTTCGGTCTTGATATTTTTTTTCGTGTTTTTTCTCCTGCACTCTGGTATCGAAGGGGCAGGCTATATTAATGGTTATTAGTATTATTATTATTATTATTATTATTATTATTATTATTATTATTATTATTATTATTATTGTTGTTGTTGTTGTTGTTGTTGTTGTTGCTGCTGTTGTTGCTGTTGCTGCTGTTGTTGTTCTTGTTATTGTTGTAGTAGTAGTAGTAGTAGTAGTAGTAGTAGTAGTATCACGCGGAGTTCTCACACTGGTCATCATCAGCGATTGCTCACTGACAATAACCGGTGGTGTTCCCTGGAGTCTGAGTGATAACAAGTCTCTCAAGATTTCCAGTAATCTCCATCTCTTTTGATAACCATTGCAAATGATTTTGTGTTCTTGCAAGAACCGCTTAACATTGATTTCTCTCTGAGATTTGGGTGGCAATAAGCCTCCCCAAGATCCCAATGCTACTCACACCCTTCCAGTGGAGTTCTGGTTAGTGATCCCTATTCCTCGGTCTTTCCATCTTTCTTACCCCATTCACAATCATTTGTGTTATATTAGCTGACGCTGGTGCCATTACAGTGTGTTCAACAAGACATGTGTACAATACACACACACACACACACACACACACATATATATATATATATATATATATATATATATATATATATATATATATATATATATTATAACCACCAAATGTTTAAACAAGGAATAAACTATCCTTTACTATATAATACACCAGTCCAATCGTTTTCACAAACTTATTCTGTTACATTCATCATTACAACGACTTTCTGCTCGTTAATGAAAAAAATAGTTCTTCATTTTTTTACTAGTTTTCCTTTAAGCATAATTCAAAATTGTTTTGTAAAGTTTTCAAATTAATATTTACCAACATTTCGCGTCGTTCCCCTCAAACTGGTCTGCTCACAACAGTCAATGTCCATAAAATATATCAACTTTAACCGGAAATCCGATACATCCGGTATGCTCAGTTACTCTCAACTTTCTTCAACCGGAACTAAATACTTTCTTCCCCGGCTACTTATGCTTGGCCTTTTGGCTAAGATCAAAGTGTAGTATATGTTCCGATGGATACTGCACCCATAGACTGGTATTGTCTTGGCCTCCGGGGCTTGATTTACGCCGGTCTATGGGTCTGTCCTGTGCAGTTCTAGGAGGTCCACTCTCCCAGGCTTCGCCTCCCCTCTTTGGGGAGGAGTAAGTTTATTGCTTACTGCCTGAGGCGTCCCTACCGGGGAATGCCGACGGAGCTGCCCAGGCAATTTTTAAACCTCACTTTCCCGACCCGACCTTGGGTCACATCTTACTTGTGGGAGTAAGATAAAAACTGGCCTTGTGCCTAACTCCTGGAGAGGAGTAAATCAATACTCATTACTAACTGTTCATGGCGTCGCTTTGTCTGTGTAGCACAATAGATCCATTCGTATTGTTATTTACTTGATAGCTAATATTTTCTGGTGGTCCCGGTTGTATGGGGATGGGAGCAGTCTATCACAAACAGATGAAAAGCCTATTGAACGCTTCTTACCTTTGCTAAAATTGAAAGGCCATATTAGTGAGGAAATAGAAAATCAAGTGTTGCAGTACTTGGGCGAAATTTGTAAGCTAGACTTTTCAAAATCTAAAGGCCAGTCTTATGATAAGGCTGCTAATACGTCTGGGCGTTATAAATAGATATTTTTTAAAAGAAAATAAACAAGTGTGGCCTGTGTAACTCGTTTACTAAATCTAGTCGGCAAATGTTCGGTTGTCAAGAGACAGTAAATTTCTTTTCTACTGTACATACGATGGAAAATTCTTAAAAAATGTATGGCAAGTGAAAGTATCTTAAACTCCCTCCCTGATACCATATGGGAGACACATACCATTTTGAATTATTTCCATAAATTTTTAAAATGAGTCGCAAGCAGAAGAGACTAGAAGAGAAGCAAATAATATTGCAGATAAAATTTCAAGACGTAGAATTTGGTTTCATGTTACATTCTTGGAATGATAATTATTTTCGCAGAGTAAGTCAAGCTCTATAAAATAAAAATGTGAACGACTTAAAAGAATGTGCAGATCTGTATATATCATTAGGCGACCAGCTGTGCAATTTGTTACGTTTCTGCTTACCAACATGTGTATAAACTTATTCATCCGTCGTCGTCGTCGTCGTCGTCGTCGTCGTCGTCGTCGTTGTGACCCCAGGTTTTTGATTGTCTGTCGATAAAATCACTCAGACGCTGATGTTAATTTATAAGAATATTTATTAATGTGGATAAGTTGGACAATTGATAAATCCATAGTGAGGGAGACACAAAGACTTAACATGTTAACTGTCGCGTCAGAGAGAGATAGAGATAGACAGTAAAATAGATTGATAGATTGATAGCATGTGTCGTATTTCACCTAGCTACATTGCACCCCCCTCACCGAGAATGGCGTCTTTTGCTCGTCTGCTGTGCTTAGAGTATTACTAGGAAGAGACAGAATTCTCTCTCCTCAGAAGTCATGTAATTTCGTCGATTTCTGTGTCTGTGGCCACCCTTTATCCCTAGATCTCACTCAAACTTTTCCATCAAAACTTACAGCCTTGATATGTAACAATTCCACGTCAAATGAATCTGAACATAATTTATTAGGTAATATTGAGTGTTCAAAGCAGAAGCAGCAGCAGCAGTCGACGCTGACAGCTTAAAAACTGAATTCTGAATTGTTGACCGGTATCAAACTTTGAAAAAGCAGCAGCAGCCGCCGCTACCCTGCATACTATCTTTTCACCTCCTTATTTGTTTCTTTGCTTCCCATTTCCTCTATTCGTACCGCGAATCGGTCCGGACATACATGCATTCACTTTTATTATAAAGATGAAAAAATGTACGTCTATGCACAACTTCAGCAATTCTACAATGAATGTAACACCGACTCCAACGAATATGCGATCTTCCAACTCTGACTCCCCGACTCAGACAGGACTAGATAAACTATTAGGCACAATAACCATGCGCTTAGGGTGGCAAGGGAAGAGGGGGACACCGCGTTTTTTGTGGTTTATTTTTATATACTAACGAGTCACCGCTTATCAAGGCCATATGCCACTCGAGGATAAAGATAAATGAGTTTGTTAGGGGGACATTGAAACAACAATGAGAGGATTGGTAACGATGGTTGAGACTGATCAGAATTAGATTATTTAAAAAGACGGCTCAACAAGAATTTGTTAATATTGGACTTGAAAGCGACCATGCTGGAAAGCAGCCTCGTGGTATTGTGTTCAACAGACGGATAGTTCTTGGAAATAAACTTTGCTCATGGAAGTTCCGTTTAGTTTTAGGTACACTAAGGGAGAAAGGACAATTATTTACAGTGGTTGTAGCTAGACGAGTTTTTGTTGTAAATGCTTATGTTTATATTTTGACTCACACACATAAAGGACAGGAAATTCTTAAGTGCTTAGGGCATTTAAAGGGGTTAATTAATTCGGCTCCTGTTCAAGTAACCTTTTTGAAATTGCTATTGTAATATCATTCCATTGCCCTTTGTAGGCTATCTATTACTGTGGGTTGTTTGGTTGTTTTGTTTTACGGCATATCAACCCTTTTCGGGTTATTAAATGCCGAATGCAGTCATTTTGGTGAAAGTTTTTATGCTTCAAGTTGTTTATATCTTCAAGTATTTATTCATGGTGTTTAGTTTGGTTGTTTTGTTTTACGGCACATCAACCCTTTTCGGGTTATTAAATGCCGAATGCAGTCATTTTGGTGAAAGTTTTTATGCTTCAAGTTGTTTATATCTTCAAGTATTTATTCATGGTGTTTAGTTTGGTTGTTTTGTTTTACGGCACATCAACCCTTTTCGGGTTATTAAATGCCGAATGCAGTCATTTTGGTGAAAGTTTTTATGCTTCAAGTTGTTTATATCTTCAAGTATTTATTCATGGTGTTTAGTTTGGTTGTTTTGTTTTACGGCACATCAACCCTTTTCGGGTTATTAAATGCCGAATGCAGTCATTTTGGTGAAAGTTTTTATGCTTCAAGTTGTTTATATCTTCAAGTATTTATTCATGGTGTTTAGTTTGGTTGTTTTGTTTTACGGCACATCAACCCTTTTCGGGTTATTAAATGCCGAATGCAGTCATTTTGGTGAAAGTTTTTATGCTTCAAGTTGTTTATATCTTCAAGTATTTATTCATGGTGTTTAGTTTGGTTGTTTTGTTTTACGGCACATCAACCCTTTTCGGGTTATTAAATGCCGAATGCAGTCATTTTGGTGAAAGTTTTTATGCTTCAAGTTGTTTATATCTTCAAGTATTTATTCATGGTGTTTAGTTTGGTTGTTTTGTTTTACGGCACATCAACCCTTTTCGGGTTATTAAATGCCGAATGCAGTCATTTTGGTGAAAGTTTTTATGCTTCAAGTTGTTTATATCTTCAAGTATTTATTCATGGTGTTTAGTTTGGTTGTTTTGTTTTACGGCATATCAACCCTTTTCGGGTTATTAAATGCCGAATGCAGTCATTTTGGTGAAAGTTTTTATGCTTCAAGTTGTTTATATCTTCAAGTATTTATTCATGGTGTTTAGTTTGGTTGTTTTGTTTTACGGCACATCAACCCTTTTCGGGTTATTAAATGCCGAATGCAGTCATTTTGGTGAAAGTTTTTATGCTTCAAGTTGTTTATATCTTCAAGTATTTATTCATGGTGTTTAGTTTGGTTGTTTTGTTTTACGGCACATCAACCCTTTTCGGGTTATTAAATGCCGAATGCAGTCATTTTGGTGAAAGTTTTTATGCTTCAAGTTGTTTATATCTTCAAGTATTTATTCATGGTGTTTAGTTTGGTTGTTTTGTTTTACGGCACATCAACCCTTTTCGGGTTATTAAATGCCGAATGCAGTCATTTTGGTGAAAGTTTTTATGCTTCAAGTTGTTTATATCTTCAAGTATTTATTCATGGTGTTTAGTTTGGTTGTTTTGTTTTACGGCATATCAACCCTTTTCGGGTTATTAAATGCCGAATGCAGTCATTTTGGTGAAAGTTTTTATGCTTCAAGTTGTTTATATCTTCAAGTATTTATTCATGGTGTTTAGTTTGGTTGTTTTGTTTTACGGCACATCAACCCTTTTCGGGTTATTAAATGCCGAATGCAGTCATTTTGGTGAAAGTTTTTATGCTTCAAGTTGTTTATATCTTCAAGTATTTATTCATGGTGTTTAGTTTGGTTGTTTTGTTTTACGGCACATCAACCCTTTTCGGGTTATTAAATGCCGAATGCAGTCATTTTGGTGAAAGTTTTTATGCTTCAAGTTGTTTATATCTTCAAGTATTTATTCATGGTGTTTAGTTTGGTTGTTTTGTTTTACGGCACATCAACCCTTTTCGGGTTATTAAATGCCGAATGCAGTCATTTTGGTGAAAGTTTTTATGCTTCAAGTTGTTTATATCTTCAAGTATTTATTCATGGTGTTTAGTTTGGTTGTTTTGTTTTACGGCACATCAACCCTTTTCGGGTTATTAAATGCCGAATGCAGTCATTTTGGTGAAAGTTTTTATGCTTCAAGTTGTTTATATCTTCAAGTATTTATTCATGGTGTTTAGTTTGGTTGTTTTGTTTTACGGCATATCAACCCTTTTCGGGTTATTAAATGCCGAATGCAGTCATTTTGGTGAAAGTTTTTATGCTTCAAGTTGTTTATATCTTCAAGTATTTATTCATGGTGTTTAGTTTGGTTGTTTTGTTTTACGGCACATCAACCCTTTTCGGGTTATTAAATGCCGAATGCAGTCATTTTGGTGAAAGTTTTTATGCTTCAAGTTGTTTATATCTTCAAGTATTTATTCATGGTGTTTAGTTTGGTTGTTTTGTTTTACGGCATATCAACCCTTTTCGGGTTATTAAATGCCGAATGCAGTCATTTTGGTGAAAGTTTTTATGCTTCAAGTTGTTTATATCTTCAAGTATTTATTCATGGTGTTTAGTTTGGTTGTTTTGTTTTACGGCATATCAACCCTTTTCGGGTTATTAAATGCCGAATGCAGTCATTTTGGTGAAAGTTTTTATGCTTCAAGTTGTTTATATCTTCAAGTATTTATTCATGGTGTTTAGTTTGGTTGTTTTGTTTTACGGCACATCAACCCTTTTCGGGTTATTAAATGCCGAATGCAGTCATTTTGGTGAAAGTTTTTATGCTTCAAGTTGTTTATATCTTCAAGTATTTATTCATGGTGTTTAGTTTGGTTGTTTTGTTTTACGGCATATCAACCCTTTTCGGGTTATTAAATGCCGAATGCAGTCATTTTGGTGAAAGTTTTTATGCTTCAAGTTGTTTATATCTTCAAGTATTTATTCATGGTGTTTAGTTTGGTTGTTTTGTTTTACGGCATATCAACCCTTTTCGGGTTATTAAATGCCGAATGCAGTCATTTTGGTGAAAGTTTTTATGCTTCAAGTTGTTTATATCTTCAAGTATTTATTCATGGTGTTTAGTTTGGTTGTTTTGTTTTACGGCACATCAACCCTTTTCGGGTTATTAAATGCCGAATGCAGTCATTTTGGTGAAAGTTTTTATGCTTCAAGTTGTTTATATCTTCAAGTATTTATTCATGGTGTTTAGTTTGGTTGTTTTGTTTTACGGCACATCAACCCTTTTCGGGTTATTAAATGCCGAATGCAGTCATTTTGGTGAAAGTTTTTATGCTTCAAGTTGTTTATATCTTCAAGTATTTATTCATGGTGTTTAGTTTGGTTGTTTTGTTTTACGGCATATCAACCCTTTTCGGGTTATTAAATGCCGAATGCAGTCATTTTGGTGAAAGTTTTTATGCTTCAAGTTGTTTATATCTTCAAGTATTTATTCATGGTGTTTAGTTTGGTTGTTTTGTTTTACGGCATATCAACCCTTTTCGGGTTATTAAATGCCGAATGCAGTCATTTTGGTGAAAGTTTTTATGCTTCAAGTTGTTTATATCTTCAAGTATTTATTCATGGTGTTTAGTTTGGTTGTTTTGTTTTACGGCACATCAACCCTTTTCGGGTTATTAAATGCCGAATGCAGTCATTTTGGTGAAAGTTTTTATGCTTCAAGTTGTTTATATCTTCAAGTATTTATTCATGGTGTTTAGTTTGGTTGTTTTGTTTTACGGCACATCAACCCTTTTCAGGTTATTTAATGCCGAATGCAGTCATTTTGGTGAAAGTTTTTATGCTTCAAGTTGTTTATATCTTCAAATATTTATTCATGGTGTTTAGTTTGGTTGTCTTGTTTTACGGCATATCAACCCTTTTCAGGTTATTTAATGCCGAATGCAGTCATTTTGGTGAAAGTTTTTATGCTTCAAGTTGTTTATATCTTCAAGTATTTATTCATGGTGTTTAGTTTGGTTGTTTTGTTTTACGGCACATCAACCCTTTTCGGGTTATTAAATGCCGAATGCAGTCATTTTGGTGAAAGTTTTTATGCTTCAAGTTGTTTATATCTTCAAGTATTTATTCATGGTGTTTAGTTTGGTTGTTTTGTTTTACGGCACATCAACCCTTTTCAGGTTATTTAATGCCGAATGCAGTCATTTTGGTGAAAGTTTTTATGCTTCAAGTTGTTTATATCTTCAAATATTTATTCATGGTGTTTAGTTTGGTTGTCTTGTTTTACGGCATATCAACCCTTTTCAGGTTATTTAATGCCGAATGCAGTCATTTTGGTGAAAGTTTTTATGCTTCAAGTTGTTTATATCTTCAAATATTTATTCATGGTGTTTAGTTTGGTTGTCTTGTTTTACGGCATATCAACCCTTTTCAGGTTATTTAATGCCGAATGCAGTCATTTTGGTGAAAGTTTTTATACTTCAAGTTCTTTATATGTTCAAATATTTATTGATAGTGTTTGGTTTGGTTGTTAAATCTGTTTCTATTTAACCCATAGTTGGGACCCTAACAGGTACTACCACTCCGGGTCAGGGTGGACCTGGGAGCAATGGTAATTAAGAGGAGGCTCCACATTCCCCAAAGTCCGTAAGCCGGATCTCACCATCGGATGTAGTTTAAGGTCATATCCAGGACCGGGAGTAGGGTAGGAAAAATAAAATAAAAAAGGGGAGGGAGAAAGGGAGAGGGGCTGTTGTTTTTGTTTTTGGTTTTGTAGAACATAATTAAGTTTTACAAACAAAAAAAAACAAAAAACGTCAATGTAGGTGAATTTCGTCTCAGGGAGCCACAGGGCAGCCTGATCTGGTATCACCAGACTGTGGGTTGTATTTGGTTTACTATGTTTATCATTTATAGTTATTTTAAATTGGTTTGGGATATTCCAATATCTGAAAGTAGAAGTGCCAACAATCGCAGAATTGGTAATCAAGGGAACACGACCAACGAGGAAGACTTTATACAGACCAGAGAATCTTAAAATCCGATTCGCTAAAAAAAACAGCAACAACAGTAGTGGTAGCCACCCTCCTAAAGTCAACCCCTTTCTCATTGTGATAAGGGCGGTGACAACGTGGTAGTCTCAGAGTTATCCGGCTAACAGGCCTTTCGTGAAAATTCAGAAGAAGTCAGCATCAGGATCCGTCGCCCTCTGGTCGTCTCCGCATCTGCGTGGTGCAAGCAAAGACGTAAACCAAGTGACTGATAGTTGCAATGTTGCTTCTGCGCCATTACTTTGTGTATTCTGGGCCAACCCTTCCCCGACTTCGCATGCAACGGCTGAGCTTTGCTGCTCTCGGGTGTCGGAGTTAAACCTGAAATCCTACAGGTTAACGAATAGCTAGACCATCGTTAGACACGATCTTCGTGAGCTCTAAGCAGAAGTCCGACTTGCTTAACAAGAAGAAGAAGGACAACAACAACCACAGCAACAACAACAAAAAACAAGAGCAGCAGCAGTAGCAGCCAGAAAAGCGACCGGTGTAGAAACCGGTGGGAACTGTGTCACAGATTCTCTTTTATTTTATTTTGCTTCTACTTTATTTATTTCTATTCCGTTTACCATTTTTATTTTACGTTTTATAGCAGAACAGGAAGAATCAGAGGAAGCAAGAAATTCAAGGTTGCCCCCCTCATTCACATACTGACTCACTCCCCTCCTCCTTTGCCACCATCACCACCGCCGTCGCCACTAGCGTACATATGTCCTAAAAACGTGTTTGTCTCTCTCTCTCTCTCTCTCTCTCTCTCTCTCTCTCTCTCTCTCTCTCTCTCTAACACACACACACACACACGCGCGAGCGCACAAAAATATTACTGGCTGATGTACTTCTCTACGCCGGGTTTCTCATTTTTCCTGAACTTTAGAACCAATCCTCCAGTCAGTAGGTGCATGTTTTCAAAATTCCCAAGGGGAATAACTTTTGTTGTATCGACAACAAAGACGGTCTGTTTAATCTGTTATTTTATTTTTTTACTTGGACATTTTTTTGCGATAAAATGGAATCGTAAAGTAATTTTCCACATTTCAATATAGAACGTATTTTGTCAAATAAATTCCCTAAAACCAAGCCTCTCTCCTTTCACTATCAACGCTCAGATCCTTGATTTGTTCCAGTTGAAATGAATTGTCTTTTATAAGCTACTAGAACGGACTTCACCGCAGATCTAAAATGGAAGACTTATTGCTAAGGTTGCTGGAAAAGCGATTATATCATTCTACCACTCCAGAAAACACTTGACTCCTGATACAAACCTCCATCTATGTATGAGCTAGATGAGCTATCGATACTCAAGGGCTGATTGGAATAACTTTAGATCTTTTATCTTTGAAATTCCTCTCCATTCGATTTTCCGAAAGAATGTGTCCTATGTCACCTCCGATATATCTGATGTGTTAATCGCTGGTATTGAGAGTTTTATACGTTCGAATAAAATTGCAATAAAACAAAACATACAGCCATGGTACACTCCTGACTATGCTGCTGCCATTGCTCACAGAAACCATTATTTCAATTACTATCAATGGAATAGATGGCCTGAAACCAAAGACGCGTTAATCCTAACCCACAACCGCTGCAATTGGTTTATAGAAAGGGTGAAAGAACCCCCTCACCAGTCTTTTAAATCTAGAGTTGCTGAGCCGAAGCTTGGTTCTTGAGAGTTCGGGACAATAACAAACAAGGCACATTGCAGGTTTAAGACTTTTATTCAAACTATCATAAGTGAACTAAAGTTGATTTGCTCAGCAACTAACAAAACTAAACATTTTTGAAAAAAAAACTTTGCTTCGAATTCCTCCTTTTGCGATCAGGGCCACCTATTTATTTATCTACCTCCCACAAGGTAAGATGTGACACAAGGTCGGGAAAGTGGGATTAGATAAGCCAGCGCTCGAGAGGTCAGCACCCTGGCCATTTAAAAATTGCCCGGGCAGCCCCGTCGGCATTCCCCGGTAGGGGCGCCTCAGACAGTAAGCAACAAACTTACTCCTCCCCAAAGAGGGGAGGCAAAGCCTGGGAGGGTGCACCTTCTAGAACTGCACAGGATCGGCAACCCCTAATAGACCGGCGTAA
Source organism: Sepiola atlantica (assembly GCA_963556195.1). Classification (NCBI taxonomy): domain Eukaryota; kingdom Metazoa; phylum Mollusca; class Cephalopoda; order Sepiida; family Sepiolidae; genus Sepiola; species Sepiola atlantica. The sequence goes on along the minus strand of OY744528.1, from coordinate 101,731,883 downwards.
ATCCAGACCCAAAGGCACGGACGATACCGGTTTATTAGGCGGGGTAAAAAAACCCTGGTAGAATCCGGGCCACCTACTTCAATAATTTCCCCCATAACTGAAAATACTCTAAGTGATATCCAGAATAATGCCAAACTTATCAAGAACATTGATGCCAGCAAAAAAAAACGGGTCCTAACAACATTCCAGTCATTAAGATTAAGAATCTGTTGTTGAATCGTGCTCCTGCTCTAACAAAACAATTCAATCGTTGCTCAAAAGGAGAAATGTATTAACCCTTATCCTCGAGTGACATTTAGCCTTGATAAGTGGTAACTTATTAGTAAAAATTGATTAACTAAGTACAATAAAAGTAATTATATCCAGTATACCTGATTGCTCCTGTAGCCAAGGGTTCGATGTTTAAATTAAAACCATGGATTTTCAAAGATATGCTCTTAGCATCAGAGGAAATTCGACGGATCAGTCAGTAAAAAGTTACTGTGCTGCAAACATTTGAAAATATAAACATATAAAAGATATAAAAAATATAAACATATAAAAGATATAAAAAATAAATATAAAAAAGAAAATTTTAATTGTTTAAATTAAAATTTTCTTTTCAAGATGTAAAGAAAATCGTCACCATTGAAGAAGCACAGGAAGTTTGTGTATGCAAATCCATAGATTTAAAACATTAAGCAAGTGTAGGGTGAGGAGTTGAAAGTAATTCAAGATGAGATATAATTTAAAGATATAATTTTTATCTTTATTTTCTCATTTTACACACACACACACACAATACATATATATATATATATATATATATATATATATATATATATATATATATATATATATATATATATATATATATAAAGATAGATGATAGAAGAGGGATAAACATGTACGAATGACAGATTCATTTCAACTTCGATTGTTCAATGCAAGGTATACTCGGTAATAAAATTACTATTCTTTCCTTAAGCCAGGGCTTTTCAAAGATCAAAATCTTATCATCAGAAGAATTACATAGATAGATAAGTTGCCAGTGGAAAAAGCCAAAAATCTAAAATTTGAAAAAATATTAAGTAATGGAGAGTGAAATAGGTTCGTGTGAAAAAGATATGGGGTTTGTCCAGTTGTTAATTCTCCGTTGATAAGATGTCCAATGAAAGGAGATTTAGATGGAAAAGAAGTGTTTTCGTAAAGGCAGCGTGGAAAAACGTTCAAAAATAAAGTAACTCCAATAGTGAGATGTTGAGTTTATTCTCTCTCTCTCTCTCTCTCTCTCTCTCTCTCTCTCTATATATATATATATATATATATATATATATATATATATATAGGTGGAATCCCCTCCAAAAAACTTTCACCCTTTTTCCCAGTAGCCCCTTATGTTTACAGTGGCGGCCTGCCTTGTTTGGGGTGAACTATGTTAAAAAAAAGTATATGATAACAACAGTAAACACTTATTTTCATAAGACATAAAACAAATCGGACACCATTTTTGTCTACAGCGAATGAATTTGAAGTGTTTACTCAATAAGAGAGCCAGTTGATAGCGAAATTAATTCAATTAAGTCATTGTGCCGGTGTCAATGGGGAGAATCACAGTAGATCCCAGATAGGGAATGAAAAATCTGCAACCTTCCTCTGAGAATTACTAATGAAAAAGAAAATATTGAGTAGTACTAAATACGAAAATGTTTGCTTTTCAAAACACGGACCAAAATGTGGCCCAATTCAGTGACGAAACAGATTAGTGCGTCTTGGTTTCGATAGCGAAGAATTACACATTTTTAAAAAAATATATAATGACCTTTTTTTAAAATCCTATTTAGAAAAAGTATTTGATTTACACAAAAAAAAAATACCCGGTGGATAAAATAGTAACTTCATTTCATCGTTTGAGAATTGAAACTACCCCCCCCCCACAAAAAAAATACTTATCGTCTCTGCGTACGTGTTCATTATTATTAATGGAATAGAACGAACGTTGAAATCTTCCTTATTATTTATCAAATTAATAACTAAAGAACACAATATTCATATAACATAGTAACTTAAATGCAATGTTTCCATCACTGTCGACCATGTGTTTTCAGCATCACAAATTCTCTTTCCAGCTTCTAACAAGTTATTCTATTTGAAATGTTAATGTTAAAATATCAAAATAAATGAAATAGAGACAGATAAAATAAACTCTTAATTATCTCTGAAACAGCATCGACTAAAATGATCTATATAGGGTTCAGGAATAAGAGCAGGAGTTTTTTGGGCTCTTGAATTTTGCCGGGCAATACCGGACACAAGATCCGCTAGTAGTAAATAAAAAGAGGAGAAAAATAGATTTTTTATTGCTTATGCACGTCAGCCCGTCAGCTGTGGCTTCTGCTGCTTCCCTTTGGGGTTAATCTCGGCCCTGATACTTACGATGAACGACGTTGTATATTTTACTAGGACTTATTTCCATTTCTGAATCAATAAAGTAATTAGATTAAAATTGCAATCTATTATGCCATATTAATTGCATTTAAACTGAAGTTACTTACAATCGCAACACTATTTAAGATAATTAAGTAAAACTCAAAGAGGCAATCGAAACAAAGGCGCAAAATGACAATGAAACGAAAATAGGTCGAAGAATTGTATCAAAAAGACATTTTCAAGGAAAAAAAATCTAAAGAAAACTTTGAATAAATAACCCGAAAGATGTTTTTTGTTCGCTTGTATCTCAATAAAAAATTAATATCCAAATTAAACAAAGTGAAGAAAAAAATCTAACATATAAAGTTATCTTGCGAAATTTTAAAAGTTAGCCCTAGATAGCATTTACGCTGACATATCGATATTTGTTTCTAATTAGCCAATCTTTGCTGTTGTTGTACTATGTTATTTATTTACTTTTATTTTTAAAAAACTTTTATGAACCCCAAACAAGACATGTTTGTCACTGAGACGTAAGGGGCTATTGTGAATTAATAGCCAGATTTATAGGGGCATCCTAAGTGGGGAGTTGTGCAGCAAGATGTTTGTTCACATTGCATTTTAATTTATGCATATGACTGAAAAGAGGGTATTTCGTTTCGATTTCGTTCCAAAAATAATTATTCCGGTTCGGAAAATGTTTGAAATGTAACTCTCGCTTCTCTTATTTTGGCATTTAGTCCTCACATTCCATTAGCAATGTTTCTGACAAAGGAGAAAAAATGCTGTTTCTTGGGTTGAATCTATCCATATCCCACTTATCGTTTGCTAGTTTTTGACCTTGAAGTGGTATTCTTTAGCTCCTTACATCAAGTGGTTTCATGCGTTGTCTGGAGTGATTTTCATAAAATAAGATTCTTCACTGATATCATTAAAAATTCAACATGTCATTAATAAATAAAGAAAACACCATTTTCTTATTTATTTTCGTTATCAGATAAACGATTACATTTCTTCTTACATAAATATTATCACATTGATTTATTAACATTACTTGATTATCGTATTGGTAGGTAATTATTATTCAATTATACCAACTATTTAAAATGCTGTTTTATTCTAATACTATCAGCGGCCAAGCATATGGCGGCGCAATCTTTTAAGCCATCAAAATGTATATTAGAAAACTGCGTATATAAACTAAAGTCGAATAATCTCCGTAATTGATTTATTATTATTATTATTATTATTATTATTATTATTATTATTATTATTATTATTATTATTATTATCATTATTATTATCATTATTATTATTAGTATTATTATTATTATTATTATTATTATTATTATTATTATTATTATTATTATTATTATTATTATTATTATTATTATTATTATTATTATTATTGTTATTATATTTTAATACTATTAATCGGATAGTTATATAAATGTGAAAAAAACAAGAGCGTAAAATAAAAAGCTACTTTAAAAAACATATTTCCGAGACTTCGAGGTTTAAAATACCAGATGTTAATAACAGTTAACCCTCTGAAGTTGTTTCCCTTGATCATGATGTTTTCAGTTACTTCCATTTTACTGAATACATTGACTGATCTATGTATTAATAAAACTACGATGGTGTGTGTTCGTGCTGCCCTTTTTTCTCGACCATACATAACTTTGATAAATATACATAAATTAATTTTCTAAATTTACAACAAAATAAAATAAAAATAAATGAATTTGATGAATATACATGAATTAATTTTCTTAATTTACAACGAAATAAAAAAAATGAATGAATTAAAAAAATTCTTATTTAAAATAAATTGGAAAAGTGACTATATTTCGGATTATTTTTTCTAGGCCCTTCTCACAGCAATTTCTTTTTACCCCAAACAAGGCAATATTGCCATTGAAGCGTAAGAGGATACTGTGATAGAAGTCAGATCAGAGGGGGGTAGATGGGGAGCTTGGCAGCAATATGTTTGTTCACATTACATGTAAATTTCTGCATATTTATACGGTTGAGAAACAGAGAGCAAAGAGGGAATTCCAAAGGCAAGCTGTCTTAGAAAAGAAGCTATCAGCGTAGAAAATTTTCCGGTATCTAGGAGACTCTATAGTGAAGGGGTGGGATTTTGCTTCTAGTCGGATGTGTCGGGAGTAGTTACGTCGGCGGAGGGACAAGTACCGTCAGTTGATCGGAGCACGTTACGTGAAAGTATTTGCAAGACAGGCACATGGATGAAACTCTGTGGCGATGCGTAATACTTAAACCATGGTTTCTGAGTTTTTCTTAAAATTCTCAATTTAAAAAATCTATTTACCTTGATCATCGGTTCAGAGCATTAAATTTATACACTAATGTACAATGTACCAACGTTGACCCAGCGGGTCCCGGATCACTTAGTATATATATATATATATATATATATATATATATATATATATATATATATATATATATATATATATAGCTTTATGTATACTAAGGGGAGCAATTAAAACCATCTGCGTCTTATTAGGTCAGAAGAAAATTGAGAATCTGTGCGTTTGGTAAAAGAAAAATTTGTTCGCCAATCGCTTTAAAAGGAAATGAGATACGTTAATCTCAAGGGAAATGATGAATTTCTTCTCATCCTTCCGAAATGAATTTTCATGTTCATTTTTTTTATATATTTAGTGACAGTTTTTGTAGAAGTGGTCACGACTAATGGATAAATGACAGAAGTTAAAATGTTGACTTGAGTCTTGGGTTGCGAAATGTGTGACCGGCAAAACAATCATCCTTCATATTGATGATTCCCGGAAAATGTTGAAACACATGTGTATAGTGATAAGCATTTAAAATAATTTATTAAAACAACAACAACCTTACCAGTCATGCGCAGACGCCTATGGCATACTTTTCTAAGTTTTGTTTGGACATGCGTCGGGTTAGGGTTAGAGTTAGTTAGGTTAGGGTTACGATTAGGGTTAGGTTTAGGAATAGAGTTAGGCTGTAAAAAATACAAAATAAAGGCCACTATAGAACGCATCGTAAAATAGGTTTTTACCCCTGACATTGAGAGCAGTAAGGCTCAACGGTTGCATGCGAAGTTAGGGAAAGTATGGCATAGAAGGCACCAAAGAATAGCGCAGGGGCGAATTTGCCAGTTTCACTCCATTGATTTGCGCTTCAGCGCTAGACACGTCTTTGCTTGCAACACGACAGAATCGACCAGAGGACGACGGATCCTGATGCCGACTCTTACTGGATTTTCACCTGAGCCCTGTTATCTGGATTGTAGCCCTAATACAGCTTGGTGTCGAGTTTGTCTCCCATAGCTGGCATTGCCTGAAATCGAAGTTCCAGACGGCATAGTTCTGGCACTACCACGTTGCCACCTCCCCTACCACGATGAAGAAAAAGTGTACTACAAGGCGATGTTGTTGCTATTGTTGATTCTTTTACGACTAGCGGGCATCCTTACTTGGTGATGATTGGTTGTATAATGCATCGCGCCTGTCCAGCCAAACGCCTACAGATCTTTCTAACCAATCGAAGCATAGCACGCAAACATTTTAAAGTTTCTAGCAGATTATGAGAGAGCTCTACAAAAAAAACATCAAAACTTGATACACCAGCTAGCCTAACTATCTGCTTGAGAAAAGTTAAAAGAATTAATGAATTTAGCATAGGACCGTTAATCATGTGGGGAGTGCTGGGAGTCAGTGGTCTTCCTCTGTCTATATTACTCTTAACTAGACGGATTTTGATCCATTCGTACAAGAATTGTCCCTTTCATGCTTCCACTATTTGTCTATCACTATCACTAGAGCAATCACCACAATACCGTATTTACTCGAAATATTTTAGAAATTTGTGGGGAATTAAAAGATAAAACAAAAACTAAAAAAGTTCCCCCCAAAAAACCTTACCGGAACTAAGAACAGAAAAGAGGGGACTTACGGAGTACAGAAAAAGTGAAAAGAAAAAGACAATCACGCTGATAGCAGTTGTATTTTATTCGGAGCGAACGTCTTCATCTAAAAACCTAACTAATCACTATCGATGAAATAAAATCAGTTTTGCTTTTAATAAAGATGTTCTATTTCAATAATCTAATTATATTTCAGTACATAACGGATCCAGCAAAAATAAGATTAGATAGGTTACACACCTATGCCTTTGAATAACCCATAAAATGGAGCTCACCATAATGGGTACCCCGATGTGATTTTAAGAGATAAGTAATAACGTAACACCCAAGTTTCCTCTTAAAGGAGAAATAAAGAGATTCCGCTTGGAAACACAGGAAACCAGAAAATAAAAAAGTACTTAAACGAAATTCTTGGCTTTTAGCTACACCACGTGGACACTACTCTAGCCGTATTTTTTTTCTGCTTCTATATGCCATCACCATATTTAAAAGGAAAAGCGCGTCGTTAGAGTTATCCATGATTAGGTGGTATTGTGTAACATTCAGATCACAATGTGTCAACACGAATATTTTGGCAAGGATATCTTCTATCCTGACAAATGTTTTCCCTGCCGATGGGGACTGAATTTCAGCTGGTTTGTACAGGGTGGTGCAAAAGTCGCGCATTGGTTTGTTTAAGTGATAGAAACTACAACATTTCAAGTAATTTACTATGCTTTTCTGATAAATAATACACTTACTTGGTAATTTTGTTGCAGTAGGTTTTAAAAATAATATCCTTTAAATGAGCACTATTTTCGGCCTCACAAAGACGGGCTCTAGTTAGGGCATTTTCCATTACAGTCCTTAGAATAACTGGCTCCAGTTCTTGGATTTCATGTCTGATATTGTTTTTAAGCTCTTAAATCGTTGTAGGCTTATTCACATATATCTTTTCCTTAAGATAACCACAAAGGGAAAGGTCAGGGGCTGTTAAATCCGGTGAACGTGAAGGCCAGTTAAAATCAGATTATTTGCTAATTAAGTGCTCGCCAAACAATTCCCTTAAGAGCGCCATACTTTGTCGGGCAGTGTGGGCAGTAGCTCCATCTCGTTCGAACCACATTTCTGGGTTGTCCTGAACAGCTGGCCTTAAAACATTTTCAATCATTTGTAGATATCGCTGTGCAGTTATCGTTACCGCGACACCTTCTTCGTCTTCAAAGAAATATGGACCGATCACTCTTTCGGAGGTTACACCACACCATACGGTACATTTTAGTGGATGTAATTCACGCTGATGAACGGTTCTTGGATTTTCAATGGCCCATATTCTGCAGTTTTGCTTATTTACGAACCCGTTCAGATGAAAATGGGCTTCGTCACTCATTATCAGCTTATGGATGAACTCATTCTTTTTCTCTGGCTAATTGCTGAATGTGAACAGTATAAGCTACGCGTAATTGCAAATCTGTGGGTTGTAATGCCTGTACCAATTGAATTTTGTATAGAAACAGATGCAATTCACGCAAAATTCTTTGAAGTGACCTTCTGGACATCCCAATCTGAGTGGTTCGTCTTCGAGTTAAGGTGTCTGGATTTTCAGCAATGCTATCCTCAACGAGTGCTACATTTTCCGCTGTCCGTACTGAACGTGATCTGCCAGATCGTGGAAGATCACTCACTGAACCCTGCTGCCGAAATCGGACCACAAGACGATCAATTGTGGTCTGACTGGGAGATTGTCTGATATTATAATGCCGACGATAGGCTTTTTGGGTTAAGATTATTGAACGATGGTTTCCGAAGTAATGTTCAATAATTTTGGTTCGTTGTTCAGTGCTATATTTTTCCATGATAAATTATCAATGTTTATATCTGTAATATTCTGAAAAATAAGGAGAAAATTTGTTACTGGTTCAAACTAATGCGTGACTTTTGCGCCACCATAAAATAAAATAATAAGGAGAAATAAAGAGATTCCGCTTGGAAACACAGAAACACAGAAAATTAAAAAAATAACTTAAACGAAATTCTTGGCTTTTAGCTACACCACGTGGACACTACTCTAGCCGTATTTTTTTTCTGCTTCTATATGCCATCACCATATTTAAAAGGAAGAGCGCATAGTTAGAGTTATCCATGAGTAGGTGGTATTGTGTAGCATTCAGATCACAATGTGTCAACACGAATATTTTGGCAAGGATATCTTCTAATGTTTTCCCTGCCGGTGGGGACTGAATTTCAGCTGGGTTGTATTTAATGGCTCCAGTCAAAAGCAGGACCACGTCTGCAGTTTGTTGGATTAATTTTCTATAAAAAGGAAACGACGGATGAATTTGGAATCTGTTGGTTCCGCGAAGTATTTTTTTTATGTTTTCAAGTTTTCGTGTCGTCGGCTTAACTCCTTCACCACTAACATTATAGCTCCAAAAGTCAATGGTGTCTTTGTAGAATTGGCATTTGTCGATAGAGATTGTTATTTATTTTTCGAGGATCGTGAGAATCTATTCAAGATTTCTGTGTTGTTCCCCAAATTCAGAGAACACAAGGATATCATCAATATATATGAAAACGCAATCCCCATCTATAAATATACTGTCCATAAATCGCTGGCATGTGGAACTGTTGTTCTGTAAATAAAATGGTATGAATCAATACCATAAAACAACAAAAAAAGCAAAAAACAAAACAACAAATGACGTTGTCACTGCGGATTTTTAAATCTCAGCTTTTGTAATAGGTAGCTGTTGATAGGTTTGTAACAGATCAATTTTTGGTAATGCCTCCTTTTTAAGAGTTTAGATGTGAGATTGTAGTTGCTTGGAATCGGACAGCTGTCTGGTTTGGTCAGCTGGTGAAAATGTTTGAAATAACCGATCACTCTCTATAAGCCTTCAGCTGATTTTGAATCGTTAGAACTTTCCCAAGATCTCTGTGGTATTGTTTCTCAGATTCAGAGATCGCAAGGATTTCATCAATATATAGGAAATATTGTACAAAAAAATCTCAAATAAATTTGAAGATGTGTTACTGTCTTTGATTGAAGCCATTAAATACAACCTAGCAGCAAAATTATTGAAATTAAGTCCACCAGCGAAGGAAGCATTTGAGATAAAAGACATCGCTGCCAAAATATCCGTGTTGACACACCCTGACACGAATACCAACCATACCGCTCAGTCACAGATAGCTCCAGCTATGCGGTTTTCGTGAAGAAATATGGAAGGGGCTCCATTTTTTATGCGTTATTCACGGACATAGGCGTATACCCATCTAATCTAATTGTTGCTGCCTTCATGTTGTACTATACGGGTGAAGATCGACGTGACTTTAATAATCAGGTTAGGGTAAGGGTTATACCAGCTATCAAAAATGCGGCAAATTCCTGTTATACTGTCTTGTATTTTTCTTTAGTATCCGTCGAAACCTGGGGCGTTATTCTCAGTGTCTATGACTTGCGTTACTCTCGTGGTAGACACTAAACCTTGTTCTATACATGTTGTGGTGAATGTTTGCAATTTTTGGAGGATAGATTGCATTCTTTCTGGAAGTTGTTGTTTTTCTTTGTTATTTTATCTTCGTTGTATATATATTGTGTATTTAGACGGCATTTTTTCTTTGATACATGTTTGATTAAACAGAAGTGAAATTTCCTGTTTGTTCTTTTTTGATCCAATTTTTCAAGTTGGCTGACCACCGATCTAATGTGCTGTGCTCCATCGGTATTAAGAACTCGCCATATTTGCAAATGTGTTTGACTCTCATGAGTTGTTGTCAGGCACGTGATGTTCATTATAAAATTAAAACTGGTGAATAAATAACGAAATTCGATTAAGAACGTTTTAAAAACATTTTAATATACCCTCTCCTCTCCCCTCGTATCGATCTTGGTTGATGGTGGATGTACGTGCCCGAACGTGTACAGCTTCGATAATAGGGAGGCGAAGGTTACAATTTGAGACAGCGAGGATAGTAGTGTTTTTGTTAATATATTTCGGAAGTCTTTTGGAAATGTCGTTTACGATTCGATGTTGGTAGATGGAGCGATGAGGGGAGGTGAGGTGACATGTTAGGCGACGAGAGATACTTGTTCTAGTCATGATAATATATGTATTATATGTACTAATAATATTAGTCATTATTCACACTGTAGCACATTAGATTGTTGGCTAGTAAACTCGAAAAATTGATCAAAAAAGGAACAAACAAGAACTTTCATATCTGTTTAATTAAACATGTGTATATATATATATATATATATATATATATATATATATATATATATATATATATATATATATATATATATATATATAATAATGGTAATAATCCAGGTGAAAAATATCCACAGGGTGGTAATCCAGAGAATTTTAACCGGGTTTATAAAAAGTGCTCAATATCAAAATAGAGCTTTATATATGATAATTTTATTTACACAGACATGTACAAAATCTGCGACACTGGCATGTCGATGTTGTCGATGTTATCGATCAACAGTTACTATAAACTGAGATCTCATCAGGCAGAGTTAGAATCCGATCTTAACCTCAGATCATATTTGGAGAGAACCTCTCCAAATATGATCTGAGGTTAAGATCGGATTCTAACTCAGCCTGATGAGATCTCAGTTTATAGTAACTGTTGATCGATAACATCGACATGCCAGTGTCGCAGATTTTGTACATGTCTGTGTGAATAAAATTATCATATATATATATATATATATATATATATATATATATATATATATATCAACTGTCAAGGTTCGATCCCTTGCTAGTGAGAGGGTCTAGTCTAGCCACACTAAAGATATGTGGATGATTATATATATATATATATATATATATATATATATATATATATATATATATATATATATATATATATATATATATATATATATATATATTATGCTAGTAATAATAATAATAATCATAATAACAACAATGAATCCAAAGATTATTAAACTACTTTACCGCAACCAATTTCACCATGATTATTAAACAGATGAACAGGTTCTAAAAAATATTATTAATACAAACGTATTCCCCACTGACCTAAATAAAAAAGTAAAATTAATAATTTACTACTATTAAACTAAAACCACTAATCTTATAATTACAAATAACTCTTCACCCTTGATTAGAGTTTTGGATAGAACGGGCCTGGTATACAAGTTTAAATGTCCATTGGGAGACTGTGTCTCTGACAACCAAGAAAAAAAACGTATATATTGGCCCGACTACCACGACTTTGTCTAGGAGGTTGACCATGCATCTATCGGATAATAGTGCCATAGCCAGACACCTCATTAACGAACATTCCTGTCCCCGCTCGCAAATCCGAACACTTCTTGTAGACAACACTAAAATCCTAGAACACAATACTAATATAAAAAAAATCCATATACTAGAAGTTTTACGCATCAAAACAAACAAAAAACGGTTATTAACAGGATTAATTTTAACACTAGCACTAATATACTTAAGTGTTAATACTAAATAAATATAGTTTCGTATTTATATTTTCCCGCCAAAATTAACTATAAACTCACTCCAGGTCTTTACCTGAGTGACATTATTCCCACTGAAGATGGACCCAGATGGGTCAGAAAGTACTTTGGACTTAAAAGAAAATCACGGCAGATTCATCAGCCAATTCTCATCCGAGATTAGGACTCTAATCCGGAAAATGGAAGGGATTCATACAAAAATATCCAGACACGAGTTGTCGGCTATTTTTAATAATACGAGCCTTAGAGAAAAAATGCTGCCACGATACACACGCACACGCACGCACACACACACACACACGCACACACACACACACACGCACACACACACACACACACACACGCACATATATATATATATATATATATATATATATATATATATATATATATATATATATATATATATATATATATATATATAGTAAACTCCATGTAGTCTACTTAGTTTAAGTTTTCAGAGTTATTTTTTTTTCTTGTTTCCTGTGTTTTCAAACAAAGTTACTTTATTTTTTTCGTTTAAGAGAAAGTTCGGTGTTTTATGTGATTGCTATTCACTTTAAATCACGTCAGGATCATCATTATAGGGATCCCCATTTTTATGAGGTTTTCACATGCGTAACAGTATATCTATCTGATTGTGTTGTTGGCTTTGAGGTATACTGAAATAAAATATGTTTATTGAAGGACAACACGCTTATTAAAAGGAAACCCATCTTCATTTCACCGCTAGGAATTAGGTTTTAGGGGAGTGACGTTCGCTCCGAATAAAATACAACTGTTACCAGCGTGATTGTCCCTTTGTTTCCCCTTTTCTATTCTCCGTAATGTTTAAGGAAGTCTTCACATAAGAAAGGGTGGCTGGAGGCCGAGATTACTACGGTTTACGTATATAAACGCTGCAAGCCCTGAATAAATTGGTCCAACGCTGATTCTCCAAAATTAATTATGTGCGCCAATACTAAAGTTTTGCGGATCTTTAAACACAGAACGTAGAACTATTGACGGAACAACTAGTCGGGACGTATACGATTCTCGTGGCATCGGACTATATTTAATGCCTCGTCATCCAACATACAATACTGACTCCCCCCCGGCCACGATAGGTTCACATACAGACGCACCTGTATCTCTATGACCAAAATGTATGTCTTGTGATCAAATACTGGTAGCAACCTCAAATAGCTGCGAATCGCCCGTCGCTAGTGTCATTCGCATTATAGGTTTCCCTAGAGTTGAGGACTACCTTCAAGTGAGCATTATTTTGCAGATCGAATTTTGCTATTTGAACTGCAGTTTGCAGGTCCTTGATCTCTCGGAAAAATATAGAAATCGATTTATATATTTGGGGTCTCTGGTTTTCATAAAAAGGCTTGGTGTTGTAACTTGTCATTGAGGTGGAGTTGATGCGGAAATCTATTACTTATCCGTGCTTAGACAATTTTGTGCCAAAAATGGTAGAATTTCATCCGCCAATTTACCAAATTCAAACATTGACGCATTTTAAAGGCCAGTATAAGTGAAGTTATTTCAAGAGGCAATTCCTGGATAAACTTGTCCGTCATAATTGTAGTGCCAATAAGGCTGTTGGATAGTTCCGGCTTCGATTTCCCATGCATTAACATTATGGCGTTTCTTAGCTCCGTATAGTTTTGTTTTATATTAAATAATGGTAGAGGTTTAGTCATATATTAAGCCCAGGAAAGGTTCGAGAAGAGATAATAAAACCTATTATTGTTTGGTATATTCTTCAACTCGAATAGCGCATTACCCGTCAGCAGTAACATGCATAAATCCTGAGACTTTTATTGATACAGCCGGGATAGTGTTATTTTCCATAGTAATAAGTTCTGTCTTGACGGCTGTAAATTGACGAACAGTGAACATTAATATTAGTTTTTCGTTGTTGTTGTTGTTGTTGTTGTTCTTCTTCTTCTTCTTCTTCTTCTTCTTCTTCTTTGTGAGAATGAATGTGTTAGCTATATATATATATATATATATATATATATATATATATATATATATATATATATATATATATATATATATATATATATATTGCTTTTAATCAATGTTGGTATAAAAGATTTTAAAAATTGGTTACTCTACACGTATGTATGTATGTATATATATATATATATATATATATATATATATATATATATATATATATATATATATATATATATATGTTGTTAGTTATTATTGTTAGCTATAATAGATATGTCAAGGCTAATGGTGATTGCACTTATTAATAGAGAGAGGGAGGGGAGAGGGTTCACTCCCTTACATACATTATGTTATGTTGTCCCTTATTTTTAGAGACGTATATATATATATATATATATATATATATATATATATATATATATATATATATGTGTGTGTGTGTGTGTGTATATATATATATATATATATATATATATATATATATATATATGTGTGTGTGGGGGGTGTATACATACTTATTCATAGATAAAATAGTTATCTACGGACACCTGTTTCGCCATTACTGCGGCTTATCAGTTTCTTCTGATAGCGTTGTTCTGTACGATTGTCAGTAGCGATTCAGTTTCACTGTTTAGATGACCTTGATGCAATGATCGGACTCTCGATTTACTTATTTTGCCAGTTTGTTTTATATGATCCAGACAATCTTCTCTACTTACCAGTCCTCTTCCGCCCTTGTCCTCTTTTTTACGTAGACTCAGCCAATGTCATCTGGTGTAGTGCGTTGTGCATGAGCATTAGCTTCCTAGTCTTCTGGTCTAGATGCCTCAGTTCTTTTGTCTAGCCTATGAATGGTCCAGAATAATTTACTAGAGATATTACTCAAGTGTTCATGCCTTTTATCAGTTTTCCATTAAATAACTTGGTTTCTAAGAGTTTTCTTGTTCTTCTCGGATATTCATTTTCAATCTTTTTGATTTCTTTTGATTTGATAGTGTCTGCTTCTAGAACTCCCAGATATTTGTATATACTTTGTTCACTAAGTGCCGTCATCGCCTCTTGCTAAGGTAGTTCCTTGCCCTTTACTGTCTTAAGCGTTCCCCTTTTCATTTATACGAATGCACATTTTTCCATTCAGAATTCGATTTAAATATCCTAACTGAAGCTTCTGCGTTTATCAGTTTTTCCAATTCTTTTTTGTCTATGGCAAATAGCTTCAGGTCATTTATATACATGTGATGGTTTATTTTTTTCTGTATCTGTGAACTTGTATCCAGCATTACACTTCTTGCGTATGTGGTTGAGTTGCATCATGACTATGATAAACAGTAGGGGCGATAGAGCGTCTCTATGAAAAATGCCTTTCTGTATTCTTATTCTAACCAGGTGTTGTCCTCCGACTTTCTATTGCTTTCTTTATGAGATTAATAATTTTGTCAAATATCTTGCACATCCTTAAGTACTCAATTAGTCATGCTTAGGGAGTTCTGTCGTAGGCTTTGAATCCATGCCATAGCTATGTTTTATCTGGGTATTTTATTTACCTCTTTTAAGATCCTTTGATCTATGTATGAAAGGTAATGTATCCCTCTTTTCGATTTAAAGTACCCTTTCTGTTCTTCAAAGAGTAGTTCACGATTATAAAGGAACTGGTAAATCTGTTCTCTCAATTGCGCCGTTAGGATTTTCCACATGGTTGGTAGGCAGGTTATTGGTCTGTATTTACTTAGAATTGTTTACTTTGCGGTGATTTTGTATTAGCTTAGTTATTCCTTTTGTCATCCAGTCGACTATGTATGTTTCTTGTATACATTTTCTCAGGTTCTGCGTAAATCTTTTATGTAAGGTTGTGATTATTTTAAAAACTAGTATGCATGTATTCCACCGTAGCCTGGTGCTTTCCTGTTTGCCTTTTTTTTAGGGTCGTCTTGCTGGTCTTGATTGCTTTTTTCATTAATTTCAATTTCTGTTTCTTTCTTTGATTTCCTGAAGGTCTTCTTTCATGTTTTTTCAGTCAGTTAGCATTTTTGTTGTGGTCTTGTCGCTTTTCCCATATATTGCTCCAGAAGTGGTTGTTTCTGTCGGAACCGTTTTTTCTGTTCTTGTTCTTCTTCCGGTTACATTTTGGTAAAACTTGCTTTCATTGTTTTTAAAGTTTTCTATTTTGTTTATATTGTTCAGAATTATATCTGTATCGTCTCAGTCGCTCTTCTTTTGCTCGTATATTTTGTTTTAGTTCTCCATGTTTCTTGTTTAGTCTTTCTTATTTATCAGTCATATTTCTTCTCTCCCATCGTTTTCTGTTTTCTTTCATCATATCTACTGCTTTAGCTTCTTTTTTTAGTTTTTGTATCTGGGTTTTGTTGGTCTATTCTTTTGGTGAGGTTTTGTTTCTATTCTTAGTCTGGCTGTTACTGATTTATTTTTATTATTATTGTTACTATTATTATTATTATTATTATTATTATTATTAGTAGTAGTAGTAGTAGTAGTAGTAGTAGTAGTATATAGAAGTCTTATTTATTAATTATTCTTATATGTTAATAGACTTATAATTATGTCATCTAATTTACGTATGTGTTTGTGGTATGTACAGACACATATATATATATTAAATGGCCACGCTAAAAAAGAGAGGCACTCTTTCTCTAAATGCTAACATGAACTGGTATTAGAAAGTGGTAAAATCCACAGAGGATGAGAAGGGTGAAAGAAATACATAGAGAGCTAAGAGAAAGAGAGATAGATAGATAGAGAGAGAGAGAGAGAGAGAGAGAGAGAGAGAGAGAGAGAGACAAAGAGAGATTAATAGCTTGTTCAGTTAATTATAAATTACGGCTAATTAGAAAAATAAAAACAGAATTTTCGTTTAAAAAAAAATCAATCTCAGAACTAAAGTATATGTTTGCATGTGTTTTTTTTGTTATTAAATAATATATACGGAAAGGGCCTTAGAGAAACAAACACTGACTGACTTAGCTTTATTATAATAATAGATTAACATAACGAGGACCACAACAAAACTGGTCTTCTAGTAAAATCCAATGGATCTAATGTCAGAACTGTCCATTGCAACAAATATGTGGGATTTGAAAAGGGTTAATATTTTTGTCTGTCGATGTAAGATAGCAAATGCCTTATTCAAGAGAGATGGTGGGGAAATAACACAAAGTATAAGTATGCAGATTCATTCAAATATAATGTGGCGCAAAATGGGGTCGTGTCACATTGTGCCCCGAAACCACTTGTTGCAAAAAAATTAAAAAATGTCATCTCAATGTGTATCGATGAATCGAAATATCCAGACAGGGGACGGACTTATGTCTAAAAACATCAAATTTATGCACAGTGAAACGGCGCAAACACATACGTTGATTTAAAACTAGATGTAGTGAAATTTCGAAAAATGACTCAGCAGCATAAAAAAATATACTAAAAACAATTCTTGAAAAATAACTTGGTTTCCGCTAAAAGCCATCGAGTAGAAGGAAGTGGAGGGTTAATAAATCTTCGATACTGAAGAGTGGACGGTGAATATTCAACTGTGTTCCCTGTGAGGGAAGCTGTTACTTTTAAACCATCTTACTTTTGGCCCGACCTTACATTAAGTGTTGCTACCTCATACATTCTGATTGTTATGGCTATCTATATTATGGTTGAAATAATGTTTATTATTTTTACTGCCAACTCTTTCTATACATATAGTGTGTAATTTCTTAACATCTCTCACACTAAATATCGCTCTATTTTCATCTTTATATATATATATATATATATATATATATATATATATATATATATATATATATATATATATATATATAGTAGCATACAAAGTTACTTCTGACAAGTAAGCAGAGGAAAAGTGTTTGTATTTCATTCAACAACGGAATTCATCAGGCCAACTGAATTCCTTTGTGGAATGAAACACAAACGCTTATCTTCTACTAACTTGTCATAAGTATCTTTGTATTCTACTATATATATATATATATATATATATATATATATATATATATACATTTATTAACATCTCGCAAACTACATATCTCTCTCTTTCTCTGTCTCTCTCTCTCTATCTCTCTATCTCTCTATCTTTCTCTATCTCTCTGTCTCTGTCTATCTGTCTCTCTCTCTGTCTCTCTCTCTTCCCCCCCTCTCTCTCTCTCTCTCTCTCCATATATATATATATATATATATATATATATATATATATATATATATATATATATATATATATATATATATAGTTGCATACAAAAGAACTTATGAAAAGCAAGCAGAGAAGCGTTTGCGTTTCATTCAACGAAAGAATTCAGCAGGTCAACTGAATTCCCTCGTGGAATAAAACACAAACATTTCTATGTAGCTTACTTGCCACAAGTATATTAGTATACTACTAAGCTCTACTTCTGTATTGAGTACTGTTGAAAACTATATCTAGTACTAATGGAAAGTTGGTATCTATGTTTGAAGCTGACACTATATTATTACTTTTATTAATGTACTATTGCACTTTTTTCTAATGCTCAATTCAGTTTACTATACTATTTCAAACTAATGTACTATATTTCAATTCCACCTCAGAGAGAGGATAGTATAGTATTTGTCCAGTTGACATGAAACCATCCTCACATGGATTTCCTCCTAATTTGAGATGGGGGGTTAGAAGTAGTGTAGTATCTGTTCTGTTGTCATAAGTATTCTCCAGGCATTACCTTCTTTTTTTGGTAAGTAGTGTAATATATGTTTTGTTGTCATGAGACTATACTCCTAAACATTGCCCCCTTCCTTTGCCGGGTAATATAGTATGTGTCCATTCGTCATTATACCATCTTTCCAAGCATTATACACCCCCTGAGTGGGGGGTAATATATGTCTGTTCGTCATTATACCATTCCCCACAGGCATTAGCTCCTTCTTTTTTTTGTGTGTGTGTACAGGGGGGGGGGATGCAATATCTGTTCTGTGGTCATAATATCATCCTCCCAGGGATTACATTATTATTTAGGGAGGAGATAGTGATTTACTATCAAACATATGCGATCTCTGATCGCATATTTTTGCTAGTATACTAAATATAGCATCTTATATATATATATATATATATATATATATATATATATATATATATATATATATATATATATATATGGGGGGGGCGTGTGTGTATTCCTGCACGCGATAGTATTTAATTGAAATTTCTCTCCAACCCTTCATCGTTTAGTGGGGAATTATATTATCGCTGCTAGCTTAAACATTCGAACTGTCTGTACATGTCTATGCATGCGTTGTATCCATATATATATATATATATATATATATATATATATATATATATAATTTTCTATATGCATTTGTGTGTTGATGTGTGTATCTGTATTTGTATTCATATGTGTGTGTGTGCATAAGTAGATGCACATCGCCATATTACTACTACCAGTCCGTTGTTACTGCAAGCAAAGTGGTATGCATATCAAGCTATATTGTCTACACTTGAATAATAAGAGAAATATTTTTACTACTACTACTACTACTACTACTATTACTACTACTTTCCCAACACATATACACATTCTCTTTCTCTCTCTTTCTCTCTCTCTCTATTTCATTGCTTCTACCTCTGTATCTCTCGCTCTGATTTGTGCGTGTGTCAGAGAGATAAATAGGTAGAGAGTGTGAGAGAGAATTAGAGTTTGAGAGAGTGTTTAACGGAGAATCGGTGTTATGTTCATAAAGCTTGCATATTTGCTATTATTTATATCCCGTTACTGTTATGAATATCGATCTATATTTAATGTGTGACATTATATATATATATATATATATATATATATATATATATATATATATATATATATGAAGTTAGATATGTGTTTATGTTTATATTTTTGTATGTACAGGATTCTCTCTCAAACTAATTAACCGATCATTACTAATTTTGCAACACAGCTGCTAGGCGTAAGAGTAGGTTATGTGGGTTATATTTAGTTTTATTTAGTTTCATGCAAAGAGGGCAAAATGGGGGTGGAAGCCCATCGTGAAAAATCAGATATTTCCGATGTTTGTGACATTTTAACAATAAGTATTAGACATCAATTAATAAATTTCCTAAAATGTCAGTCTCTTTTGAAGTATTTTAAAGTATTTTTAGGGAGGGGCATAATATAGGAACAATCTCCCTTTTTGAAAGTTCAATTATTTCAGATCCGCCTTTAATTTTATCTATAGGCATTAGACACCAATTAAGTAAGATTATCTGAATTTACGATTTCTTCTCAACACCCTTTTAGCTGAAGTGTTAAATTTGAGACATTTCCTAGTATCAAAATCTTGTAATGGATTTTGATCAAAATTGGAATAAGGATTCTAGACATAATGTTTAGTATAATTATATCTTGATTTTAATCTTCGTAAGGAGACATAAAAGTAGTGGAAAATTTACGAACATAACCAAGACCTTAAACATAATAACCCCACTAACACACTAGTCATGTGCAGAAACACTTTTACCCACAGTTTTGACTACAAACTGCACACTGCTCAAGACTGAATCATCTCTCTCCCACACCGCAAGTGCATCAAAAGCGCTGTAATCTTTCTCTCATCACCATCTAACGTAAATCTTAGATTCAGATCGTATTCCTTAACCAAACATCTAGCAAAAATCGCACTCAAGGAATGCAATATACTACACCACTGCATAACAAACTCCGATCCCGGTTAAAGTTCTACTCATTTTTACTGCATTTCATCAAGGTTTCCATTTCTTTTTCTTTTCTTTTTTCTTTCTCCTCCAAAAATGTTAAAAGATGATTTTTCCTATTTTAACGTCTTTGTCGCAAAAAATAGTTATGCACGTGTCAAAAATATGTCGTTGTGCGTCTACTCTTTTTCCGATGTTTTGCCGTTATTCAAAAATTTTCAATCTTTACTTTTTCTAAAGACTATCGTTGATCCGAGCAAAACTGGTAAATCTTTCGTTTTTTATGATTTTATCCAGTGTTTAATTTGTTTTTCCAAGGCAATCATATATATATATATATATATATATATATATATATATATATATATATATATATATATATATATATATATATATATATATATATATTGGTGAAATTCTCCAGTATTTATTTGGAAAATGCTTAATACATAGTAGGGACTACTACCACCACCACCACCACCACCACCACCACCATTACTACTACTACTACTACTACTACTAATAATAATAATATTAATACTAATTTCACTACTACTACTAATAATAATAATAATAATAATAATAATAATAATAATACAAAGCAAATACACAGAACTTGCCAGAGAACTGAAAAGAATATGGAGCATGAAGAAAGTCAGTATAATACCAATAATTGTAGTAGCATTAGAAACAGCCTCCAAAAAACTGGATAAAAGACTACGAGAAATTGGAATCAAAGGGAAGACTGAGACCATACAAAGGACGGTAATGATCAAAACAGCTGCAATTTTAAAGAAAATCTTCGAATGCGGAAACTAATCCGCATAAGCTACGAATGGTAACCAGTCACATAGAAATACAAGAAGAAAACAAAACCACAGGAAAAACACCACCACATGAACAGAAACTGCAAGAAACATCATAAGATTCCCCCTTCCCTCCCCCCCCCAAAAAAAAAGATGGCACCTGCCTAGGCTAACACCACACAAAATATTTGTAGAGGGTCAAGGAGGATGAGAAGACCGAGGTGGGACAGCACAAAAAAGACTTCCACTGGAAGAGCACAGAGAAAACCAATGGTTTTTACCGGCGAGAAATCAATGGTAAGCGGCTGTTGCGATACCGCAAGGTCATTTTCGGTGGGTATCGAAAAGAGGTGAAGAGTACTGGAAATCTGGGGAAGCTTGTTGTTGCTCAGACTCCAGGGAACACCACTGGTTGTTGTTGGTGAGCGATCACTGATGATGACCTGTGTGATAACTCCTGGTGAATACAAATAATAATAACAACTGGGAGAAATTGGAATCAAAATGAAAACTGTACAACGGACGACAATGATGAAAACAACTGAAATCTTAAGGAAAATCTTTGAATGCGTAAACCAACCCACATAAACTGCGAACGCTAACCAGTCATATTAAAGTTGCAATAGAAATAAAACAATGAACATAGAAAGAACACCATTACATGAACCCAAGGGAACTGAAACTAAGAAATATCATAAACTGCCCCCCTCGAAAAAAACAAAACAAACTCATCCACCTAAATGACAAAAAACAAAATGTCAACACAACTTCAGCTGATACCACACAAAATAATCGTGAAGGGTAAAGTAGGATGGAAAACCCGAGGAGGAGGAGGAGGAGGAGGAGGAGGAGCACTTATTAGACCTCCACTGGAAGGGTGCGGATAATACTCGGGCCCTGGTAAGGCTTATTGCCATCGAAATCCCAGAAGATCAATGGTCGTTGCCAGCGAGAAATCCATTGTAAGTGGCTGTTGCGATAACGCAAAATCATTTGTAATGGTTATCGAAAGAGTTGAAGATTACTATTGTTTTTGTCCATTCCGAAAACATATGGTTTGATAACACAACATATAAAAATAATTTTTTTCATGGAAATCGCATGAAGCATGAAGCCACTTGATGTAAGGAGCTAAAGAGAACGAAATATGATTATCGCACAGACAGAAGATGCCTATTGACCGTAGTCTTGAAAAGACCAAGACTATAGGTAGGAGGAAAACAGTCAGCAGGAAAAGAGTTCCACAGGCCTGCAGTTCTTGGAAAGGAGCTACTTGAATAGGAAGCTATATTACAATGAGGGATCAAAACAGCGAATTGATGGAGACCACTAGACCAATGAGTCAAACGAGCTGGAACAAAAGAAGCAGAGAATAGATCACAGAATTCCGAAGAACACATGCCATAATAGTATTTATAGAAAAGACTGAGACTAGTAATGTCACTTTTGTGAGAGAGAGGGGGGTGGTGGACAAAAGAAGAAAGGGTGGGGGCCAATCAAATTACAGATACGTTTCTCCACCTTATCAAGAACCCTCAAATAGGGCAGAGATTCACCATCCCAAATATGACAACAGTACTCCATACATGGTCTGAATGTAGATTTGTAGAGATAGAGAATAGCCTCAGGTGTGAGAAAGTGTTTGGAGCGATAGAGAGAACCGACTTTCGAGAAGCAGAAAGGACAATGGATTTAAGTTATAAACTCCAAGAAAGATTTGATGAGAGAGAAAGACCCAGAAGTTTCAGAGTTGATTTCTCTTCAAGAGCAGAGCCATCCACGAGAATCTCAGGAAGAAAGGGGACACGCCTACGATTGAAAGACATGAGCTGAGTCTTAACTGGATTAAACGAAACAAGCAATTTCGTACTCGAATGCACAACTGAACCCAGGTCAGCTTCTAGATCAGCTGCATACTTTAACTGATCCAAGAGAGATAGCTCAGGAGCAACACTAGAATAGATGTTAATTTTTTTAATAATATGCCCTGGAAGATCATTTATATAGAGAAGAAACAGTGTTGGGCCTAGAATAGAGACACGAGGAACACCGGCATTGATAGGAAAAGAGAATGAAGAGACACCATCCAAAGTTACTCGCAAGTTTCGATCAGAAAGAAAAGACCAAATAATGTCATAAACCACACCATCAGTACCACAACCCTGAAGTTTGTGTAGAAGACCAAAATGCCACACCCTGTCAAACGCCTTCGAAATGTCCAGCGCAGTGGATCTACCTTATCCTGAATTATCCATAAACCGACAGGTTCGCTTAGTTACAACAGTTAACAGCTAATCAGTTGAACTAAAACCACAAAAAAACACACTGAATATCGCTAAAGAGGCCCAGACTTTCCAGTATTCCATCCGCTACAATCAAGCCAAAGAAAGTACCGAAATACAACAATCAATTTTCCGAAGTTATTCATTTAACTTATTCAACCCTTTTTTTCTTTCTTTTTCTTTTGTCTCAGACCAAACGGAAGTTCATACTTGCAGGTAAAATACTTGTAAGTAAATTCATCACTTGTAGATAAAAGTTCAAAACAGATACAATCGAATCTTTTCCTTTCAAAATGCTCATCATTAATCGAAGACAATACATATTAAATGTACATATAAATAAACAATTAATTACCACCTACCACATCGCTCTTTATTTGTCTATTTCCCCTCATTTTCTTCATCTTTTACGTCATTCTTTGTCTTCTTTTCTTTATCTTTTTTTGCTTTCAATTAGTGATGAAGCCTTTTTGTAAATATTTTGATATTTGATTTGATCAAAATAACATGTTTTCGGAATGGGCAGGAACAATCGTTTGATATTAAAATGTTTTGGATGAAATCCGGAACTTTAAAAAAATCTTATAATATTATATTATATTATATTATATTATATTATATATTATATTATATTATATTATATTATATTATGAGCTCTAGTCGTATTGTATGTTAAACTTTTGTGTGAAGTTAAAGAAATTTATATATATATAAATTTCTTTAATTTCTTTAACTTCACATTGTACAAAAGTTTATGTAGTAGCTCAATAGCGTATAATACGACTAGATCTCATAATATAATATAATATAATATAATATAATATAATATAATATAATATAATATAATATAATACAGGGTGTTTCAAAAGTCTTGGGAACATTACAAATGCGTATATCTCATGAACTATTCCAGGTAGAAAAATGAAACTGGTGCCATTTTAAAGCTTGCTTAATCAAGTTTTTGGTCATACTAATGATTTTCGTGTTATCTTTCCAGGTGCAGTAATGGCGTTCTCTAAACAAGACAAGGCATTTTGCGTCCTCCAATTTGCAAAGACTGAATCGTGGACATGTGTTCAGCGTGCATTTCGCAGGAAATTTAAAAAAGAAGCCCCTGAAAGGAAATTCATTGTCAGATGGCATGCTAAATTTGTGAAAGATGGGTGTTTGTGCCCAAGTAAGCGAACAGGTCGCCCTTCAACTTCAGAAGATGCAGTTGAGCAAGTTCGGACAGCCTTTCAGCGGAGCCCCCGTAAATCAGTGAGAAGAGCCAGCAGGGAACTTCAGCTTGCTCCAGCAACTGTCTGGCGTGTCTTAAGGAAACGACTGCAAATGGTACCTTACAAGCTCAAGTTGGTTCAAAAGTTGAAGGATACTGATAAGCCACTTCGCCGTGACTTTTGCATTGCAATGCAAGAGAAGTTGGAAGATAACGGCTTTGATGACCGGCTTGTTTTTAGCGATGAGGCGACCTTCCATCTGAATGGCAAAGTTAACAAGCATAACACTCGCATGTGGGGTACTGAGAATCCTCATGAACTTCTTGAGCACGAGCGAGATTCACCACAAGTGAACGTGTTTTGTGCAATTTCCAAGAAAGGTGTCTATGGACCGTTCTTCTTTGAAGAGGCAACTATCACTGGTGAATCCTATCTCAACATGCTGGAAGACTGGTTAATGGCTCATTTGGAACAAGCAGAATCTGATGACTTCATTTTTCAACAAGATGGTGCACCACCACACTGGAGTCTTAGAGTAAGGCAGTTTCTTAACACAAGGCTGCCTGGTAGATGGATTGGGAGATCTGGGCGAGGTGATGACGTTCTCATGCCCTGGCCTCCTAGGTCTCCAGATCTTACCCCGTGTGACTTTTTCCTTTGGGGCTTTGTCAAGCAACAAGTCTATGTGCCGCCCCTTCCAAGAGATATTGACGAACTAAAGGCTCGAGTAACGGCAGTTGTGGGAACCATTGACGTCAAGATGCTGGAACGCGTTTGGCAGGAAATGGACTATCGACTAGATGTCTGCCGTGTGATGAATGGTGCTCATATTGAGCAACTTTGAAGATTCCCCACAAAACTTGAAACTTTAACCTTTCCAACGGTATCAATTTCATTTTTCAACTCCTAATAGTTTTTGAGTTATTAAAAATCGTTATGTTCCCAAGACTTTTGAAACACCCTGTATAATATAATATAATATAATACAGGGTGACCCCCAAAAACGGGCCCCAAATCGTTTCTTAGTGTTTCGTCCGAATTAAATGAATTTTGGGGCATAACTAGTTTATTATATTCACAACATCATATTAAAACACTAGGGTATTTGGCCTTTTTTTCTCCGTTCTACAGCATGTGTTCTAGATTGACTCCTTTTAGCTCCGTGCATTTCTTGAGGCGCAGAACGAAGTTGTCCATGACGTTCTTACAGACTGATTTGGGAATGGCTCTCATCTCCTCCCTGATGGCTTCCTTGAGTTCCGTTATGGTCTGGGTTTCCTTGCGTACATTCTGTCCTTAAGATAGCCCCAAAGGAAATACTCTGGGGGGGGGGGCTTATGTCCGGGCTATGGGGTGGCCACTCAAAATTAGTCTTGAGACTGATCACTCGGCCTCCGAATTTCTCTTTCAGCCAATCTCAGGACAGGTTTGAGGTGTGAGAACTTGCTCCGTCTTGCTGGAACCAGAACTTGCTCATGTGCGACGGGTAGAGGGTCTGGAGCTCACTCTTGAAAGTTTTGAGGACCTCCACATACCGCTCCTTGGTGACTGTCACTGCTGCGCCAGATTCTTCGATGAAGATTGGTCCGATGATGCCTCTGACCGAGATTGCAGCCCACACCGTGCAATTAGGAGAGTGCAGGGGCTTGGTGGCTACTTCAATGGGTCTGGAGGACCCCCAGAAGACATTTGTCTTTGAGTTCGCCTTTCCGTCAAGATGGAAGTGGGCTTCATCTGAGGTCCAAAGGAGGTTAAGGAAACTGCCATAGCGCTCCTCTGCTTCTTGTCTGAGGCTGCAAGAGTCTGCAGCGTCTGTATTCTGTATGGGTAAGCCCTGATATTGTTCACCAGCACTCTCCTGCAAGTCTCGCGGGAGATACCGAGGGACTGACTTCGCTTACTCACAGAGACTCTCCTGGAGAGACTCTCTCACACTTTCGACCAGCTCGGCTGTCCGCTTCTTGGGACGTCCCGAGTGGCTTGAACGGTTCTCACTGGCAGCGTTGAAGTTCTCCACGGTCCCATACTTCTCGAAGTGGTCCACCCAGTTCTGAATTCTGCTTTTGAGTGGAGCCTTTTCACATCCGAACTGATGCATGAAACTGTCCTGGGTTTTCTTAAACGAGCCTGTATTGTAGTAAAATTTAACACAGTATATTCTTTGTCCCAGCTCCCACTGAGGTCTTCCTGTACTCACGGTCGTTGATTCTGCAATGTCTTGTAAAATAAGGGCAATTGGTGAATAAATAAAGGCGATATCACATAAAGTGTACACGGGGCCCGTTTTATAATGAAATGCGATGTCGTATCTAAAACCTAACAAAATCATATTATTCATGGACGGCGGCACCGGGGGGCAGGGGGGGTCAAGCCCCCCCCCCCCGCTTTTTGACCCCCACCCCCCACCTTTACGGTCATCAATAATGAAGTTATATATGCATGTGTTTAACCAGCCCCCCCCACTTTTATAACTGTCCCGCCGGTCCTGTTATTAGACTAACAAAAAATGCTGTGATTTACGCCAGAAAAAAAAAACTGTACTAATGTGAAAAGAAAAAAGAATGACATATCTGTAACATGTTATGAAAATCCAATGCGTTTTTTTAGCACATATCCTAGCATGGTGATATATATTCCATTTACTAGGTTAAAAAAAAAGAAGCCGTCAAGATTATTAACGAGTGATACCATCACTAATAATAATTAACCTTTAGAGAGTTCTCTCTACGACTTGCTCGGACAGAGCTTGCGCACAACCGTGGCCGTCGTTATAGCAGGCCTGTTCACTGGAAAATGACGTCATGCTCTAAAGTAAAAAACGAAATCTGTCGAACTGTCAAACTATGGGCATTTTGACCCCTCCCTTCATTTAATAATTCACCAAAATTCAGAACATCAACCAATTTTAATGAAATTTTCAATGCTAATTAATTAACGATCACTGAATATAATTAACTCATTACTTCATTAGAAATCTTAGTGAAAATGTATTATTTCGTGTAATTTGCGTAGTAAACATTAAATTAATACTTGATAATAAAATGGTGTTGTCATAATTTTTTTTAATTTTTAAAACATGAAATCTTTTCTTTGAAAAATAATTTGTCTGATTTAATATTAATTCTTTAAATACGTTAATTCTTTCCGGATTATTTTTAATGTTTGAGTTTATTGTTATGACAACCTGGTCTACATCGAATGAAAATACTAGTATGAGAATATCTCTTGGTTTATAAACACAACAATACAAATCCCTTTTTTAGAGAGTTTTAGTCTTTATTTGAACATTTCATTATAATTAGTTTTAGCTGAATAATATGAGTTTTAATAAATTTATTTATTTAATAAAATACAGTTTCTGAAAGAAAAACAATAAAGTTTATTTTCAATAAAGTAACATTTTAGCCAAAAGATTGTAATAAAATATAGTTTCTGAAATTGACACTGATTTTTTAAATAATTTAAAATGTTATAAAACGAACATGATAATAACACTATATTTTATTACAATGTTAAAATAAATACTTAAAAATAAATCAAACATGAAAGACTAGAATTCATTAAAGTAACACAAAATCAATAATTTAAAATAATAGAACATTTATTGAAATAAATTAAAATGTGTGTGTGTGTTTTTTTGCAAACCGAAGTTTTGATACAATATAGTAAAAATTTGTAATAAATTAAAACAGTCATGTTTTTTAGGGGGATTTTGGATGAAACTTATTAATTAGTCTAAAATTGTATATTTTATCTCGAAATGAAATTCTAATTTATTTTTTTAAAACTTGAAATTCGAACTTTAATCACGGCCGTCGTCATATAATGCAATGCCTTATCTTTGAACACCATGATAGATTTTTAAAAAATTGTCTTTCGCTTAAAGAAAGAAAATACGTTTGAAAAAATGAACAAGGTAACAATGATTTCCAAGTGAATGAATAATCCTTAGGAGAGTAGCCGTGTTCTTGGTAGTGAATAACGTCAATATAACAGGAAAAATTTAAATATGATTTTCAAGTGAATGAATAAACCATGCTGTATATGAATCTTGATTAAAGACGCACGCATTCACATTACTGCACGGCTAACTTCCGGTCCTAATTGATCGTGGGTCTAAGAATCAGGACCAATGACACACCCAGAAAATCTCGATTCAGTCGATAAGCCTGCTATAACGACGGCCACGACACGGCCTGTGTAAAGGAGACCTGTCAACTGAGTCGAGTTTTTCTGGTGACGTCATTGATAGTGGGAGTAAGAACGATTATCAATAAGGACCGGAAGTGGCAGAAGGCGCTTAACGCGCATGCGTTCATCTGTAATCAAAGCAAGTAACCAGAGAAATCAGACCCAGGTCCATAGAATTACTCATTCATTTGGAAATCATATTTAACTTGTTCCTGTTATTATGACTTTATTCCCCTGCCAAGCACACGGTCATCCTCCTAAGGATTATTCATTCACTTGGAAATCATTGTTAACTTGTTCTTTTTTCAAACTATTTCTTTTTTATAGATGTCAAGCGCAAAAGACAATAAGAGGGAATTACAAGGTTTGTCTCCAACAATTAAGGCATTGCATTAAAGTTCGAATTTCAATTCTCAAAAAAAATAAATTAGAATTTTATTTTTGGATGAAAAATACAATTTTAAACTAATTAATAAGTTTCGTCCAAAAGGTGTGCGAAAATCAAACGAAATAAGCGAGATATTCAAATAATATATTGTAAATAAACTGTCCGTTTAAGGTACCCCCCCCCCCTCAAAAAAATATGACTGTTTTAATGTATTACAATTTTTTAATATATTGTAAATAAACTGTCCGTTTAAGGTACCTTCCCCTTAAAAAAAAAATGACTGTTTTAATTTATTACAATTTTTTTAGTATATTTTACAATATAAACTGTTCGTTTTGAAAAAATACACATTTTAAATTTATTTCAATAAATGTTTTATCAATTAATTATTTTAAATTATTGATTTTGTGTTACTTTACTTAATTCGTAATCTTTCATGTTTGATTTTCTTTTCATGTTTGATTTACTGTTAAGTTAAAAAAAAATCAAGAAACATTATTTGTTTTTCGGAAATGACAGCAACTCGGATAACATTATCCAAAAACAAAACAAAAAACAAAACAAAAAACAAAACAAAAAACAAACACACTTTAATTTATTTCAATACATGTTCTATTAATTAATTATTTCGAATGATTGATTTTGTGTTAGTTTACTGAAGTCGTAATATTTGATGTTTGATTTTCATGTTTGATTTACTTTTAAGTTTAAAAAAAATAATGAAGCATCATTTACCTTTTTAGAATTGAGGACAACTCTTATCAAATTATTCAGCTAAAACCAATAATAATAAAATGTTCATATGAAAAATAAAACTGCCTAAGAATATGGATTTGTCTTCTTCTTGTGTTTATAAACCAAGAGATATTTTCATGCAGCATAACTGACACTAGTCTTTTCATTCGATGGAGACCAGGTTGTTAAAACAATCAAATCAAACATTAAAAATAATCCGGAAAGAATGAACTTATTTAAAGAATTAATATTAAATCAGATAAATTATTTTTCAAAGAAAAATGTTCAGTTTTATTGAATTAAATTTTTTATGACAACACCATTTTATTATTAAGTATTAATTTAATGTTTGCTGTCTAGCCTACGCAAATTACACGAAATAATACATTTGCACTATAATTTCTAATAAAGTAATGGATTAATTATATTCCGTGATCGTTAATGAATAAATACTGAAAATTTCATTCAAATTGGTTGATTTCCTGAAGTTTGGTGAATTATTAAGTGAAGGGAGATATCAAAATGCCCATAGTCTGACTGTTCGACAGATCTCGTGTGTTACTTTAAGGCATGACGTCATTTTCCAGTGCCCTGGCCTCCTTTACGACGGCCGTGGCTAGTGTCTATCTGTAAGTCGTCATTTCGAATCGAATAACGAGTATGGATGGATAGATAGATAGAGAGAGAGATAGAGAGAGAGAGAGAGAGAGAGAGAGAGAGAGAGAGAGAGGGGGGGCGCACTATCGCTGTACGCCAGAGTGTACTGCTGTGTGTTGATTTTACCTTACGACCTGGTGTGACGTGTACTTTTAGATCCGAACGTAACGGAACCAGGGAGAGAAGGAAAATCCAAGAAAGGAGAAGGGGGATTTTAAAAAAGGTATGATACAACGGGGGCGCCTGCGAAATTTCATGTATTTTTTATTCTGTTTAGAAACACAAGAAAACGCAAAACGGAAAAGTTGTAGCAGACATTTAATGGTAGTATAAACACATTAAATATACTGCGTCACCAACGTTGAAGTTTAAAAGTAAATACACTTCTTTTACTGTTTATTTGTCGTTCCCCCTCCCTCCAGACCTTTAACTCTCGTTTTATCTTGAATCCCCTTTACCGGTTCTTTGATACGACAGGAACGCATACGAAAACTAAATGTTTTCCTTTTGGTTTGAAAGCAGAGATGAACCATAATGCTTGCCTTGTATCTGCACTTCAATTCACACTAGAATTACATTTGATAACCGCCAGTTTTGAAGGCTTCAAAATCACTTTCGAATTTCGAACGGTCACAATATATAGTTAACAAGTCGGCCATTATAATCTATTATTAGATCACTCGTGACCTGTTGGGTCAGTATTTATCATATCGATTATTAAGTATATCCCCCTCTCACTCTTCTCCCCATTCTCTCTCTCTCTCTGTTCCGTCTATCTCCTTTCTCACCCTCTCTCTCTCTCTCTCTTTCTTCCCCCTCTCTCTCTCTTTCTTCCATAACTTTCTCTTACCTTTTCTCTTTCCCTCTCTTCTTTTCTTCTTTTTTTCTTTCGAATAATTATTATTATGTAGAAATATGTGTCTGTGTGTGTGTGTGTGTGTGTGTGTGTGTGTGTGTGTGTGTGAAAAAAAAAGAAGGAAAAAATTCATCGAACGTGAAAATCAAAAAAGTGAAGATTTTTACATTTATTTAGATTCAATAAATTTAAAATCTTCACTTTTTTGAAGACGTTTATTGATCCTAACGAAACCGGTAAATCACACACACACACACACACACACACACACAATATATATATATATATATATATATATATATATATATATATATATATATATATGTATATGTATATATATATATATATATATATATATATATATATATATATATATATGTATATGTATATATATATATATATATATATATATATATATATATATATATATATATATATATAAAAACATCTATTAAGTCATCAACTATTCAAGACAAGGTGTTTTAAATAAAAAAGATTTTATTATTCTCATCTTTTACTTGTTTATATAATTGCTCCATCTCGTATATCGAGCATCAATCTTTCATTATAGGTTCTACTTTAAATGTATACATCATATGTTTATTCTCCTGTTACTTATATATATATATATATATATATATATATATATATATATATATATATATATATATATATATATATATATATGAAAATAGATAACGTCATAGAAGATAACTTTATGGCGTCTTAATACTCACCCAGTGTGCACGGTGACAATAAACAAATAGGGAAGCAAGGTAACACCGTTTACAGAGTTTTGTAGTATACTAAAAAAAGTAGAAATTAGTCCCTGGAGACATGGCATCATAAGAACATAACAGACACTACATTATCCCCTCCCCTAAAGGAAGATGTTATATTTGGGAGGATTAGCCCGACACCTTTAAAAAGGAGGAGGTCATTCCTGGGAGGATGATCTTGTAACAACAAAACTGATACTACACTAGTTATCCCCATTAAAAGATAATACAATAATAGATTAAATCGATTTTTGTTTTACTCATTTAAAAATACCTAGTCATAAAAACATTATTTTTTATAGTTCCTTGGCCTCTTGGCTAAGATCAAAGTGTACTATCAGAACTCAAACGTTCATTTGTAGCTGAATCCAAATAAAATAAATATTTGACCTCAATTCTGAAGAAAGTTTATGTTCAAGGTGAATCTTTTGGGGAAAAGATCGTAGAGAAACTGACTTTTTATTTTATTTAGATTCATCTATGTATGAATAATTCAGCCCCGAAACACCTGTAAGTCAAATAGATTAAAATAACTTGGAATTTTGAAATTTATTAGCGTGATCGTATTTCTGAAACAAATAAACAAACATTTAATCTTTTTGGGGAAAAATCGAGCCTTTTACGTGAATTACTATTCTATGTAAATACACATATAATATTATAAGGTAATACATTGTGTATATATATTTTAAGTATTTACTTAAACAGTGCTCAATACATGGAGAGTAGAAAACATTTTCGGCAGCCCCGTAACTTTCGCTTCTCCTAATTTGCCCCTCAGTCCTCATTTCCATGTACGATGTTTCTTACAAAGAGGGGAGAAAACGCTGTCTACTCGTGTGTCAGTATAGTGCGGGCAGTATATGAAGATGCCTTGAGTAAATCTTTTTTTT
This sequence comes from Sepiola atlantica, assembly GCA_963556195.1. NCBI lineage: Eukaryota > Metazoa > Mollusca > Cephalopoda > Sepiida > Sepiolidae > Sepiola > Sepiola atlantica. The sequence goes on along the minus strand of OY744528.1, from coordinate 101,698,589 downwards.
TTCTTGTTGCTATGTCACAAATAAGGGTGCTATAGATAAACGTTTCACTTGGGCTGACATTATACGCCTGATAGTCAAGGATCCGAACATAATACCAGGGAGGTTATATTGCCATTTTGTGAATGGAGTCTGGACTTTTCAGTAGTTTCTGGTGAGGCTTCTTGATGCCATATCAAAGAAAACTTCTCTTATTTACTCATTTTCTCTGTGTCCTTCTCTGCTGATCTCTTCCACAAATCCTCCAACCTCAACATGACAAGTGTCAAAACACAGCATAAGCCCAACTTCCAACGTAGACCCCCCACTACAAGGTCCCCTTTTCCAACATTAAAGGCTACGTTCCAGAGGTTGAAATCCATTCACAGGAGACCAAACCAGATCTGTTTTTCCTCTGCGAAACTGGCATTGGCCCATTTGTTTCTGTAGATAATTTTATGATTAAATGTTACTCGAAATTGAGATCGAAATCTGAATCATTAGGTCGTCATTTGTGCCTACATTAGGGAGGCATTCTATTTAGCAGGGACATCTCTAAAGAAGACCCTAAATTGTCATATATGTGTTTCCGAATAGCACTAACTCACAGCACCGCATTCATATTTTCCCTGCATCGTCCTCAAAATGACGAAGTTACTATCCTTGAGAGTATCTCTGAGTAAATTGACCATTCCATGTCTGCTCACCATTCTACTACCATTCACGTACGTGGAGATTTTAATGTTCGCAATGTTGAATGGTTGGTTAGGGTTATGGTTATAACAAAACAGATAATGAAGGGAGGAATTGTCACGATTTCTCCCTTGCTTATGATCTAACATAGATTGTCGACAAACCTACTCGCGTATCCGATGCTGACGGACACTTTGTAAGTCTTCTGGATATCTTTTTGACAACTCACCCTGAACTTTGCCCTTCCACTGTTCTGTCTCCGCTTGAATCTTCCGATCGCACAGTGTATCGATACTCGATGGCTGACTGGAACCGCCTCAGATCGTTCATATCAGAAATACCCCTGCATTCGATGTTTGAAAAAAAAAGTATCCTCTATCGTATCCGATTTAACTGATTGGCTAATCGTTGGTATAGAGAGTTTCATACCCTCCAAGAAATTCCAACAGAAACCAAACGGCCAGTCGTGGTACACCCCAGAATGTGCAGCCGCCTTTGCTCACAGAAACCACTATTTCAATTGCTTTCAACAAAATAGATGTTCTGAAACCAAAGCCACCTTTAAGACTGCCATCAACTATTGCAAAAGAGTTATAGAAAACGCTTGATAGTCATCCGTTAAGTCTAGTAGCTGAGCAGACGATTGGTTCCCACGAGTTTGGGCTAATAACAAATAGAGTCCTGAACAGATGAGTGACCTCTATCGCAACCATCATCAATGGAGCAGACGTGATTTCGTCGGCATCCGATAAAGACAAACTTTTTGACAAAGAACATTGCACCAAATTCTACCCTTTGCGATCAGGGCCGCTTACCTCCTGAATTTCCCCTCATAACTGAAAATACTCTGAGCGACATCCATGTATGTTTCCGAGACTTTACCAAACTTATCAAGAAGTTGGATACCAGCAAAGCCACTGGCCCTGATTACATTCCAATCATAGTGCTTAAAAAGCTGCAACTAGAACTAGCTCTCATTCTAACAGAGCTGTTCAATCGTTGCTTAAAGGAGAAATGCTTCCCAACATATTAGGAGATCTCGTCAGTCTGCCCAGTATTTAAAAGACTAGAGATCGGTCTTCTGCATCTCAGTACAGACCAATTTGTCAGCAAAAACAGCTTATTCAGTAACAAGCAATATGGATTTTGTCCTGCAAGATCAATAGCTGATGTGCTGACTGTAATATCACATAACATCAGTGAATCTATTGACAGGGTCCTTGTTTCTAGAGCAATAGCTCTCGATATACAGGGTGTTTCAAAAGTCTTGGGAACATTTTAATTTAATTTAACTTGTAATGTTCCCAAGACTTTTGAAACACCCTGTATTAAAGGCCTTTGATAGGGTTTAGCATAAAGGTCAAATTCACAAGATTTCTAGATATAGAATAGTTAGAAATGTCCTCTCAACCATCAAATCCTTTATCTCTAATAAGTTCATAAAAGTAGTCGTTGATCGGCAGAAACCTGAAGCTCATAGCATCAACGCAGGCATACCCGAGGGATCCATTCCAAGCCAAACTCTCTTCATTATCTACATCAATGATTTCCCAAATCACATTCCAAGGTCATTCATTGACATTTATGCAGATGGCACAACCAACTATGGCAACACTTTGAAAAGCATTAATGATCAAGATCTTTCTGATTCTCGCTCGTCCGACCTGGAGCACGTGGTGCCAATGGGGGAAAAGATGTATGGTTACTTTTAATACATCTAAAACAAAGCTTCTTTTCTTTTCACCACCAACGCTCTGATCCTCACTTGGCCCCGATGGAAATGAATGGCTCTCACCTTCTTTGATAAGCTTCTCTACTTTTTACCACCAACGCTCTGATCCTCACTTGGCCCCGATGGAAATGAATGGCTCTCACCTTCTTTGATAAGCTTCTCTACTTTTTACCACCAACGCTCTGATCCTCACTTGGCCCCGATGGAAATGAATGGCTCTCACCTTCTTTGATAAGCTTCTCTTCTTTTCACCGCCAACGCTCTGATCCTCACTTGGCCCCGATGGAAATGAATGGCTCTCACCTTCTTTGATAAGCTTCTCTACTTTTTACCACCAACGCTCTGATCCTCACTTGGCCCCGATGGAAATGAATGGCTCTCACCTTCTTTGATAAGCTTCTCTACTTTTTACCACCAACGCTCTGATCCTCACTTGGCCCCGATGGAAATGAATGGCTCTCACCTTCTTTGATAAGCTTCTCTACTTTTTACCACCAACGCTCTGATCCTCACTTGGCCCCGATGGAAATGAATGGCTCTCACCTTCTTTGATAAGCTTCTCTACTTTTTACCACCAACGCTCTGATCCTCACTTGGCCCCGATGGAAATGAATGGCTCTCACCTTCTTTGATAAGCTTCTCTACTTTTTACCACCAACGCTCTGATCCTCACTTGGCCCCGATGGAAATGAATGGCTCTCACCTTCTTTGATAAGCTTCTCTTCTTTTCACCGCCAACGCTCTGATCCTCACTTGGCCCCGATGGAAATGAATGGCTCTCACCTTCTTTGATAAGCTTCTCTACTTTTTACCACCAACGCTCTGATCCTCACTTGGCCCCGATGGAAATGAATGGCTCTCACCTTCTTTGATAAGCTTCTCTACTTTTTACCACCAACGCTCTGATCCTCACTTGGCCCCGATGGAAATGAATGGCTCTCACCTTCTTTGATAAGCTTCTCTACTTTTTACCACCAACGCTCTGATCCTCACTTGGCCCCGATGGAAATGAATGGCTCTCACCTTCTTTGATAAGCTTCTCTACTTTTTACCACCAACGCTCTGATCCTCACTTGGCCCCGATGGAAATGAATGGCTCTCACCTTCTTTGATAAGCTTCTCTTCTTTTCACCACCAACGCTCTGATCCTCACTTGGCCCCGATGGAAATGAATGGCTCTCACCTTCTTTGATAAGCTTCTCTACTTTTCACCACCAACGCTCTGATCCTCACTTGGCCCCGATGGAAATGAATGGCTCTCACCTTCTTTGATAAGCTTCTCTTCTTTTCACCACCAACGCTCTGATCCTCACTTGGCCCCGATGGAAATGAATGGCTCTCACCTTCTTTGATAAGCTTCTCTTCTTTTCACCGCCAACGCTCTGATCCTCACTTGGCCCCGATGGAAATGAATGGCTCTCACCTTCTTTGATAAGCTTCTCTACTTTTTACCACCAACGCTCTGATCCTCACTTGGCCCCGATGGAAATGAATGGCTCTCACCTTCTTTGATAAGCTTCTCTCCTTTTCACCACCAACGCTCTGATCCTCACTTGGCCCCGATGGAAATGAATGGCTCTCACCTTCTTTGATAAGCTTCTCTTCTTTTCACCACCAACGCTCTGATCCTCACTTGGCCCCGATGGAAATGAATGGCTCTCACCTTCTTTGATAAGCTTCTCTTCTTTTCACCGCCAACGCTCTGATCCTCACTTGGCCCCGATGGAAATGAATGGCTCTCACCTTCTTTGATAAGCTTCTCTACTTTTTACCACCAACGCTCTGATCCTCACTTGGCCCCGATGGAAATGAATGGCTCTCACCTTCTTTGATAAGCTTCTCTCCTTTTCACCACCAACGCTCTGATCCTCACTTGGCCCCGATGGAAATGAATGGCTCTCACCTTCTTTGATAAGCTTCTCTTCTTTTCACCACCAACGCTCTGATCCTCACTTGGCCCCGATGGAAATGAATGGCTCTCACCTTCTTTGATAAGCTTCTCTTCTTTTCACCGCCAACGCTCTGATCCTCACTTGGCCCCGATGGAAATGAATGGCTCTCACCTTCTTTGATAAGCTTCTCTACTTTTTACCACCAACGCTCTGATCCTCACTTGGCCCCGATGGAAATGAATGGCTCTCACCTTCTTTGATAAGCTTCTCTCCTTTTCACCACCAACGCTCTGATCCTCACTTGGCCCCGATGGAAATGAATGGCTCTCACCTTCTTTGATAAGCTTCTCTTCTTTTCACCACCAACGCTCTGATCCTCACTTGGCCCCGATGGAAATGAATGGCTCTCACCTTCTTTGATAAGCTTCTCTTCTTTTCACCGCCAACGCTCTGATCCTCACTTGGCCCCGATGGAAATGAATGGCTCTCACCTTCTTTGATAAGCTTCTCTACTTTTTACCACCAACGCTCTGATCCTCACTTGGCCCCGATGGAAATGAATGGCTCTCACCTTCTTTGATAAGCTTCTCTCCTTTTCACCACCAACGCTCTGATCCTCACTTGGCCCCGATGGAAATGAATGGCTCTCACCTTCTTTGATAAGCTTCTCTTCTTTTCACCACCAACGCTCTGATCCTCACTTGGCCCCGATGGAAATGAATGGCTCTCACCTTCTTTGATAAGCTTCTCTTCTTTTCACCACCAACGCTCTGATCCTCACTTGGCCCCGATGGAAATGAATGGCTCTCACCTTCTTTGATAAGCTTCTCTTCTTTTCACCACCAACGCTCTGATCCTCACTTGGCCCCGATGGAAATGAATGGCTCTCACCTTCTTTGATAAGCTTCTCTTCTTTTCACCACCAACGCTCTGATCCTCACTTGGCCCCGATGGAAATGAATGGCTCTCACCTTCTTTGATAAGCTTCTCTTCTTTTCACCACCAACGCTCTGATCCTCACTTGGGCCTGATGGAAATGAATGGCTCTCACCTTCTTTGATAAGCTTCTCTTCTTTTCACCACCAACGCTCTGATCCTCACTTGGCCCCGATGGAAATGAATGGCTCTCACCTTCTTTGATAAGCTTCTCTTCTTTTCACCGCCAACGCTCTGATCCTCACTTGGCCCCGATGGAAATGAATGGCTCTCACCTTCTTTGATAAGCTTCTCTACTTTTTACCACCAACGCTCTGATCCTCACTTGGCCCCGATGGAAATGAATGGCTCTCACCTTCTTTGATAAGCTTCTCTCCTTTTCACCACCAACGCTCTGATCCTCACTTGGCCCCGATGGAAATGAATGGCTCTCACCTTCTTTGATAAGCTTCTCTTCTTTTCACCACCAACGCTCTGATCCTCACTTGGCCCCGATGGAAATGAATGGCTCTCACCTTCTTTGATAAGCTTCTCTTCTTTTCACCGCCAACGCTCTGATCCTCACTTGGCCCCGATGGAAATGAATGGCTCTCACCTTCTTTGATAAGCTTCTCTACTTTTTACCACCAACGCTCTGATCCTCACTTGGCCCCGATGGAAATGAATGGCTCTCACCTTCTTTGATAAGCTTCTCTCCTTTTCACCACCAACGCTCTGATCCTCACTTGGCCCCGATGGAAATGAATGGCTCTCACCTTCTTTGATAAGCTTCTCTTCTTTTCACCACCAACGCTCTGATCCTCACTTGGCCCCGATGGAAATGAATGGCTCTCACCTTCTTTGATAAGCTTCTCTTCTTTTCACCGCCAACGCTCTGATCCTCACTTGGCCCCGATGGAAATGAATGGCTCTCACCTTCTTTGATAAGCTTCTCTACTTTTTACCACCAACGCTCTGATCCTCACTTGGCCCCGATGGAAATGAATGGCTCTCACCTTCTTTGATAAGCTTCTCTCCTTTTCACCACCAACGCTCTGATCCTCACTTGGCCCCGATGGAAATGAATGGCTCTCACCTTCTTTGATAAGCTTCTCTTCTTTTCACCACCAACGCTCTGATCCTCACTTGGCCCCGATGGAAATGAATGGCTCTCACCTTCTTTGATAAGCTTCTCTTCTTTTCACCACCAACGCTCTGATCCTCACTTGGCCCCGATGGAAATGAATGGCTCTCACCTTCTTTGATAAGCTTCTCTTCTTTTCACCACCAACGCTCTGATCCTCACTTGGCCCCGATGGAAATGAATGGCTCTCACCTTCTTTGATAAGCTTCTCTTCTTTTCACCGCCAACGCTCTGATCCTCACTTGGCCCCGATGGAAATGAATGGCTCTCACCTTCTTTGATAAGCTTCTCTACTTTTTACCACCAACGCTCTGATCCTCACTTGGCCCCGATGGAAATGAATGGCTCTCACCTTCTTTGATAAGCTTCTCTCCTTTTCACCACCAACGCTCTGATCCTCACTTGGCCCCGATGGAAATGAATGGCTCTCACCTTCTTTGATAAGCTTCTCTTCTTTTCACCACCAACGCTCTGATCCTCACTTGGCCCCGATGGAAATGAATGGCTCTCACCTTCTTTGATAAGCTTCTCTTCTTTTCACCACCAACGCTCTGATCCTCACTTGGCCCCGATGGAAATGAATGGCTCTCACCTTCTTTGATAAGCTTCTCTTCTTTTCACCACCAACGCTCTGATCCTCACTTGGCCCCGATGGAAATGAATGGCTCTCACCTTCTTTGATAAGCTTCTCTTCTTTTCACCACCAACGCTCTGATCCTCACTTGGCCCCGATGGAAATGAATGGCTCTCACCTTCTTTGATAAGCTTCTCTTCTTTTCACCACCAACGCTCTGATCCTCACTTGGGCCTGATGGAAATGAATGGCTCTCACCTTCTTTGATAAGCTTCTCTTCTTTTCACCACCAACGCTCTGATCGTCACTTGGCCCCGATGGAAATGAATGGCTCTCACCTTCTTTGATAAGCGTCTATTCTTTTCACCACCAACGCTCTGATCCTCACTTGGCCCCGATGGAAATGAATGGCTCTCACCTTCTTTGATAAGCTTCTCTTCTTTTCACCACCAACGCTCTGACCCTCACTTGGGCCCGATGGAAATGAATGGCTCTCACCTTCTTTGATAAGCTTCTCTTCTTTTCACCACCAACGCTCTGATCCTCACTTGGCCCCGATGGAAATGAATGGCTCTCACCTTCTTTGATAAGGTTCTCTTCTTTTCACCACCAACGCTCTGATCCTCACTTGGCCCCGATGGAAATGAATGGCTCTCACCTTCTTTGATAAGCTTCTCTTCTTTTCACCACCAACGCTCTGATCCTCACTTGGCCCCGATGGAAATGAATGGCTCTCACCGTCTTTGATAAGCTTCTCTTCTTTTCACCACCAACGCTCTGATCCTCACTTGGCCCCGATGGAAATGAATGGCTCTCACCTTCTTTGATAAGCTTCTCTTCTTTTCACCACCAACGCTCTGATCCTCACTTGGGCCTGATGGAAATGAATGGCTCTCACCTTCTTTGATAAGCTTCTCTTCTTTTCACCACCAACGCTCTGATCGTCACTTGGCCCCGATGGAAATGAATGGCTCTCACCTTCTTTGATAAGCGTCTATTCTTTTCACCACCAACGCTCTGATCCTCACTTGGCCCCGATGGAAATGAATGGCTCTCACCTTCTTTGATAAGCTTCTCTTCTTTTCACCACCAACGCTCTGACCCTCACTTGGGCCCGATGGAAATGAATGGCTCTCACCTTCTTTGATAAGCTTCTCTTCTTTTCACCACCAACGCTCTGATCCTCACTTGGCCCCGATGGAAATGAATGGCTCTCACCTTCTTTGATAAGGTTCTCTTCTTTTCACCACCAACGCTCTGATCCTCACTTGGCCCCGATGGAAATGAATGGCTCTCACCTTCTTTGATAAGCTTCTCTTCTTTTCACCACCAACGCTCTGATCCTCACTTGGCCCCGATGGAAATGAATGGCTCTCACCGTCTTTGATAAGCTTCTCTTCTTTTCACCACCAACGCTCTGATCCTCACTTGGCCCCGATGGAAATGAATGGCTCTCACCGTTTTTGATAAGCTTCTCTTCTTTTCACCACCAACGCTCTGATCCTCACTTGGGCCCGATGGAAATGAATGGCTCTCACCTTCTTTGATAAGCTTCTCTTCTTTTCACCACCAACGCTCTGATCCTCACTTGGCCCCGATGGAAATGAATGGCTCTCACCTTCTTTGATAAGCTTCTCTTCTTTTCACCACCAACGCTCTGATCCTCACTTGGGCCCGATGGAAATGAATGGCTCTCACCTTCTTTGATAAGTTCTCTTCTTTTCACCACCAACGCTCTGATCCTCACTTGGCCCTGATGGAAATGAATGGCTCTCACCTTCTTTGATAAGCTTCTCTTCTTTTCACCACCAACGCTCTGATCCTCACTTGGCCCCGATGGAAATGAATGGCTCTCACCTTCTTTGATAAGCTTCTCTTCTTTTCACCACCAACGCTCTGATCCTCACTTGGCCCCGATGGAAATGAATGGCTCTCACCTTCTTTGATAAGCTTCTGGGACTAACTATTCACTCCAGACCTGAAATGGAAAACTTACAGCAAATCCGTTGCCAAGATCTTTAGAAAAATGGTAGGATCTGTCTACAGCTCCAGAAAGTATCTCACCTCTGACGCAATTCTCTACCTGTATAAGAGTCAAGGTGAAGTAATATTGCCACATCTGTAGAGGTGCCACTCAGAGCACCCTTTTCTGCTTTGACAGAGTACAAAACCGATTTCGAAATCTAGTGGGTGGTGTCCTCTTCTCAACCCTTCAGCCTCTTTCTCACAGAAGATACATTGCTAGTCTTTCTCTGCTAAATCGTTATTTTCATGGCAGGTGCTCGGCTGAGCTTCAATTTATGGGCCCCGTGTAAAACATTCGCAACAAAAACTCGTCTAGCTACAACTAATGTCAATAATTTCCCTTTCCCCCTCTGTGTACCTAAAACCAAGCGGAAATTACATGAGCGAAGTTTCTTTCCCAGAATTGCCCGTCTATGGAAGTCAGTACCACGGTGCTGCTTCTCGGCTGTTTATAACATTGCCATTTTAAAGTCCAATGTAAACAAATTCTTGTTAAGCCGTCACTTTCTGGCCAGTTACAACCATCGTTACTAATCCCTTCGGTGTTTCACCGTCCACCTGTCAAACTAAATAACCTTTATCCTCGAGTGGCATGTGTGCTTTGATAAGCGGTGACTTGATTGTAAACAAAAACACCAAAAACGAGAATAGAGTTTTAGTTGGATGATTTCCTACAAGAATGAAACATGAACGTTTCTGCGTAGCTCACTTGCCATAGATATATTTCCATACTATATATATATATATATATATATATATATATATATATATATATATATATATATATATATAAAGGTAGAAGAAATAAGAGTGATAAACATGTACGAATGTCCAGATTCATTTCAAACTATAGGTTCTATCTACTAAAATTTACTTTTAGTTTATATTTGATTCTCTCTCTCTCTCTCT
>OY744528.1:101648729-101683729 GCA_963556195.1 Sepiola atlantica | reverse complement strand
GTTTCGCTACAAGCGGCCTGCTGAGATAGAACTCCAGGATATAGCATTCGTTTATCGACAAAACCCAGCCTACCAAACAATTCTCGTTATGTTCCATGTTCCCTTGAATAAAAGTCAATGCATATTTAGTAGTGGAGATGTTGCGGTTTTTTGGGGAAGATAGTGACCCTTTTTTTAAATTCAATATTCAATTTCAATCAGATGCGGCCAGACACAGCTAACTCTCTACCAAGTTACTTTCATCCATCTTGACTTTCTTTCTAACCAATCATTTAATCAAACAACACAAAAACTAAAAGGCTTTCTCAATCAGGATTCCTGGACCTTGAAATAGACTTCAAGGAAATGTAGTAAATGCACCAACGACGCATTCAGGGGGAAAATTGGATAGGTGCTAGGCTATTGTATTCTTTTCCGTATAAACTTCCATCACTCTTTCCCTAGATGGCAACTGAAGCATGCTTGTTTTATTTTCCTCCAAATTTATTGAAAAGAAATCTATGAATGCAAATCTACAAAGAACAAAGATAGCATTTTTTACCATAAAGCACAAAATATACTTTATACCTCACAATATAGAAACATTTTTAGATAATATTGCAGGAATAATAAGTCATCATCATCATCATCATCATCTATATGATAATACGCTAAGGCATTCCATGTTTTGTACGTACTAACGTACGTACAAAACATGGAATGCCTTAGCGTATTATCATATAGATGATGATGATGATGATGATGACTTATTATTCCTGCAATATTATCTAAAAATGTTTCACCTTTCACACAATTTAAAAAATGAGATAGTCCGATCAGCAAAGACTGGTGATTAATCTGATGTCGCTAGGGTAAAATTCCGACTTTACTTTTTGTAAAATGAATTGTTCAAAAAATCAAATTCTATCGTCCCATCCACTAAAACAGAACAATTTTAAATGAATACATTTCAAAAAGTGGCGATTGTTTTATTGATTTTAAATAATATTTGACTGATAATTATTATTACAGTAAAAAGACAGAGAATATTTTATGTTTCAAAAAGAATTAAATTTCTACAATTTTAAATAAATAAATAAAGAAAAGATATATTCGTTTTATTTATTTCAACAATATTTAGCTGACAATGACAATTATTTTTACGGAAGAAAAGATAATCATTTTTTTTATTTCAAAAGGAATGTTATTATTAAAAGTAACTTATACAGATTGATGTCGAAAGGCCCATGAATTTCAATAGGAAATCGCTAGAGTTGTTGTTGTTGCTGTTGTTGTTGTTGTTGGTGGTGGTGGTGTTGGTGTTGTTAGTGGTGGTGTTGTTGTTGTTGTTGTTGTTGTTGGTGGTGGTGTTGGTGTTGTTGTTGTTGGTGGTGTTGGTGTTGGTGTTGGTGTTGTTGTTGTTGTTGGTGGTGTTGGTGTTGGTGTTGTTGTTGTTGGTGGTGTTGTTGGTGTTGTTGTTGTTGGTGGTGGTGTTGGTGTTGTTGTTGCTGTTGTTGTTGGTGGTGGTGTTGTTGGTGTTGGTGTTGTTGTTGTTGGTGGTGTTGTTGGTGTTGTTGTTGTTGGTGGTGGTGTTGTTGGTGTTGGTGTTGTTGTTGTTGGTGGTGTTGTTGTTGCTGTTGTTGTTGGTGGTGGTGTTGTTGGTGTTGGTGTTGGTGTTGGTGTTGTTGTTGTTGGTGGTGTTGTTGGTGTTGTTGTTGTTGGTGGTGGTGTTGGTGTTGTTGTTGCTGTTGTTGTTGGTGGTGGTGTTGTTGGTGTTGGTGTTGTTGTTGTTGGTGGTGTTGTTGGTGTTGTTGTTGTTGGTGGTGGTGTTGTTGGTGTTGGTGTTGTTGTTGTTGGTGGTGTTGTTGGTGTTGTTGTTGTTGGTGGTGGTGTTGTTGGTGTTGGTGTTGTTGTTGTTGGTGGTGTTGTTGTTGCTGTTGTTGTTGGTGGTGGTGTTGTTGGTGTTGGTGTTGGTGTTGTTGTTGTTGGTGGTGTTGTTGGTGTTGTTGTTGTTGGTGGTGGTGTTGGTGTTGTTGTTGCTGTTGTTGTTGGTGGTGGTGTTGTTGGTGGTGGTGTTGTTGTTGTTGGTGGTGTTGTTGGTGTTGTTGTTGGTGGTGGTGTTGGTGTTGTTGTTGCTGTTGTTGTTGTTGTTGGTGGTGGTGGTGGTGGTGGTGGTGGTGTTCGTGTTGTTGTTGTTTGTACTCACTAGGAGTTCTCACACAGATCATCGTCAGTGATTGCTCACCGACAACAACCAGTGGTATTTCCTGGAGTCTGAGTGACAACAAGCCTCCCCAGATTTCCAGTATTCTTCACCTCTTTTCGATAACGATGCGGTATCGCAATATCCTCTTACCATTGATTTCTCGTTGGTAAGGACAATTGGTCTTCTCTGGGATTTGGGTGGTAATAAGTCTCCCCTAAGGTCCCAGCATTCTCTGCACTTTTCCAGTGGAGGTCTGGTTTGGGCTGTCCCTCCTCGGTCTTCTCATCCTCTTCGACCCTCTAGAAATATTTTGTCTGGTGTCAGCCTAGACCGACACCATTAAAAAAAAAATAATAAATAAATAAAATAATATATTTTAAAAATTAATTTAAAACAAAAAATTTTTTAATTAAATATTTTTAAATGTTTTCCTTTTTTTCCTTTTCTCTTTCCTTATTTAAATTTTTTTTTTAATTCTTTTTAATTTTAAAAGAATGGGGGGGGAGCTTATAGTGTTTCTTGTAATTTCTGTTTCTTTGGTTCATTTTTGTGTAGTGATAGCTGAGGCCGGTGTAATTTATTGGAGGGGATTATGAAGTGCTGTTTCTTGCAGTTTCTGTTCCTTGGTTCTTGTTGTTGTGTTCTTCGTGTGGTTTTGTTTTCTCCCTTTTGTAAATTCGTTGTGACTGGTTAGCCTTTGTAGCTTATGCGTGTTGGTTTCCGCATTCGAAGATTTTCCTTATGATTGCAGCTCTTTTGATCATTGTCGTCCTTTGTATGTTTTCAATTGTTCCTTTGATTCCAATTTCTCCCAGTCTTTTTTCCAGATTTTTTGGGATTGTTCCTAGTGCTCCTACGATTATTGGTATTATACTAACTTTCTTCATGCTCCATATTCCTTTCAGTTCTCTGGCTAGTTCTATGTATTTACTTCGTTTTTCCGTGTCTTTGATCTTCACTCTGTGGTCTGCTGGAACGGCGAAGTCTACGATTTTACAAGATTTTTCCTTTTTGTCTATTATAATAACACCAAGTCTCCTTGCTTGTATGAGTTTATCTGTTTGTATATCCATATCCCAGAGGATTTTGTGTTTTCCAGTACTGTTTCTGGTTTATGTTTGTACCAATTGTCTGCATATTCGAAATTCAATTGTTTGCACAGATCTCAGTGTATTACTTTCCCAACACAGTTATGTCTGTTCTTGTATTCTTTCTGGGCAAGTTTGCTACATTCACTTATTATATGATTTATTGTTTCGTCTCTTTGTCCACACAGTTTGCATTTATTGTTTTCCTGGGTTTTAGATTTAATGTAGTTTGTCCTAATCGCATTGTTCTGCGCAGCCATGAGTAAAGATTCCGTTTCTCTGTTCAAGTTTCCTTTTCTTAGCCATGCTCAGCTATTTGCGTTGGTTTCTTCTCTTGTGAGTCTTATGAAGCGTCCATGTAGTTGTTTTTCTTCCAATTTTTATTTTCTTGTCTGTTTGTGTCCAGTTTCGATGCTTCCTGCGTTGTTCGTTGGGACGGTATCTCTTGCTGCGGTGATCAGCCTTTCTGTGTTCTGGTTTATGTATTTCTCCAGCTCTTTTTTAGTGTCGTCCACACAGTCTTCTATACTTACCAGTCCTCTTCCCCCTTCGTTTCTCTTCACGTAGAGTCTGTATGTATCGTCTTTTGGATGTAGTGCATTGTGCATAGTCATTAATTTTCTAGTTTTCTGGTCAATGTACCTGAGTTCTTCTTTAGTCCAGTCTATGAATGGTCCAGAATATCTTATTGGTGATACTGCCCAGGTGTTTATTCCTTTAACTAGATTTCTGCTACATAATTTCATTTCTAAGTGTTTCCTTGTTCTTCTAAGGTATTCTTTTCCAATCTTCTCTTTCATTTCTGTAGATTTGATAGTGTCAGCCTCCAGAACTACCAAATATGTATAGCTCTTTTGTTCGCCTCGCGCCTTCATCTTCTCTTGGTTGGGCAGTTCTATTGCCTCTGTCATCTCCAGTGTTCCCCTTTTCATCTCTAGCAGTATACACTTCTCCATTCGGAATTTCATTTGAATGTCCTGGCTGAAGATTCTGGTCGTATTTATCAGCTTTTCCAGTTCCTTTTAGCTTTTTGCAAATAGCTTCAGGTCGTCCATGTACACGAGATGGTTTATTCGTTGTTCTCTGCCTGTGAACTTGTATCCGGCATCACATTTCCTGAGTATGTAGTTGAGTGGCATCGTGGCTATGATAAACAGTAGTGGTGATAGGGAGTCTCCTTGGAAAATGCCTCTCTGTATTTTTTATCCAAGTCAGGTGTTGTCCTCGAGTAGTCAGTTCTAGTATCCATGTTTCCATTGCTTTCTTAATTAGATTAATGATCCTGTCGGGTATCTTGTACATTTTTAAGCATTCAATTATTCATGCTTATTGGGATTATGTCGTCAATGTAGTCAATCCATGCCGTGGATATGTTCTTTTTCTGCTTTTTACCTCCTTCAGGATCTTTGGATCAATGGATAGCAGATCATGCGTCCCTCGTTTCCCTTTCCGGTATTCTGTTTTGTTCCTTAGGGAGCAGTCCACGATTGTACAGGGATTGGTAGATTTGTTCTTTCGGTTATTCTGTTAGGATTTTCCACATTGTTCGTAAACAGGTTATTGGTCTGTAGTTGCTTGGGATCGTTCCCTTTTTGGCGTCTTTTTGTATTAGCGTTGTCCTTCCTTTGGTTGTACACTCTAGTACGTCTGTTTTGTGCATAAATCTTCTTAGTTTCTGCGCTAGCCTTTCATGTGTCGTAAATTTATTAAACCAGTACGCATGTATTCCATCATGGCCTGGTGCTTTCCAGTTTACCATTTATCGTAGGGTTGTCTTAATCGTTTCTTAATTCATGTCCGTTTTTGTTCCCTCTTCAATTTCCTGTAATTCATTCTTCATGTTTTTCAGACATTTGGCATTTTTGTGTTTTTTAGGCTTTTCCCATATTTTGCTCCAGAAATGTTTTGTCTCTGTCGAGTCCGGTTGTTCTGTTGTTGTTCTTTCTCCTGTTCCGATTTGTATCTGTATCTTCCCAATCCTCCTTCTATTGCTGCTATATTTTGTTTTAGTTCTTCATGTTTCTTATTTAGTCTTTTCTTGTGATTTTAATTTATGCTCTTCCATCGTTTCCTGTTCTCTTTCATCCTGTTTACGGTTTTAGCTTCTTTTCGAAGTTTGTTGATCTGGGTTTTCAGTCTGATTTCCCATTCAGGCGTTGTCGGTCCATTCTTTTTGACCAGTCTTTTTTTTTTCCTTTTTAAGTTTCATACTTATTGATTTTGCCTCCACACATATCAAGTTGTGTAGGTCTGTGATAGTATCTGTTGATATGTACGCGAGGAGTCTGTTTACTTTCTCTGTTTCTGTCTTTTATTATTATTATTATTATTATTATTATTATTATTATTATTATTATTATTATTATTATTATTATTATTATTATTATTATTATTATTATTATTATTATTATTATGTACTCACTAGTAGTTCTCACACAGATCATCATCAGTGATTGCTCCTTGGAGTCTGAGTGAACATTATGTATGCCCAGATTGCCAGTACTCTCACTGGTAACGACAATTGGTCTTCTCTGGTGTTTGCATGGTAATAAGCTTCCCCAAGGTTCCGGTACTCCCAGAAACTTTCCAGTGGAGGTCTGGTTTGTGCTCTCCATCTGCGGTCTTTCTATCCTCCTTGACCCTTCACGACTATCTTGTGTGGTATCAGTCGAGGCTGGTGCCATCACATTGTGTATTTGTTTTTTTGGGGGAGGGGGTAGTTTATGACAGGGCTTACCATCTCAGTTCCCTCAGATTCACGTATAATTATTATTATTATTATTAGTAGTAGTAGTAGTAGTAGTAGTAGTAGTAGTAGTAGTAGTAGTCAGAAAAGAAAGAGAGCGAGAGAGAAGTTTGAAAGTCCAGTGTAGAATCGATATCTTATCTATTTTATTGAATTGATATACAGCCAACAGCTTATGATTACTTGGATGTATTTTTCTATTCCGCAGACATTGTTGCATTGATAAAGGTAGATAATATTGGTTTTGTCTTAAGAATTGATGACTAAATTCCCCCGTGGTTTGATTCATCCTTTCTTAACCGAAATAGGTCAATAGGACACTTGCGCTCATGAATACATGTTTCTGGGCATGACCTATTTTTAGAGTGTATTTCTGTTTTCATGCGATCATTTATATAATAATAACTCCCTACCTCACCTTAATTAGGAAGACCAAAGATGTAATTAATCCAAATTCGACGCATTAGTAATACAGCTTTCATTGTATACGTAAACAAAAAGCAAACGAAAACTGATTTTGTCCGAATTAATTTAATTACAAACGTTTTAGCTCAGAAATTTATTAGCCACAATTTGTATGAAGAAAACTATAAAAGCTACAATAAAACGCATCTCTACAAATCAAAACAAACGTTATTTTAATGTAATATATTTTATTGAGAAATTTAGTCACAAAAAACTGTATTAAAAAATAAAGTCGGGAATAAAATGAAACTATCATCTAAAATTCCTACATTTTAAAAATGTAATTTCAATGAAGTAAATAATAATTTAATTCCCGGCTAGCAATAACAAACGTTAAAAAAGCATATATATATATATATATATATATATATATATATATATATATATATATATATATATATATATATATATATATATATATATATATATATATAACAGAGGCAGATCCAGGAGAGGAATCGTGCGTCCCTATGACACAATGCAATGTGTAACAGGTTTTAATCCAAGAACTCTAGACTTAAATTTAATGACAAAGGAACAAAATAAAAGGAAATTGTTTAAATTTTAATCATTCACTCGCTCTCATACCTCTATTTATTTTACTATGCTTTTAACTAATTCTATTTTAACCCTTTTTAAACCACCAGAAACTCTTACCGGTAACCACAATTTAATTCGTTTTAGCTGCTTCACTTGTCACCTCTGAAATGTTAGAAGCTCACGCATTTGATTTCTATTTTTAGAATACAATCTCGACACTCCTATCCCGCTTCAGATTAATCCCACCCTCCAAAACATATATCCTACCGTCCGCCCACACCCTCAACCACCCTGTCACTTTAACTTCATCCCCATACCAGCCTTCCTCCTGTTCCTTTGCCTTCTTTTTTTATTTCCCCCCAACTCTCAAAGCGGCTATTTAAACAATCCCGTACCTCATAAACCCTCCCCCCTAACCCCAAATCTTTAACCTATTGCCTTTTTGTTTCATTTGGATTTAAACCTGGAACGAGATATCATCTGCCTTATTTGGTCCTGGAAGTATATAAAAATGGCCAATTTCTCCCTTTTCAATCCCCTTTAAGTGCGTCTGGACTCACCTATATTTTTAGCACTTTCTCCACACTGCTCCCACGCAAAGAGTTTTCTTCACATTCTACAATTCATTTGACTTCTTTTCAACGGAAATTTACCACCCGGAAAATCTGCATATTTTTTTTTCACGGAATTTTTCTTTTCATTCACTACGTTTTTTTTAACAAAAATTCCTTTAATAATAATTTTCATATTTTTCAAATATTTGAACTTTTGTTTTTTCGAAAGCCAACTTATCCATCTGTATTTCTCCTCTGATGATAAGATTTCGATCTTTGAAAAGCCTTGGCTTAAGGAAAGAATAATAAACACTAGTTTATTACTGAATACACCTTGCATTGAACAATTGAAATTTAAAATAAATTTGGACAATCGTCGCATATTTATCACTCTTTTTTCTTCTCTCTCTCTCCCCCCCCCCCTCTCTCTCTCTCTCTCTCTCTCTCTCTCTCTATATATATATATATATATATATATATATATATATATATATATATATATATATATATGGGAAATGAAAAAAGAAAAAACCAAAAAAGGATGTTTTTTATATATTCATCAACTGACTTCACTAAGCCCGGGCCTCGGTCCTGCGCCCCGAGCAGTGGCTACTACTTCTTCTCATCAACCCATCATGTCAACCCAATATTTGCATAATATTTTTCTTAAAATTATCATCCTGAGAAAGTCTTATAAATAAAGACGAAACGTTGATGAATATATTAAAAAACCCATCCTTTTTTGGTTTTTCCTTTTTCATTTCCCATTACGTCGGATTACCTGCATCCTTCCTTTCTCATATATATATATATATATATATATATATATATATATATATATATATATATATATATATATATATATAAAAGGAAGTTGTAGTTTGCTTGAAGCATTGCTGGTAAATATAAATGTTAGTAATCCGAGGTAAGAGGCTTGCCTCGGATTACTAATATATATATATATATATATATATATATATATATATATATATATATATATATATATTATGAAAATATATGTATGGCAATTAAGCTACACCGAGGCTTCCGCGTTTCATCCCCGGAGAGAATCGTCAGGCTAAAATACATGGAGTTAGTTTTGCCGGGTGTTTTATATACACGTGTAGATTGTTAACCAATCAGATTCTTTGTCAATCGTTGGGCTTCTCACAAACAAAGGTCCGGTTCACTTTGCTTCATATTTCCTATTCTATTGTTCTGTTTTCTATAGGATGACTCACCCCCGTTTCTCTGTTGTTTTCTTAGCCAATCGTTGGGCTTCTCACAAACAAAGGTTCGGTTGGTTTTAATTCCTATTTTTTTTCTGTTTTCTATTGGAGGCCTATCTCTGTTTCTTTGTTGTGTCGAAATAATTGGTGACTTTATTTTAACACGTGCTAGCTTGTATTTCTATTTTATGCTTTAGTTTTTAAGTTTTAGTTTAGTTTAGTTTTTTATTTATTAATTTGTGTATTTATTTATTTATTATGTGATGTAAACCTAGGGAGGTGTTTGCTATTTCACTTCTACAGGTTAATAGGTTTTGGGGTTCTTTTAAGTTTAGGATTTCAAATTTCTCATTCATATATAATCTACACATGTTGTCTAAATTTCTACATGTACTGGCCTGTCGTATTATTTTCCATTCAATTATTTGTGAGCGTCCGTTTATTTGTCAAAGAAAGACCGAATAACAAGAAGTACTACGTGGATATGACCTCCCTACATTTTAAAATCAGATATTACGACCACAACAGCAGATTTAAAAACAAAGAAAAAACAGCCCTAGCAAATCATAATTTGGACCTCAAAGAAAACAGACACTCACCAATAATTGAATGGAAAAAATAATACGACAGGCCAGTACATGTAGAAATTTAAACGACCTGTGTATATTATGTCTGAATCTGATTGGTTAACTAGCTAGACGTGTATATAAAAACACCCGGCAAAACTAACCCCATGCATTTTAACCTGACGATTCCCTCCAGGGATGAAACGCGAAAACCTTAGTGCAGCTTAAATTGATACATAAAAAAATTATATCTCCTTATAACATTTTATGTGGATACATGAAATAATATATATATATATATATATATATATATATATATATATATATATATATATATATATATATATATATATATATATATATATATATTATAGTTTCTAAAAAGATTTGGAATATTTTATTTTAGATTTTTCCAAAAAGTCTCTTCTAAAGCACCCCTCATAACTTAACAAATAGAAGTCAAGCAAGAAAAACATTACAATTTAGTATTATTTAAGAATACATATATCTATTTATGATAGGAAAATATAACTGCCGAATTGTCTTTTTCGAGCAATGTAACACCGTGTATGACTGCTGCTAATATATATATATATATATATATATATATATATATATATATATATATATATATATATATATATTTTATTTTTTTATTATTGTTATAATTAATGTTATTTGATATGCAAATTACTATATCATACGGTAGTCTTAAGGGTAATATATTATTATTATTATTATTATTATTTTATCATTATTATTATTTATTTATGTATATATTAGTGGGATTTTAAGCTGAATTATTTCGACACTTGATTATTGAGGAAATGGTCGTATAATCAGTACCATTGGAGAGCCATGAATATTATAACTGTCCTGTTTTTAAATCCCCGAAACAGTTACATGGTAAACAGCTGATGATCCCCGTGTTAATATTAGACGCTTAAGGTCTCCTTAGATAATTAACCCCCCTTTTTTTTTCTTTTTTTTTTCTTTTTTTTTTACACTTATATTTTTTCAGTTATTAATTTTCCAACGAATGTTAAGTCTGCAATATCTTGAATTTAGTTAGTTTGTCTGGGAATTTAAACTGCATTTTACATTTTTTTTTTAATGACTCAAAGCTTCTTTAGACTATATATATATATATATATATATATATATATATATATATATATATATATATATATATATATATATATATATATATATATATTGAGAGAGAGAGAGAACATTTTTCTTAATAGGGGCTTTGAAATATCTGACTAGTACACGGGAGCAGGATAACCCCCTTCGGTGTGATGGAAAAAGAAAACCCTGATTTTAAAAACTGTGTCACTGACTACTTCGTCTTGTTAACGAACCGTTGGGAGAGGGAGGGCTCTTTAGTCCTGATCGATAACCTTCCTAGAGCTGGAGTCTTGAATAAAATATCCGGATTGCAAACCTAAAATTGCTTAAGGAGTAGATTGCCTATGCCTATCGCTCGGCCTTTGCATTCCTTCTTTGTCTATTAGCCAGGCGCAGGGATACCTCAAAGACACCCAGTGTTGTGTATTGTTTCCAAACTACGATAATGAACGCCGTCTCTTTTTCTTTCTATCCGGGCAACTTGGGGAAAATCTTTTGTCACTAAGACTCACATGATTAGTCTGAGCCGCTCTTTGTTCCAACAAGTTAAGGGTACATGTTAGACAGCTTGTCTGGCTGCTGTTTCCGACTGGTAGTGCAGGATCCAAAACTTTTAGGGAGCGCTAAGAAAGGCTGTTCCATCAACAGTTGTATAATATCCTGGGTACTATTACGTGCCATGTCGCGCATAGAACACGCCCCTACAGTTATCTCTGATGGGATTTCCCGATGCTACAACCCCCATGGATCAAGTTTCGACTGATGGTCTGGACGTGTGAGCTTATTGACACCAAACAAACACCCACTTTACCCTCCCCACTCTATCTAAAAAACCCAAAAAGGAATAAACCTAAACCAGGCACCCACCAAATAACATCTTTGCCTCCGCCCCTGAGGCTAGCATCCACAAATATGCAATGACTTAGAATCAACATCAATGACGTAGAAACCTTTCTCTTAGTAAACTCTCCGGATATCCTAGCACTAAGTGAAACAAACCTACAATCCTCAATCTCCTCACACCATTTTACCATGATTGAATACCTCCCACTCTACCGTAAACACTCCTTTTGACTACAGAACATAAGCTAGAATCAGATGATCAAGCTTACGTGTGCTTTAGATTAACCTTACAGCACAGCGTTAGTTACTTATATTTATTATACCGTTCTCCTCGACCCAGGACTGTACCCTGCTTAACTTGTCTCTGGAAGAACTCTCACTTGACTTGAGTGCCAAAATACATGTATTTGTGGATTTCAATGTACATCACCGTGACTGGCTTGGATTCTCCAGCTACACAGACGCAATCCCTCTCACAGACTGTCACTTTCCCGACCTGCCACCCTGACTGTGTGGACCAGCAAGACATGTTCTTTACGAATACCCAAAGCTAATGATTCGTTGCTCAAAACTGATATTGATTCCATCAGATATCACATCAGAGACGCCCCATGGAGTGAAACGTGTTCTTTCTCTGCTGATCGGTGCGTAAATGAGTTAACTGAATGGATCAAAGCAGGCATTGAAGCACATGTAGCCATGTGAAAAATCTACAGCAATCCTCACTCTCTACAATGGTTCACTTCGAAATGTGAAGCTGCTATTGCTCAGGGGCAACAAGCATTCACACAATTCGGCCGCCATAAGTCAACTACGAATAGACAGAAATTTATAGCGTCAAAAATCATTGTAAGACTGTGGTTAGCAAAGTTACCCCAGCCAGGAATGGATCCAGAAAGTGTGGTTTGAGTTGTCTCCCTTTTCAAATTCTCCAAACGGCCAATTTGCAAAGGGGGACAACTCAAACCACACTTTCTGGATCCATTCCTGGCTGGGGTAACTTTGCTAACCACAAAGACCTTTATAGGTGAAGCAAAGCGAAGGTATACAGAGATGACCAGAAAACACATTCAGTCGCAGAAACTAGGTTCCAGTTATTTATAGAAAACCTTGAATAGTGTGGGGAATAATAGACAAACTAACAATTCCTCCGCTATCTAACCACAATGATGTCATTTGCAAACTTACAATACTACTTGCCTAGCATTTCGCCTTAAACTCCACTTTGGACTCCTTCCGAAATTTCCTATTACGGACTGAAACCACACTTCGTGACTTGGTCATCATCCCATCTCATGCTCGGGACATCATAAAAAAACTTTGACATAATCTTATACCAGCAATAGTAATAAAGAAATGCTCTACTGAACTGGCTCATGTCCTCTTCAAACTCTACAACAAATGCCTTACCAAATCTTGCTTTCCTGATAGCTGGAAAATTGCCTCTGTGGTACCAGTCTTCAAGAATTCTGGAGATAAAACTGACCCTCAGAATTATCGCAACATCAATCTACTCCCGCTCGTCGCTAAATTTTTGAATCTTTAATCAATCTAGCGATAGTCCGGCACCTTGTTAATGCTTAACTTCTTTCTGACCATCAGTATCGATTTAGGCAAGCAAGTTCTACTGCGGATATCCTAACGGCCATTTCCGAACGCATATACAATTCACTGAACAAGGCAGGTAGAGCTAGTACAGTAGCTCTTGATATACCCAAAGCCTTTGACAAGGTCTAGCATGAAATCTTCTCATAATAATCAATTCCTATGGACGAATATTCAATATGATTAGATTCTTTCTATCCACAAGAAAGATCCAGATTGTCCTCGATAGCCGTTCATCCAAACAACATGACATAAATGCTTGTGTACTCCAGGGAACGATCCTTGAACCTTTATTGTTTCGTGAGTTTCATAAACAACCTCCCTGATGACATTGTGCCTGAGATGAGTATATTTGCTGATGACACCACGGACGCGCACATATTCGAGGCAATGTCTGAATTCTTAGAAAGTGACCTTCAATCTGTAGTGGAATGGGGTCATAAATGGATGGTAACTTTTAATGTCGTAAAGACAAAGATCCTTTCCTTTAATAAGTACAAGAAACTTTTTAAACCACCGATTGCCATTGCAAATAACACCCTACCTGAGAGCCATCGTTCAAATTCCTCGGCCTAACATTCACAGGTAATATATGAATTGGAACAAATACATAGAAGACATTACCAAGGCTGCTGCAAAGAAGGTGGGTTCCCTCTACCATGCTAGAAAATTTCTCACACTTGACAGTATCCTATATCTCGACAAATTCACCAGCCACCCATTTTGTTCCATCTGGGTTGGTGCACAATCCACTAGTCTCTCCCTCTTAGACAAAGTTTAAAAAAATCTGATATGTCCCTCACAAACCATTAAGCTTCAGCCCTTTTCCCATCGCTGCAATGTTGCATCCTTATGCCTATTTTACAAGTACTTCAATGGAATGTGCTCCGATAGAACTTGATGCTCTGGTGCCCCCTTGATGTAAATACACTCGACCAACTCGACAATCAGCTAAATCTCATCCATTCACTCTGGAGCTTTCTACTCCAATAACTTCTTTCCTCGAGCTGCCGGCCTTTAGAACTCCTTCCCTGCTCTCTGTTTTCCCGACTGTACCGACATGCAGAAATTTAAAACTAATGTGAACAAGCATCTTGCTGCACAGCTATTAATTTAGGATGCTCCCTAAAACTTTCACCCTAATTCTCAGTAGCCCCTTACGTCTACAGTGGCAACTTGCCTTGTTTGGGGTGAACTATGTTAAAAATAGTCTACAGAGGCTTTGAGTCATTTTAAACAAAGAAAGAAAATGCAGTTTAAATTCCCAGGGATACTAACTAAATCTAACATATCGCAGACTTAGACTATATATTATATGCTAAAAATGTCCTTATGGCCTTATAATCTGACCCTCTAAGAGGAAACGTCAGAATGATTAATTAAAAAGTAAGAACATCGGATGGGAAATGAGGTGAAAATTGTTTCAGTTGGAGAAATGAATTCAGAAAAAAAGGGTAAATCTCTCAACGTTATGGGGGATTTGATCATGGAAGATTTCCAACTGATGTTTCAAAATCTTGTCTACACAAACTAGATCTAGAATTGCAAATAACTAATACCTGAATAATATTGAGATGGTAGTTCGACCTGGCACTGTGTAAAACAGAAAACCACCCATCGGAATACTGGTCAGAACAACTATTTGTACAAACCAGGTGAATACCGATGGCAGATTCATGTGCTTGAAAGTTCCCGGATGATATCGAAACCTTGTGTAAACGAATGTCACGTGGTATATGTTGGGCTACTTTTATTTCTAATCTTTGGGATGTCTTGCCAACGTAGTCAGCTTCACACTGAGATAGGAATTTATTAAAAAAATAGAATCCTTTTGAATGGCTGGAAAAACATCGTTACGGAAAGAAGAGAAAAATGTTCGAGTCGTGTAAACTACTCTCAGCATGGTTTCTGAAAAACAACGTTGAGTGGAAGAAGAAATCCCTTTGATAATGTCAAGGCTTTTATGACCTAACCATGGAAGTTTCAAATAGATAGGACATCGTGACGGGCCAATAAATGTATCACCATTAAATATAGCAACTTTGCGTGCAATGGTACTTTTTATGATATTGATGGGATATCCATTTAGACGGGTCAATATACTGATTGAGCCCCCAAAATCGCAACATTTTGTTTTTTGGTGGTTTTGTGCTAGGTTGGGTCTAGTCTACAACATACGAAAAGTTGGACAAGATCCGAGTATGGGAAAGTGTCAAATTTCGAATATAAATTTTTTTGGTTTACAAGTCATTTTCCATTTATATGTGAAGCACTCTCTGTCACTTTTCATGATAAATCAATACATCTTGGATTTTTACCCAAGTTTTCAGGGTAAATCTTTCACATGAAAGGGTTACCAGTGATGCCAAATTAACCCTTATGCAATCTCAATGGGTACCCCTACACCCAGTGTATCCAATCTGATTCACTTACGTCACAGTGCTTTTTCAAAACTTTTAACTCCTCATCATCATTTTCCACTGAACTATTTTTCATATTGTCACAATTTCCGTCTTGACAATGTCCATATGCACTTGCACATTCTAGTCCATGCCTCCTGCAGGTACACCTTAGGTTATTGCATCTTTCTGAACAGTTGTAATTAATTATCTGAATCAGTGCATCTGGAGCAGGGTTTTTGTCCGTCATCACCGGGACAAGTTTGCTCCCTACCACCGTCCACCTTCCACCCCCACTCAGTTTCGCGTCGAATCGGGTTGAAGTTGGGAACAAATCATAAGTGCTCGATGAATATGAGTACTAATAAGATTTATATTTCTTGATTTAGAGGCGAAGGAAAACCAATTTTGATAAAGACTTGTAAAGTTTGGTTTTCTAAACACAGAGGTTTCAAACGTTAAACCAGCTTTAGACACTAAAACAAAGAATGGGAGAGAACCACGATCAGTCATAAAGTTTTCGGAAAAGAAAAACATGGCACCCAAGGAAATCAACGAGGACATAGTACAGACACTTGATGAGTACTTCTCTCCTCTATATGCAACTGTGAAAACAAATGAGATGCGGAATTCACGCGGGCCAAGGTCACAATGAAGATCGACCTTTGTTTAGCCGCCCCAAAACCACAACCGCTGAGGAGCAAGTTGGTGCCATTCACTGTATGGTGCTGGCACCAAGAACGTAACTAAGTCGATATGCATTTGTTCTCGTTCGATCCAAACTCTTTTAACGAAGGTCATGGGGATCAGCTAGCTCTCTGCAAGATAGGTCCCAAGAATTCTGACGTGAGAGCACAAGCTGAAAAGGGTTGACACTTCCAAGAAACGCCTTCAATGACTGAGAATCGTTGGAACAAGTGAAGTTTTATCAAGGGAATCTATATTGAAACAATTGAAAACTGTCTTTTTTCTCCAACTCTTTTTGGGTAGAGTTTAAAACATGTAGGACAACCATTGTATATGTAAGTACACGTCAATCTATATGAATCAGCATAGTACAACTGATGGCATTATTGCAAGAATGGTAATGTGAAGGTTGCCAGCATCCCTAAGTTAAAGTGGTACTATGGAACCGACCGGATTCGAACTTGGCACACCGCGGTCGTCAGTCCGCGTCGTTATCCACTTATCCACTGACGCCTCTCCAATAAAAACCTGTGAAAAATTAGACTGCTTATAATATTAGCTCGAGTAAAAAGGATAAAATAAACATAACCCAAGCCTTAAGTGCCCGCCTCTAGGTTTAAACTTGAGACGGGCCGACGTGTATATTCATCCACTATTTGTTCAACAATCGATCTCGACAACGCGAAAACATTTTTATTCGTATCGAACGCAAACGTTTCTGACGCCGACTCTGTCAGTTTCGATGTTGCGTTGAGAAGAAAATGAAGAAAATCGCATTGTAAAAATTTCTTCTTTTTTTTTTTTCTTTTTTTCTTCTAACTTTTTTGTTTGTATTTTTATTTCTCTTCCATTAATTCTATTTTGGGTAATCCCAGGAAATTAGATCCGAAGAAGACATTGAACTGCACGCTTAGGATCAATAACTTTGTTGCAGATACTATATATATATATATATATATATATATATATATATATATATATATATATATATATATAACAGAAAAAGGCAAAATGCCTTTAAGAAACATGTGCTAGATGCAGATATTTTTATCAAAATCAATTTTTTTTTTTTTCATCTTGACTTTTTTTCTAAGAATTTCGCTTGGTACAGAGATTTAAACAAATAAAAGGTATTAACCTTATTTTTTCCGTAAGAATCCTTCCTGGTCTTATAGAAGTGACGTCGTATGTTGTGTGGACTTAACGATGTAAATGTCTCTTTTAAATTTGAACTTAAATCCCGCATAGTCGCTGGGAGGTATACATTTTGGAAAGTTCATTTTTTAAGCATCTTTAAAATTTTAAACTTAAAGAAAGAGGCAACTAATCTATTTGTATTCCCCTAGTGATAAGAATCCATTCTTTAAAAAAACATGGCTTAAAGGAAAAAAAATAAATATCCTTTAATTGAATATACCTTGTTTTGAACAACTGAAGACGTAATAGATTTTGTATTTTCACAACTTTTATTTCTCTTCTTTCATTTGTGTGTGTATATATATATATATATATATATATATATATATATATATATATATATATATATATATATATATATATATAAGTAAATTACGTGTACAACAGAATGGTAGGATTAAATTTAGAGGAAGCATTATTAAAATCAATGAAACAGACGAGTGGGGGAAAAAAAAAAAGGGAAAATTGTTAAAATTACCTTAAGGCCTTGTCGTCTGACCCTCTGAGAGGAAACGTCAGAATGGTAAATTAAAAACTAAAAGACTTTTAGTTTTTAATTTACCATTCTGACGTTTCCTCTCAGAGGGTCAGACGACAAGGCCTTAAGGTAATTTTAACAATTTTCCTTTTTTTTTTTTCCCCACTCGTCTGTTTCATTGATATATATATATATATATATATATAAATTGATATATATATATATATATATATATATATATTTATTTATGAATATGACTTGTTTTAAACAACTAAAGACGTAATAGATTTTGTATTTTCGCAACTTTTATTTCTCTTCTTTCATTTGTATATATATATGTAAATATTTATATATATATATATATATATATATATATATATATATATATATATACAATAATATTTATAAATATTTATTAATTATTTTAATTACCTACAGACATCGATGTTTCATGCTAACGTCATCTTCAGTGCAGGAACTAATTCCCAACGGTCGGTGGGCGCGAACTCCGATCACCAATCGCCACTGATTCGTAGTCGAGGATCTTATCCATCGGCCATAGCCAATTAGTTAGTAAATATAGAGGAATTTTAAATGTAAATAGCGAACGGCGGCTAGATACCAAGCAGTAAAGAGTGATCTTACGAACGGCGTTCGGATCGTGCATATAGCTATTTGCACTGCTTGTTATTAAAGTTACTCGAGAGTGCCCAGCCTTTGTGTGAGGGGGCTGATAAACAATAATATTTATAAATAAATATTTATTAATTATTTTAATTACCTACAGACATCGATGTTTCATGCTAACGCCATCTTCAGTGCAGGAACTAATTTCCAATTGTCGGTGGGCGCGAACTCCGATCACAAATCGCCACTGATTCGTAGTCGAGGATCTTATCCATATATATATATATATATATATACAGGACCGTCGGGACAGTTATAAAAGTGTGTGTGTGTGGGGGGGCTCTCCTAAAAAGTGGGGGGGGGGCCGGTTAAACACATGCATATATAACTTCATTATTGATGACCGTAAAGTGGGGGGCCAAGTCAAAAGTAGGTGCCGCCGTCCATGATATATATATATATATATATATTATTGGGGTTTTATATGGAAAATATTCTTTCAATTTAATATTCCTTACAGCATCTGAAAATTTCCAAATACAAGCTCAATGAAGATTTATTACAAAATTCAGAGCATATATATTATATTATATTATATTAAGGCAATTCCAAATTCCATGTAAAAAGCAACTTAGGACATAATTTACATCAGTTCCTTATATTCTATATTTCCGTACTTTAGTGAAGAATTATCATTTACATTAATCATGTCTTTGGATTGCTTTTTACATGGACTTAGGATGTGCTATTATTATTATTATTATTATTATTATTATTATTATTATTATTATTATTATTATTATTATTATTATTATTATTATTTAATGTATACACATAAAATATTAACAGGTGATATAATATATTGTGTATATTTTTACAGTATTTACTTCAAAAGACTAGAGCTTAGTAGTAAAGTATGAAAATATATTTATGGCAATTAAGCTACACAGAAGCGTCCGCGTTTCATCCCCACAAGGAATCGTCATGCTAAGCGCACTTAACCTGGCGATTCCCTACGGGGATGAAACGCAGACGCCTTTGTGTAGATTAATTGTCATAAATATATTTTCATACTTTAATATATATATATATATATATATGTGTGTGTGTGTGTGTGTGTGTGTGTGTGTGGTGTACCACGCAATGCGCTTGAGTTTTGATATAAGCTTGATGCTCTTGCCTGTCTATCCACACTGAAGAGCGGTAATCCAGCGAAACAGTATGTCTGTGAATGAGCAGATATCACATGTGTGTGTGTGTGTGTGTGTGTGTGTGTGTGTGTGTGTGTGTGTTATGGTTTAATGGTGATCTGGCCTATTTCGTGAATATATGGACTCTTCCAGACATTATGCATAATGGAGATTACGACAAAGTCTCGACGCAGTCTCGGAGCAGTCTTTCTGTATCATACTATTCTGCACTTCTGTAAAAACACACTCTTATAAATATAGCACCGTGTTGTCTGATTTATTATCAGCCCTCAAGGTTGCAACCATATATATATATATATATATATATATATATATATATATATATATATATATATATATATATATATATATATATATATATATATATATATATTAGATTGTAATGTAAGTCACTATATGATAATTACCACAATCAGACAACACCGCAGCCAACACAAACAATGAAAGCCACATACCGGAAGCTCTAGTCTAGGGCTTCCGGTCTATGGATTTCGTGGTTTGTGTAGGCTGCAGCGTTGTCTGATAGTGGAAATTATATATACTAGCAAATATATGCTCCCTTCGGTCGCATATTTTTTCCAGTTGTATTTAATTGCTCTGTCTATATCTCTCTCTCTCTCTCATTTCCCTCTCTCTCTCTCTTTCTCTCTCTCTTTCTCTCTCTCTCTCTCTCTCTATTTCTCTTTCTCTCTCTCTTCAAATAGAACTTTCTGTGCGTTCGAATAATCAGAGGGCGGGTAACCAAATGTTGGAATGGCCGCCGGCTGTCCAATCATATTCAATTAAAATCTAATTTAATTATGTAACTCAATTATATAGAGTGTAAAAAAAGCAATGTCAAAATGATTCTATTCATAATTTTTTGAAAGATAATTTATCGAGGAAAATATTTTAAGTACATCTGGAAATCTGAAAAAAAAAACAATCATGAATGTATATTTGCGAATATTAATTTATTAGAAGCTTTAAAACAAATTAATTATGTAAATTTGAAAGACGCGTGATGTTTGGGGAAGTTTTGGAATGGATGTATAAGAGCTGATAAGTAGATATAAAAGGAGGGCGATCAAAACTGATAATATAGTTTCGGCTTCAGACAGATACATAATCTCCATTATATATACTAGCAAATATATGCTCCCTCCGGTCGCATATTTTTGCTATGCTGCCGCATCAGAAATGAAGGCTCACGCGTAAGCCAATGGAGCCCCAGTCATATTTCTGTGGTGGTTAGACATTGATTTTCTGTGTTTATGACAAAGAATATTTTTAGTTGAAAATAAAGAAAAAAAAAATTCGACCCTACCCCGATTTTTGTTGTACCCTCGCCCATAAATAGAAAGACTTGTAGTTTAAAAAGAAAGAAAAAATTTTTTTGTACCCCCCCCTCAATTTTTTTATATTACCAGTCATTGAAATATTTTTTAGTTAAGAAAAAAAAAAATTTTTTTGACCGCCTTCCCCCAATTTTTTATCTTCCCCCACCCTATACATGTAAATATTTTTAATTAAAAAGGAAAAAAAACAAACCTAACCCTAACTGTAACGACGGGATCAAAGTTAGCGTGGGTCCTAAAATGAAAAGGCACCAAAAAATCAAATACAGTGAACGTGCACGCGTGTGTGCGTGTGCGTGTGTGTGTACCTTTTTTTAATTAAAAAAATTGATTCTACAATCAGTTGTATAGTTTTCCAGTACAATGTGTTAGTTTATTTTGTTGACATTAAAGAAAAAAAATCACATCTTTTTTTTTAATAAATAAAACATGGAATCATAAATTCTGTTGAGGTCGTGAAAAAATGATAATATTGGATATGAAAGTATTAAGAAATCAAATACAGTAAATACGAAAAAAAATTTAATTCTCGGAAAGAAAAAGTTTACCTGAACTGTGTGTATATAGTAATTTTTAAATCAATTATTATTTTAATTAAACAATTTGATTTAATAAATTTGTGTTTTAAAACATAATGGCTAAGAATAAACAAACTTAGGACGGTTTTAAAAATGGAAAACTGAGCACGGTGTTTGCCAGTGTTGTTGTTTACATGTTTAACGTGCCAGATTAACGTCGGCTGCTTAATCAGATCGCCATATTTAATTACCGGAGGGAGGGAGGGCACTACTGATTCAACAGCCAATCGGCTGCTTAATCAGATCGCCATATTTAATTACAGGAGGGAGGGAGGGCACTACTGATTAAACAGCCAATCGGCTGCTTAATCAGATCGCCATATTTAATTACCGGAGGGAGGGAGGACACCACTGATTAAACAGCCAATCGGCTGCTTAATCAGATCGCCATATTAAATTACCGGAGGGAGGGAGGGCACTACTGATTCAACAGCCAATCGGCTGCTTAATCAGATCGCCATATTTAATTACAGGAGGGAGGGAGGGCACTACTGATTAAACAGCCAATCGGCTGCTTAATCAGATCGCCATATTTAATTACCGGAGGGAGGGAGGACACCACTGATTAAACAGCCAATCGGCTGCTTAATCAGATCGCCATATTTAATTACCGGAGGGAGGGAGGACACCACTGATTAAACAGCCAATCGGCTGCTTAATCAGATCGCCATATTTAATTACCGGAGGGAGGGAGGGCACTACTGATTAAACAGCCATTAGGCTGCTTAATCAGATCGCAATATTTAATTACTGGAGGGAGGGAGGGCACCACTGATTAAACAGCCAATCGGCTGCTTAATCAGATCGTCATATTTAATTACCGGAGGGAGGGAGGACACCACTGATTAAACAGACAATCGGCTGCTTAATCAGATCGCCATATTTAATTACCGGAGGGAGGGAGGACACCACTGATGAAACAGCCAATTGGCTGCTTAATCAGATCGCCATATTTAATTACCGGAGGGAGGGAGGGCACTACTGATTAAACAGCCAATCGGCTGCTTAATCAGATCGCCATATTTAATTACCGGAGGGAGGGAGGACACCACTGATTAAACAGCCAATGACTTTGCAATTTTAACAATACTCGAGTTGAAATGGTTTAGAAAACACGCCGGTTATGATGAAAATGGCTTTAATTAATTGTATGAATAATGTTTATTAATATAACCTTATCGGAAAATATTGTAAATACATATGTAAATGTGATAATAGCAGTTATAAGTGTATATTTGTAAATATTAATTTAATTGAAGGTTTAAAGGAATGACTTATGTAAATGGCAAAACCCATCTGGTGTCTAAGCGACTTTTAGTGACAGTATATAAAGAATTTCAAAAAGATTAATTTCAGTAAAATAGTCATACTGGAGTTTCGGCTTCAGACAGACAGACAGACAGATACATAAACTCCATTATTAATAGATATATATATATATATAAACCGACAATTTGATGTGTCATGTTTCGAAACGTGCCCTAGTTTCCGATACTGCACAATTTATACGATACATTGTGCAAATGATGTTCACTTGCAGGAACGAGCCCCGAATGTCATCCGAGGCAACACTATATAACTTATGACGTCATTCCGTAGCGTTTATGTTTTGTTGAAGTCTATATTTTGTTAGTAGATAGAAAGACAATCTCATTCTCCAGTCTCTACAGTTCAGTAAAAATTAAACATCATTTAAAAAACAATGTTTTTCAAATTAGAAGTAAACATGGCATGTGGTTCGTAACACAAACTCAACTTTGTGTTAAATTGTGGTGAAAGAGAGCCAGAACCGGTACCGGTTATATTTAATTGTAGAAAAGAGAGGCAGGACCGGTACCGGTTATATTAAATTGTGGTATAGGGAGCCAGGACCAGTACCAATTATATACAATTCTGGTATAGGGAGCCAGGGCTGATACCATTTGTGTTAAATGGTAGTATAGGGAGCCAGGATTGGAATAGGTTGTGTTAAGTGGTGGTATAAGGAGCTAGGACTGGTAGCGGCTATATTAAATTGTGGTATAAGGAGCGAGGACCAGTACTCTTTGTATTAAATAGTAGTATAGGGAGCCAGGATTGGAATAGGTTGTGTTAAGTGGTGGTATAAGAAGCCAGGACTGATAGCGGCTATATTAAATTGTGGTATAAGGAGCGAGGACCAGTACACTTTGTATTAAATAGTAGTATAGGGAGCCAGGATTGGAATAGGTTGTGTTAAGTGGTGGTATAAGAAGCCAGGACTGATAGCGGCTATATTAAATTGTGGTATAAGGAGCGAGGACCAGTACTCTTTGTATTAAATAGTAGTATAGGGAGCCAGGATTGGAATAGGTTGTGTTAAGTGGTGTTATAAGGAGCCAGGACTGGTAGCGGCTATATTAAATTGTGGTATAAGGAGCGAGGACCAGTACTCTTTGTATTAAATAGTAGTATAGGGAGCCAGGATTGGAATAGGTTGTGTTAAGTGGTGGTATAAGAAGCCAGGACTGATAGCGGCTATATTAAATTGTGGTATAAGGAGCGAGGACCAGTACTCTTTGTATTAAATAGTAGTATAGGGAGCCAGGATTGGAATAGGTTGTGTTAAGTGGTGTTATAAGGAGCCAGGACTGGTAGCGGCTATATTAAATTGTGGTATAAGGAGCGAGGACCAGTACTCTTTGTATTAAATAGTAGTATAGGGAGCCAGGATTGGAATAGGTTGTGTTAAGTGGTGTTATAAGGAGCCAGGACTGGTAGCGGCTATATTAAATTGTGGTATAAGGAGCGAGGACCAGTACTCTTTGTATTAAATAGTAGTATAGGGAGCCAGGATTGGAATAGGTTGTGTTAAGTGGTGTTATAAGGAGCCAGGACTGGTAGTGGCTATATTAAATTGTGGTATAAGGAGCGAGGACCAGTACTCTTTGTATTAAATAGT
The DNA here is from genome assembly GCA_963556195.1 of Sepiola atlantica. Classification (NCBI taxonomy): domain Eukaryota; kingdom Metazoa; phylum Mollusca; class Cephalopoda; order Sepiida; family Sepiolidae; genus Sepiola; species Sepiola atlantica. The sequence goes on along the minus strand of OY744528.1, from coordinate 101,659,343 downwards.
AGTATAGGGAGCCAGGATTGGAATAGGTTGTGTTAAGTGGTGTTATAAGGAGCCAGGACTGGTAGCGGCTATATTAAATTGTGGTATAAGGAGCGAGGACCAGTACTCTTTGTATTAAATAGTAGTATAGGGAGCCAGGATTGGAATAGGTTGTGTTAAGTGGTGTTATAAGGAGCCAGGACTGGTAGCGGCTATATTAAATTGTGGTATAAGGAGCGAGGACCAGTACTCTTTGTATTAAATAGTAGTATAGGGAGCCAGGATCCTCCCAAATAACCATGATATACGTCCTCACTTGAGTAAAGGTTAATTTTAATAAAGCAGTATTAATATAAACTGCAAATGTTATTGTAACCTGACTATACCCAATAATGGATCGTACCATTTTATTGTAACCTGACTATACACAATAATGGATCGTACCATTCATGTGAATAATTCAAATAGAAAGGTTGAAGCGGATCCAGTTGGTAAAAGATAAAAGGAAAGACGTGCATGTCGCACACCTGAGCTATTTTAAAGAAAGATTCCTTTGAAGCCAAGTCTGAGCCGACGTTTCGAACTTTGACTGCACTTCCGACCAATTCATCTCAAGCTCAAACAACTCACCGAGAATTCGAACCGACCATACATCTAACAAAAAGGACAAGTAAGCGAAGCGTTGCCGCCCCATGCACCCAACCGGAAGTCGATCGGGTTATTGCAGTTGGTGTTGGCCCCTAAAATCGTTTCATAACGTGAAAGCATCTCCGTCAATGCCTGCAAAACACGACATAAAGAGAGTATTATTATCGACAAACCCGAGAAACTCTAACTCGTGCCCCTCCAGGTAAGGCAGTTCTACACATGACTGAACTTGGAGCACAATTCCTTCGTCTGCAAACTCGAGGCTTAAACGTAAGGGCATAAATAAAAGCGACGACGGACAATCCTCATACACTGACACGAAGATATTAAACGACTCAGCACACTTTCCATTCACCTACATCACTGCCATTGAAGAGCGATACAAAATGGAAACCCATTTCCGGAAGTCCGGTTTAAAACTGGCGATCTCTAAAACAGATAAAACAAATAGCAAGAAGCGATGGTTGGCACTAGTGAAAGCTTTGGACTGGTCCAAATTGATCAGTGCGGCCCACGTGTTGTACTTGATTCCCTCTATGATCGCACGAATCAAAAACACGAATCTTTCTGAATAAATCTCGCGTTCACAGAATAGTTGTGCTCAGACTCGATCAATTTCTCAAAGATAACCTGCAACCGGCTCGATAAGATCCGCGCTCAAATCTGTGTTTAGCAGAGTTATGGGCCTGTAATGTAGTTCTTTCTCACCATGTCTGTCTCGTTTAATCAGAAATTTGATCCCACTATCGGCCACCTCACCAGGGATAGATCGCGGATCACACCTCGGAGGTGACGGTGGCTAAGTGGTTAACAACACTGACTGACAACCTGGGTGTGCCAAGTTCGAATCCAGTTCGTTTCACAGAAACACTTTTCACTTAGGATGTAGGCAACCATCACGTGGTCCCTCCCGTGAGTACCCGATATCTTCCTAGAAAGTATCTAACTAGAAATATATCAGAGAAACCAATGCTAACAATAGAATCATCTGTTCCATACGGAATGAATAGATGAAGATCTTTCTTTTCCAGAACTGCAGGCTTGTGGAACTCTCTTCCTGCTTACTGTTCTCCTTCTACCTATAGCCTTGGTTCTTTAAAGATTAAGGTCAATAGGAATCTCCTTTTTTTCGTTAATCATCTTTCATTCTTTTAGCTCTTTACATCAAGTGGCTTCATCCCTTGTCTGAAGCGATTTTAATTTTAAAAAAAACAACAACACCAAAAACAGTGTGAGCACATTCGTCATGTGCGACGGAACAATTCGTAGGGCAGACCATCAAGTCCTGGCGATTTGTTTTAGCCGATCTGTTTCAACGCTCTGTAACCCTGCCTTCGCAATTAGCTGCCCCCGTCGTGTCAAGGTAGGAGAAGTCAGCAAATATTTGCAAAACCCCTGAACTGGGAGTCTGAGTAGACGGGTGAAGCGCCCCTGGAAGTACTACTTTGATCCAATTCTAAAGGATACATTCTGGTAATTGCTAAATATTTACTCGCTTTTCATTGTAACAAACTGAGACATAAATGTTGGGGAGGGGGGTCCAGCTCTCCGGGACCTGGGGGATGGGATGGGGCACTCTGGAAGGTTAAAAAAAATAGCTGGGATCGGACCAGTTGGCATTTCTCGGGCTTCTCAGACGATAGGAAATAAACTGCGCTTTCCTGAAAGAGGAGGTAATGCCTGGGGGGATAGATCCTGATACCGAGTACAACTATAATAATTCATTTCTAAACATAATTCCTATATCAAACCTTCAGCTGATCGAGGCGTACTAAGGTCGACGAGAAAACGCACATGAGCAGGCTCACTTAGGAGGCCAATCATCCAAATAGTACACTAAACTGATTTTATATTTTCTTCTCTCTTGAAGAATAAAATCCCCTTCTTTCTCTATCTCTTTCTCATATATATATATATATATATATATATATATATATATATATATATATATATATATATATATATATATATATATATATATATATAATTCCCGAAACAGTTTTTCATGGTAAACAACTGATGATCCCTTAAAATAGTGTTAGAAATAAACTAATATAATAACTGTAAAAAATAAATTGACTTACATGAGTGATTTTCCACTGGAAGACTTGGGACTATGATTTTTTTTTTTTTTTTTTTAATATAGTTTTAATGGTTGAGAAACTTCCGAGACTATATATATATATATATATATATATATATATATATATATATATATATATATATATATATATATATTGTTGAATATAAGAGACGACTCATGTCTAGATACCCTTTGGTAGATCCTTTCAATAGTCCGAATTAGGATCTTAGTTTCGGAGGGGAATTGGCTGATGAATTTGCCATAATTTGCATTAGTCTCCCAAGTACTTTCGGACCCATCTGGGTCCATCTTCGGGGGAATGAGGCAAATTCATCAGCCAATTCCCCTCCGAAACTAAGATCCTAATTCGGACTATTGAAAGGATCTACCAAAGAATATCTAGACATGAGTTGTCTCTTATATTCAACAATACTTGCCTGCAAGAGAAGATGCTGCCTATACATATATATATATATATATATATATATATATATATATATATATATATATATATATATATAGAGAGAGAGAGAGAGAGAGAGAGAGAGAGAGAGAGACAGACAGAGAGAGAGAGAGAGGGGGGGAGAGAGACAGAAACATAGACAGAGACAGAGACACAGAGATAGATATACTGTAATACTATATACTACGAAAATCAGTTCAGTGTACTATGATGTGTTTGTGTCCTTATTTCTTCTATAAGTATGTTGACTAGCTTATCCACTATTCCGTAAACTAATTTTCCATTTTGTCTGTAATTTTTATTTAATATCTACTCCCTAATATATATATATATATATATATATATATATATATATATATATATATATATATATCCGCCGACTGCTTTACGCACGTGGAAGGATACGAAGAAATTGAATTCTGAAATCAATTGAACAATTCTATAAACGCTTTCAAAGCAAATGTCTTTAACAAAGACATTTTGAACATTAACGATGGAAACGCAATATAAAGCCAACACTGTTAAAATGATTCAGATGTCAGATAGTACTAAAGTGCTATTACTACTAATGCTACTGCTATAGCCTCCCTACTACTACTACTACTACTACTACTACTACTACTACTACTATACATGATGTATTTTGTAGACTTGGCTCAGTAGTTGGGTGTGGGGCCAGGGTAGAGAATACTTCAAACAATCCGTAACTCAAAGAGTCGGCTAGTGGGATTGTTGGTGGCGACGATGTGTGTGTGCGCGTGTGTATGCAGCGCGTGTCGAATCATTTTCCATAATAACGCCAAGAAGCGTAGCAAGAGAGAGAGAGAGAGAGAGAGAGAGAGAGGGGGGGGCTTTACTTCGTTGAGGTGTCAGCTCCTCACTGTCAATCCTAACATTATTACACTTGTCTTGTCAATATTGTCAAATGCTGTATATACTACGATCGTAACAACAACTAAAAATGAAAAGAAAAGAAAGAAAAATGAAAGGCGAATGTTAGCAGATTTCGTTCGTTTTGTGCGCTCCTGCACCGATTAACCTTTACACCTTACTAATCAGTAATTTGTAAGGACATTGTTTATTTTAAACTCATTGTCCCTCGGAAAAAAATCATTATTTCACAAACTAAACATTATCACCTCCCCATCCCTCTCTCTCTCTCTCTCTCTCTCTCTCTCTGTCTCTCTCTCTCTCTCTCTCTCTTATTTATTAGTATGTGTGCATCTATCTATCTATCTATCTCATACCGACCATATCTGTCTCTATCTATGTAATTTTGTTATCTATCTATCTATCTATCTATATATATATATCTGTTTTGTTCATATCTAGCTAGTTCATCTGTAGGTATGCCTTTTACTTGCATCCCCACGGGTGCAGAGTTAGACACAAGGTCGGTTTCTAATTTGGCGGAAGTCAAGCTCCTCAAAAAGGGGCACTCTAGATTGGGACAAAAAATAAAAGTTGCCTCAGTCTAGAAGAATTTTTCCTTCACGGACCGAAGACAGAACAGAGATTATACTTTGATCCTAGCAAAACATATGTCTGTCTGTCTGTCTGTCTCTCTCTCTCTCTCTGTCACTATATATATATATATATATATATATATATATATATATATATATATATATATATCTCAGTATAGTATTAAAATATATTTATGGCAAATAAAACGAATACAAAAATAAATAGATAGATGAATTTATATATATATAAATCTATTTACCTATATATTTTCTATCTACTTTATTTGCCATAAATATATTTTAATACTCTCTCTCTCACTCTCTCTCTCTCTCTCTCTCTCTCTCTCTCTCTATATATATATATATATATATATATATATATATATATATATATATATATATACACACATATATACATGCATACATACATACATACATACATACATACATACATACATACATACATACATACATACATACATACATACATACGTACGTGTAAGTTTGTTGAAACGAATACTGCCAATCTGTAATAGATATGATGCAGCCGATTAAAAGGCTAATTCTTGAATAACTACTTCCAGGAAGACTGGAATTATAAATAACATTTTGGAATTTGTACATTAATGAAAAGAAAGTCTGAATGCAAAGAACGGTTTTAATAATTGCTATTTATGCGAAGAGCTTGTTCGTCAGTGTGCGAAGGAAAGAAAGGAAGGAAAAAAAGAAGGGAGGGGTTAATGAAAGAGGAGAAAAAAAAGAAAGAAAGGGTGAAAGAACGAAATTAAGAAAGTCACAAGGAAGGAAAGGTTGAAATAAATAAAGGAGAAAAATGAAAACTTGAAAGAAGAGGATTAGAAAGAAAATAAGAAAAAAATGAAAACTTGAAAGAGAAATGAGCGAACGAAAGAGAGTAACGATGAAAGAAAAAAGATACAGATAGAATTGTAAATGAAAAAGAGAGAGAGAAGAAGCGTGGAAAAGAATGTAAATGAATAAAGGAAAAAGAAAGGAAAGGAAAAGGAAAGAAGAAAGAAAGCAGGAAAAGAAAAGAAATAGAGAATGGAAACAAGAAAAGAAAATGAAAAGAAATGAAAGTAGATAAACAAAGAAAGTTAAGATGAAAGAAAAAGGAAAGAGAAAGAAAACGGAAATATAACACGGAAGAAGAAAAAGAAGAAGAAGAGAAAAAAGAAAATGGTCAAAGAAATAAATGAATCCAGAGGAAATAGAGAGAAGAATAAAGCGTGAGAGAGAGGGGGTGGAGTGAAAGAGAGGGGGGGGATAAAGAAAAATGGAGAGAACGTGTAACAAAATAAGATAGAAACAGGAACAGGGAGAGAGAGGGGGGAGAAGGAGAGAGAGAGAGAGAGGGGGGGAGAGAGAAGAGAAAGCGGGTGAATGATGATAGAGAAAGAGAGATGAATGTCGAGAAGGAAAGAGAGCAAATAAAAGACATGTGGTCAGAGAGAAAAAGAAACTGAGAGAGAGAGAGAATGAGAGAGAGAGAGAATGAGAGAGAGAATGAGAGAGAGAGAATGAGAAAGAGAGAATGAGAGAGAGAGAGAATGAGAGAGAGAGAATGAGAGAGAGAGAGATGGGGTCAGAGACAAAGAGAGAAGAAGCGAGAAAATAAAATAAGAGAGATGTGGGGACAGAGAGAAAATTAAAGAAAGAGAGAGAAATTGAGACAGACAGACAGAGAGAGAGAGAGGGGGGGACGAGCGAGCGAAAGAGAGAGCGAGATCGCGAGATAGGCCCAAAGAAAGAAATGTGGACGAAGATAGAAAGAAATTAACAGAGAAAGAGAGACAGATAGATCGAGAGAGAGAGAGAGAGAGAGAGAGAGAGAGAGAGAGAGAGAGAAAGAGGGAGAGAGAGAGAGAGAGAGGGGGGAGAAAAAAACGGATAGAAAGAAAGAAACAAATATTTATAAAATAAGAGAGGGTCGTGGTAGAAGAGTGTATGCGCTCGATTTAAAAATGAGATGTTCAAAAATATTTTCGAGTGGGTCTGGAATGGGAGGAGCCATTAGGATGAGGGGATGGGGGTGTAGAGCATGTGCGCGCATGTGCAAGAATTTATATCTGAAAATGCAGTTGCGCTAATGAATATATCAGTTCATGACGAAGAAGATGCCTTTTTATCAAGACGAATGGCACACCACACGAGCTGCAAGAAAGAAAAAAAAAAGAGAGGCTCAATACTTATATTATGTCATCATTCCGTAATAGTCTTTCTATCTTAATCCTTAAACGCTTTATTTTTTGTATTGGTTTGAAAATATTTCATCAAGTTAACAACGTTTCATAGCGGTAATATAAAGTAGTATAAATGATTTTTGGAAGAAAAAAAATCTATTTATTGAACAAAAATAAATGATGTTGCAAATGTGCAACAAATGGCATACAATTTTACGGGTATAACAAAACGCTACAATATATGCATCTAAATAATCATAATTTTTCTAGGTCTTTTGGCTGAGATCAAAATGTAGTATCTGTTCCGATGGATGCTACACCCCGTAGACCGGTATCGTCTTGGCCTTCGGGCCTTGATTCCGCCGGTCTGAAAGTTTGTCCTGTGCAGTTCTAGGAGGTTCACCGTCACAGGCTTTGCCTTCTCACCCTTTGAGAAAGGGTTAGTTTATTGCTAATCGCCTGAGGCGCCCATACCGCGAAATGTTAATGGGGCTGTCCAGGCATTTTTTGTAGGCCAAAGTGCTACTCCTCTACGGCGCTAGCTTATCAATCCCACTTTCTGACCTTGTGTCACATCTTACCGCTGTGAGAGGAAGATAAATACAAAAAATGAAATAAAATAAAAATAAAAATAAAAATAAAAATAAAAATAAAAATGAAAATGAAAATGAAAATAAAAATAAAAATAAAAATAAAAATAAAAATAAAAATAAAAATAAAAATAAGAATAAAAATAAAAATTAAAAAAAAATAATACACCAGAGAATCATAAAATAATTTTTACTTTCCATTATAATGACCTGATTTAAAAGTTTAGGCTCTCGCATTAAGCAGATGACACACCGATGACGCTCGCCCGTGACATCAGAAGATACTGATTACCTATTTAGCGGGTGTGCTGATGCAACATCATACTAATACCTACTCACACTTACCAACAGGCTCGTTTCAGAAGTGAAACAAGTTGCAGTTTGACACATTTTCGTTGAATATTATATTAAATAGGCTTTTTTTTTAATGTGTCATATTTGAAACAAAAAGCATTTAATGGTTAAATTGCAAATTCTTATTTAACTTGCAAACTAACATAAAAAAAACGCTGGGTTTTTTAACCAGCCGTCCCTACACGGCGTTGCCCATGAATCTTTTTATTTTCATTTTTTATTCGTTTTATTATTATTAGTAGTAGTAGTAGTAGTAGTAGTAGTATTATTATTATTATTATTATTATTATTATTAGTAGTAGTAGTAGTAGTAGTAGTAGTAGTAGTATGTGTCCTCACCAGGAGTTCTCACACAGGTCATCATCAGTGATTGCTAACTGATAATCACAGGTGGTGTTCCCTGGAGTCTGAGTGACAACAAGTCTCCCCAGATTTCCAGTACTCTCCAACTCTTTCCACTAACTATTGCAAATGACTTTGCGTTATCACAACAGACGCTTTGCATCGATTTCTCGCGGGCAACGCGGTGTTCTCTGGGATTTGGATGGCAATAAGCCTTCTCAAGGTCGCAGCCTTCTCCGCACTCTTCCAGTGGAGGTCTGGTCAGTGCTCTCCCCCCTCGGTCTTTCCAATCTTCCTTGATCATTCACGATTATTTTGTGTGATATAAGCCGAGGCTGGTTCCATCACTTTAGGGAGGGGCAGTTTATGAAATTTCTTGCATTTCCTGTTGCTTGGTTTCATGGGGTGATGTTCTTTCTGTGATTTTGTTTTCTTCCTATTGTAACTTCCATGTGACTGATTAGCATTCGTAGATTATGTGAGTTGGTTTCCGCATTCAAGGATTTTCCTTAAGATTTCAGCTTTTTTCAGCATTGTCGTCCGTTGTATAGTCTCAGTCTTCCTTTTGATTCAAATTTCTCGTAGTCTTTTTCCAAGTTTTCGGCACTGCTCCTAGTGCTCCTACGATTATTGGTATTATATTGACTTTCTTCATTCTCCATATCCCTTTTAGTTCTCTGGCAAGTTCCATGTATTTGCTTCGTTTTTCTGTCTCTTTGATCTTCACCCTGTGATCTGCTGGTACAGCAAAATCTACGATTTGGCAGGATTTTTCCTTCTTGTCGATTATTATGACATCCGGTTTCTTTGCTTGTATAATTTTACCTGTTTGCACCTCTATATTCCAGAGAATTTTGTGTTTTTCGTTTTCCAGTACTGTCTCTGGTTTATGTTTGTAACATTTGACCGCGTGTTCGAAATGAAGTCGTTTGCATAGTTCCCAGTGTACTGTGATCCCTACACAATCATGTCTGCGCTTATTATGTGATTCACTGTTTCGTCTGTTTGTCCACACAGTCTGCGTTTACTGTTTTCCTGGATTTTACCTCTCTGTATTTTTATCTCAATCAAATGTTGTCCTCAAGCTGTCAGTTCTAGTCTTCATGTTCCCATTGCTTTCTTACTAAGATTAATAATCCTGTCGGGTATCTTGTACACAATTATTCATGCTTGAGGGATTCTGTCGTAGGCTTTCTTGTAGTCAATCCATGCCATAGATATGTTCTTTTTTCTGCTTTTTACCTCCTTTTGATCTATGTATAGCAGATCATGCGTCCCTCTTTTCCTTTTCCGGCATCCTTTTTATTCCCCAGGGAGCAGTCAACGATTGTTCAGGAAGCGGTAGATTTTTTTCTCTCAGTTGTGCCGTTAGGATTTTCCACATTGTTCGTAAACAGGTTATTGGTCTGTAGTTGCTAAGGGTCGTTCCCTTTTGGGTGTCTTTCTCTATTAGTGTTGTCCTTCCTTTCGTCATCCAATCTGGTATGTCTGTTTTGTGGATACATCCTCGCAGTTTCTGCGCTACCTTGTCATGTAAGGTCATGAATTTTTAAAACCAGTATGCATGCATTCCATCATGGCCTGGTGTTTTCCAGTTTGCCATTTTCCTTAGCGTTTCTTCATTAATTTATGTTTGTGTTCCTTCTTCGGTGTTCAATTTCTTGTAATTCATTCTTCATGTTTTTCAACTATTTGCCATTTTTTGTGTTCTTGAGGCTTTTCCCATATTTACTTTAGAAGTGTTTTGTCTCTGTCGGATCCAGTTGTTCTGTTATTGTTCTTTCTCCGTTTACGTTTTTATAAAACTGGCTCTCATTGTTTTAAAAAGTCCTGTTCACTTTGTGTTGTTCCAATTTGTATCTGTATTGTCTCAGTCTTCCTTTCTATTGCCGCTATCTTTTGTTTTAGTTCTTCATGTTTCTTATTTAGTCTTTCCTTGCGAGTCAGATTTTCGCTCTTTCATCGTTTCCTGTTCTTTTACATCATATTTACGGTTTTAGCTTCTTTTCGAAGTTTGGTGATCTTGGTTTCCAGTCTGATTTTGCATCCAGGCTTTATCGGTCCATTCTTTTGGCCAGTCTTTTTCTTTTTCAGTTTCATGCTTATTGAATTTGCCCACTCATAGTCACGTTGTTTAGGTCCGTTGAAGTGTACGCGAGGAGTCTGTTTACTTTCTGTTTTTAATTTTAATTTATTCTAGTCTTCATTCATTAGGGATAGGAGTTTTGTTTTGTTTTCGGTCATGAACTGTTTGATGTTTCCACTTCTCTTGTTTCTTCCTCGGTGAGTTCTGTTATTTCATAGTTTTCGACCTTTTCAGTTTCAGTGTATATGTTTTGCCAGTCTTCTATCTGTGGGTTTTCGCCAAGTGATGTTTCTAGATCTGTTACGCCATTTATTTTTTGTTTGATTTCCATTAATTCCAACTGCGAGAACTACCTTCTCTTGGGGATCTGTCTTGCTTGATCTTCTATCCTTTGTTCCGTTG
>OY744528.1:101578729-101643729 GCA_963556195.1 Sepiola atlantica | reverse complement strand
TTCTTGTAATTTTTGTTTAGTTTTTGGTAGAGACTGACATTTTATCTGAAATGTTTGTGTTCTTTTCTGGCTGTTCTGATCAGAATCGATGTCGCAAAAAGATTATATGTTGCATATGTTTCTATTTGATCCGTTGATTATTTCAAGAAAATTTGCACAAATTTACGTAATTAATACTGTATATAGTAAGTCAGATGAAATACTCTACATAAAAGTGGCAGATCGAGTACTGATAGAAAAAAAAAGACTTGCATCGAGGACGCATCTAAAAAAATGATAGCGAACAACACCGGAAGATCAGGAAACTCAAAGAATCAACGCATATGCTAGGCTAAAATGACCTCTTAAGTTGACCAAGTATAGAGATGAACACATTATAGAAACTGATAATTAAGAAAGAAAGCGAAGACAACCCTAATATCAGAAACAATAATCAATTAATTGATTAATTAATTAGAATATAATCATTAGAATATGAAATATTAGTATAAGTAATTAATCATATTAAAAAATAGGTTTATAAATCCTAAAGAATAATCCTAGGTTGTCTTACTGGACACATGGCCTAGTGGATAAAACCGTTAGTTACGAAATATTCTAGAGTGAATTCTACTTAGTTCAACTAAGAAAATTAAACTGATACGGGACATCTGAAAATGCTTGAACGTGGAACGAGAACAGTCTAATCGAGTTGATTAAATAAAAAGGCTCAGTCAAAAATTAACAGAAGGTCACCAACTTCGACCAAAAGATATTGAAGAAGGCCGGAGAGTATAACGGCTGAAATGCTGTTAAAAACATTATGAATGGTATTTAAACGATAATTGAGTCTTGAGAAGAAATCGACTCTGAAACTTCTTGGTCTTTCTCTTTCATCAAATCTTTCTTGGAGTTCATACATTAGATCCAGTGCTCTTTCTGCTTCTCGTAAAGTCGGTTCTCTCTATCGCTCCAAACACTTTTTCACACCTGAAGCTATTCTCTATCACTACAAATTCACAATTAGACCATGTATGGAGTACTGTTGTCATATTTGGACTGGTGAATCTCTGTCTCATTTGAGGGTTGTTATAAGGTGCAGAAACGTATCTGTAATTTGATTGGCCCCACCCGTTCTTCTTCTCTGCACCCTTTCTCTTACAGACGTGATGTTGCTAGACTCAGTCTTTTCTATAAATACTATTATGGTATATGTTCTTCAGAATTATGTGATCTATTCCCCGCTTCTTTTGTTTCAGCTCGTTTGACTCGTTGGTCTAGTGGTCTCCATCAATTCGCTGTTTTGCTACATCATTGTAATACATCTTCCTATTCCAGTAGCTTCTTTCCAAGAACCGCAGACATGTTGTAGTCTTTTCCTGCTGATTGTTTTCCTCCTACTTATAATCTTGGTCTTTTCAAGACTAAGGCCAATAGGAATCTCCTGTATTTGTTCTTGTTAGCTCCTTACATCAAGTGGCTTCATGCCTTGTCTGGGGCGATTTCCATAAAAAAAGAAAAAAGTCTGAAATAATTGTGATTTGTGAATAATACTGTCCGTTTTGTTTACATTTAAATGTCTAAATATCGGGAAAAATATCGCATTTATTTGGTCAGTGGTGACTAAAGGTCCTGAGTTCGGACCTCGAGGTTGATGCGTTATGCGTTATGCAAACATTTTGGTTACATATGTGCAGACACTGTGACAAATGAACAGATACTACATTACCCCCCTCCCGTTAATTAAGCATTGAATGATGGTATATTCGTCTGAAATAGTATGGTAAACTGAATTGAGCATTAAAAGATAGTCCAAGAGTACATTAATAGAAGTAATAGTATGGTTTGGTTTTCAAACATACAGATACCAAATCTCCATTATATATATATATATATATATATATATATATATATATATATATATATATATATATATATGTATATATATATATAAAATTATTATTTCATATATCCACAAAAAATGTTATACAGAGATATAATAGATTATGTGTCGATTTTCAGTATTTTCTTCAACGTGAGTAGAGCTAGGTAGTAATTATGAAAATATATTAATGGCAAATAAGCTACACAGAGGCTTCCGCGTTTCATCCCCATAGATAATCGTCAGGCTAAAAACCTGCAACAATACATCAGCAAATGGTATCCTGTTTTCTCGAATTCGCGAAAAAAATTGCGATAACGAAGTCAATTTGGTGTTTTTTTCAGTCAGAAAATGATTTTAGCAAATCGTTGACAATAACATACTAGAAGTGGTAGTAATAATAATAGTAATAATAATAGTAGTAGTAATACTAGTATTACTAGAAGTAGTAATAGTAAGCCTATAAGTAGTCATCAGTGATGATTTCAGCAAAGCGTTGGCAGTAACAAACTAGAAGTAGTAATAGTTGATCTTCACTGGTTTCCCAAGATGTAATTTCGTGTTACCATTTTCAAAGTAGATAGGCGATGGTTGGTCGCATCTCGCCTTAATTTATCTGTGGGTCTGTCACGCTTAAATTTGATGCGGCATTTTGGTCGTTAAATTCGCAGATTGAATATGCGCATCTTATACTAGGTGCGTTCAAACATCGTTATTAAAGGCACGGTCCGTTTGTCCGTCACATTTGGACGCAGCGTATTTAAATGCGGCTAAGCATCTACGTAAGAGGCGCTGTCCATCGGTGTTAAGTTTGAACTAGCTTTTTCGTCGCTATGTCACACTTAAGATTTAAATAACATTTTCATTGGTTTGTCACACTAAAGATTTAAAAACTTAAACTTTCTTTTCGTTGGTCTGCCACGCTAAAGCTTGAACTAGCGCTTCGTTGGTCTGCCACACTTAAGCTTGAACTAGCTTTTCGTTGATCTCCTAGGCTTAAGCTTAAACTAGCTTTTCGTTAGTCTGCGACGCTTAAGCTTAGACTAGATTTTCGTTGGTTGTCACGCTTAAGATTGAACTAGCTTTTCGTTGATCTGCCGGGCTTAAGCTTAAACTATCTTTAGAATACATGTTCTTCCTTTTTACTGTCGTGTATCAGAAAAGGTATGGTTTACAATAGAGCATAAAATACCGTTAAACGCATCTTGAACTATTACAGGTGCGACTTCTTTCTAATAAATTGAATTCAGTTCAACGAAACTTGAGTCGTTTTCCCAACGATTCCATTTTAGCTTGAACGAAACTCAATTTGTCTAATTACTTATACACCTTGTCGTGAAATTAGATTACTCTGGAAATGAACAATTCTATAGCAATAATTATGGCTTTCTATGTCAGCGTGCTTTTGAATTCTGTCTTGTTGACTGAGCTTTTTTCCACTATGGAGCTACCCTCACAGGATTACACATATTAAGAAAAAGGATAGTCTCAGACACGTGTAAATAGCGGATTAATAAACAATAGAAAAAGCAGTGAAAGTAAAACAATGAAAGTAGAGGTATTTAGAGTAAAACAAGGGAAGTAGAAGTATTGAGAGTAAAAAAGGGAAATATAAATATTGAGAATAAAACAATGGAAGTAGAAGTATTGAAAGAAAAACAATGGAAGTAGAAATATTGAAAGAAAAACAATGGAAGTAGAAGTATTGAAAGTAAAACAATGGAAGTAGAAATATTGAAAGAAAAACAATGGAAGTAGAAGTATTGAGAGTAAAACAATGGAAGTAGAAATATTGAAAGTAAAACAATGGAAGTAGAAATATTGAAAGAAAAACAATGGAAGTCGAAATATTGAAAGAAAAACAATGGAAGTAGAAATATTGAAAGAAAAACAATGGAAGTAGAAATATTGAAAGTAAAACAATGGAAGTAGAAATATTGAAAGAAAAACAATGGAAGTAGAAGTATTGAAAGTAAAACAATGGAAGTAGAAATATTGAAAGAAAAACAATGGAAGTAGAAGTATTGAGAGTAAAACAATGGAAGTAGAAGTATTGAAAGTAAAACAATGGAAGTAGAAATATTGAAAGAAAAAAAAGGAAGTAGAAGTATTGAGAGTAAAACAAGAAAAGTCGAAATATTGAAAGTAAAACAAGGGAAGTATAAATATTAAAAGTAAAATAATGAAAGAAAAAGTAATGAAAATAAAACTAGAGAAGAGGAAATATTAAGAGTAAAACAATAGAAGTAGAAGTATTGAGAGTAAAAAAAAAGAGAAGTATAAATATTAAGAGTAAAACAAGGGAAGTATACGTATTGAGAGTAAAACAATGGAAGAAGAAATATTGAGAGTAAAACTATAGAAGTAAAAGTATTGATAATAAAACAATGGAAATAGAAGTATTGAGAGTAAAACAAGGGAAGTAGAAGTAATGTAGATTCAAACATTAGAATTTAAAATATTGAGAGTAAAACAAGGAAGCAATTTACTTGTTTCTGTTAAACCCTGAGTCGCAGCACTTTTTGATTGTTCTCATGGCATTGTTGTTACTTTTTGATGTTGCGACGCTGGTCGGATTATGGTAGGGTGTATTCATGTTTGTCTCATTGTGTTTGACATATACGAACAAATCGGTGACATGATTGGTATTCTATTAGTTTAGACCTAAGATTGTTTTAATGTATATGTAAACATAGTCTAATGGGTATTATTATACTAAAACTAACTCTAATTTAATACGTCCCTCTCTATCTACCAAGATCGAGCCCCTATCCCATCGCCGCAATGTTGCATCCTTGTGTTTGTTTTACAAGTTCTTCAATGGAATGTTCTCCGATGAAAATGCTGCTCTGATGCAATCTCGATGTAAATACACCAGATCAACCCGACAATCAGCTTAATCCCATGTATTCAATATAGAGGTCCCCAGATGCCGGAAGGCCTTCTACTCCAAAAGCTGTTTTTGCTCGCGCTGCCGGCATTTGGAACTCCCTTCCTGCTCTCTGTTTCCCCGACTGTAGTGACATGCAGACATTTAAAACTAATGTGAACAAGCATCTCGCTGCATAGCTCCCAATTGAGGATGACCCCTTAATCTTTCACCCTAATTCTCAGTAGCCCCTTACATTTACAATGGCAACTTGCCTTGTTTGGGGTGAACTAAGTTGGGTTTTTTTTTAAAGCTGCGTACATCAAAGTTCATTTTCCTACGGCTTTTTTCTTATATACTTTAATTGCACAAAATATATGCTACAATTATGGGATGTAGTCATGCTTGAAAAAACAATCCATTTTAATTCTTTTAATTAACCGTAAATTGTAATTAACTGAACAATTCACCTGTCTCTCATTTAGTTATCTGTGTATTTCTCTTGCTCTCAGCTGATTAAAAAAACTCTCTAATAGTTTTTCCTGTTTCTGTGAGCGTTTAGACAAAGAATGACTGTTTTCACCTAATTTATACCGTTAGTTTGTACACACCATAAACACGCATGTAAATTAGATAGCAAAATAATAAATCTCTTTATTTCTATATTATCCATAAAGATAATATCGAAGTGAAGAGACGTTAACTTAGGTGTCATTCACCACATGGACTTATTCATCATGAACACTGTATTTCTTTATGGGAGGTTTATTATTATTACTATTATAGATCTAATACATTATTAAAAAAGTATAATGTGTCTTCCTTTGATATGTGTTTCAATGAAAGGGACATTGAAAACCTCATTCACAACAAACATACATTTTCTGAGCAAGAATACGATATTTTCAAGTGTTGATTTTGCAAAGTACTAAAAATAAAATAAAATATACAAGAAGAAAAGATCTTTAGTAAAAGACGTACTTTTATTTTTAGTATACGAATACGCTTTTATTTTATTTATGCAATACAATATTTTCAAGTTTCGATTTCGTAAGTTTATTAATATTATATTTTTAACTCATTTTTTTTTTTAAATGTACTGTTTCTTTATTTAATTTATTTTTAAAAGGGCATATTAACAAACTCATTTACAATAAACATATGTTTTTTTAAACAATAAAAATACGATATTTTTAGTCTCAGTTTCGTAAAGTAGTAAAAATTTTAACGAAAAAATAGGCTAGTTTGAATCAAGTATCGATATTCCAGACAGATTGCTAGTTGTGTCTGACTTTGAAAATCCGGCAAAATAATTTTATATGATAGATGTAAAGTTGTTGAAATTGGAAAACGTTTATTGTAAATGAGTTTGTTAATATGCCATTTAAAAAATGAATTAAATAAAGAAACAGTACATTTAAAAAATAATAACATATGTTTTTTTAAACAATAAAAATACGATATTTTTAGTCTCAGTTTCGTAAAGTAGTAAAAATTTTAACGAAAAAATAGGCTAGTTTGAATCAAGTATCGATATTCCAGACAGATTGCTAGTTGTGTCTGACTTTGAAAATCCGGCAAAATAATTTTATATGATAGATGTAAAGTTGTTGAAATTGGAAAACGTTTATTGTAAATGAGTTTGTTAATATGCCATTTAAAAAATGAATTAAATAAAGAAACAGTACATTTAAAAAATAATAACATATGTTTTTTTAAACAATAAAAATACGATATTTTTAGTCTCAGTTTCGTAAAGTAGTAAATATTTTAACGAAAAAATAGGCTAGTTTGAATCAAGTATCGATATTCCAGACAGATTGCTAGTTGTGTCTGACTTTGAAAATCCGGCAAAATAATTTTATATGATAGATGTAAAGTTGTTGAAATTGGAAAACGTTTATTGTAAATGAGTTTGTTAATATGCCATTTAAAAAATGAATTAAATAAAGAAACAGTACATTTAAAAAATAATAACATATGTTTTTTTAAACAATAAAAATACGATATTTTTAGTCTCAGTTTCGTAAAGTAGTAAATATTTTAACGAAAAAATAGGCTAGTTTGAATCAAGTATCGATATGCCAGACAGATTGTTAGTTGTGTCTGACTTTGAAAATCCGGCAAAATAATTTTATATGATAGATGTAAAGTTGTTGAAATTGGAAAACGTTTATTGTAAATGAGTTTGTTAATATGCCATTTAAAAAATGAATTAAATAAAGAAACAGTACATTTAAAAAATAATAACATATGTTTTTTTAAACAATAAAAATACGATATTTTTAGTCTCAGTTTCGTAAAGTAGTAAATATTTTAACGAAAAAATAGGCTAGTTTGAATCAAGTATCGATATGCCAGACAGATTGTTAGTTGTGTCTGACTTTGAAAATCCGGCAAAATAATTTTATATGATAGATGTAAAGTTGTTGAAATTGGAAAACGTTTATTGTAAATGAGTTTGTTAATATGCCATTTAAAAAATGAATTAAATAAAGAAACAGTACATTTAAAAAATAATAACATATGTTTTTTTAAACAATAAAAATACGATATTTTTAGTCTCAGTTTCGTAAAGTAGTAAATATTTTAACGAAAAAATAGGCTAGTTTGAATCAAGTATCGATATGCCAGACAGATTGTTAGTTGTGTCTGACTTTGAAAATCCGGCAAAATAATTTTATATGATAGATGTAAAGTTGTTGAAATTGGAAAACGTTTATTGTAAATGAGTTTGTTAATATGCCATTTTAAAAATGAATTAAATAAAGAAACAGTACATTTAAAAAATAATAACATATGTTTTTTTTAAACAATAAAAATACGATATTTTTAGTCTCAGTTTCGTAAAGTAGTAAATATTTTAACGAAAAAATAGGCTAGTTTGAATCAGGTATCGATATGCCAGACAGATTGCTAGTTGTGTCTGACTTTGAAAATCCGGCAAAATAATTTTATATGATAGATGTAAAGTTGTTGAAATTGGAAAACGCTCTTCCGTCGAGTTGCCTCGATTCCACTCATGCACACAGTTGGTATAGTCGATGAGCACGAGAATATTACGAGATATTTGAACGAAACTTTGCGAGATATTTCATTATACTCTGCCGACCGGATGCAAACACAATGGTAACAGAACCTATAGTGATTTAAAAATGCTTTCTGTGCATAGGTACCGCGCATCTCTTCTGGTTCACAATTTTTTTTTTTACTCAATTATTAATTAAAGGCTAAATTACGTCCTGCAAAGACAAAACACGGTAAAAAAAGAAAGAAAAAAAAGAAACATTACGTCGTGTATCCAGTTTGGTTGCTTTAAAAAGGTTCGTTTGACGGTCAGTCGTCTAAAACTGAGCGAAGTTCTCTTACAGACACTATTTTTGTTGCTGAGCCCACATATCACCTAACGCCTACTCGCCGATACCCTCCGGTGTTCCTAAATGATTTTATAGAAACCTATCTTCTCATGGAATTTAAGACAAACTCCTATAATATTTTGACAAAGACACAGAGGCTGTCGTAAGCTGATGTATCTCATGCACAACACTAGACCCCGAAAAAACACCGTCCGGTGCATATGGCTGAAATGACTCTCTGTTTCGTTAAACCCGACTCGTGGTTTTATATTCGTGAAATCCTCGTCTCCAGGTTTACTGTCTCTTCCTCCTCGCACTGAAGAGTTCCTCACTCGACCGAGCGGTTACTATTTATACTCTATATAGTAGACATCACATGTGACAAAAATGTTGTTAAATGAAAACAAAAACAACGCCCTTCTATAAATAACAACGATATATTTATTTAGGTGACCAACACCGTTGGGTGTAGGTTGCCGAGAGTTAAGACGGTGTAGAAAAAGAAATAACGTAAGAAGGATCGGCTGCCGTTTTTATTCGAGCTGTATGTCTTCCAGTGGGCAATGGCCTTGCTCGACTGTTCAATGGAAAGGGGAAGGAGATAGGACGTCTTTCTTTGTTGGTGTCGGGAAGCTCTTTGTTGACTCCCTGAGGGTCTGGATGTAGTCCTTCAAGAGTCGGTTGGAATTAATACACCTATTATCATGTGACCAAACTACCTCGCATGGGGCTGCTCTCCGCAAGAAGAAATATATGTTTATGTTTATGACTACTACATCCCTTCATTCACCCCAATAAACTTTTCTTTTTTTTACTTCTGTTCAGTATGTACACTTTGATAATATAATCTGCCTCACGAAATCTAAAATATTCGAGTAGTTGAATTGGCTAGTACATTAACGGGTAAACTATGCGTACAAGTGAACTACGGATCTTACGAACATGATATTCTAAATATGTTCTTACTAGTGTGTTACCTCTTATTAAGGCTCAAAGACCACTCGAGGATAGAGGTTAATGAAATTCTCAGTTGTCGATGAACAACACTCTGATAAGATGCGTGAAATCGATTGTTTTACATTGGACTTGAAAATGGCCATGTTGTAGTTGACTGGGAAGCAACCCCGTGAACTTGTATTCCACAGATGCGAAGTTCTTGGCAATAAACTTTGTTCATGGAAGTTCCGTTTAGTTTTAGGTACACAGAGGAAGAAAGGAAAATTCTTTACAGTGGTTGTAGATAGACGGGTTTTTGTTGCGAATGTTTTACATGAGAGGGGGACAAAGCTTGGAGCTCAGTTTAGCACCTACTATGAAAATTACGATAGAGTAGAGAAAGACTAGCAACGTCTCTTCTGTGAGAATGGAGCTGTAAGGAAAAGAAGAGATGACCCGCTACTAATTTCGAAGTCGAGTTTGTACGCTAGGTAGGAAAAAGTGCTCTGAGCGGCACCTCCCCAGATGTGCCAAACAGTATTCCATCTTGGACTGAATCTGACTCTTTATAAAGGTAGAGGATTGCACGAAGAGTCAGGTATTTGTGGAAGCGGTAGAATGATCAAACTATTTTTCCAGCGATCTTTGCAATGGATTTTATGGATATCGTCTGGAGTGAAGGTTAGTCCTAGAAGCTTATTAAATCCAGGGGCTTCCTCAAGCGTGAAATGTCACAGATAGAAATCAAAGGTTAAAAAATGGCTTAGAATCAAAGGTGTGGGAACGGAAGTAGGATTACAGAAAAGGGGAAGTAACGTCATAGTAAAAACTGAGGATTCTGATCGAAAGAAACCGCAACATTCTTGGCAAAGCGATCGAGCAGTAAATAACTCATTTATTTATTATTAAGCGTTTTCTCTGCTGGCTGCAGAATAGGCACTAACATAGCTGATTGTCCGCCTCCCAAGCTTTACGATCTTCGGCCAAGGTGTTCGCTTGTTTCATGTTCGTGTTCGTCCATTCATAGACGTTGTCTATCCACCTTTTTTTTTTTTACCTTTCGACCGGCTTCCTTGTATTATGCCTTCAACATATATTTTAAATAAACCATACTCGAACGCTTAATGTGGCCAAATAACCTCAAGACTTTATATTTGATGACAGAGAACATTGATGGGAGTTCAGTGAGTTTTCCCAACTCTACGATACTGATGTGATCAGATAGTTTAAATAACGTATTAAGATAGATTATCAAAAAGTGTCACTTAAAATGATTTGAGCTTATCGATCGTCTGTTTGTCTCTTTACATGTCTCTCTGTCTCTGTCTGTGTCTCTGTATTTGTCTGTCTGTCTGTCCCTCTCTCTCTATTTATTTCTCTCTCTCTCTCTCTTTCTCTCTGTGTTCATGATGTGATCACGCCTGGTATGCAATTAACCAGCAATCATACGGTTAACACCGTTTTAATAAACCGGCTATGATTTTTATAAAACAGCGTGCGACTCAATAAACCTTTCGGCTGGTGCTTGTTCCGCTCAATAAATGTCAACATAAATAATGTTCAGGGAAGAGAAGAACGAACAATACGTGATTTTTGTAAATTGACTGCGTCGAAGTTCGACTCGCTCGATTAGTTATGAAATATAGTTAAAGACTAAATGATTATGTCCCACCAAGTTTTTCTTCTGTATTCTTTATGCTACTCCATCAACTTTTGGTGATGGTACATATTTTGTACTGGTTTCTTTAGATGCGTCCACACATCACTGTAATAGGCTTCATCCATCGGCCGATCAGAATTAAATTTAAAATAGTATTTTCATCGCACAACGAACAGATTGAATGCACTCATCTTATTTTAGCTACGTCCAAGTATATCCGTAAGGGGCGATGTCCGTCAGTTAGTCTGTAACACTTAAATTTGAAATAACAGTTTTGTTGGTCTGTAACGTTAAAGTTTGAAATAGCCGTCGGTGATTATTTTTCCAATAGCTATTTTCCTAACTATGTTACATTTAAGTTTTAAATAATACGGGCTGGCTCGCTTAAAAAAAAAAAAAAACTAGTTGACTGGAAGAATGCAAGTAAGAATATGCCAGTGGACGTATGTCTTCCATTGTGTACTTGTTTGTAATTATTTGCAAACACATTGAATGAAACAAACAACAACCAAAAATACTGGATCTGAAAGCAACATTTTTAGTATATGACACAATATATCGTGACTTTTAAGTGAACCAACTTATATTTTCGTTGGTCTGTCACGCTTATTTGAAATAGCATTTTCGCTTAGGTCTGAAATAGCTTTTTGTTGGTATGCCAGGTTAAAGCTTGAAATAGCAGTTTCGTTGGTCTGTCATGCTAAAGTATGAAATAGCTTTACGTTGATCTGACACACTTTAGCTTGAACTACCTTTTCGTCGGTTTGAAATGCTAAATCTTTAACTAGCTTTCCATTGGTCTGTCACGCTTAAGCTTGAAATAGCTTTTCGTTGGTCTGTCAAACTTAAGCTTAAACTAGTTTTTCGTTAGTCTTCCACGCTTAAGCTTGAATTAGATTTTCGTTGGTCTGACATGTTTTAGCTAGAATTAGCTTTTATATTCGGTCTGCTACTCATAAGCTTGAACCACTATTGGTTGGTCTGCCACGCTTAATTTGAACTAACTTTTCGTAAGTTTGCCACACTTAAGCTTAAACTAGCTTTTCGTTGGTTTGACACGCATAAGCTTGAATTAGCTTTAGTTTTTTCTGCTACGTTTAAGATTGAAATAGCAGTTTCGTTGGTCTTTCACGCAAAAGTATGAAATAGTTTTTTTTTGGTCTGACACACGTAAGCATATACGAGATTTTCGTAAGTCTGTCACGTTTAAGTTTGAAATAGCAGATTCGCCGGTCTGTCACGCTAAAAGTATGAAATTGCTATTTAATGGTCTGCCACGCTTAAGCTTGAACAAGCGTTTCGTTGATCTGCAACGCTTAAGTTTGAACTAGCTTTTCGTTGATCTGCAACGCTTAAGCTTGAAGTAGCTTTTCGTTGATCTGCAACGCTTAAGCTTGAATTAGCTTTTCGTTGATCTGCAACGCTTAAGCTTGAACTAGCTTTTCGTTGATCTGCAACGCTTAAGCTTGAACTTACTTTTTCGTTGATCTGCAACGCTTAAGCTTGAACTTACTTTTTCGTTGATCTGCAACGCTTAAGCTTGAACTAGCTTTTCGTTGATCTGCAACGCTTAAGCTTGAACTAGCTTTTCGTTGATCTGCAACGCTTAAGCTTGAACTTACTTTTTCGTTGATCTTCAACGCTTAAGCTTGAACTAGCTTTTCGTTGATCTGCAACGCTTAAGCTTGAACTTACTTTTTCGTTGATCTGCAACGCTTAAGCTTGAACTTACTTTTTCGTTGATCTGCAACGCTTAAGCTTGAACTTACTTTTTCGTTGATCTGCAACGCTTAAGCTTGAACTTACTTTTTCGTTGATCTGCAACGCTTAAGCTTGAACTAGCTTTTAGTTGGTCTGGCACGTTATAGATTGAAAATGCAGTTTCGCTGGTCTGTCACGCTAACGTATGAAATAGTTTTTGTTGGTCTAACAACAAGACTGAAGTAACTTTTGTGTATGCCATGCCACGCTATAGATTGAATGGCCGCATATTAAAAATACATATTCTTGCTTTTTTTCTGTCGTATGTCAGAAAAGGCGTGATTTACAGTAGAACATAAGATGTCATTTAACGCATCTTGAACTATTACAGGTACGGCTACTTTCTAATGAATTGAATTCAGTTCAACAAAACTTGAACGATTCCATTGTAGCTTGAACAAAACTCAATTAGTCTAATTACTTATACACCTTTCGTGAAATTAGATTACTCTGGAGATGAACGATTCTATAGCAATAATTATGGCTTTCTATGTCAGCATGTTTATGACTTTCTGTCTTGTAGACTCAGCCTCCGTCCGCTGGGGATTTATTTACCCTCATGAGTTACACATATGTAGAACAGAGATCTGCGGAGTATTGATCTCTGAACTTTCCGAGCAAATGCAGGTTACTCTAAAATAACTTCAGTGACTAGTAGAAATGAAACTAAGAAGTAAAAAAAACAATGGAAATGGAAATATAGAGAGTACAGCACCGGAAGTAGAAATATAGAGAGTACAGCACCGGAAGTAGAAATATAGAGAGTACAGCACCGGAAGTAGAAATATAGAGAGTACAGCACCGGAAGTAGAAATATAGAGAGTACAGCACCGGAAGTAAAAATATAGAAAGTACAGCACTGGAAGTAGAAATATAGAAAGTACAGCACTGGAAGTAGAAATATAGAGAGTACAGCACCGGAAGTAAAAATATAGAAAGTACAGCACTGGAAGTAGAAATATAGAAAGTACAGCACTGGAAGTAGAAATATAGAGAGTACAGCACTGGAAGTAGAAATATAGAGAGTACAGCACCGGAAGTAGAAATATAGAGAGTACAGCACCGGAAGTAAAAATATAGAAAGTACAGCACTGGAAGTAGAAATATAGAAAGTACAGCACTGGAAGTAGAAATATAGAGAGTACAGCACCGGAAGTAGAATATAGAGAGTACAGCACCGGAAGTAGAAATATAGAGAGTAGAGCACTGGAAGTAGAAATATAGAAAGTACAGCACTGGAAGTGGAAATATAGAAAGTACAGCACTGGAAGTAGAAATATAGAGAGTACAGCACTGGAAGTAGACATATACAGAGTATAACAATGAAAGTGTAAGTGAATACATTATTCCTGTGGCGCCGTACACGTATTAAAAAGAGATACAATGGGAGTAGAAGTATTGAGATCAAATCCATTCTTTTCTTATAAGTCGTAAACAAAATGGCCTGACCACTGAATAAAACGAGTAATTGAAGTAAAAATTAATTTTTAAAATACTTTTTTTTTACCATGACTTATGCTTGGACATTGATGATTTCATCTCTTAAGTTATGGTTCAAAACACTATCATATCTATCCCTTTCATTTCAGTTCTAATACAGTGTGGGAAGGGGGCGGAAATATGAACCCGCAATTTCTCTACAGATGGCAACTTGTGTTCAAGTATTCGTGCAGAAGGACCCATATACAGTATAATCACGTTGACAATATACGGCATAATCACGTTGACACATCGGTTCTCGTTAGTTAAGCAACCTTGAGACTGGTCAGTACCAGATGGGTGACCATTTGAAAATAATAAACGCTGTGTGTGGGAAGACGGCAACACCTCCCCGCAAAAAAAATAACATCGTCAAAATCATCTCCTCGTACCGGGATATACATGCGACTGGAGACCATTTAGGAATTTAATATTCCCTAGATACTTCCTCCTTTAATCCGACCATGATTAATGGCGAACTATAGACTGAGACAGAAAGAATCGTTTATAATAGGCATTGGTTTTCGGCATTACATAATTTAAAAATGATTGATGTGCCGTAATCTTCAATATATTTGTGCTGTCTCTGACAAGGGATGAAATCGAAAACAAAACCTTATACCAAGACCAACACACAACTTTCTCGAGTAAACTATACGGAGAAATCCAAAGATGGTATTTATTTTGTATTAAGATTGGGGCTGTTAAAAATGATATTGTTGTGTTTGTATTCGCACCGGACAATAAAGACGTCGTTCATTATTTTTACTTTGTTCATTCCATTATTTTTATTCAATCCTCTGATAATATTCTTTACCATTCAACTAACAATCCATTCATCTCATTAACCCTTATCCTCGAGTAGATTTTGGCCTTGATAAGTGGTGTCACATTACGTCTTACCGACGGCTGTATAAATCCTTTATACCCCGAGTCGCCGCTCTCGTCGTCGTGGTCGCCGCCATCATCGTTGTTGTGAACCTAGGCTGATGTTTCGTCTGTTGATAAACTCACGCCAACAGTCTTTGTTTAGTTTATAAAAGATTTATTCAAAGGGACAAAAACAGAAACTTCGTATGTTTGTGTGTGAGAGAGAGGGAGAAAGAGATGAGAGAGAGGGGGAGAGATAGAGAGAGAGATCGACAGATAGCCCGGCTCACTACATCAGCGTCCGGCGCGTTCTGTCCTCATTTTGAGAACAGTCCGCAAACACGCCTTTTCTCGTTCAAATCTCGACATCTAAGAGAGTGGGAGATGTCTTACCGGAAATCACGTGACTCATTTAACTTCCGCCGGAAGCGACACCGACCATTAAGACCCTAGCACTAAAAACATGGCTCTCATTATCTAACACTATAAAAACTTATTTAATTTATAACTTGAAATTAAGAAATTGATAGAAATTAAACGATAATAATGAAAATAGTAATATGGGGGTTGAGGGCTGGAAGAAGTATACATTGGGTTCATTAACGTTGGGCGTGCTTGTTAGTCTTTCATACATTCATTAGAATTTACTGAACACACACGTTCTACATTAAATTTACTTTGGTATATCTTGTAAGTTTATTTACTAGGCTATGCGTCCAGTATAACAATTTTGGATTATTTGAAGGATTTATAAACCCAATATATAAAGTTATTTTGTCGGATTATCGGAATTTATCATCTGTAAGTTTATTTATACAAGATTTATAAATCTTTTTTGATAAAAACGATCCGATCGCTTTTCGCATTTGTTCTTAAAAAAATACTTCCAATCCATTTTATCAATCTCTATATTTAGACCGATCGCTATTTCCTTTTCGAAGAGGCAGTATTTCTATGCACTGATGACGTGTCGGAGAAAAAAATCTCAGATTGGTTTAAATTATTCTTTGTATTTGGCGTTCCGCTTCCATTTAAACCAATGCGCACTCCGATTGGCTAAACATATATGTTACCTGTTACTGGTGAAAAAAAAAGCTGCGCAATTGATGCAGAAACCCATTCAACTCAAAATAAGTTACGTTGTTGAAATAAAAATTGATAAAAAATGATTTTTTTTTATGGAAATCGCTACAGACAATGCATGAAGCCACTTGATGTAAGGAGATAACAGGGACAGAAGATGATTATCACAAAGACAGGAGATGCCTATTTGCCTTAGTTTTGAAAAGACCAGCCGTATAGATAGGAGGAAAACAGTCAGCAGGAAGAGAGTTCCACAAGCTTGCAGTTCTTGAAAAGAAGCTACTTATTTTCAAGTAGCAAACAATTATGAAGAAAAAAGAAACGATATCATTTTTAAAGGAAGAGTAATGGTTGAAAAGAAACAAAGTGAAATTGCATCATTTACGTAAATGGACGCCATTTTTATTTGTAAGCCTGTTCCGCAGCAAATATGTTTCGCCAATGATGACTTTATGAGCCTTACTCTCAGGGCAAATTAGAAGAGGATACATATTTTTGTGATAACTTACACTAGGAGAATGCCTTACTGGGCCAAAATTACCATTCTGTCAAAAATGGGTTGCCAGTATCACAGTATTATCGACTAATTTAACCGCCGAGAAGATGGCGTGATAACGCAAGTCACTGAACTTCCGGATGAACTAGTCAGCTGAACAAAGTAATGAGAAGGCCCTCGTTTTGATAAGATCGTACAACTTACTTTTGCACCAAATCTAAAATGGAAGAATTATATCTAATCTTTGGCTAAAGTTGCTTGAAAAATGGTTGGATCATTCTACCGCTCCAGAAAGTACCTGACCTCAGACACAATCCTATACCTATATAAGAATCAGATACGTCCTAAGATATAGTACTACTGTCACATCTGGGTAGGTGTCGCCAAGAGTACTCTTTCTTGTCTTGACAGAGTACAAAATCGACTTCGAAATCTAGTGGGTGAAGATCTCTTCTGTTCTTTACAGACCCTTTCTCACAGAAGAAATGTCGCAAGTCTTTCTCTGCTCTATCGTTATTTCCGTGTAAGCTGCTAAACTGAGATCCAGTCTCTCGTTGTTTCTCCTTGTAAAACATTCACAACAAGATCTCGCCCGTCAATCAAAATTGAAAAGCACTTTTCTTTCTGACTCCGTGTTTCCAGTGTCAGGCAGAATTTCCATGAAAATAGTTTCTTTCAAAAATTTTCCCGTCCGTTGAACATATTACCACGGGACTGCTTCTCTGCCAACTACAACATGATCGTTTTCAGGTTCAATGTCAACAAATACTTGTCATAAACCGTTCTCATAAGCAACCAAACTTTGTTCATTCTAACCATCATGTCTAACCCTCTTGAAATCTTCTTCATCATGTCAAACCATCATGTCTAACCCTCTTTAAATCTTCTTCATCATGCCAAACCATCATGTCTAACCTTCTTGAAATCTTCATCATCATGTCAAACCATCATGTCTAACCTTCTTGAAATCTTCATCATGTCAAACCATCATGTCTAACCTTCTTGAAATCTTCTTCATCATGTCAAACCATCATGTCTAACCCTCTTGAAATCTTCTTCATCATGTCAAATCATCATGTCTAACCATCTTGAAATCTTCTTCATCATGTCAAATCATCATGTCTAACCATCTTGAAATCTTCTTCATCATGTCAAACCATCATGTCTAACCCTATTGAAATCTTTTTCATCATGTAAAACCATCATGTCTAACCCTCTTTAAATCTTCTTCATCATGTCGAACCATCATGTCTAACCCTCTTGAAATCTTCTTCATCATGTCAAACCATCATGTCTAACCCTCTTGAAATCTTCTTCATCATGTCGAACCATCATGTCTAGCCTCTTGAAATCTTCTTCGTCATGTCACACCATCATGTCTAACCCTCTTGAAATCTTTTTCATCATGTCAAATCATCATGTCTAACCCTCTTGAAATCTTCTTCATCATGTCAAACCATCATGTCTAACCATCTTGAAATCTTCTTCATCATTCAACTGACAATATACCCATCTCGTTAACCCTTATCCTCGGCAGTTAAGATATCTTAGATAGATCATGTTCTTAAGAGAAATACGGAGTAAATGTCTGATGATAATTTGATGATAAAATATCCGAACAACCGTAGTTCGTTTTGGACGTCAGTTCGAAATTCTCGGAGTGTTATCGACTACAACAAAAGGCAGGAGAGTACAACGGTCGAAATCTGTATCTGCGAAATATACACGACGAGAAGTTGGCCGTT
The DNA here is from genome assembly GCA_963556195.1 of Sepiola atlantica. Classification (NCBI taxonomy): domain Eukaryota; kingdom Metazoa; phylum Mollusca; class Cephalopoda; order Sepiida; family Sepiolidae; genus Sepiola; species Sepiola atlantica. The sequence goes on along the minus strand of OY744528.1, from coordinate 101,625,613 downwards.
TGGTTTGAGCGCTCGGATTTGAGTTAAAGGTAACTCGTGTCTGGGGGGGGGGATCTTACAACCGGATGAACAGTTATCTACCACACTGACGATTCGATTAGGATGAAACCTGTACGCATGTTGATAATATTTTTTTAAAATATTTATTATCAAATAATTATATATATATATATATATATATATATAATTTAATATTATTGTTTGAAAAATTAATATATATATATATATATACATATATATATATATAATATTTAAAATATTAATTATGTCATTCATTTTGTCATCTACTGAATTATAATATGAAAACTGCTTGACATAACGTGTTAACCATTGAGCTTACTTTTATCTACAGTATTCAATATATTCTGTGGATTCATAAAATATTGTATTATGTGATCTCCTGCGAATATAGACATTGTTTTGGTTCTTTTACTGAAACTTTCTCTCGCTAGATTGAGCACTGTAAGTAAGTTAACAACAAGCCGTTATTTATAGCATAATGCAATACTCTAGGCCCGCTTGTTGGGTTGTCTTGGCGGTTTGCTGATATGGTTGCTGAATTTGCCATTTAGACGGGAATTCACTCTCCCATTTCTACGGCAATGCGTTGTGGACACATCGGTACGTGCTCCGACTACTGTATCAAATATTACTTTCGTATTGGGTTCGAACCGCGTGACCGACAGGGATTGTCTCCTACTATACTGCTGATTGCAGTTTTGGCAGGTTTGGGTGAAAATATTATTTATAAATAATTATTCAAAGCTCTCGCTTAATTGAGGCACTGTAAGTAAGTTAACAAAAAGCCCTTATGTGTAGCTTAATGCAATACTCTATTGAGTTCGCTTGACGACTTGCTAATATGGCCTCTGAATTTGCCATTTATACGTTAATTCACTCTCCCATTTCTACGGCAATGCGTTGTGGACATATCGGTACGACTACTGAGTCGTATATGTGTGTGTATGTTTATGTATATGCGTATTTCTATATTTGTGTATGCATCTGAGTTTGTCTCTGTTTTTTCGAATGGAGTGTGTATGTAGATGCATCTCTCTGCATGTGCGTATGTATATGGTTGGTCATCTATGTGTTTAAGTGTGTATCTTTGTGATTCCGTGTGCGGGTGTTTGTATGTATACGTGTGCGTGTGTGTATATGTCTTATGTGTACGTGTGCATCAATATATGAATAATAACGCGAAAGGAGAGATACAACAATTAATAAGAGACAAGAACGACATTGGGGATAAAGTGGAAAAAAGATAGTTCTAGGGGGAGGGGGGTAAGACCGGAAGAGGGTTTTAAGAGGAAGTGAGAGGGAATGGGGTATAGTGAAGATTGTGGAAGAGTGGAAAATTAAGGGCACGATGAAGAAGCGGCTGAGAAAAAAAAAGGAAATGGATATTCCTAAGATACATCCATTCAATCTGCGCGTTTAGCGATAAAAATGATATTTCAAACTTAAGCGTGACAGACTGACGAAAATGCTACATAAAACTTCAGCGTCACCGACCAAGGGACAGACAGAGCCTCGTATAAAAATGGGTGGGCGGATCTAAAAATATTTCAAACTTCAGCGTGACAGACCGATTGACGGACAGAGTCACTAATAAAATGCGTGGACGTATCTACAAATGATATTTTAAGCACAAACGTGACAGCTCGACGGAAATGCTACCTCAAACTTCAGCGTGACCAACCGACCGACGCATCTTAAAAATGGAGAAATCACAGTAAAAAGAAAATAAGGGACACAAAAATGGGAGCAATTGTGAAGGTGTGGGTAGGAGTCGGAGTTTGGGGTCGCGAAGGGGATGGGTGAGATCATCTTGACACGAATCTGAACAATGCGTCAACTGCTGAGTTCAGCCTGACATTTGAACAATAAGATTCTTATCATTTTTAACATTTTACTTTCTTCGACACTTTCTTTATTTCCTTCATCCTTTCTTGTTTTCATTCATTTTCATTATTTTTCTCATTCTTTCCTGAACTTTCATTCTTTCATCTTTTGTTTATTTTTTTTTTTTCGCTTCTTTCTTTTGTGTTATTTTTTTCATCGAACCTTCCTTCAACTTTAATTCTTTCATCCTTTCTATTTTCGTTTTTTTATCTTCTCATTCTTTGATTCTTTCTTGCATTGTCATTCTTTCATCTTTACTTTTTTCACTTCTTTCTTTTCATTATTCTCTCATTCTTTGTTAAACTTTCATTCATTAATTTCTTTTTTTTTAATTCTTTCTTTCATCTTTTGTTGCATTTTCGCTGGTTAATTCTTTCTTTTTATTTTTCACTTTTTTTACTTTTTTCACTTCTTTCTTTTCATTCTTCTCTCATTCTTTGTTAAACTTTCATTCATTAAATTCTTTCTTTTTACTTTTCACTTTTTTTACTTTTTTCTTTTCATTCTTCTCTCATTCTTTGTTAAACTTTCATTCATTAATTCTTTCTTTTTACTTTTCACTTTTTTTTACTTTTTTCTTTTCATTCTTCTCTCATTCTTTGTTAAACTTTCATTCATTAATTCTTTCTTTTTATTTTTCACTTTTTTTACTTTTTTCTCTCATTTTATTTTTTGTTGATTTCTCCTTTTCTTTCTTATTTAGTTCATCATTTTTCTTTCATATTTTCTTGAACATTTTCATCCTTTCTTTTTTCTTTCATTTCTTTTTCATTCTTTTTTATTCTTTCGTTCGTTCATTTTGTTTTTCTTACTTTTGATTCTTTCTTTCAACTTCAAAACTTTTCTTCATTCATACTTTCTTTCCAATATATTTATCTTTCATCCTTTTTATTCATATTTTCTTGAAAATTTTTATTTCAGACTTTTTTTTCGTCTTCTTTCAATTTGTTTTCATTCGTTTTAATTTAATTTTTTTCTCTGTCTCATTTTGTAATTGTTATTCATTCTTCCCTTCTCGCACCCTTTCTAAAACTTCCGTTAATTCCTTCCTTCCTTCCTTCATTCATTCATTCATTACTCGTTAGTAAGAACTCTGTTCATAATGTTTTGTATAATGCTATGTTTGCGTTTTTTTTTAAATATTTTGTCAACTGAAATAAATGCATAACTTGTACTTGATATTCATTTCTTTATATTAGTACTTATAACATTTATGGTTTCTAATCCAATATGTGATCTACCCATTAAATACCCATTAAATACCTATTATTTCCCATTAAACTAGCAAACCAAACAATCAACACAAGTTAAAGTTGAAATATCAACATTTATTTGGAATCCCATCCATATAATGTGGACGCACACAGCAGCATTACCAATCAATTGAAAGATCGTGGTTAGACGAAAAAATTTGCGAACGATGAGAGGTCTCGCTAAACATTTTCTTCGGTCACATCTGAATGAATACTGTTGTAGAATGATGAGAAAAGAATCTGTAGATTAATATTCTGATTTTTTTAAATGGTATCAGAGAGAGGTTTATCGTTAAATGTCTTTATTTTTACTTTTTTACAATTAGTTTTACAATAGTTTTAAGATTGTTTTACGATTGTTTTTACAATTGTTTTATCGCTAAATGTCTTCAGTTTTACCTTTTTACAAATTTTTACAATTGTTTTTTACAATGGTTTTTATGGCTAGATGTCTTTATTTTGACCTTTTTTGAATTGTTTAACCATTGTTTTTACACTTGTTTTTATCGCTAAATTTTTTAATTTTTACTGTTTTTGCAATTGTTTGTACAATTGTTTTACAATTGTTTTTACAATTGTTTTACAATTATTTTACAATATTTTTTACAATTGTTTTATTGTTAAATATCTTCTTTTTTACAATTATTTTTACAATTGTTTTTATCGCTAGATGTCTTTCTTTTTACCTTTTTTAGAATTGTTTCACAATTATTTTTACAATTGTTTTTATCGTTAAATGTTTTCATTTTTACCTGTTTTACAATTGGTTTACAATTGTTTTATCAATTATTTTTATCGCTAAATTTCTTTATTTTTACCGTTTTTAGAATTTAGATGAAATAAAATCACGTATTCTTTTTTTAATTTCAATTATAAGTTCATATAATTTATATTCATCTTGTTTTTTCCTAGTAGATCACGTGCCGTAAATAGTAGATCAATAGTAGATGACAAACCTTCGGTAGATCATTTATGTTTATGACTTCTAATAAGTATAGAAGTGTGAGTAAAATAACACCCCTTTCAAACAAATCGATTTACTCAAATAAAGCACACGAGCCTCTCTCTCTCGCTCTCGCTCTCTCTCTCTCTCTCTCTCTCTCTCTCTCTCTCTCTCTCTCTCTTGAACAGGGAATGACAATGATTTTTGACCTAATAGACCCCGCACTGTTTGCCAATCTCCAGCCCCTGTCGCATCGCCGCAGTATTGCATCCCTGGCTTGTTTTACAAGTACTTTAACGGAATTTATGAACTTACTACACTTATACCCATCCTCCCCAACGTAAATACCCCTGACCTACCTGATAAGCAGCAAAATCACACTTTTTCACTGCACTGTAGAGATCCGTAGATGCCAAAAGATTTTATTCGCTGATTGTTTCTTTCCTCGGACTGCTTACTTTTGAAATTCACTTCCTGCTCCCCGTTTTTATCAAATACCAAATGCGGTTCAACTCCTCACATAGGTTGCCCCTATGAATACGAATCCTATCACACTTTGGTCATTATTCTTTCCTAAGTCTGGAATATCATAAAAAAACCTTAACACCTACAAAGCATGTGGACATGATCTTATTCCTGCTTTAGTCTTGCCGAATCTTGCTTCCCTGGTAGTTGTAAAATTGTGTTTATGGTACCAGTGTTTAGGAATTCTGGTGAAAAACTAACCAGCAAACTATAATTATTTTCAATTTCATTTTTAATAAACACTGTTTTGATTTTATTCAGTGGCTAAAACTAAAAAGTACAAATTCAGCAAAAACAAAGACGCTTTAAGTTTTGGAGAAGTTTTCATAAGGACATATTTTTTTACAAATAAAGCAATTTTTAAACATTTATTTGTCAATTTGTTTTATTACAGCTTGCTTATAAAACATTGTCCTTTGCGCATCCCTATCAAAGATGTCATTAATTTTTTTTTTTAACGTAGTTCACCCCAAACAAGGCAGGCCGCCACTGTAGACGTAAGGAGCTATTGAGAAGACAGAAAAGGGGAGAAGGTTGGGGGGTCAACCTAAACCGGGATCTGCGCAGCGAGATGTCTGTTTACATTAGTTTTTTATTTCTGCATGTCAGTACTGACGGGGAAACATGGGGCAAGGAAGGAGTTCCAGAGGCCAGCAGCACGAGGAAAGAAGCTATTTGAGTAGAAGGCTCTCCGGCATCTGGGGACATCCACAGTGAATGGATGGGATTTAGTTGATTGTTAGGTTCGTCTAGTGAATTTACGTCGAGGGGGCACAAGAGTAGCCAATTCATCGGAGCATAATCCATTGAAGTATTTGTAAAACAAGCACAAGGATGCTACATTGCGGCGATGGGACAGGGACTGGAACTTGGTTGACAGTGCGGGACCTATTAGGTTGGCGACTCTTTTGTGGACTTTGTCAAGGAGGGAGAGACTAGTAGATGATGCACCAGCCCAGGTGTGGCAACAATGCTCCATGCATGGGCGAATGGTGGCTTTGTAGAGATACAGGATAATGTCAGATGTGAGGAGTTTACTAGCACGGTAGAGGGAACCAACCTTCTTTGCGGCAGCCTTGGCAATGTCTTCAATGTATTTGTTCCAATTCATGTTACCTGTGAAGGTTAGGCCGAGGAGTTTGAATGATGAACTCTCAGGTAGGGTGTTATTTGCCATGACAATCGGTGGTTGAAGAGGTTTCTTGTAGTTATTGAAGGAAAGGAGCTTTGTCTTTGCGGCATTAAAAGTTACCAACCATTTATGACCCCAATCCACTACAGCCTGGAGGTCATTTTCTAAAGATTCGGCCATTGCCTCGGATATGATCGCGTCATGACGAGAGTAAAGCGTGGTGTCGTCAGCAAATAAATCAATCTTAGACTCTATGTCATCAGGGAGATCGTTTATATAGATCAGGAATAATCAAAGGCCCAGGGATAGATCCCTGGGGTACACCAGCATTTATATCATGTTGCTTAGATGAACGGCCATCGAGGACAACCTGGAGTTTTCTTTTGGTTACGAAGGATCTAATTATATTAAGTAATTGCCCAGTAATACCGTATGAGCGTATTTTCAGGAGAAACCCTTTATGCCATACCTTGTCGAAGGGCTTGGATATATCAAGCGCTACTGTCCTAGCTTCACCTGCCTTGTCGAGTGTATGATACATGCGTTCTGAGATGACCGTTAGGATGTCTGCAGTAGATCGTGCTTGTCTAAATTCATACTGGCGGTCAGAAAGAAGCTTATCATTAACTAAGTGTCGTACTATAGCTAGATTGATTAAGGATTCAAGATCTTAGCAACGATCGGCAGTAGACTGATTGGGCGGTAGTTCTGGAGATCGGTTCTATTCCCAGAATTCTTGTAGACTGGTACCACAGAGGCAATATTCCAGCTATCGGAGAAGCAAGATTCGGCTAGGCATTTATTGTAGAGTTTGGAGAGAACAGGGGCCAGTTCAGCAGAGCATTTCTTTATTACTATTACAGGTATTAGATCAGGCCCACAAGCTTTGGAGGTGTCAAGGTTTTTTATGATGTCTCTGACCTGGGATGGGGTGATGACCAGGTTATCGAGTGTGGCTTCGGTCCGCAATAGGAATTTGGGGAGGGGGTGGTTTGTAGAGTCTAAGGTTGAATTAGAAGCGAAACGCTGGGCAAGTAGTTTAGCCTTATAAGTGGCCGTGCAAACGACATCATTATGGTTTGATAGTGGGGGAATCGTTGATTGACTATTGTTCACTACACTATTATAGATTTTCCAGAAATCACGAGTGCCTAGTTTCTGTGATTGAATGCGTTTTTTTGTTAACTTATTATACCTTCTCTTTGCTTCGCCTATCACGGCCTTACAATTATTTCTTGACTCTATAAACTTATGTTTATTAGTAGCTGACTTATGGCGGCCGAATTTACGGAATGCTTGTTGCTTCTCAGAAATGGCAGCTGCACATTCCGAGGTGAACCATTGGGGAGAGTGGAGCTTGCTAAAGAATTTTCGCATGGGGACATAGGCTTCAATGCCTGCTTTTACCCATTCAGTTAATTCATTTGCACACTGGTCGGCAGGGAGTGAGAAGGTTTCCGTCCATGGAGCGTCACTGATGTGATCTCTGATTGACTCAAAATAAGCCTGCTTGCAGTATCTCGAAAATTACTTATTTAACTTTGAAAATCTTCGTTGATGCAAAAAGTTTATTTCGCAAAAAAATTGGCAAAAGTATATACATTTTATTTCTTCGCTTCAATCTTAATTCAATGTTTCGTCTTTTTATAATGACTAAAATTAATATTTATTAAATAAAATTATTTTTCAAAAAAAATGTAGAAAGAATTTTCACTTTGCTTTTTGGTACAGAATAACATTTCACGATCGAAAATATTTTGAAAACAAAACAAAAATCACTTACATCATTTATAAACATTTTCTTGCACTAACAGTTAGATTACAATGCCGAATTCAAATTAACACAGTTGGGGCGCAAGTCTAATTTGCATATTTCTTTGCAAAGAAGCATCTCATTAATTAACTATTCCTTTTTATTGTTTCATAATTCAGTTATTATTTCATTTAAATATAACACAGTTTAATTTGAGAATATTTTCATGTCGTAATAAATGATTAACAGTGTCCTTTTCAATTCTTTACAATTCTGAGGGTCTGACTTGATTTTCAACAATTATATTGTCAATTTAAAACAAACCTTCCCCACTCCAAATACGTACACACACATTGCAGGCAAACAAACAAGTCAGCGAGTATCCCCCCACACCCAAATAGCCTTTTCCTAAATTCTATTTAAAAACATAATGCATTTCGGATCGTTCGTAAACAAGTCAGTCATTATTTTTTTTATTTTGTTAATAGCTAAAAATAATAATGAATTACTTCGTATTAGAATACCCCCCCCCACACACACAAATAATTTTTTTTAAACAATATTAACTTAACAAAATTTAGTTATAAATCAATTTGGTTTAATTGTCAAAAATATCAAGTTAATTAAAAAAATACAGTTTTTTTTTTTGCTCGTTCCGGGCTTAACAGTAATATTGTGTATGGATTCTGCGTTCGCGTCGGGCATCCATAAACATAAAAGAAAACGTTTTACTTTCTTTTATTTATTGCTTAATAATTGATACTCATAGAAAGTACAAAAAATTCGAATAAAATACTAATGTAGGATTCAGGAGTGATAGCAGGAGTTTTTTCGTTTTCATAATTTCCAGGGCAACGTTAGGACACAGGTCACGCTAGTTTTATTAGGTCTTTTTTATATAATTCACGGCATGTTAGTTTTGTAAATTGATTCTCTAATATTTAATTCTTTTAAATACGAAAAAAAAAGGCTCGTCAAGCTTCTTAAAGACAAGATAATTATTTTTTAATGCTATTTTCTTGATATTTATATCTTATTTATTGCCCGTGAAGTAATGAGAATCGTGTTTTTTGTGTGTGTCTTTATACTAATAGTTTCACCACTTATCTAAGCCAAAAAGTCACTCGAGGATAAAGGTTCGTAGGTTTTCAGTTAGATAAAAAGATTGAAAACTATGATTAATTCATAGGACAATATGACAGATATATTTGTTGACAATGGAGTTCAAAACGACCATGTTGTAGTTTGTAAGGAAACATGCCTGCGGTAACGTGTTCCATTGGTGGAAAATTCTTGGAAAGAAACTTCGGTCATGGAAGTTTCGTTTGATTTTAGGAACACAGAGGAAAAAAGAGAGTTTTTTGCAGTGTTGGTAGCAAGCTGAGTTCTTGCTGAAAAGGTTCTTCGGAGGGGGCGGCAGAGCTTGAAGCTCAATCGAGCACCTACATGGAAATATCGGTAGAGTAGGGAAAGTCTATAGATGTCTCTTCTGTGAGAAAGGGACTGTAAAGAAGAGAAGAGATCATTTCCCACTAGATTGTGAAGTCTATTTTGTACTCTGTCAAGGCAAGAAACAGTGCTCTGGGTGGAACCTCCCAAGATGTGGCAGCAATACGCCATCTTGAGTCGAATCTGACTCTTATATATGTCGATGATTGCATCAGGAGTGAGGTACTCTCTGAGGCAGTAGAATGATCCAATCATTTTATTCAACGACTTTAGTAACGGATCTGATATAAATCTTCCATTTAATTTCTGGAGCGAAGGTCTGTCCTATGAGCTTGTCAAAGCAAAGGAGTTCAATCAAAGAGATTGCCATTCATTTCAACTGAGGCAAAAGGAAGATTAGAGTGTTGGTGGTGAAAGGAGAGAAGCTTTGTTTTGGAGGTGTTAAAAGGTAACACGCCACTTTTTCTCCCATTGCACTTCTTGCTCTTGATTAGAGGATTGATTATCGACCAGGTTTTGATCATCAATGCTCTATGAAGTGCTGCCGTAGACAGATGTGTAATCAGCATAGATGTCAATAAATGATCTCAGAATATTATTTGGAAGATCATTGGTGAATATCAGGAAGAGGGTTCGGTCCAGATCCTTGATGCACGCCAACATTGACTTTATATGCTTTAGACTTTAATCCATCAACAATTATTTTCATAGACCTATGAGAGGCAAGGGGTTTCATAGTTGAAAAGACATTTCGAGATATTCCATAGGAGAAAGCTTGTGAAACAAACCTTTGTGCCATACGTTTATCTATAAAGAGCTATCGCCCTTGAGACGAAACCATGTCTATGGATTCACTGAGTCTGTGTTATATTACAGTCAGTATGACTGCTGTTGATCTTGCAGGAGGAAATCCATATTGCTTGCCACCAAGCAGATTGATTTTGCTGAGGTGATTTACAACTTCTTGGTTTATCACAGATTCAACCAACTTATTCATGAAGCACATGAGACTGATCAGTCTGTACTGAGATGCAGAAGACCAATGTCCAGTATTTTAAAATACTGGTCAGACTGACGAAGTTTTCCAAGAAGACGGGAAGCATTTCTCCTTTAGGCAACGAGTGAACTATTTTGTGGGAAGTGGAGATGGTTCTTGCTGCAGCATCTTTAGGACAATTACTGGAATATTGTCAGGACCAGCAGCATTCCTTGCATCAAGATATTTTATTAGTTTGGCAACATCCCGGACAAGTATGTGGATGTCGCTTCAATTATTTTCAGATTATGGGTGACATTCTGAGAGTAAGTGGCCTTGATTTCAAAGGGTAGAATTTCATGCAAAGATCAAATGTGTACCCATCCTTACAGCCCTGAACCTCATATTAATAATTATATCGTCTTTGTTGTTTATGAATGTCTAGCAGAACAAAGACTCCACGGTTTTATTGTAAAAAAATCTCTAATACAGAATTAATACTACCATTGGATTCCTTCTAAAATTTTACTCGAGAAAGTTGGGATTGATCTTGGCATAGAGCTTTGTTTTCAATTGAATCCCTGTAAACGATAATAGTAACCAGTAATTGAACCCTATTCACTCTCGATATGATCAAAGGAAAATTTGAATGGTGTCATGGAATTCCTTGAAAATGTTAACCTTTTCATCGGCCTAAATGCATTGCGACAGAAACCACAGAAGGCAGTTCGCAGACAAAAGCTGTTCTCCCCACGATGGACAGAGTCTGAATTGACGGCGCCTAATGTGCAATGTTATCACTCGTGATAAGTTCTCGCGAAAGTACGTATTCGCAAAACTCCTCGTTTTATATATTATACCATGTTCTGATGTATATCATTCTTTATTACTTTCACAAGTAAAAGTGTTAAATTAATATATACTGAATTTTTTCCTTCTCTATAAAAGTTTCTAATTTATAATTTTGTGTTTATGTTAAAGTATAATCCATATTTTCTCGCGTGCGAGAATTGAACTTTCAAGGATAAAATTTCTTTACATCTTTCTTGAAACCAATAGTGATTTTGTAACTGTTTACGTATCAATTTCTATAATACCCGAAGATATAAACCAGGAGCGGGCAACCTCCGGCCCGCGGGCCACATCCGGTCCGCGATGGCTTAGCGTCCAGCCCGCCACCCTGCTATGCTTTATTATTGCAATCCGGCCCGCGGACCTCCCAATAAAACTCATATAATTTTGTGACATAGACGTAAAAGTCGGTTTCAATTAAGATTTACAGTGGGATAAAAATCTATGAATATCAGCGAGCGATGATGCATGTACATTCAATTTTTCTTTAACTATTAATTTCCAATCCTTGGCCTGAGATAAAAATAGAAAAAGAGAAAGAGAGAGGCAACGAGGAAACGTGAGACGAGGAAAGGGCATGAAACATAGAACCTATGTGAGGTGTGTCAAAACGAATGCTGGATCAACTTGCTACTTCTCCCGTCATTATCTTTTATGATTCCAAAATGGCTCTTCGTCGGCGCCTTTTATAACATCACATACAGAAGTCTCTTGAGAAAGAAATATCAGATTTGTAGAGTGTTCAATGCAATTTTTGAACAATTTATTCATGTAAACAAAATATAGTAATGCTGAGATTTCGCTTTTCACTCCGGCCCGTGATCTCCTTCCAAAAGTCTCATCTGGCCCTCACTCTGAAAAGGTTGCCCGCCCCTGCCTTAGAATGTCAGGCGGAAAAGTTTAAACAGAATTCTCAGGGAGGGTGCTATCACTAACCCAGTCTTATAAAACTAACTAAACCAGTTGTGACTATTATATAAACGTATGCTCTCAATGTATTATAAGTCTTTTTCTTGTTGACCCTTTTCCTGAAAAGGTTGCCCGCCCCTGATCTAAACTAACAAACAAACTTTCTCTTCTATATAGATATGGTGACGTTAAAACATGACCTCTGCTCATCGGTGGCATTATTTTATGTGGTATCAGTGTGTTACGCTTAAGTTTTAAATAGCATTTTCATCGCTAAACGCATAGACCGAATGGACGCGACTAAATACTCTTTTCATGTTATTCTGTCTTAAACTTTTGTTCATTCTTCCTTTGTTTTTCTTTATTCCTGCCTTTCTTTTTTCGTGCTCCAATCCATTAATTTATTATGTCATTCTTTCTTTCTGTTTTTCTTTATTCCTGCCTTTCTTTTTTCGTGCTCCAATCCATTAATTTATTATGTCATTCTTCCTTTCTGTTTTTCTTTATTCCTGCCTTTCTTTTTTCGTGCTCCAATCCATTAATTTATTATGTCATTCTTCCTTTCTGTTTTTCTTTATTCCTGCCTTTCTTTTTTCGTGCTCCAATCCATTAATTTATTATGTCATTCTTTCTTTCTGTTTTTCTTTATTCCTGCCTTTCTTTTTTCGTGCTCCAATCCATTAATTTATTATGTCATTCTTTCTTTCTGTTTTTCTTTATTCCTGCCTTTCTTTTTTCGTGCTCCAATCCATTAATTTATTATGTCATTCTTCCTTTCTGTTTTTCTTTATTCCTGCCTTTCTTTTTTCGTGCTCCAATCCATTAATTTATTATGTCATTCTTCCTTTCTGTTTTTCTTTATTCCTGCCTTTCTTTTTTCGTGCTCCAATCCATTAATTTATTATGTCATTCTTTCTTTCTGTTTTTCTTTATTCCTGCCTTTCTTTTTTCGTGCTCCAATCCATTAATTTATTATGTCATTCTTTCTTTCTGTTTTTCTTTATTCCTGCCTTTCTTTTTTCGTGCTCCAATCCATTAATTTATTATGTCATTCTTCCTTTCTGTTTTTCTTTATTCCTGCCTTTCTTTTTTCGTGCTCCAATCCATTAATTTATTATGTCATTCTTTCTTTCTGTTTTTCTTTATTCCTGCCTTTCTTTTTTCGTGCTCCAATCCATTAATTTATTATGTCATTCTTTCTTTCTGTTTTTCTTTATTCCTGCCTTTCTTTTTTCGTGCTCCAATCCATTAATTTATTATGTCATTCTTTCTTTCTGTTTTTCTTTATTCCTGCCTTTCTTTTTTCGTGCTCCAATCCATTAATTTATTATGTCATTCTTTCTTTCTGTTTTTCTTTATTCCTGCCTTTCTTTTTTCGTGCTCCAATCCATTAATTTATTATGTCATTCTTTCTTTCTGTTTTTCTTTATTCCTGCCTTTCTTTTTTCGTGCTCCAATCCATTAATTTATTATGTCATTCTTCCTTTCTGTTTTTCTTTATTCCTGCCTTTCTTTTTTCGTGCTCCAATCCATTAATTTATTATGTCATTCTTCCTTTCTGTTTTTCTTTATTCCTGCCTTTCTTTTTTCGTGCTCCAATCCATTAATTTATTATGTCATTCTTTCTTTCTGTTTTTCTTTATTCCTGCCTTTCTTTTTTCGTGCTCCAATCCATTAATTTATTATGTCATTCTTCCTTTCTGTTTTTCTTTATTCCTGCCTTTCTTTTTTCGTGCTCCAATCCATTAATTTATTATGTCATTCTTTCTTTCTGTTTTTCTTTATTCCTGCCTTTCTTTTTTCGTGCTCCAATCCATTAATTTATTATGTCATTCTTCCTTTCTGTTTTTCTTTATTCCTGCCTTTCTTTTTTCGTGCTCCAATCCATTAATTTATTATGTCATTCTTTCTTTCTGTTTTTCTTTATTCCTGCCTTTCTTTTTTCGTGCTCCAATCCATTAATTTATTATGTCATTCTTTCTTTCTGTTTTTCTTTATTCCTGCCTTTCTTTTTTCGTGCTCCAATCCATTAATTTATTATGTCATTCTTTCTTTCTGTTTTTCTTTATTCCTGCCTTTCTTTTTTCGTGATCCAATCCATTAATTTATTATGTCATTCTTCCTTTCTGTTTTTCTTTATTCCTGCCTTTCTTTTTTCGTGCTCCAATCCATTAATTTATTATGTCATTCTTCCTTTCTGTTTTTCTTTATTCCTGCCTTTCTTTTTTCGTGCTCCAATCCATTAATTTATTATGTCATTCTTTCTTTCTGTTTTTCTTTATTCCTGCCTTTCTTTTTTCGTGCTCCAATCCATTAATTTATTATGTCATTCTTCCTTTCTGTTTTTCTTTATTCCTGCCTTTCTTTTTTCGTGCTCCAATCCATTAATTTATTATGTCATTCTTCCTTTCTGTTTTTCTTTATTCCTGCCTTTCTTTTTTCGTGCTCCAATCCATTAATTTATTATGTCATTCTTTCTTTCTGTTTTTCTTTATTCCTGCCTTTCTTTTTTCGTGCTCCAATCCATTAATTTATTATGTCATTCTTTCTTTCTGTTTTTCTTTATTCCTGCCTTTCTTTTTTCGTGCTCCAATCCATTAATTTATTATGTCATTCTTTCTTTCTGTTTTTCTTTATTCCTGCCTTTCTTTTTTCGTGCTCCAATCCATTAATTTATTATGTCATTCTTCCTTTCTGTTTTTCTTTATTCCTGCCTTTCTTTTTTCGTGCTCCAATCCATTAATTTATTATGTCATTCTTTCTTTCTGTTTTTCTTTATTCCTGCCTTTCTTTTTTCGTGCTCCAATCCATTAATTTATTATGTCATTCTTTCTTTCTGTTTTTCTTTATTCCTGCCTTTCTTTTTTCGTGCTCCAATCCATTAATTTATTATGTCATTCTTCCTTTCTGTTTTTCTTTATTCCTGCCTTTCTTTTTTCGTGCTCCAATCCATTAATTTATTATGTCATTCTTTCTTTCTGTTTTTCTTTATTCCTGCCTTTCTTTTTTCGTGCTCCAATCCATTAATTTATTATGTCATTCTTTCTTTCTGTTTTTCTTTATTCCTGCCTTTCTTTTTTCGTGCTCCAATCCATTAATTTATTATGTCATTCTTTCTTTCTGTTTTTCTTTATTCCTGCCTTTCTTTTTTCGTGCTCCAATCCATTAATTTATTATGTCATTCTTCCTTTCTGTTTTTCTTTATTCCTGCCTTTCTTTTTTCGTGCTCCAATCCATTAATTTATTATGTCATTCTTTCTTTCTGTTTTTCTTTATTCCTGCCTTTCTTTTTTCGTGCTCCAATCCATTAATTTATTATGTCATTCTTCCTTTCTGTTTTTCTTTATTCCTGCCTTTCTTTTTCCGTGCTCCAATCCATTAATTTATTATGTCATTCTTTCTTTCTGTTTTTCTTTATTCCTGCCTTTCTTTTTTCGTGCTCCAATCCATTAATTTATTATGTCATTCTTTCTTTCTGTTTTTCTTTATTCCTGCCTTTCTTTTTTCGTGCTCCAATCCATTAATTTATTATGTCATTCTTTCTTTCTGTTTTTCTTTATTCCTGTCTTTCTTTTTTCGTGCTCCAATCCATTAATTTATTATGTCATTCTTTCTTTCTGTTTTTCTTTATTCCTGCCTTTCTTTTTTCGTGCTCCAATCCATTAATTTATTATGTCATTCTTCCTTTCTGTTTTTCTTTATTCCTGCCTTTCTTTTTTCGTGCTCCAATCCATTAATTTATTATGTCATTCTTCCTTTCTGTTTTTCTTTATTCCTGCCTTTCTTTTTTTCGTGCTCCAATCCATTAATTTATTATGTCATTCTTTCTTTCTGTTTTTCTTTATTCCTGCCTTTCTTTTTTCGTGCTCCAATCCATTAATTTATTATGTCATTCTTTCTTTCTGTTTTTCTTTATTCCTGCCTTTCTTTTTTCGTGCTCCAATCCATTAATTTATTATGTCATTCTTTCTTTCTGTTTTTCTTTATTCCTGCCTTTCTTTTTTCGTGCTCCAATCCATTAATTTATTATGTCATTCTTTCTTTCTGTTTTTCTTTATTCCTGCCTTTCTTTTTTCGTGCTCCAATCCATTAATTTATTATGTCATTCTTTCTTTCTGTTTTTCTTTATTCCTGCCTTTCTTTTTTCGTGCTCCAATCCATTAATTTATTATGTCATTCTTCCTTTCTGTTTTTCTTTATTCCTGCCTTTCTTTTTTCGTGCTCCAATCCATTAATTTATTATGTCATTCTTTCTTTCTGTTTTTCTTTATTCCTGCCTTTCTTTTTTCGTGCTCCAATCCATTAATTTATTATGTCATTCTTTCTTTCTGTTTTTCTTTATTCCTGCCTTTCTTTTTTCGTGCTCCAATCCATTAATTTATTATGTCATTCTTTCTTTCTGTTTTTCTTTATTCCTGCCTTTCTTTTTTCGTGCTCCAATCCATTAATTTATTATGTCATTCTTTCTTTCTGTTTTTCTTTATTCCTGCCTTTCTTTTTTCGTGCTCCAATCCATTAATTTATTATGTCATTCTTCCTTTCTGTTTTTCTTTATTCCTGCCTTTCTTTTTTCGTGCTCCAATCCATTAATTTATTATGTCATTCTTCCTTTCTGTTTTTCTTTATTCCTGCCTTTCTTTTTTCGTGCTCCAATCCATTAATTTATTATGTCATTCTTCCTTTCTGTTTTTCTTTATTCCTGCCTTTCTTTTTTCGTGCTTCAATCCATTAATTTATTATGTCATTCTTTCTTTCTGTTTTTCTTTATTCCTGCCTTTCTTTTTTCGTGCTCCAATCCATTAATTTATTATGTCATTCTTTCTTTCTGTTTTTCTTTATTCCTGCCTTTCTTTTTTCGTGCTCCAATCCATTAATTTATTATGTCATTCTTCCTTTCTGTTTTTCTTTATTCCTGCCTTTCTTTTTTCGTGCTCCAATCCATTAATTTATTATGTCATTCTTCCTTTCTGTTTTTCTTTATTCCTGCCTTTCTTTTTTCGTGCTCCAATCCATTAATTTATTATGTCATTCTTCCATTCTGTTTTTCTTTATTCCTGCCTTTCTTTTTTCGTGCTCCAATCCATTAATTTATTATGTCATTCTTTCTTTCTGTTTTTCTTTGATCCTGCCTTTCTTTTTTCGTGCTCGAATCCATTAATTTATTATGTCATTCTTCCTTTCTGTTTTTCTTTATTCCTGCCTTTCTTTTTTCGTGCTCCAATCCATTAATTTATTATGTCATTCTTCCTTTCTGTTTTTCTTTATTCCTGCCTTTCTTTTTTCGTGCTCCAATCCATTAATTTATTATGTCATTCTTTCTTTCTTCAACTTCCTTTCATTCTTTTTGCGCCTTTTTCACGTGTGTTCGTTCTTTGTTTCAAATTCATTCTTTTTCTTTCTTCCACTTCTATTCATTTATAGTTTAATGACATTTATTTCTGTTTTGGTTAAACTTTTTAAATTATCTATTTATTCTGTAAATAATTCGATATTATGATTTTCTATCAATCTAAAAAGAATGACTAAAATACATTTTTCGATCAATTTTCGTACTTTTTAAAATAATTTTTCAATCCCCTTCTTTCCTACTTCAATTCTATTCTATTCTGTCTTTCTTCTTCATTATTTTTTTTCGAATTCGTTTTTAAACTTTTATTCATTCGTTATTTATCGTTTCTTTGCTCTTTTTTGTCGTGTTTTCTTTCTAAAAAGCATGTGCGAGAACGGGAAGAAGAAACATCTATGTCAAATGGAAAAGGAAAGGGGATAAAAAGAAAAAAAGGCAAATTATATTTTGAAAGAGAGGAAGTAAGCATATAAGATTATGGAGACATCTTACGAATGAAATGAGAGGACGAGAAAGAGGACAAGTAAAAATGGTGAGATAGAAAAAGGGATTTTAGAGAGTGAAAGACAGAAAGAAGATAAGAGAGAAAAGAAGAGAGAGAGTAAGAAAAATGGATTTAGAAAGAAATATATAATAGAATAGAGCGAGAAAACAGAAAGAACAAGAGAAAAGATAGATATGAAAGAGAACAGAAAGAAAGAGGGAGTGGAAGAAGTGAAAAAGACAGCGAGAGAGAGAGAGAGAGAGAGAGGGGGTAAAGAGAGAAAGGGGAGCGCCCGAAGAGAAAAAGAAAGATAGAGAGGGGGTATAATGCCGAAAGAGAAGAAAAGCAGTGAATTAGAAACTATTTATTCAACTTAGACGAATGTTTTCGTTTATTATTCAAAGCGTACAACGGCGACGCTTGAATCAAGATCTAGGAATCGTGCAAGATAAATAAATAAATAAATAAATAAATAAATGAAATAGACGAAAATTTTCGCCATTGTCTTCATAAGTATGATGACAATAATCGGTTTTATCAATTTAAAAGATCAATGCTATTTTAGTCTGTAATAAAGAACGATACATCATCTCAGAAATTCAGACAAAAAGTAAAAAAAAATGGTGGCATTGTTAAACCAAGGGAGATAACCAGTATACAATGTTTCTAAAAAAATAAAAATGAATTTGTGAATGAACTTTTTACCTAGTTACTACAGAAAACCGTAGGAGATATGGCTTCAAGTAAACGCATATACTGGAACATTTGGTTTGTTTGTTTAACGGCAAATCAACCCTTTTTTATCATTTACTGCCGAAACAAAATGAACATCGTGTAACGGTTACCGGCGCGTATCATAGTTTGTTTTTTTCTTCGGTCATTACCATCACTTTCACTAAGAACCCTAGCAAAGGTATGAATCGATTTTTTTTCTCTCCAGGCTATGTGTGAACAAGTAGAGTAAACTATACTCTCAAGCCTTGATAGTGCAACTAGTCCTCCAGTTTCTGTTATATATCGTTCATTATTACATTCCCAAGTGTTAAATTAACATACATAGTTATTTTTCTTATTCTATAAAAGCTCCCAATGTATCTTCCCGCGCTTATCTTAGAGTGTAACTCCTATTTTTATGCGTGCGAGAGTTGAACTTTTTTTCGAGGATAAAATTCCTCAAACCTCTCTTGCAACTATTTGAATTTTGTAACTGTTGCCGTATCGATTTCTATAATATCCAAACAAGCAAACATTTAAACAAACAAACAAACAAACATTTAAACAAACAAACAAACAAACAAAGTTCTAACCTATATAGATATATTGACGTTAAAACTAATAGGTGGCATTATTTTGTTGTATTGGTGCGTAACGCTTTAGTTTGAAATAGCATTTTCATCATAAAACGCGTAGATCGAATGGACGCAGTTAAATACCCTTTTTATGTTATTCTGTCTTGAACATTTGTTCATTATTCAGGAAGGCAAAGTTAGATTAAAATTGGTTTTCAATGTAGGGAGAATCCAGCTTCCTGAAAAGGGGCACTTTTTATTGACTTCTAATGGAAATTTTAATTCCTCTGCTTAATTTAACCTAAAGTGAAATTTTCCATATCCAACATCTAATCTTGCTGCAATCGAATTAAGCGACGTTGAGATTAATTACTATTTTTATGGGTAACCAATTGAGGAATACTATGTGCTTAAGTAAAGCACTCCACTCATAAATGTGTACGAGCCTCATTGTGTGCATAACCAGCGACAGATTAGCGTATTGTCACTTATGCGGTACAGGTCATCTATTCCACGGGTGGCATATTTTTGAACGAGGAAGAAGGTAAACAAAGACGGAGCGATCGAACACAATAATCTCATCTGCCAAAAAGAAAAACTTTCCTCCCTTCCTCGCTACGTGTCACTTTAGACTTCCTCCCATGACGTAACTTCCTGTAAACGTAGCTCTCGTTCTACTCTTAACTTCGAATGGAATTTTCCATTCTCTTACTTAATTTACTATTCTAACCTTATATTTACACACCCGCATCTAAATAGTGTCACATCAAAGCTAAGGTGTAATTTAACCCGCTAATAAGAGGGGATGTGATTCAATTTTGGGTCACTGGTCCGAAATAAATTCCGTTTTATGCGGTTCAGGTGTCATTGCCTCCCGTAGTGTGGTGTCGTGTAACGAAAGGCTAAACGAAACGAAGGGGGAAAGGAATATGTATGGATCTCGAAGAAATAATTTTCCCTCAGAAAAAGAAATGGTTAATGGGTGACGGGGAAGGTAGAGTGCCTCCAATATTAGCAAGACAGTAAAGGTTCTTGGTGAAAGGTTCTCGAAAGGTTCTCGATGAAAGGTTACCATATTTTCCGTCATATACGACCCATTTGTTTTGTTTGGTTTTTGGTTTTGGTTTTTGGTCTGGTTTTTGGTTTTCTTTTAAAAGAATGTCTAAATACCGCTCGTGTTTTATGATACGATGATAGATTTGCGCCGGTTAGGGTTAGGGTTAGCGTTCGATTAGACGTGTGTGTAGGACACACCTAAATACCCCGTCTTAAGAAACGCTTTTTTGTCGACCTGAGCGCCTTATGTAGCTGGGAATATGATAGAAACTGTTGCAGCAATAATATCCACGATCAAGTCAGGTTGGACAGAAATGAACTTACAAAGACGGAGATGAATCAAAGATGAGGGCAGTTCCCGAAAAAAAGAAACACATTGGACAAGTGTACTTCATAACTGATATAATAAAAATCAAATATATTGACAAAATGAATAAAAACCAATATTTTTTAAAAAGCGCTCAATAGCGAGTAGAGCATATATATATATATATATATATATATATATATATATATATATATATATATATATATATATATATATATATATATATATATATATATATACAGGGTGGGCCAAAATAAGGGTCCTATCTTCAAATTTGAATAACTTGAATTTGAATAACTTCCACAAAATAAAAGTTAAACTCACCAAACTTTATGTGTGTGTAGACTGACCCTTCCGAGATTTTTTGAAATAAACAAAACAAATTTTAGCCGAAAAACACTTCTTAAAACTTACAAAAACTAAAGTATTGTTTTTTACACTGCTTTGAGTTTTTTAAGCAAAAATAATGTTTTCTAAATGAGAGTACGTTCCTTAGGGCTAATACGGCTCATGCTTGCTTCGGAAGGGGTCCTTTACTTATTCTAAAAAAATTTTTTTTTTTAAATCAATAAATAAAAAAGTTATGAATTTTTAAAAATAGGACCCTTATTTTTGCCCACCCTATATATATATATATATATAATATAAACACTGGTACAGTCAACGCCAATTAATTCGTGTTTCAAGACTGGATGAAGACAAAAAATGAAAACCCCAAAATTAAAATTGTCACAAGAAAAAAGATCAGGGGGTGAGGAAAAGTGAAAAGTAAAAAGAAAAGAAATCAAAGCAAATCCAAGGAAATGTGTCAACAGAATCTCTCTCTCTCTCTCTCTCTCTCTCTCTCTCTCTCTATATATATATATATATATATATATATATATATATATATATATATATATATATATATATATATATATATATACATATATATATATATATATATATATATATATTGAAATATTCTGTTGACACATTACCTTTGATTTGCTTGGATTTTTTTTTTTTTCCTTTCACTTTTTCAATGGATTGAGCACATTTTATAAATACTGGGGTTTCAGTAGATTAACATCTATAGAAGCAAATATAATACATGTACCATATATATATATATATATATATATATATATATATATATATATATATATATATATATATATATATATATATATATATATATTCTCCCGTCTATTTGATGGAGGAAATAACACTTAAGCTAATGAGCAAGATTCTTCCTTAAAGAAAGAATGTAATCCGCTAAGGTAACCGATATCGTAAATAAAACTGTTTAACAGCAGACAGCAGTTAGCCGATGTGGCAAGAGCGTTGGATTTTTCACGATCGGTGGTGACTAATGTTCAGGGTTTTAACCTCGAGATTGATGCGTTAGTTTTGTCTAGCAACACTGATGAGTCTTCAAAAGACAAAATGAAAATTAGCAGAAATACTTACCTACGTGGTCTAACTCATATTAAAAAAATAAAAAATTCCGGGGATCTCCTACAAAGATTCAAAAACATCAACATGAAAAAACTCACCATGGACAGTTTAGACATTAAATCTCATCAGACTTCTCAAAATATATCTCATCAAGTCCAACATTAAATTCCTCTTCCCTACCCCCAAACTATTAAATTATGCCATTTGATAACGCAACAATATCACTTTAATGTAACGATACATTATACAAACAAAAAGTTGTATTACCCTTAGGTTTCCTCCATCAGCGGAGTCTTAGCCTGTTTTTTCCATGAATTTTTCGAAAACGGACCTTTTAAATCCATCCTACCTAAAAACTCCCACTACTTTAGATACAACGATGACACTCTCCTTATCTACCAACACCACATTAACCACCTCGACATTGTCGATAAATTCAATAGAATTGAACACGCCATTTCCCTCACCTCCGAACTAGGAATTAACCACGTCCTTTATTTTCTTTGTCATTGCTCTACACAAAACCCCAAACGGCCTTAACTACTCGGTTAATAGAAAAACAACTAATAAAAATGACCTTATACATTATTACATCGACAGAATAATGACGAAACCTACATCGAGAGCACATACATATCCTTAAAATATCCTCACTTTTTCATCCACAATGCCAACGAAAAACTTATATTCACAACAAAATATTCACAACAAAAAACAAACTAACACAACATACATTTCCGCTAAAAACAACGTCACCAACACAAATAACATACGCAAAATTAATTTAAAAAAATAAATCCTATGTAGTTTTCCCCACTAATTTCGCCTCCACCTCTTTACAGCACAAAATATTCAAACGTAACCTAAAACTAGTGACATCAACTTCCAAAACAATTAAAAGTCAACTTAACATGAAACCCCGTTCCCATCCCACCTCTAACGACACTTCTTCCCAAGTCGGCATCTATAAAATAAAAATATGCCTCATGTCTGATGTTCTATATCGGCGAGACGGTCAGAAATATATAATCCTGTATTTATGAGCATAAGTCGAACCTCAAACATAACACCCCACTAACGCACTAGTCATACACAGGAATACTTTTAACCGCAATTTCGATCTTACAAACTTGCAAAAATCGCACTCAATGTAATATACACCCCACTGCACTATCAACCATAACTATACACTGCTCATTTTTTATCGTTATTATCTGTGTTGATTTATATTATTTTTATTTTTTCCTTTTTCCAATAAACGTCTTTTTCTCACGCGCTTCGCATTGTCAAATAGCTATCTACGCGCAAAACATCCCATTTTTCTCAATAGATTTCAAATCTTCACATATTCTGAATCTAAACAAAACTGGTCAATCTACCGTTTGTTTTTCTTTTCTTGTTTCATTTTGTCTTCAGCTACATTCTGTCTGTTTATAAGACATAATGTATTTTATCCTCACACACACACACATATATATATATATATATATATATATATATATATATATATATATATATATATATATATATATATATATATATATACGAGGATAACATAATTAAATAAAACTACTTAGTATTGAGCGCTTTTGAAAAAATATATTGGTTTTACGTCACTTATATATATAAGTGACGTTGAGCCTGGCCAGTACCAGATGGGTGACTATTTGGGAATATTAGGCGCTGTATGTGGACACCTAGCTATGGGCAAATAGCGTCGCCAACCTGCAGTGCCTAGCGTGGCGACTATGGTAAACATCCCTGAATGACAGTCATCAATAAGGTGGTCGAAACTAGGAAGGGGTTCCTCCACCAGGAGTTATCAAAACCCTGATAGTGATGGTGAAGATTTTGTTTTCTTTTAATGGAAATCCATCCAGACAATGCATGAAGCCACTTCAAGTGGAGCTAAAAAAAAATACTACTTAAAGGTCAAAAACAAGCCAACGGTAAGTGTTAGATGGATAGATTCCGACACAGAAAACAGCAATTTTCCCCCTTTTGTGAGAAACATTGCCCATGGGATGTTAGGACTAAAAGACAAAATAAGGGTAGCGAGAGTTGCGAGGCTGTCGAAAGTAAACCAAAGGTCCACTTTCTACTCTCCTATATATATATATATATATATATATATGTGTGTGTGTGTGTGTGTGTGTGTGTGTGTGTGTTTGTGTGTGTGAGTGTCTCTCTCTCTCTTTCTCTCTCTTTATCTCTCTGTGTGAGAGAGTTTAAGCTATACCTTAATAATGTGGAATTAATATGCACACTGACTGAAACAAAGACGCTAAGGCAGGTGCATGCTTCACGTAACCAATTGTTACTACAGGAGATTTATTCCACCGTTTTCTCCGGATAATTGCTCCGCTTATTTCTTAAACGAAAAAATATTCTCGTTTAAATGGACACCAAACTGACAAAGATCTGTTAATACAATAACGGAATAACTGCTATGAAAGTAACCTGATGTGTCCAAACCATGACCATCCCTACTACAGGCCAGGCAATCGTGCAACTGGGGTCTTTTACTGGGGGCCATGTGAATTTTCTTAAATATTCGATATAGAAGTTGCAAGCAAAGGTAAAATTCCTCTGTGAGATTAGTTTGATGTTTTTATGTGTTTTACATACCAAATAATAAGAACCACAATGAGTTAATTGATAAATTTTACAATTATTGACAAATTCCTATAAATTAAGAGACAGGTAATTTTGAATAAACAAAGGCAGATGCATATTTCAATGTGAAAGTAACCTGATGTGTCCAAACCCATTGTATCTGCACGTGTTGGGTACTTTTTCGTAGTCGTCTTGGACTTTACGTTTGACAGTATAGTAATCTTGGATCATAGCTGGAAGCTGACTTGTCTCAATGAAAAAAGAACACGCGAACACGCTGAACATTTTAGACATTAATTTATATAAATCTGGCTTTTCATGTTCTTCAATATTTATTCGTGATTGTCTAGTGGACTTACACTTGTGATCGCCTTGCATTCTTGTATTTCATTCCTTGTAGACAAAAGCTGACTGGAGATAAATGTTTTAACACGGGCATGCTGAATATTTACAACATCAATTTATTTCATTCTTTTCGTATTTTTTGTAGGCAGTCATGGAGATAGAGGCCTCGAACGAACTTTTGTACACCACCGCTTACTTACTGCTGACTATTTCAAATATGTCCTCTCCTAACACGTAATCCCGTTCACCCGATTGAAGCATTTTGTATCTCTCAACCCTCCTCTCTTACTACCTAACACAGACGCAAGTAACCAGTGTGTGTGCTCTTATTGAGTTCACTCTGAAAAAAGACATAAAACACGTCACCTCATCTCCATACAATCCGACAACAAATGGTCAATCAGTACCAGCAATTCACTCTTTAAAAACTTCCTAAAAACTTAAAGTAAGTAGATATTGAAAAACGTGTCTGTAAAATACCACTACAACATTTTACAAAGCCACACGGCATCGTAGAACTATCATCAACTGAACTGCTTACGAGAAGGGAAGTGATCAAGATCAGTACAGCACATCGATAGTTACAAGTTCGCATGTACGAAAAGCAAGCGAACGAAAGTCACGGCGTTTTCTACTACAGGTCTCTTCATGGCGCACTGTCAGCCACGACTGTGGGAATACTGATAATGATACAACATTAACAGCAGCAGTAGTAAAGAACACCATGGCACGATCAACATACAAAATAGAAAGAGTTCTTGGAAAATTAATCCCAGGAATTGTAGAAACACACAAGAACATGTTTCAGCGAATGTTAAATCGTTAAATAAGACTATACAAACGTTCAACGGCAGTAAAGGCCTACACTTTTAACACCAAGTGCACAGACTACAGAACACATGTAACGCGGAGGATGAACTTAAAAGGGATGAAAGATGTATATAATAAATAGTACTCAATGTTAGACCATCAGTGACCCGTTGTGTCAGTATTATATATATATATATATTATTAGATATATAATTTTTGTAAACTTTGACATTGGTTGATAATCATGTTTTACATTGATAAAAAAAACTACTATTAATTTAAAACATTTTTATTTCCAATAATGTTTGTACCTATATCTTGGCTTACAAAGAAATATGTTAGCAACGCAACGTACAACTGGGTGTGTTGAAACACAGGTTTCTCCAAAGAAAGAGAGTGCTTATTATTGCATCAGAATACATTGTGGTCATCATATACCCCATCTCTTTTAAACATCGCTCTCGTCTCTCTATCTCTCTCTCCCCCCTCTTTCTTTCTTAGTTATTTACAGAACTCCCCTCTCTCTCTCTCTCTCTCTCTCTCTCTCTCTCTCTCTCTCTCTCTCTCTCTCTCTGACGAACGTTTTTATACATTTAAAGTCAATTATGAGTCCATTATGACATCAGGATACATTGTAATGTCATAATAGACTTTTCTCTCTTTCATTCTCCCTCTTTTACTTTCTCTCTTTTTCCTCTTTTTCCTTCTCTGTCCGTCTATATGCCTGTCTCTCTCTCTCCTTTTTACTTATTTACATCATTCCATTTTACTCATCACTTCAGATGAAGTGTGCATGGGGACAAGCAAGCAAGTAAGATAACAAGCAATACCCACAGAGTTTTAGTAGTAGACTCGACCCCAGGGGTCTAGGCTGTTCGTCTTGTAGACGACCCGTTATCCTCCGGGTTACCGGTCGTCTAGATAAAACGTCATAAACGATTTTATCCACCTCTCCCCACTCTTTCTCTCTGATCTGATGGATGACGTCATTATTTAATGACCTTATCTATTAATGACGTCATCCACTGTGCACAGTTACCCCACATCTGTTTAAGCGGTATACGGCATAATCACGTTTACACACTGGTTCCCGTTAGATCACCGCAGTACTAAATGGGTGATAATTTGGGAATACCATGTGCTGTATGTGTTCTCTGCTTATCTCGGCATTGTTTCCAGTCGTCATGGATCTCTCTTTGCCACTAGAATCAAGCAGTGCCGAATCAAGAAATGTGTGGTTGAAGATTACGCAACCCTTGCTTCACAATTACCCTCGCAGCCACCGTTACAGAGGGTATCCATTGTCTCTTAAGACTGAACGAAGGCAATGATTGGCCATGATTGTTTTAGTGGATTTTGAGCGCATGTAACATTTTGAACTGGTTCGTTGATCTGATCTTCATATAATTCATAACTGTATTGAACAATGCTGCTTTTGGTTGCCTAGTAGGTTTTTGGCGGTCTTCATATTTTTAGTGCTCGTGATACTGATGTTTTGGATTGGGGTCAAAGAACGTGACTGAACCTGGATGATAGACGCGTGTCTTGTCGATAACTATGACCCATGGTTTCATGCGTTCAAATAAACTGCCACCTGATATTATTCTTGGCCATTTAACACTAATAATTTTCTGTAATATTTTTTTGGTAAGGATCCGCGCTTCGGAGTTGTATGGAAAGATGCTTTGCTTGTATGATTTAATTATTCTCAATATGTGGATTGGTAAATGTGTGGACCCCTCCCTGTTTGGCCAAGAAATGTTGGATCAATTGGGATGAATGTGCGTAGGCGTTGTCGTGATGCAGTTGCCAGTTTTTCGCCGTTCACATGTCTGGTCTTTTTCTCCGAACTACGTCATAGAGACGCCGGAGAAAATCTTGATAGTACTCCTTTGTCACTGTTTGTCCTTCCGGTGCGTATTCGTGATGAACAATTTCATGGATATCAAAAAAGGCAGTCAACATCACCTTGATTTTGCTTCGCACATGTCGCGCTTTTTGGGGCCTTGGAGACTCGGGATGCTTCTATTGCGACGACTGTCTTTTTGTTTCTGGGTCGTACCTGTACACTCATGACTCATCTCCAGTTATCACGGTGTTCAGAAACCCAGAATCAGTGTTCGCAGTTTCCAGAAGGTCCTGTGCAACTTGAAAACAGAGGTCTTTTTGTTACTTCGACAACAACTTGACCACAAATTTCGCAGCCACCCTGAGCATGTTAAAATCATCACGCAAAATTGCATGTGCGGAATCTTTACTCACTCCGACCTCTTGGGCGATCTCCCGCAAGATTGAACGACGATCTTCCATCACCAAATTTCGCACCCTCTTAACAACAGCTGCACCCGAGCAGTTTGGGGCCTGCCAGAACGCTGGTCACTCTCCGCTGATGTGCGGCCATTTTTGAATCGGTTGAACCACTCCTTAATTTGTGTTACACCCATCGCATCTTCTCCAAACACCTGCTGGATCTTACGAATTGTTTGGCTTTGAGAATCACCAAGCTTTTGAAAGAATTTGATGCAGTACCTTTGCTCAACACGTCCAGTCATCTTAAGAGAATCGGTAATCCAACGAACACGTTGTGTAGCACTTCACTCAACGACCGACAGGCAGCGATTAACTAGCAGGAAGACGGTGATAAAATTCACACATGCGCATGAAGGTGTCTTCCTTCATTGTTTAGAGTGGCACCGCACTATCCTCTATATTTATGATGGGATACTTTTTAGACAGGCGTCGTATATAAGAAAATTATTTTATTATTCCTTCCTTAAACGATGGCTTTTCAAAGATGAAATCTTATCGTCATTTAAAAAGGTATAGGAATATAAAAGAATATCAGGTAATGTAGAGGATGTTAAAGAAGCATGAAGAGTTCGTAAGATCAGAGTCGAAGATTCTGGAGCAATGGTAAAATTCGGGTCCTGTGTATGGAATGAGTTTAAGCAGCCAGAGTTGTAAAGAACCCCGATTCTTAGAGGTAAGGGTATTGATTTACTCCTCTCCAGGAGTTAGGCACAAGGCCAGTATTTATCTTACTCCCACAAGTAAGATGTGACCCAAGGTCGGGTCGGGAAAGTGGGGTTTAAAAATTGCCTGGGCAGCCCCGTCGGCATTCCCCGGTAGGGGCGCCTCAGACAGTAAGCAATAAACTTACTCCTCCCCAAAGAGGGGAGGCAAAGCCTGGGAAGGTGGACCTCCTAGAACTGCACAGGACAGACCCATAGACCGGCGTAAATCAAGCCCCGAAGGCCAAGACAATACCAGTCTATGGGGTGCAGTATCCATCAGAACAGATACTACACTTTGATCTTAGCCAAAAGGCCAAGAAATCAAAGGGTAAAAACGATGTTATATATTATGTTGTTATATTTAGGCGAAGTTCTCAATATCGGTTATAGAGCGTAAGTAGATGTAAGTTTGGAGAGCGTACACATAGAATCAATAGTGTATACATAAGATCACTACGCGCTTCTTTAATCTTTTGAAATTACTTATATCAGTTTTTGGCAAAATTTCGTTTCTTATCATTATCTCAGGTGAGACTAAAAAAAATTATAAGTAATAAAAAAAACACAATGAATGAACGCATTCGTATAAAAAAGAGTGAAGAAGAAGAAGAAGAAGAAGAAGAAGAAGAAGAAGAAGAAGAAGAAGAAGAAAGCGACGCTTTGTGCCTAAGTCGACGGATAAGGCTTAGGAGATTAAGTGGCCAGGCAAGCGTCTATTATCTTCAGATTAAGGATTTGGACGACTTTGGCTTGTTAATCCAAGTGAGATAAATACAGGTAGGTATAAGACGTGGATTTGGCGACAGGTGAGAACAAAAAGAAAGACTGCACATGTAATTATAGCGACTATGCTAAAAATAAAAAAAATAATTAATTATGTAATTCATGGTCATCTTTATAATTATTTATACCCCCCTCCCCCGGGCAAAGCAATGAAATTGAGATTACTATCTTAGTTTAAAATAAGATCCGTCCATTTAATTTACGCGTGTAGTGACGAAAATGCTATTTCAAACTTGAGCGCGGCAGAGCGACAGATTCCATGGTCTTTTGACTAGGATCAAAGTGTAGTGTCTGTTCTGGTCTTACACTTCATCTGTTCTGTCCTCAGTCAGTGAGGAAGACATCCTTCTAGACTAAGGCAATTTTCATTTTTGCCAAAATTCAGAGTGCCACTTTTTGAAGAAAACTGGATTTTCACCACATTAAAACCCGACCGTGTGTCTTGCTCTGCCCTTGTGGGGAGACAAGTAAATAGGGGCAAGCGTTTATATTGTTTATCCCTAACCCTAACCTAAAAGAGTTGATATGCCGTAAAACATGTAGACTAAACTCTCTCTCTCTCGAACCGCTCACCCTCTCTCTGTCACCCGCATTCCCTCCCTCCCTCTCTCTCTCTCTCTCTCTCTCTCGCTGTCATACGCATTCTCTCTCTGTCATCCGCATTCCCTCCCTCTCTCTCTCTCTCTCTCTCTCTCAAACACACACTCTCTCTCTCTCTCTCTCTCTCTCTCTCTCTCTCTCAAACACACACACTCTCTCTCTCTCAAACACTCTCTCTCTCTCTCTCTCAAACACACTCTCTCTTCTCTTCTCTCTCTCTCTCTCTCGCTCTCTCTCTCTCTCTCTCTCTCTCTCAAACACACACACAAACTCTCTCTCTTCTCTTCTCTCTCAAACACACACACTCTCTCTCTCTCTCTCAAACACACTCTCTCTCTCTCTCTCTCAAACACACTCTCTCTCTCTCTCAAACACACACTCTCTCTCTTCTCTTCTCTCTCTCAAACACTCTCTCTCTCTTCTCTTCTCTCTCTCTCGCTCTCTCTCAAACACACACACAAACTCTCTCTCTTCTCTTCTCTCTCAAACACACACACAAACTCTCTCTCTTCTCTCTCTCTCTCTCTCTCTCTCTCTCTCTATATATATATATATATATATATATATATATATATATATATATATATATATATATATATCGCATAGATGAAGAGAGCCTCTTGCGGAGATGCTTGGTTGGAACGATCGAACCAATCTTCGCTTTACTTATTAACAATATAGATTGTACAAAAATCCGAAAGTCACGCACTCCGACGATTGCTGTGTGACGATCCGGCTGAAATAAAGAAAAGGAAAATACAATGCTTGTTGCCGTACCTTAAAACGCCTGGCATATTAAAGAAAGAACGACACGTTTTCTCTTTGTAATTATTAATAAACGTTTCTACATATTCACATGAGCGAGAATAACCAGTCAACACCTGCGGCGATCAATAGTTCGATTACTGTCATTCCCATCTCATAAACGTATCACCTGCATATCTTCAAACAAAAGAAAAGAAGAACTGATATTCTAAAGATGCGTCCATTCGATCTACGCGTTCAGCGATGAAAATGTTTTTTTTTTAAACTGAAGTGTTACAGACCATCTAAAACACTGTTTAAAACTTAAGCATGACAGACCAACGAATATGCTATTTCAAACTGAAGCGTTGCAGACAAACAAAAATGCTACTTCCAACTGGAACGTGAAAGACCTACAAAAATTATATTTCAGACTGAAGCATGACAGATCAACGAAAATGCTATTTCAAACTTGAACGCGGCAAAGCGACGAAAATTCTATTCCAAACTGAAGCATGACAGACCAACTCAATTGCTATTTAAAACTGAAGCGTGACAGATAAACGAAAATATTATTTCAGACTGCAGCGTGACAGACCAACGAAAATGCAATCTTAAACTGAATCATGACAGACCATCGAAAATACTATTTCAAACTGAAGTCTGACACACCAACGAATATGTTATTTCAAACTGAAGCGTGACAGACTAACGAAAATGCTATATAAAAATGGGGCGTTACAGACTAACGAAACTGCTATTTAAAACTGAAGCGTGACAGACAAACGAATAGCGTTACAAACCACCGAAAATGCTATTTCAAACTGAAACGTGATAGACCAACGAAAATGTTATTTTAGACGACAGCGTGACAGAATAACGAAAAAGCTATTTCAGGCTGCAGCGTGACAGATCGATGGACCGACAGACCAACGACCTTTCATAGAGATACGTCGACTCATCTAAAAATGGCGGGAATTCAGTCGTTCCAAAATTCAAAACTGGTCTTTCTAATTGTTTCTATCTTATTACAAAAGATATTACTTTTCTAAATCGTAGATCTTAACGGATTTTTTTTTCTGTTTCCATAGTACATTTGGCATCATGGTTAGAGTGTTCGTTAATGGGCCGTAGTATGCGCACCGGGGCGGCGATAGGTATGTATATAATATGTGAACTGAGGCTGCGATACGTACGTATATAGTATGCGCACCGGGGCGGCGATTAGTATGTATATAGTATGCGCATCGGGGCGGCGATAGGTACGTATATAGTATTTGCATCGGGGCGGGGATATGTACGTATATAATATGCGCACCGGTGCGCAGATAGGTACATATATAGTATGCGCCCTGGGGCGGCGATAGGTACGTATATAGTATGCGCACCGGGGCGGCGATAGGTATGTATATAGTATGCGCACCGGGGCGGAGATAAGTACCTATATAGAAGGCGCAGACAGAGGTGGTACTTTTATAGAAATATGTCATACTTTTGCTATGGGCAACGGAAGTAGAATGGTGGGGAAGAAACAGCTTTCGCAAACGGCAAAAAGAGAAAGTAGCGGTTAAATAGGGCGACCAGGGAAGAGAAAAGTAGAAAGATAAAGAGACGGCTATAGAGAGAAGGAGAGAAATAGAAGTTAGAATATAAAGATTTTCCTTCTATTGTATGTTTTTATGACCCCGAGCAACGCCGGGTAGCCCCGCTAGTAGCTAATAAAAAGGGATCCTTCGAGTCTCCCTAAACTATGATCGACAAATTTACTTTTTACTTATTTGCCTGATTTAAATGACATTTTTTATCTTCTCCACATCACTTTCAGTAGACCTCTGATTACATGTTTATGTGTACGGGAAATATTTTCAGGTATTTAGCATTTTTTTGTTTTTTTGTATTTTTGGCAAATCGACACTTTTTTTAAACTTTTTTTTTTAATGATGAATGGATTTAATTTTAATAGAATTTTTAACTTCCTATAAGTATTAATTATTGTGTTCTTTAATTATTAAATTCCTAAATAATAATGGACATTTAAACATTCGTATTATTTCATAAGTAATAATGAAAATCCTCGCATCAACGTACGTATTTTTTTATTTGCAAAGAGGGGGGAGTAATTAATAGTTTCTATACATAAACACTAGAAGGAAGGTATTATTTTATTGGATCACTTTTTATGTAAATAAATGAATTTTTTTGTAAGTAGTATTTTTTAAAAGTTCAGTGTCTTATTAGAAAAATAACGACGATGAGGGCTTAAACAGTAAATATAAGAAAGCAAAGATTGTGTGCAAAAATAGACTCCGAAGTTTATTAATATATAAAATATTAAAATGTATGTATCAGTTAAACAGGATCTTGAAACATATATGCCACAGCAATATCCAAAAATAGAGACGTTCAATGTATTCCATTAACAGTTGGGTGCCGATCGAATTCATATCAAAACAAATGCAGAAGTTTGAGAAAAAAAAGTCGAGCCAGAATATTATCTGTATTCACACGCTTGACCCAGTTGCTATGACAACAATCGGGCCCGTTTGAACTGCTACTATCCCGCACAGAAAAAGCTATGAACGAACTTAACACAAAGTACTGCTACTATGAGACATTCTTTTCAACTCAACGTTCCTCTTTTCTCCACCAATGAATTTTTTGATGATTGTTTAAAAGTTGCTGACTCGTTGTAAATAAAAATTATGTATATTTTTATACGGATTAATTTTGTCATTTATTTGATTATTGTGCACCTCTCTACAAGTTTGGAAACGACAAACGCTGCATTAATTATACTGAAAACCGAAGCACTCATGTGTTGCCAACGAAAGTGAAAAATAATGCATAATGCATATTAAGTCTGAGTTTCAAGCAAGGAAATATAGGAGCCGTTTAGTTATGTATATTCTAGGAAAGGCAGAATTTGGGTGTTTTTTATGATCGGATAACATTTTTAGTGGTCGTGTAATCGCTGATAGACATAACGATTAATATGCAGTGAGCGAACGCACGATGAAATACGAAAAAGTTGAGCTAATTAGATTCCTTACATATTTCTTTACAGTGATGGCTTTAAGAATAGAGACTTGGTACTGTGAGGAGTTAGTTACTCCAATTCCAGCCCGAAAATTAGTAATTAAAGAGAAAACGGCTGAGCGGATTAAATATAAAAAAACGATGAATTGTAGTGAAACTATCTTTGGATTTTAGAAACACGTATCAATAATTGGCCTAAAAGGAAAAAGTATTCTACTTTATATATAAGATATATGTATGTGTGTTTATGTGTGTGTGAGTGTGTGAGTGAGTGTGTGTGATCCTTCGCAGTGATCAATTGATTATTTTGTTTCTTACCGTTTGTTCTTATGATTTTCATCTATTCTGTTTCCTTTCTTCATTCTTACTGTTCTTCCCCTTTTCCTTCTTTATTTATATCTATTCAATATATATATATATATATATATATATATATTTGACAAAGGGTCGACCGAATGACGCCTAGGTAGCAATAACATTTTCCCCCCTTGTTCATTAATTTTGTTTCTTTTAACCATGTTACTAAAGTAAAAGAAAAAGAAAAGAAAAAACAGATTCCTGATTTCCTTTATTCGTGTATATTTTTATTTTAGTAACAAAGGCCTCCCTCTTTCTCAGTAATTATGGCCACTTCGCCAATATTATTAAAGTTATATATATATTAATAATTTAATATTTATTTATATATATATATATATATATATATATATATATATATATAGAGAGAGAGAGAGAGAGAGAGAGAGAGAGAGAGAGAGAGAGAGATAGGGGAGATATATAATATAGATAGAGCTTGATACTTTATATATACAAAGCCTTTGACAAGGTCTGGCATGATGGTCTTCTCATAAAAATTGATTCATATGGTATTACTGAACGAATATTTAACATAATTAGATCCTTCCTATCCAACAGAGAGATCCAGGTTGTCCTCGATAGTCGTTCATCCAAACAATATCACATAAATGCAGGTGTACCCCAGGGAGTGATCCTTGCACTTTTATTTATTTCTGATTTTCATAAATGACCTCCCTGATGACATTGTGTCTGAGATGGGTATATTTGCTGACGACACGACGCTCTACTCTCGCCATGTAAGTAAAAACGGACGCGCACATAGCCGAGGCTCCAGTCTGTATCTGGTATCAGTTAATGTAGCTAAGACAAACAACTACAAGAAACCTCTTCAACCACCGATTGCCATTGCAAATAACACCGTACCTAAGAGTCAAACGTTCAAACTCCCCGGCTTAACATTCACAGGTAACATGAATTGGAACAAATACATAGAAGACATTTCCAAGGCTGCTGCAAAGAAGGTGGGCTCCCTTTACCGTGCTAGAAAACTTCTCACACCTGACAGTATTCTATATCTCTACAAAGCCACCATCCGCTCATGCATGGAGTATTGTTGTCACATCTGGGCTGGTGCACCATCCACTAGTCTCTCCCTCTTAGACAATGTGTAAGAAAATGTATCTTATCTGATAGGTACATCACTATCCACCAAGCTCCAGCCCCTGTCCCATCGCCACAATGTTGCATCCATACGCTTGTTTTACAAGTAATTCAATGGAAGGTGCTCCTATGAACTTGCTACTCTGAGTTAAAGAAAAGAAAAGGGGTGAGCTGGAGTCTATTTTTTTTATTATTTGTGTATTCATTATTTTTGTTTTGTTATATTATTTTATTTGTTATATTTATTTTATATATATATATATATATATATATATATATATATATATATATATATATATATATATATATATATAATTACGAATAAAAATTATGCTATGGCAGTATTCTAAATATATTACTAAAATATTCATATAAAATTTCGAATTACATAAGTAATTTAATTCTTCATATAAAAAGTATTATTACTATCGTTGACTTTTTATTATAGAGTGAAGCATGTCTTTCGGAATTCATTGTAAGCGGTAGATTAAGGCAAATGTGGTTGACTGACTTGCTATTTTCTTTCTTACGTTATCTCACCGGGGAGGGGGGGCTAGAAAAAAACATCTGTTTTACTCGCCAACTTTTGTGTGACGGTGGATATATATATATATATATATATATATATATATATATATATATATATATATATATATATATATAGTCTAATTCAGTGTTAGAGGAGAAATAACGAGAGTGTTCAATTACTTGTGTAAGAGCATATGTATTTTTAATGGACGCTGTACGTCAGTTTGATCTACCATCGATACTTTCGGTTTCACGGAAACACTGGAAACACAACACGCATGATTAAAGATACCAAAATGTGACCGGTTCTATCAACCAGTGTGAATCACACTATCAAAACATCGGCTAGAGAACCGGTCACATTTTGGTATCTTTAATCTTGCTGCTTAAGCTTACAGTGTTTCTGTGAAACCAAAGGTACCGATAGAAGATCAAACTAATGTACAGTGCCCATTATATATATATATATATATATATATATATATATATATATATATATATATATATATATATATATATATATATATATAAGGTTAATACAACAAAAGATATAAGAGGCATAATTAGTGAACATCCGGATAAAACAGAAGCTCAATTAACTATATGACTTGGATGAACTGTATAAGTTTAACAAAAAAAAGTATGTTTGGGGCCGATATATTTGATGTTTTATATACTTTTATGTATGTTTATATGTATTTTTTATATATTTTCAAAGTTTAATTTTATTACCTGCAGTAATGTCATTGCGGTAATGGTCCTCTGAGGAGAAGATTTTCTTTGAAAACTCATGAGTTAAGGACTTTAAAGTACTTTGCTGGAACATTGAAACCTAATAAAATTGGATTCGCACCTTATTTTATTCTTTCACTTTATCTAGTGTCATATATATATATATATATATATAAGCAAGTAAAAGATGAGAATAAAGATTGTATAAAATACAATAGTTATTAAGTCATCAGTTGTTCAAAAGAAAGAGGTTTATAATTAATAAAAAACAGTTATAATTCCTTCGTTAAGCCATGGCTTTTAAAACAATTCATTTTAAACACCTTGTTTTGAACAACTGAAGACTTAATAGATATTGTATTTTATACAATCTTTATTCTTATCTTTTACTTGTTTATATAATTGCTCTATCTCATATATCGAGCATCAATTTGTTATGATAGGTTCTACTTTACACACACACACACACATATATATATATATATATATATATATATATATATATATATATATATATATATATATATATATATATATATGTAAACATTAAAACAGTCTACACAAATGAATAATGTTTCTATGCAAGCGCATTTAATCAGGGCCCTGGTGAGATTTGCTTGCGTACAAAAATAGATTAATTTGTGTAGACTTTTTTAATGTTTATATAAAATTTATTTATAAAGCTCTACCTTGTATTGAGCTCTTTTGAAGAGAAGTATTGGTTTTAAGTTCATTTTATCAGTATATTTGAACTTGTTTATATATAGATATATATATATATATATATATATATATATATATATATATATATATATATATATATATATTGAGAGAGAGAGAGAGAGAGAGAGAGAGAGAGAGAGAGAGAGAGAGAGAGAGCGAGATATTAACGCTGGTTAATTGGCATAGACTGTAATAGTGTTTATGTAATTTTATAAATGCTCTACTTGTTATTGAGCACGTTTGAAAATATTTTTATGCTTATCTTGTTAATATATTTGAACTTAAAGTATATATATATATATATATATATATATATATATATATATATATATATATATATATAGAAAGAGAGAGAGAGAGAGAGAGAGAGAGAGAAACACATTGGTCTTTATTATAGAGTAATTTCCATCTGTGTTCTTTCTCTTTTCCTTTCTTTTCTTCTTTTTTTCTTATCTATCTATATATCTATCTAACTAACTATCACATTTTTATATTATTTGCCTATGTTCTGTATCCCCCCATCTCTCTCTCTCTCTCTCTCTCTATATATATATATATATATATATATATATATATATATATATATATATATATATATCCGTCCAGCTAAGTCTGTTTCTTCACTAAATACCCCAGATATCCACAATTAAGTGTAGATAAGTTATTGAGGGAAACGGGTCACATCCCTTGTCATATATTATTCGTATTTTCCTTCTCACCCAGCTACCACCCTTTCCTTCATTCCTTCCCCTTCCTCTCCCTCCCCTCCTCCTCCTCCCCCTCCTTCTACTTTATGACAAATATAGTCGACATCTGACGTAAAAGCGTCGCACCGGTAGTTTTGCTCTGTTGTTGATACTGCGAAATTGACGCTCCCCTTAGTCGTACAAACATTTATTCTTGCTGCTGCTGCTGCTGCTGCTGCTGCTGCTGCCGCAAAAGTCTACTTCCTCTCAGAAATGATGTATGCAAATGTATGCACAATAATGGCATCAGTAATGAAAAATTATGCAGGAAAGAAAAAAAGGTAATGAAAACCAACGAAAGCGTGAAGCTGTAGTGGTGCTACAGACGTTAGACTGCAATTCTGGCTATTTGTATCGCGTAATAGATACAATATAGATGCACTATTTATATACCATGATGTATGACGCGTGGAGTATAATAAGCATAGGTATGGTATGTAGATAGACTGCAAGTGTACTGTTTGCATAGCCTACTTTATATCATGTATCTCGCTGTATTTTTGTTGCCATTCTGCCCGGGTAATACCCTTAAATAAACGGTTAATTTAATCTACGGCGATAAATTAAAAACAAGGAAAGACACAAAGAAAATAATAAGATTCGCATTTTAATCTTTGTACGGGTTTCTGTGTTCATTTCCAGACCCGTGGATTAAATAAACCATTTATTTAAGAGCATTACTAACCAAAACAAAATGTCAGCAGAAATATCAGCAAGTTGCATGATATATTTCCAGAAAACAAATTCCATTATCTGCTATAGTATACTTTTTAGTATATAAATACTGTGCATGGTAAGTGCATTATATATATATATATATATATATATATATATATATATATATATATATATATATATGTGTGTGTGTGTGTGTGTGTGTGTGTGTATGTCGAAAGTCTCAGCTTTTAAAATAAACTATTTATTAATTTAAAAAATATATATATACATTATTTGTTTGTCAAATTTTTATAGTTAACACAATACGAAAATAATGTTTTCTTAAGATTTGACAACTCCTTATATATATATATATATATATATATATATATATATATATATATATATATATATATATATATATATATATATATATATGTGTATATGTATATATATATATATATATATATATATATATATATATATATATATATATATATATATATAAGCGCCGACTACGCTCTACACATCCTGGACTTTACTTTTAAAACTTTTGTCACTAAGATCAGGCCTATATTTTGCTGTCTCCACGTGAAGGTCATCTGAAGAAGAAAAGATTTTAAAAATAAGGAGAATCTTACTTTGATAAGGACATGTATTGGTCGAAAGTCTCAGCTTTTAAAATAAATGATTGTATTCATTTAAAAAATATACATTATTTGGTTTTCAAATTTTTTATAAATAGTATATATATATATATATATATATATATATATATATATATATATATGAATTGGCAATTATCGAGCTGCCAATTAAAAGGAACTTATAGTATATTCTAATACATATATTGTCCAAATTAATATATATATATTTATATATATGTATATATATGTATATATATACATATATATGTATATATATATATATATGTATATATGCATATATATATATGTATATATGCATATATATATGTATATATACATATATATGTATATATATATGTATATATGCATATATATATGTATATATGCATATATATATATATATATGTATATATGCATATATATATATATGTATATATATGTATATATATATACATATGTATATATATATGTATATATGCATATATATATGTATATATGCATATATATATATACATATGTATATATATACATATGTATATATATATATACATATGTATATATATATATATATATATATATATATATATATATATATATATGCATATACATGGTGACCAAGATGCATCGAGGCCTGTAAAATAACAGGTATAAGATGTATATATATATATATATATATATATATATATATATATATATATATATATATATATATATATATATATATATATATATATTTATATGTATATATATATATGCGTATACATGGTGATCAAGAAGTCACTGAAGGGCTGCAATATGCTGCCATTTTATCACTACAAATTATTTTTCTTTATATTTCAGATATTATATAGAAAATACTTTGGAAAGTAATCATGAACCAGTATAGCGTCGAAGAACGTACCCAGATTGTTAAATTGTTTATCAATATCAGGGTTCAATTATTTTTAACAAAAAAAGGTGAGAGATGGTCTACGTTACAACACAATTCGAAGCATTGTTCGTGGTTTTGAATAGGAAGGAGCAGTAAGCGATCTTCCGTGAGCTGGGAGACATCGCACTGTCACAACAAATGAAACCCGGGAAAGAGTGAGGGAAAGTATTGAGCAGAATCCTGAAACACTGACACGACGACGTTCCACACAACATGAGATACCCCGAAGTTCTCATCAAAATATTCTGCACAGCTTAATTTTTTTTTTCTCCTTACAATGTGCAGCAGATTCAATACTTAAAACCCGAAGATTATTAATCTAGGCTAAAATATGCGGTCATAAGATTTGGTTCGCAATGACCCAAATTTTCTGAGAAATTTGATGATGTCAAATGAAGCGCATTTTAATTTTAATGGATTCGTTAACACCCAAAATTGTCGATTTAGGGGTTCGGAAAATCCGAGGGCGATTCACCGAAGGAAGTTACATCCCACAAAATGCACGGTATGGTTTGCAATTACGGCGGAGAGATTATCGGGTTTTATTTCTTATGAGAATAAAGAGGGAAATGCTGTCACTGTTACTGGAGTACACTACCGGACCATGATTGAAGACTTCTTGTGCCACAGAATTCAAAATAGTCCTAAATTATGGTTCCAACAAGATGGGGCATTAGCAATGAAGGCTAGAGAGAACATGCAGCAGCTGAGGCAATGCTTTGGCGACAAGATTATCTCTCGCTCTTATAGGGTTAGGGTTAGGGTTAGGGTTAGGGTTAGGGTTGGCAATTTAAACTGGCTTTTACTTCCCCAGACTTGACTAGTCCGGACTTTGTCTTGTGGGCGTATCTCAAAGAAAAAGTTTACATCAACAAACCTGAAACTCTACAGAAATTGAAGGAGAACATCCGGAATGAAGTCTGGGAATTAAATCGTAATCGAGTGTTCCTGCAATCCGTAATGGATAATGTATTGGAAGGGGCACGAATTTGTAAAGCTCAAAATGGAAACCATTTAAAAGATGTTATTTTTCATAAATAAATTATTTATCAGTTTTGTCCTTTTTGTAAACAAATTTCCTTTATCTTCGTCATATTATGTTAAAATTCCATTAAGGTATTATCAAAAATAAAGAATTTATTCAAGTTAAAAAATCCGTATCCGGCAAGATTCAGCCACGCTGATGAGTTGTAAAACGACAAAATATGTGTTCGTGGATAATTATATATATATATATATATATATATATATATATATATATATATAGAGAGAGAGAGAGAGAGAGAGAGAGAGAGAGAGAGAGAGAGGGAGAGAAAGAGAGAGAGGGAAAAATATGTGTGTGCGGGGGGTGTAAAATATGATATATAATAATGGACTTTACCGATTCGGAATTATAATTCCGAATCTGTAACGTCCATCTGGTCGGCGTAATCTTAGTTCCGTCCGACTGCACCCCGTACAGTGGTAAGACCTCTCTATGCACAGAGCTATCCCGTTGACGAATCGATTTTGTAAATACTTTGTTGTTCAGAAAAGTTGTCTGTAATGAATCTTTCACGATACTCGTTTAGAATAAATCACTAATAAAGCGATATTTCATCTGGAACAATTCGTTTACAATGTTTCATCAATAATGAATCGTTTACAATAGTCCGTCTACGATCTATTGATTCGGAGTAGCTGTCTAGTATGAAACTTTTACAATGGCTGTCTTGAATGAATCATTAACTTGAATTATCGTTTATTGAATCCATCTACATTGAATCAAGCCCTGTCAACCGAAATACGAGGTTACGACGATTGCATCCCTTGTAGAGAGGGTAAGAGGATTTGCAAGCAAGGATTGATGATTTGGAATAGTCATAAATTGTGAATGGCAATGAATCGTAATGAATGGCAATAGTCATCAACGACCACTTGTTTACAATAGCTGCCATTATTGTCCTTTACAGAAGTCGTATTTAGATAGCTGTGTCTACAATGAATTACGCTCTGTCGACTGGGACCAGGAGTACGACAGCACCCTTTCCTGTAGAATGGTAAGAACCACCCACTCATCAAAACAGGGGTCATCTCTTTGAGGAATCGTTTACATATAAGCAACAACGAATCATTTATGATATTCGTGCGCAGTTTACTTATTTATTTAAAAAAAAATTAAATCTTGAAAATCAAATGGCGGATCTCTCTCTCTCTCTCTCTCTCTCTCTCTCTATATATATATATATATATATATATATATATATATGTATGTGTGTATGTGTGTGAAAATATGTGTGAAAAAAGACAAACGAAAAAAAAAATGTTAATACAGGAAAAACGCATCAAGAAACGAGAGATTTTACCGGTTTCGTTTGAATCAACGAACGTCTTCAGAAAAAGTGAAGATTTAAAAATTATTCGATAACGGTGAAAACAGGAAAAGAAGAACGCACAATGGTAATTTTTCTATGCCTTTTGGCTGAGATCAAAGTGTAGTATCTGTTGCGATGGATGCTACACCCCCTAGACCGGTACCATCTTGGCCTTCGGTCCTTGATTCCGCCGGTCTTAGAGATTGTCCTGTGCAGTTAAAGGAGATCAACCCTCTCAGGCTTTGCCTTCTCACCCTTTGAGAAATGGGGTAAGTTTATTGCTAATCACTCGAGGCGCCGCTACCGGGGAATGCCGACGGGCTGCCCAGGCATTTTTTGACAGCCAGGGTACTCTCCCTTAATTGCGCCGGCTTTTCAATCCCACTTTCCGACTTTGTGTCACATCTTACCGCTGTAGGGGGGAGATAAATAAAGAACGCACAACGAAGTGTTATTGGCACGTGTTTAACTATTTGAAAAAAGAATGAATAATAAAACGCATGCGAAGAGACGTTAAAATGGGAAAAGTGGAGTGAGAGAAAAAACGTCTCTCCGTACGCGTCTTATTATACTTTTTTTTCAAATAGGAAACACGCGCCAATAACATCTCGTTGTTCGTTCTTCCTTTTTCAATTTTTTTGCCGTTATCGAATAGATTTAAAATCTTCACTTTTTCTGAAGATGTTTGTTGATCCGAACGAAACCGGTAAAATCTCTATGTTCTTGATGAGTTTTTCCTGTATTTAAATTTGTTTTCCCGTCTGTCTTTTTCACACATCTGGTCTTTCACGGCATTTCATTTTATGATATATCGTGCATTTTATCCTCATATATATATATATATATATATATATATATATATATATATATATATATATATATATATATATATGAGAAAGAAATATGACCCGTTTGGTCTACTATTGAGCTCGGTTTAAATCGTTTGAATTAGGAAAAAGTGTATTTGCAAAGCCAGTTCAATAAAAAGACAAAATCCAAAATAACCTCCTTCTCACTTCTCTCTCTCTCTCTCTCTCTCTCTCTCTCTCTCTCTCTCTCTCTCTCTCTCTCTCTTTATGACTACGGGTTAAATAGAATTACTTCCTGTGGGGATGTTCCCTTTTGTTTATAATGTACTATTCAATTCTTATGATTTTTTTCTACACTACCTGCGACTGTTAATAAACAGAGAGAGGAGGATAGAGGGTGAATCGTAGAAGCAAAAATAATAGACGACGCATAGAATAAGAGAGGGTGGGTCAAGCAACACACAGTGAGATAATGTGAAAGTGATAGATAGAAAGTTAGTAAGAGATGAGTCACTTCATGAATTATTTGCAAAATACGGCTAATTAGAGCAATTACATAGATTTCTTTTCAAACATAACGCAATCCCAAAACTGACGAATATTTTAGCTTTACAACGTTGATTAACTCGGATTTAGTATAATAATAAATATATAAAGTTGAAGTTCTTGTCCGTTTGTTTAGTTGTTTGTTTGTTCACAAACTCCTCCTAGGATTTTCGACATATATCTACATAACATTACACAGATTACTTAGATGAGTATATTTCACGTTGATCAAACTGGCTACAACATTATTGTGTGGGTCATTGTTTTCGCTTGACATCCATAAAAAGTTAATACACCGTTTTACCTTATTTTATTAATAACTAAATAAATTAAAAATAAGAATAAAGATGTTAGTAAGGAATTCGAAGCTTGGAGCGGGAGTTTACAGGGGCCTCATTGATTCTCGGCAAACACCGGGTTTGCCTTGAACGAATTAATGACTATAAACTTAGCGAATTTTTTTTTTCAATACTTGTCACTTTACTTATACCACCAATCCAATCAATGCTAAGTACATTCCTTAGCCCCGCCTCAAAAATTGAATATAAAAGGTAACAAAATAAAAAAGGTATGATGTTATGGGCTGGGCGCAGACGGGCATGGGGTTTCTCAT
The DNA here is from genome assembly GCA_963556195.1 of Sepiola atlantica. Taxonomy (NCBI): domain Eukaryota; kingdom Metazoa; phylum Mollusca; class Cephalopoda; order Sepiida; family Sepiolidae; genus Sepiola; species Sepiola atlantica. The sequence goes on along the minus strand of OY744528.1, from coordinate 101,581,280 downwards.
TCAATCTGAGGCAACGATGGGTTTTCCCTGTTAGTTGAATAATGATAATACGACATGGATTGATGGACCGAGACAAGCAAAACAAACTTGAAAATATAAGTGTTCATTTCCTGTATTATTATTGTCCGACTGACTCTTCTTTCGCTGTGTACATGTCATTTATCTTTGGGTCAAACACGTGACACAAGATAACTGAGGTGGAGGTAACTCTTCTTCTGAAACACCAGGTGTGGATTAAAATGCTCTGTCTGCACAGTAAGCGGATGGGGGGGGGGTGAGGGAGAGAAATTAGATGGAGGGGAGTGATTCGTTTCCTCTTCTACACTCGTCGATCTCTTTCTAGTTGAAGATGGCGTCTCCTTCATTTGTCGTGTGACGACACAGTCACGCGTGTTTTCGTTTAAGTCTCGTGGCACTACGTTAATAGGCCATGTATAGTAATAGTTGTCAACGATGAAATCCCAGTAGTCATCATTGATGTTGATGTCTAGCACATTTTATACTAATGAGTCACTACTTACCAAGGCCCAAAGGCCACTCGAGGATAAGAGTAAATGAGATTGTCAATTCGATTGATGAACAATACTATGAGAGGGTTGGAAACGATGGATGGAAAGGGTAGAATTTGATTACTTAAGACAGCAGCTCGACAAGTTTTTGTTGGCATTGGACTAGAAGATGACCCTGTTGTAGTCAGCAGAGAAGCAATTCCGTGGTTTTGTGTTCCTCAGATGGAAAGTTTTTTGAATGTTAAGGTTTTAGGTATTAAACGGTATGTATACATTTCTGAGATAGTAAAAGTAAATGAATCAGAATGGTACAAGTTTATTGATCGGCTTAATTCTGTTGTAATGGTTGCTAACATCCCTAAGTGAAAACAGTATTATGGAATCGACTGGATTCGAACTTGACACACTCAGGTTGTCAGTCCGTGTCGTTATCCACTTAACCACTGTCACCCCCCTTAATATGTGCTTTTATATTCATTACGTTTTGGACAATTATTCCAATCCGTGACACTAGTATGACCGGATGATTATAGGTGTGGTGTTTGTCGTCATCATCATCATCATCATCATCATCATCATCATCATCCGTTTTACAGTTGATTGATAATTGTTCCATATACTTTGGTGAGAGCTCTATATACCAGGCTTGACCATGTGACATGGATACTCTTCCCTCGGTCGGAGTGCTGAACTATCGCGGAAGAAGGACGATGGAGACAACATTTCCACTTAATATATGTTTTATCAAATTAACTATATATCACTTTTCTTTAGCGAAGAGAGAGATAGAGAGAGAGTGGGCAGACAGATAGAGAGTGGAATAAAGAGAGAGAAAAAGAGAAAAAAAGAGAGACACATTGATCTCTATCTATTGTTATACTAAATCTGAGTTAATCAACCTTTTTTTTTCGCTAAGGCCTTTTTGTCCTATATACGTTAATGACGCAAAATACATGCTAAAATATTCCTTACTTCTGGGATAGAGTTACGTTTAAATTCTTCTAATTAGCCGTAATTTATAATTAACTGAACAAGTTACCCGTCAAATAATTTGCGTAGTGCGTCCTACACACCGAAATCACGCATGTAAATTAGTTAGCAGAACACTTTACTTCTATTTTATCCATGAGGATAATATAGAAGTAAAAAGACTTATTTTTACTTATGCAAGAAGAATTTATTAACCGATATGACGTCACAGTTTATGAAATTTCGAATGAAATCAAAGTAGATCAAATGGTGTTAGTGGTTGTGACCCAACGGGTCACAAATACGTCTAGTAGGTGCACATGTTCATAATGCGATAGTTAATTGGAAAGCAAGTGAGATACAGGAGAAATTGATAGAAAATAAAAATAAAAACAAGCAAGAAAGAGAAAAAGATAGATAGATAGATAGATAGATAGATAGATAGATAGATAGATAGATAGATAGATAGATATGAGCCGATTAAGATATGAACAGATTAAGATATATAGATATGAACAAATGGAGATAGATAGATAGATAGATAGATAGATAGATAGATAGATAGATAGATTAAAAGAGTGTGTGAGAGAGGGGGTAGAAGATAAAGAGAGAGAGAGAGAGAGAGAGAGTACAAGAATATGAAGAAAATAATAAAAGTCAAGTGGATTGGCAGGTTCGTGTCAGGTTTGAAAGCTTACATCGGAAGAAATAAGTTAGCCGGCGTCAACGGACGAATCGTGATACTCTACTCGAACTGCTTATATCGTCGCTGGTCAGTCAAAGCTAAAACACCATACATAAACAAATCCGACTTAATAATAATACGAAATCTACTTTGTTGAAGGCAAAGTGAAACACACTTTGGGGAAAAGAAAGCAAAACATCATATCTTGGCCAATAATTGGTGTATTCACAAAATTTAAAGTGCATTTCTTTGAGGGTTTTTTTTTTGTCAAATCTAGTTCAATCAGGGAATCCGCTTTGCGCCTCCACCACAACTTCTCAGGCGGGACATGAACCTGTGGCATTCAGCCTTCACGGTGTCCTTCGAGAGACGTCTGAACACCAGTTTG